>CM071798.1:45245933-45935933 GCA_036559045.1 Platycarya longipes | reverse complement strand
GTTTTAGGATTTGGTGTTTAGTGTTATGGGATTTTGGAGTTTGGACGTTCGGGATTCGGAGTTTAGGGCTTTAAAGTGTGGAGGTTTTTGGATTTTGGGGTTGTACGTTTTACAAGTTTGGGACTTTCAATTTTTGGGGTTTGTAGTTTAGAGGTTTGGGTTTTAGAATTTAATGGTTTGGGGGATTAGTGGCTTGAGTGTTTTGGGATTCAACAGTTTGTGACTTTAAAGGTTTGGGGTTTTTAAGTTGAAGGGTTTGGGCTTTTAGGGTTTGGTGGGTTGGGAGTTTTGGTTTTAGGATTTGGATTTTAGAGGTATGGGATTTTGGAGTTTGGAGTTTGGAGTTTAAGTGTTTGGGGGTTTGGAGTTATGAGATTTACTGGTTTGGGGTTTGTAGGTTTGGAATTTGCTGATTTGGGTGTTTGGGGATCTGGGGATTAGGAATTTTGGGTTTAAGGATTTAGTGGTTTGGAGTTTGGGGATTGTGTTTAGAGTCTAGGAGTTTAAGGATTTAGAGGTTTGGAAGTTTTGGCTTTTGGTATTTTGAGGGTTGGGGATCTGGGGTTTATTGGTTTGGAAGTTTGGCATTTTGGGATTTGGGAATTTGGGCTTTAGAGTTTTGGGTGTTTAGTGGTTTGGTGGTTTTAAGGTTTGCCTTTTTACAGTTTTCAAATTTAAGGGTATAGAGTTTGGAGTTATTGAGTTTATTTGGTGTTTGTTGCTTTAGGAGTTTGGGGTTTTTGAGTTTAAGTGTTTGGGGTTTTAGGGTTTGGTGGCTTGGTTGGTTTTAGGGTCTGGAGTTTAGGGATATGGGGTTTTGGAGTTTGGAGATTTGATGTTTAAGGGTTTAAGGGTTTTGGAGTTTGGGGGTTTCGAGTTTTTAGGGTTTAGGGGTTTGAAGTTTCAGGGTTGGAGGTTTTGGGAGTTTGGGTTTTAGAATTTAGTGTTTAGTGGTATCGGATTTTAGAGTTTGTAGATTTGGGATTCGGAGTTTAAAGCTTTAGGGTGTGGGGGGTTTTTGGAGTTTTGGGTTTTATGTTTTGCAGGTTTGGGACTTTCAATTTTTGGGATTTGTAGTTTTGTGGTTTGGGGTTTTAGAATTTGAGGGTTTAAAAAACCAATTGGATAAAAATTAAAACCAAAAATTCATCAAAAACCCCTTTAAAGTCGAAATACACTATGGTTATTTTCTCATTTTTTTGTTAAACCAAAACCTCTTATTTTCACATAAAATCCTTCATATATCTAAATAGAGCATATTTCTAGGTTCTTACAATTTTTCTTAGCATTTTCCCATAACAAAAACTAATCCAAAATTTAATAGATTTCATTTCAACATATAGGCAAAGTTTAAGTTCAAACAAATAACAAACATGATCTAATCATCAAATCACTTATTATATGCCAAGATTAAGTTAAATTGTGTACTTAAAAATTTTTCCAAGCTTAGATTGGCAAGTTGAACAAGCCTTTGAAATTTTCTCTTTCAATATGCTCAAAATACTATCTTTTGGTATTTAGGAAGTGAAGTGATTGAAGGAAGCGTTTTTGGTTACTTTTTCCTTGATATGGTTGTGTGCTTTTCAAAAGGGAAGAAGTGAAGAGGTTCTTCATCTATATATATATATATATATATAGATATATATACATAAGAGATGTTGCTCACGACCAAAAGAAAAGCAAAACCTTTGAAGTACCCGATTACTACTCCAAAGGTCATGTACACTTGTCCATCTCACTTAGCCGCCCATCATTACCTCTAATTTTAGGCTTAGTTGGTTATAATCCTCATCCAATGGTCATGCCTAAGCAACTTATAATTTTATTTTGATCAATGGTCTGTGAAATTTCATCATATAAAAAGAAAATGCAACAAAATCTGGAAAATCCACCAAGAAATGGGATCCAGCCATCTACTCCTTCCAAGTGTCCTCTAATTCTCCTAAGGGTTTCACCCCATTTAGCCACTTGTCCCTTACACCTATCCAAATGTCCAGAAACTTGAAAAAACCAATTAGATTTCGCTTCTTGTCTAAGGTAGTGGAGATCATCCAAATCGGTTTCCATTTCCGCCCCTCTCAGGCCCGTTCATTTCTCGACACAATTCGATTCCCCAAAAACTTTAAAAATGAAAGTTTTATATAATTCTCTTAGTGATCTATATAATTTTAAATCACCCAATTCCAAAATCAAATGAGAGAGATATGCTTATTTTACCAAAATATGTCAAAATTACTCAAGAACATCCAATCCAAGCTCACCATTTGTTTTCTTTTAATTTAGGTGCTTGGTTGACAAGAAATCTACCCCATAGCTCATCTAGTGCCACTTGCCCCTACACTTGGCATGATGCCTTATGTGATGGAAAGATATTTCACAAGGAAATCTATGCAAAGTCAGTTACTAACTCAAAGTCGGTGGTTCTCGCCCAACTCAGTTATATCCACTTCAAGCCCGCTTTTATCTATAATACAGTCCTTATATCTTAAAATGCAAAACATAAAAGTTACATATATTTCTCTTAGCTTTCCAAAGCATCTTGAATCATCTCAATTCAAAATAAAATGAGAAAGTTATGTCCAGATTACCAAACGATGTTGAAACTGTCTAAAATTGTCTAATCCGAAAATATCATGTGGTATATTCCTTACTTATACCACTTGACTTCTTTTGTAAATTTTCTTCAATTTCTATACAATATTTTCTTGAATATTCAAAAACCATATCTTCTCATCATACTTAATGTCTCCAATGATTTTTCCTCTAATACTTATAAGCTTAACACCAATAAAAGGTTTATAGGAAATATATATTTTTCCAAAAAGTGCTAAAGGTTTATTAAAATAATCTTAAAGAATCCAAAAAGTGCTAAAGGTTTATCACATAATATATATTTAGTGTTTAAGGTCTAGGGTCTAGGGTCTAGTGTCTAGGGTTAGCGTTTAGGTTTAAAGGTTTTAGGATTTTGGGTTTAGGATTTAAGGTTTAGGATTTAGGGTTTAGGGTTTAGGGTTTAGGGTTTAGGGTTTAGGGTTTAGAGTCTAGGGTTTAGAGTTTAGCATTTAGGATTTTGGGTTTAGGGTTTAGGGTTTAGGGTTTATGATTTACAATTTAAGATTTAGGATCTAGGGTTTAGGATTTAGAGTTTAGGGTCTAGGGTCTAGGGTCTAGAGTCTAGGGTCTAGGGTCTAGAGTTTTGGTTTTAAGGTTTTGGGTTTTGGGTTTAGGATTTTGAGTTTAGAAGGTTTAGGGTCTATGATTTAGAGTTTAGGATTTTGGGTTTAGAATTGATAATTTAGGGTTTTAAATATAGGGTTTAGGATTTGAGATTTGGGATTTAGATTTTAAGATTTAGGGTCTAGGATTTAGAGTCTAGGGTTTAGGGTCTAGGGTTCAAGGTCTAGGGTCTAAGGTTTAGGGTTTAGGATCTAAGGTCTAGAATTTGGAGTTTAGGGTTTAGGATTTTGAATTTAGGATTTAGGATTTAGGGTTTATGATCTAGCGTTTAGGATTTAGGGTTTAGGGTGTAGGGTTTTTTGAAAACAATTGGTTGAGAATTTTGCAGATAGGGATTTTACTTTCAGACATTGCTATAGAGAAGGAAATGGAGCTGTAGATTTTTTAGGAAAAGCTAGTGCTCTTAGTGAATATTGGATGTATGATGATATGCAATTTTTTCAAGGAGGGCTCAAAAGTCTTTCCCGTTTGGATAAAATGGTTGTGGCTAGCTTGGTGTGGTTCATCGAGGAAGTGTTTTGCGTTGGTGGTCAGTTGTTTTTCTCACGGAACATGTTGAATTTTTTCGAAAATGCTATGCAGTGATGGTTCTTTCGAAATCTTGTACAAGGATTATTCAATTGTTTTTTGGTATTTAGGCTTGTTTTAGATTTTTTTGCTTTCATGTTATAGGCCTGTTAGTTTGTTTGTTGTCTTCTCTTATTATATGCTTGTTTATTTTATTTACTTGCTTTATGTTTTTTGGTTTATTTTTTAGAGGATTTTATTTGATTATTGTAATCTCTCTGGTGGTTCGCTTGTAACCATGGTATTCTTCTGCCAATAAGTGAGGGCTTGTTAATAAAGTTGGGACGAGGCTGCTATATGGGTGGCTATCGACTCTTTTGAAAAACAAGTAATTTATTTGATGGAGACCCAGGATCTGTGACCTATTGAAGCCCATCTACGTAGCACAGCTTGACCCAGGATCCGAGGCTGCATACTGCTAGTAAACTAGGTGCTATTAATTCTCATGTATGAAGGGTATGTAGTCTTGTGTTACATGTTCCCATTAAATCTCAAGCGTGGACTGGGAACGTCAACATAGATCTCAAAATCGAATCCAAAATACTCTTGGTAAAGCCAACGGGTGTGGAGGTCAAGAAAACCCATGACCCGCTAAATATCCCTCAAAGTTGAGTCTAAAATTCTTCGATAGAGACAATGGGCATGAATGTTAGGAGACTTGAGGACCCCATTACTTATCTACCAAAATGGAGTCCAAAGACTCCCAGTGAAGCCAAAGGGCGTGGACATGAAAAGATATGATGACCCAATACATAGCCCCAAAAGTTGAGTCCAAACACTCCCATTAAAGCCAAAGTCTAGCACAAATACTCTCAATGGAGCCAATGGGTGCAGAGGTTAAGAGACTCTAGGTCTGCCTTACTAAGCCATAAATGGGCGTAGAAGTTTAGGATTTAGGGTTTAGAGTTTTGGGTTTTGGGTCTAGGGTTTAAAGTTGAGGGTCTAGTATTTAGGGTTTAGGGTTTAGGGTTTAGGGTATAGGGTTTAGGATTTAAGATTTAAAGTTTAGGATTTTACGATTTAGGGTTTAAGAATTAGGGTTTTAAGATTTTAGGGCTTAGGGTTTAGGGTTTAGGGTTTCGCTTAAAGTCAAGTTTGGGGGCCAGGTAAGATTTTTTGGGTTGCTTGACCTTCATACCCTTTGGCTTCAACGAGACAATATGAACTTGACTTTAAGCATTAATTAAGTGAACCTACGGTCTCTTTACCTCCATTCCTAACGGCTCTATTAGAAGTTTTGGAACTCGACTTTAGGGCCTATCTATATGGTCTTAAATTCTCTTGACCTCCATGCTAATTGGCTCATCCAGAAGCTTTAAGGCTTGACTTTTGGCTATAATAGGTCAGTGCTAGGGTCTATTGAGTTTCAAAGGTATCGGCTTGACTTTGGCTCTACGGGAATTGTTTATACTCGACTTTTGGGCTATTTAAGATATTGCTGGGTACCATAACGTCCACGCCCACTAGCTCTATTGCATGTCTTTGAACAACATATAAAAAGGGTTTAAACCATTGTTTTGAATTTCGTACTGTACCGGTCAGTACGGCCGGTACGTACCGCCCCAGATTTTGGTTGTACCGGCCTGTACTGGCCGCACCAACCTGTATTTCGGTCGTATCGGCCATGTGTACCGACCAGTATCGGATTTCGAAATTTTACTCTTTTTTTTCTTTTTTTTTTTCATTTCTTCCTATTTTTTTATCCTAATTTAGACTAAATTATTTACATATATATTTACGTATATAATTTATTCATATATTAACTATTATTTTGAAATATAATTTATATATATTTTTATATATATAATTTTTTTTATGTGTAGACTATTCCGAAACAGTACACGAAACAGTATCTGTACCGAAATATTTCGTTCCAGTGCCTTAACCGGTACGTTCACCGGTACAGTATTCAAAATATTGGTTTAAACAGGGTATAGAGTTTAATTTCCATATAGTAGATTGTGTTGTCTCTTGACCTCCATTCCTATCGGCTATATCGGGAGTCTTGGGACTCAAATTTAGGGGCAATCTATATCATAGAGGTCAAGATAACTCAAGACCATATAGATTGCCCCTAAAGTCGAGTCCCAAGACTCTCGATAGAGCCGATAAGAATGAAAGTCAAGAGATCATAGGATCCCTTACTTAGTGCTTAAAATCAAATTCAAATTATCTCGATGAAACTAAAAGGCATGGAGGTCAAGAAACCGAAAAACCTCTTACTTGGCCCCAAAAGTCGAGTCCAAAGGCGATTAGTGGAGCGAATGATTGTGTAGGTCAAGAGACAACACAACCCCTTGCAAGGCAACCAAATTCTATACCCTGTTTGTACCCTATTTAAACCTTGCTCAAAGATACGCAGTGGAGCCTATGGGCGTGGATGTTAAGATACCCAACAGTATCTTACATAGCCCAAAGGTCGAGTCTAAAAAATTCCGATAGAGCCAAAGTCAAGCCAATATCTTTGAGGTTCAATAGATCCCAGCACCGACCTTTTTGTCGTGGAGATCAAGACAACTCAAGACCATATTGATTGCCCCTAAAGTTGAGTCCCAAGACTCCTAATAGAGCCAATAGGAATGGAGGTCAAGAGATCATAAGATCCCTTACTTAGCACTTAAATTTGTATTCAAATCATCTCGTTGTAGCCAAAGGGCGTGGAGGTCAAGTAACCCAAAAACTTCTTACTTATCGACACCCTCAGCCTACTCTTGGAATCAAACGTAAACTGAAGCGTCGGCGACCCGTAACACAAGGCTACATACCCCTCGTTCATGCTAGAGATAAATGCATGCATCTATCTTACTAGCAGTATGCAATAAATATCGTAGCGGAAGAAAATAGGCAAGAAAAATAAAACTTGCCAATCATCACATGGTATAGCTAATTAAATACTTCAAATGAAGCTTTATAAACATCGTCATACTGTATCAAGTTCTACAAAAGACCAAATTTCCAATACATGGGAAATATACAAACTTCTTCAAGCTTACCAAAATATAACTTAATACAATACTGGGAAAGAAATGGCCCTGCTACCCCTCTCTAAGTCAGGGGTTTCTTCTTGACCTCTCTATACCCAAGTCCAAAACAGAAATGCCCAAAACTCACACAGTGTTCCCACTGGACACATCTCTAATGATAAGGCATAGATGCCGTCAAGGGATAATGACCCGTCTGTCCTCATAACAAGATAGCACCCCACGGGTCACCGGTCTTCTAATGGTCTAGGTGTGTTTCTCCACATCTCATCTATAAAACAATCATACAAAAATAGGGCCACCTCGTCAAAATGGAATACTCAATCGAGCCCTCAAGGGTCTGAGGAGTCTCTCGAGAAATCTGGCTCCTCGAGTCCATCTATGCCTACAATCACTTCTATCATCTCAAAAATGAATGATAGTTGAAAATTAAGGAAGTGAGATTTCTAGAAATCTCAGTAAGTACAAAATTATCATAACAAGAGCATCACAAGCATATATAGGTAAACACCAAACACAAATACATGTGTCATGAACATGGGACGTATGGTATGACTTATGCACATACACTTTTATAAAAAGACTTTCATATAACATTGACTTTATTTGAAACTGATTACGCCCAAAGAATGATGCGGTAATTGTAGTGTAGCCCCTCCATTGAGTGTTGTGGTTTTATTTTATGTATATTTTTATTTATTTATTTGTTTTTATTTCTTTCTTGGTAGGTGAGTATTCAAGATTTGATTTTGCTTCCTGCAAAGGAAAGAGAACCTTAACTGTCTCGTCTCCTATTAAGACTTAACCTAGCCATCGCCTTCTGTTATCTTCCCTTTGAGTGTCCAGGTAAGAAAGAAGAAGCAGAAGAGAAAGCCCTTGATCCGAGAAAGAAGGCTTCTTCAAATCAACTACCCGGGAATGAAGGTATGGCAGAGGCATTCAAAGAAGCTGTTTTTGTAGACACAGAAAACAGAAGATAGCACTTGAGAATCGGCCACCTTAAAAGATGGGTTTGCCAGAAAGACTGATTAGTCAAGAGTGCACCCCCTTGTCTTTTCTTTTTGGCTAATCAGCTAAAGAAAAAAAAAATATATATATAATAAGACAAATAATGCTTAAAAATATCTCAATGTAAATAGAAATCAAATTCAATAAAATAAGTGAGATCTAATTATTGCTCTTTTCATTATTTACAATTTAATCAAATATTAGGATATTTAGAATGCACTTTCGTGCACTAATCACACCTCCCCCAACTTACTCATTGCTAATCCTTAACAATTTTTAAACAAAAATGATAAAAGAGACTAAAGAAGATCACATACAGAAGGCACCAAGTCACATTTTCTGAATTCACATATTAAAACAATCTTAGGAATCCAATAACTCTATGACAATCAATCCACCTTTAGTAATCCAAAGAGTGTGTGTGTGCTCCAAACCATATATGTCTAATCGCAAACCCTGGCACATAGAACATTAAGAACATCTCAAATAAAAGGTTCAAATCCATAACTCACGGGTAAATAGTATTTTGTGTAGGGATTCTCTCTATGAAGTTGAGAAAGGGTGTACACACACTCTCATGGGGAATTAGGCAATTATGTACAAGTAATAAGTAAATATTGATCTTATGATAGGAACACTAATAAATAAGAATTTCCACCACTCATTCCATAAGCTTGCTTAGCATCAGAACGATCAACACAAAAAGGTTGTAATGTGGCTTGGATTAGAGGCTATATGAAGAAAAGGATAAAAATGATTCAAAAACTTCCAAGTACACACCAAGGAAATTTTATTAAAGATCATAGCAAATCACACTTCTCACTTGATGTACTCTTCAACATTTCAGATCATCAAATAATATTTTTCCTTCTTTTTTTTCAATCTCTTTGTTTTTTTTCACTTTTTTTTCTTCTTCTTTTTTTCTTTGTTGTTGTTGTTGTTTTTTTTAACCTTTGAAGCTCACTCGATTGAACACTTTGCACTTGTACTCTTCCCTTTTTCTTTTTTCTTTCTCTTCTTCTCTCTTTTTTTTTTTTTAAGAAAAGATGAAAATTCCACACTTAGTACACACTTGAACGCAATAAGGGTAGGAAAAATCAGTGTATAAGGTATACTCTAATGTGGAGATGTGATAACCAAAATTCTTATTTCCACTGGATTTCTTATACTCGAAATAATTGTAATTTCTTTAAGTTTATTTTAGTTAATTTTGGAATTTTTTGGAATATATTTCCTATGAACCATTTATTGGTATTAAGCATATGTATAATGGAGCAAAACTTGGAATAAGATACAAATGAGGTGAAGGAAAAATATTTGGGAAATATCTAAGTGTTTGAACAATCATTTGAGACACTAGACACCAAGAGAACTTTTGTTTAATTGGAATTACAAGAAATTATAGTATGAAAAGAAGAGTTAGACTTGCATAGAGTTTCAAGGAATCAAGCAAAGTATATTCCATGGAGGAAATTGGATTGGGTAATTTTGACAGTTTCGATATCTCTTGATAATCTAGGCATAACTTTCTCATTTGATTTCTAATTGATGATTCAAGATGCTATGGAACATAAAGAGAAATATCTACAAATTTCATGTTTTGAGTTTTAAGATATACTGACTAAATCAAGGACTAAATCATGCTTGAAGTTGACGGAACCAACTTAGGCGTAGCGAGCACTGACTTTGACTTCTTACCGTGGATTTTTCTCTTGAAATATCTTTGAAACTCATATGAAAACTTGCCAAGTGTAAAGACAAGTAGCACAATAAGCCCTTGATTATTTGCATGCCAACCAAGTCTAAAGAAAGGGAAATGATTACACTAAGGCCTAAAGGAGGGTATGTGGCATGGCAATTCTGTTGGAATGTTCCTCCTCCATTTTCCCTTTTGAAACACACAGCCAATTCTGTTTAGAAAAGTCTCCATCTTAGTTTTTATCAACCGAACCCTACAATAACTTCTCAAGGAGTTTTGAGTGATCTTTCAAATGAATCTTCAAGACAAACCATTCTAAACTCTTGAAGAAATTAGTAAGTGCACATATAACCTAATCTTAGCATTTACTTGTATATATGGAATTAACATGATATTGTTTGTTCTTTTTGAATAAGTATTATATAGATTGAATGATTGAATCCATGTATGATTGTGATAAGTTATTCTATAGAAAAATAAGGAAGTATATGGAGGAA
Source organism: Platycarya longipes (assembly GCA_036559045.1). Classification (NCBI taxonomy): domain Eukaryota; kingdom Viridiplantae; phylum Streptophyta; class Magnoliopsida; order Fagales; family Juglandaceae; genus Platycarya; species Platycarya longipes. The sequence continues at coordinate 45,925,944 of CM071798.1, read as the reverse complement.
GTCTTTTGTAAAGCAAGGATTTATTTTATGCAACCATGGATGGAAGTTAGAGGGAATGTTATGAGAAGTTTGGTTAACAAGAGAATTGGGTTTTAAGACTTGCAAAGGTTCGGCCTTGGTAGAATACCTGGAGGTGTTTTAAGTTTTAAATTTTTAGATAATTGGTATAGTGATTTATTTGGAATTCCTTAGTGATTCAAGAAATTATATCATTGAATTTCTTAAAAACTAGTGGTGGTGGAATGGTTATTTGATAAGGGAATAGTTGAAGAAAAATGTCTACTAATTGAGTAAGGCTTTCAGCAATGGATTGATTTGGTTTAGTGTTGAAGTTTTCAAGAAGAACCAAGTTAAGGAAATTAGTTGGTTTCGATTTTGGTTGGGATACCTTAGGGTATTATGAATTTTAATTTTTCTATGAAGGATATGATGATTAAATTAAGTTAATGAGTGATTGAGGAATATTTTATGGATTAATCCTCTTGAAGAGTAGTGGAAGACTTAATATGATTTGGTAGTGGAATGATTATTTTGGATAAGGAAGGAATTGAAGAAAAATAGGTTTGTCATGTGAAGGTGGGTTTCAGCTAGGACTATTTTGCCTAATTTGAAAATTTTTAATGTATGACAATAAGAAAGTAAGTTGATTCCAAGGAAGTGAAGAGAAATTTGGAAGTTATTACATTTGGCCCTATACTCATTAAGGTTAAGGTTAAGTGAGTTTTCCCCAAATGAATTTTTCTTATGTTTTAATTGATAAAGAATGATTTTTATAAGTTATTATATGCATTTTATGTATTGATAAAGTATGTTCTATATGGCATATGACTCAAAAATACATGAAGTATGCATAAGTCTAAGAATACATGCATATCCCATTTCGTCACAAGCTTTTACGTCAAAAGACATGGCATGCATTTTTTAAGAAAATAAGAATATTTATAAGAATAAGAAAGGAACAACCGAGAATAAAAGTCACGTCATGACGGAGAAGGCGATACATAACTCTTGTATGACTTACTTGTCGATGGGGAAAACGATACGTAACTCCCGTCGAATGATAAGAAGTCGTGTCATGATAAAGAATGTGATACGTAACCCTGTATGACTAATATGACTGGCGGTGAAGGCGATACGTAACTGCCGCTATAATAAGTATTTTCGTTTCGTGACCGGGAAGGTGATACGTAACTCCTATATAACTAATGCGAACAAGGACCCAACGGGGAAGACGATACGTAACTCCCATCGAGATTCACAAATAGTGTGACAGTGAAGGCGATACGTAACTACTATCATATTATGAATAAAATTAAGACTTAAGAAAAAGATACAAATAAGATAAGAAATTTAAAAAAAGTCATTGCATATCATGAAAGGTTTTGTACCCATGTTCATATAAGTTTCTCATGAAAATGTGTAAGTCTATTTAAAAATGGTACATAAGTCATGCATAAGTCATTCGTGAATAATGTATTTGTTAATTATTCATGATATCTTCTATTTCATATTATTGAAATATACTATTAATGTCTTTCTTACGTTATATGTGTACTTACTGAGACTTCTTGAAAATCTCATTTTTGATTTTATCTATCATTTTTTATATAATGATAGACGTTATTACAGGAATAGATGATTCATCACGAGACTCAGACGTCACGAGAGGTTCTAAGGTACCCTGAGGGTCCTACAGAATACTCATATGTTGATGAAGTGATCAATTGTTAATGGCAAGATTATAGAGAAGGCAGAAAAGAATCCCCTAAGGTTAAAAGAGGGTAGTTGAATATCTGTCCTGGGTATATCAGATATTGATATGTATTAAAGATATAGGTTTTTACAAGGGTTGATGTTTTATAAGGATATAGGTTTTTACTGTAGCATACCATGTAATATTCGTGAAGAATTAGATGTCTCTACTGAGAAGAATTTGGAGTTTGCGCTATAATATATTTTGCATACTGCTAGTAAGTTAGGCTCATACACCTATTATCTTGATGCAAAATAGGAGATTCGTAGGCTAACATCATAAGTCATGACACTTCAATTTATGTTAAATTTCATACGTGAATTGGGGGTGTTACAGGAGAGGTATAGATGATGTGGGCATATGCAAAGAAAAATGCTACATATGTTTGTTGGCTCAAAATTGGCTACTAAGGGTCTATGATGAGAAATGTTAGCTTGAAAGGCTCAAATATTAATTCTAAGTTGACCTTCATCATATCCCAAGTATATATACTATCTTATCATAAATCATAAAATGATATTCTCAAAAAAAGTGCCCAATTCAACTGATCAATGAACGCTTATCACAATTCCTGCATTTGTAAGCTCTCAACCTCTCCCAAAATTTACATGAATACTTAAGCAAAAGAGTTCTCTAGCTGCATGTGTCAAACCACTATCTTACCACAAAACGTGGATAAGTACATTAAAAGTTCTATGAATGCCTCAGCAAAATGATTAAGATAGGTTTGATGAATTCACTAAGATAGGCCATGAATGAGCAAAAGTACACATGTGAAAATGTGCCTGTGTTATGCAATTTTTTTCTAAAAAAAAAAATTGACACATGAAAATATGCCACAAAGTTCCAACAAGCATCATTCCCATCCCCCAACTTAAATGAAACATTGTCTTCAATGTTTAACAATCAAAATTGATTAGGGAGTAACTGAAAATGGTATAATACACCTGATGTGTAACGTAGGCAACTTGCTAAGCACCAAAGATGGAAAACTTAAATGACAAACTGACACTAACCTGCAAACAAACAAAGAAAAGCAACAGCAACCAAAAAGAAAAATAAAAGAGAAAAAATAAATAAATGAAAACGAAAAGAAAAACAAACAAAACAAATGAAAAGGAAACATACTTGCATGGTATGGTCAAGGTTGATAAATCGGGTCCACAAATGGAATCTCTTCTACTTCTAGAACTTGCCTATCAATTAATATTTTAAGGTGCTGATTATTTACTTTAAAGATCCTACCATGCTTAGGATCCTCTATTTCTACCGCCCTATTTTCAAAAACATTCTTCACTATAAAAGAGTCGGTCCACCTATACTGAAATTTTATTGGGTGCTTATGGAGTCTAGAATCACATAAGAACACTCGATCATTAGGCTTAAATTTTTTTCTCAAAATATTATTATCATGAAACGCTTTCATTTTAGCCTTATAGATTCTAGAGTTCTCATAAGCATCATTTCTCAACTACTCTAACTCGGTCAACTTAAGTTTTCTGAGCTTACCTGCTTTTCCCATGTTAAAATTGAAATGTTTGATGGCCTAATAGGCTCAATGCTCGATCTCCACAGGTAAGTGGTAAGGTTTTCCAAAAATAAGTCTATAAGGTGACATGCCTAAGGGAGTTTTGAAAGCTGTACGATAGGACCAAAGCACTCAACTAGTCTCAAAGACCAATCTTTACGATCCGGGTTTACCCTTTTTCTTTAAAATTTGCTTAATTTTCCTGCTTGCAAGTTTTACATGTCCACTTGTCTAGGGGTGGTATGCAATAGAGATCTTATGTACCACCCTATATTTTTTCATCAGAGTCTCAAAAGAATGGCTACAAAAATGTGTACCGCGATCACTAATGATAGCATGTGGTGTACAAAACCGAAATAACATATTATCTCTGCGAAATTTAATTACCGCCTTATTATCATTGTTCCTGCAAGCTACTGATTCTACCCATTTTGACACATAATCTACTGCCACAATAATATATTGATATCTTAAAGAAGAAGGGAATGGTCCCATAAAATCAATGTCCCAACAATCAAAAAATTCAATCACTAAAATTGGGTTTAAGGGCATCATATTACAATGAGATATAACTCCTAATTTTTGACACATTTTAAATAAGTGACAATACATGTTTGCATCCTTAAACAAGGTAGGCCAATAAAATCCATACTGCAGAATTTTTGCAGCGGTTTTCTTCATTGAAAAGTGGCCCCCACAAACTTGGGAGTCATAAAATTTCAAGACAATAGCAATCTCTTCATCAAGGATGAACACCTTAGAATTTAGTCAGGGCAATATTTAAAAAGAAAAGGATAGGACCGTACTTACGTGGCATTTCTTTTTCCCAAAATAGTTTAGGAAAACAAGACTGATTTCGTTCGTTTTAAAAACCCTTCAATTCATACCCAGGACGCCAGACTCCCTATTATAAAATAAAATATAATCTTACTATAGAAACATTTGATTTATTAAAACAAAATATCTCTCTTTTATGCCTAGGCTGCTGTGATTTTCCCTCGGACTATATGCTTCCTGCTCTGTATTCTGTGTGGGGGAAGAAAACACACAAAGAGAAAAATAAAATGACTCGAATACTCAATAAGCATTACTTCATACCGTTTTTAATATATAACAAATTAGGTTTTTCAATCATACAACTAACACAAAAATATACGTACATAAGTACAGGACAATACATGCATCCTTTTTCATAACTATAATCCTATTAAGTTCTTCCTTCCTATGTGTCTTGTTATGCTACATTCATTACATAGAAGATCCGAAGATCTATCTTATTCTTAATACTTAGTTAAGCCATTAACACACAAGGGATCGACAAACAAGCAATCATCTAACTACCAAGCAAGCAAGACAATAGCCACTACTACCAAATAGTTGTCAGACAAGCAAGTCACTAACTAGCAAACAAGAACAACAACCAACAGTTACAAGCTATCACAAACAACTAGTAAACAATTAATCATCCAATGCATACATATCATACATGCAATACACATCCTACATAACATGACATTCATTCCTATTTATTCACTTCCTTTAAATCGTTGCACACTGTTACCCCCGTGTGCTAGGGTTGGTAGACCTTCCTTTAGATCCTGGGTCTTCCTTTGTATCCCTATCGCAATTTCATACATCATAGCATAATATTACATTTTGCCAATCATGCATCATTTTAGAATCGTAGCAATGCATACATTTCATCATAGACATCCTATTCTAGCATAAGTTCATGGCATTATTCTATAAAATCAATAAACAGAAATATCAAGATTCATCTTATATTTTTCAGAGAATACATACAATAATTACTACATATAGGCATCCAATCACAAGCATATACTTACGTATTTGGGGTTCGATAAAAGGGACTACCAAGAATGGCCATATATATGTACATTAGCATTTTCAATCCTATTATCTTTCTTTACTAGTCCGGTAACACTAAAGTGTATAAACATAACACTTACCTGGTCTCCATACTATTTTTATGTCATGTAGTCTAGTCACAAACGCATCATATAATAATCAACCTACAAGCATACACACAAATAATATTAATATATATATCTAAAATACAAATAATTAACCAGAAAAAACCTACACTTCACCAGGACACTCTCCTACTGTCCCCACGTCCTTGAGGTCCTTACTATACTAAGGCATCGGAGACTCACTGTGAACACTAGGACACCTTCCGATATCCTCATGTCCTTGAAATCCTGTCTAGTACACGTGTCACCAGATGCACATATACCCTACCTCCATGTCACCTAAGATCAACATAAAATACGTTGATCACCCGCTAGCGCAACAGGGACCATACATCGTTAGTAGTCTTCTCCATACCGATTGGCAGGATTGATCCCACTTCCCGGCCCTTTACGAGTTCATCTCGATACTTAACACCATAAGGTTCATTTCCAATGTACCTCTTTTCATCACATAATTCGAGACTACTATCGAGCTATCTCATCATCCACCATTTTATATGGCATTACACCACGTGACACTTACATTAACTCTCCCAATACTTCACTGATATGCGACTCTGTCGCTTTGCACGTACTTTGAGACATGACATGATTATACAGTGACAGTCATTACTAGAGCTACCAGTTACATTACTATTCTGGGATGCTGCTCCACAATTCCCAACACTACATGCGCCCTACATACCCTAGTTGTGCAATTACCATCTTTGTGACACGCCTTATGATGCGTCATTACTACAACATGTGGAGCACCTTCCACGCTTCCACTACGCACTCTATTTCATAAAAACACCCCACGTTAAGTATACCCTATGCATACTCTCTCCAAAGTACTTTACGCTACAACCCATATGATGCACGTTACACTGTGCATCACTTTACCGCCATGGAGTACACTCCACTCATACTCTCTTCAAACACCTACCACAACACCATACCTGCACACAAGGCACCCCCGTACTACACAGCATAGTCCACAATCCTACTTCACAACACAGTTCCCAACACTTCAGAACAAAGCCAACCAACTTCACACAACTACCCAGCAGACTCCATAAACAAACCAATTAAACATAAAATACAAGAGAAAGAGGATTATACTATAGCGGGATAAACACATACGTTGCTCGCTACCCGGCATGGCTAGTGGCGTCAGAAGCCACTAACTTTAGTGTTAACCGCTCCGTCAAGGTCAGTGTCGTGACCTTGGAACATGAGTGTTTCGAGGTTTAATCCCAAAGAAATGTCTAGTATTTTGGTTCTTCTCTTCTTCCAATCAACACTTGCCACCTATAGATTCTTGTCTTCCAAGTAAGATAAAAAAATCTAGATGAATTCCTTGTCTCTCAAGTCCTATCTGTAGCCTCCTTTAGACAGATTACTCCAATTCTTAAGCATTTGCCATGTGTCATTTCAAAAGAATAAAAGCTTTCCTACCTATGTAGACTTAAAGTGTCACTAGCAACATAGATTTTCCAAAAAGTTTCAATAAAATGTCAATAATAATTTTAAGGTAAATATAACTATCCCAAGTATGATTAATCAAATGGGAAAAATATCAGGTCATGACATCCTTCCCCCCTTAAAAAGATTTCGCCCTCGAAATCACTATGATGCTATTTTAAAACTTATAAATTCAAATTAAAAAAATTTATACCTCTAGTAATTGTGGTGGTAGACTCCTCTGAGGATGAATAGGAATTTTCTTTTATTGTCAGAGAATCTTGAGAAAAGTAAAATATTGCATCTACGTCCAGGTCATAATACATGTTGACACTCACTTCATGAAGTTTGCGTAACAGTTATGATTCAGTATCTTCCATCGGTTGACCCTCTGTACACTGGCACATTCAATCTTCTAAAGTATCAGATAATTCTAAAATCCCTGACTTTTCCTTTCCTTTTTCATCCTGATTCATACTATTTAAATATTCTGTTTCTGATTTTAATTCTTTATGAGGTGGTTGTCTTTCTTCATATACATAGTTATAGTCATAGCAAAATTTAAATTAATACAACTAAATTTCAAACAAATGAGGGTAATTCACCCTCATCACGTCCTCGTATTTCCACGTGCCTTCTTGAAAAGTAGGGTTATTCCAGAATATTTTAACTAGCGAAATGGTACGATTCCTTAACGTTTGTTCCTTTTAATCTTCAATTCGAGTCAGCCATTCTTCGTAAGTCAAATTAGGACGTAAATTAATATTACTTTGTATCCATTACAACTTCTGGCCCTGCGCCTAAACTTTTCTTCAAAGAAGACACATGAAAGATATTACGGATTCCTTGCAAATTATCCAATAAAACTAGACGATAGGCTACTAGTTCTACTTTTTCCACAATTTTATATAGTCCAACGTATCGGGAACTTAGTCTTCCCTTTTTGCCAAACCACGCAACTCCATTCATTGGTGAAATTTTAAGATATACCCAATAACCTACCATGAAGTTCAATGTCCTTTTACGCTTGTCTACATAACTTTTTTTGTCTACTTTGGGTTATTTTCATTCTTTCTCGAATCATCTCAACTTGTTCTCTAACTTCCTATAAATACTAGGGTCCCAATACTCTACTTTCACCAACTATATCCCAATACCGAGGTGATCTACATTTCCTTCCATATAATGCTTCATAAGGTTCCATTTGAATGGTAGCCTAGAAGCTATTATTATAAGCGAACTCAATCAGTGGTAGAAGACTTTCCCAATTGCCACCAAAATCTAGCACACAGGCTCATAACATATCTCCCAAAGTTTGAATAGTTCATTCTGATTGCCCATTTGTCTGTGGATGATAAGAACTACTAACTTTTAAATTAGTACCTAACATCTTTTGTAGACTCTACCAAAAACGGGGCGTAAATCTGGGATTTCGGTCTGAAACAATCGTTTTGGGTACTCCATGCAAACAAACTAGTACTTTAACATAAATTCATACCCATTTTTTCATTAAGACTGTGTTGGCTATCGGTAAAAAGTGGGCAATCTTCATTAACCGATCAGTCTCGATACATTTTAGTGCTTCTTGGATGAGCTGTGTAGGGTTTACAGTTAGCTTCCCACATCAACCTTTCTTTTATCTCTGGGTCATCAGGAATTACCTCTCTTTTTCCATAGTACAGCATTCCATCACCAGAGATTGCAAAATATGGGGACCCCTTTTCCTTTTAGTAGTTGTTGCCGAATCTTTTCCAGTATAGAATCTTTCTGTTGTCCTTTACGAATTTCTTCATCTATCAGAGGAATAATTTCTTGTACTACCATTAACCTGACTTCTTTTGACAACCCACCAATGAGTAACTCTCGCATTACTGACAGTATCGACGATTCTTCTGCTTGAGTCTTTTTATTTGGTGCATCGGCCACCACATTAGCTTTGCCAGGGTGATACTTAATTTCACACTGAAAATCACTTATAGTTGTTTCAATCCATCTCCTCTGCCTCATATTCAGAGTTTTCTGACTAAATAAGTACTTAAGACTCTTATGGTCTGTGAATACTTCACACTTTTCTCCATATAAATAGTGTCTCTAGATTTTCAGTGCGAACACCACGGCTGCTAATTCCAAGTCATGAGTAGGATAATTCTGCTCATGATTCTTGAGCTGTTGGGATGCATATGCAATTACTCATCTTTCTTGCATTAACACACATCTCAAACCCATCTTTAAGGCGTCACTATATATTACATATGGCTTGTCGAGTTCTGGTAAGGCCAAAATCGATGTCATAGTTAATCTCCTCTTAAGCTCTTGACAACTCTTTTCACATTGATTACTCTAGATATACTTCGCATTCTTTCTTGTTAATTCCATCAAGGGTGTAGAAAGTCTAGAAAATCATTCCACAAATCTCCCATAATATCCTACCAATCCAAGGAAACTACGTACTTTGTGAGAGTTTGTTAGCCTCTGCCAACCCATCACTGCTTCTAATTTGGTCAGGTCCTTAGAAACTCCTTCACTTGAAATAACATGACCCAAAAATTTGACTTCTCGTAACCAAAACTCACACTCACTAAGTTTAGCAAAGAGTTGGTGCTTTTGTAGAGTTCCAAGTACAATTCTTAAGTGTTCCTTATGCTCCTCATCACTCCGAGAATAAATCAGAATATCATCATGAATACCACCACAAAGTCGTCCAGGTATGGTTTGAATATTCGATTCATTAGATCCATAAATATCGCTGGTGCATTTGTCAACTAGAACAACATAACCAAGAACTTGAAATATCCATATCGAGTCCAGAAAGAAGTCTTAGGTACGTCCTGCTCTCTAATCTTAAATTGATGATAACCGGATCTAAGGACTATCTTAGAAAACACCGTCGCTCCTTGTAACTTATCCAACAAATCATCTATTTGAGGCAACGGATACTTATTTTTAATAGTAACTTTATTTAGATCTCAATAGTTTATTCACATATCGTTCCATCTTTCTTCTTTACGAACAATACTGGTGCTCCCCACAGTGATATGCTAGGTCGAATAAATCCCTTTTTCACAATTCTTCAATTTGCACCTTAAATTCCTTTAATTCCGTTGTTGCCATTCTATAAGGTGCCTTATGAATTGGGTCGTTGCTGGTTCCAATTCAATTGTAAATTCCATTTCCTAATCTGAAGGCAATCCCGACAAATCATCCGAAAAGACTTGAGGAAATTCTTCCACTATAGAGATTCCCTTAACACCCTTAACTTCTTCCAGCGAATTTAGCATTACTACCAAAAACACTCTATCTCCTTCCTTCATACCTTTCTTTATTCGCTTCGCCATTACAATTGAGAAAATGGGGTAAACTATTTCCCCTATGTAACAAAATCTTTCATTTGTTGACAAATCAAAGACTATCTCTTTCTTACGACAGTCGATCTTAACGTAATGCCTTGACAACCAATCCATACCCAGGATTAAGTCAAACTCCATTAAATGGAACACTATCAAGTCAGCGGTTAACAGTAAACCCGCAACTTCTATAAGGCAGTTCTTCACCACTCGATGACATCCAACTATTTTCCCATCAGGCATTACTACTAGGACTTTTCGAGCTAAAGACTCCACATTTAATCTACACTTCTGAACACAACCATATGAAATAAAAGATCTCGTTGCTCCAGACTCAAACAAAGCATTCACCATATTTTGTCTCAATTTAACTTTACCTATAAAAGATTATCCAATCATTACTTCCAAGCTCTAAAAAATAATCAAACATTAGTTAAGGGGGTTCAAAAAAGTTACCAGTAATAATCCCAACATCAACAGTATCATCAGCTTCCACATCTACATCTCCTGGTGTAATTGCATATACCTTAGTCTTTATGGGGGCCTTTGCATTGGTTCCTAATGCTGTCACTCCACCAGAAGTGTTTTGTGGACAATCATGAATCATATGACCTCTCTGCCCACACTTAAAACATGCTCCAGTAGCTAGTCGACATTTACCACTATGTCTTTGCCCACACCTTCTACATAGTGGAAATGAAACAGGTGCTCCTGAACTAACCATATTTCCTTTCCCTTTATTTGCGAGGTGGAAATTTCTTCTTTTCCCCATATCCCTCCCTGAAGAGTAGGGAAATCCTCTTTTCTGGGGTGTTTGGGCTTGCATAATCAAGTTTCTTTGTTCCGTTTCTGCAATAGTTGCTTCAACAATTTCCTTTTCGTGTCCCACCATCATCCAACTTCCCTCTGAAGCAAGTGTCCTGCATACTGAATTTTCTGTGCTTTCGTACATCCGCTGATCTCGAAAGTATGTTCTAAATCTACCATCCACTTGTCGGCTTTCAAACCTCCTTCTGTTCCCATAAAATTAGGATAACAATAAACTAAAAATCTTTCGTATGGACAACCTTGCGTTTCACTTCTAACTTCATCAGAATGATGACTTTGACTTTGTTCTATTTGAGTCCTAACTACTTCCGTCATTTGGCTTTTAGCTTCCCTTATCGCTTGTCCTTCTTCCAATGGGCAGTTCTTAACTATCCGTTCTTTATTTCTTGGAGGAACGGTACTACGTCGACCTCCCGCCATCTTATCCTCCTGAAACGCACCAAACCCAGCGTAAATTACGTCTACCTTAGCAACTTCAATTTTTGAAATCCAAATCATTCACAGTTCCACTTCTACATTGTTACCCAGATGACTAACATAAGAGGGGGGTGAATTGAATTATATTATAAAATTAACACTTATAAATCAAATACACAATATAAAATATAAATAAAATATGAAGTAACAAGAAATATAAAGAGTAAGGGTAAGAAGAAGCAAACTCAGTATTTTAATGAGGTTTAGCCCTATTACCTACGTCCTCGCTTCAAGCTACCCATTGAGAATCCCAAATTTACTATTCAATCTCCTTTAGATAGAGATAGAAACCTATTATACCTTTGAGCAACACCGCTACAAAGAATCCATGTAGAACACCCTCTACACTTGCAATCACCTCACACTTGATGATTCAATTATTCCCTATGTAGAACACCTTCTACACACAAGGGTTATATACACCCTCTTACAAATACAAGAGCTGATAGTGGGTAGATAATTAGAGTACACTCCTCACTGAATGAAATAAGAACAATACGGCACAACCGATATCTCTCTCAAAATGAAAAAAGATTAAGACACAACTTAGAGAAGAGAGAATGATGGCTTTGAAAGAATGATGCAAAATTTAGCAATTGATGTGTAATATCTTGTTATAATTTTTGCAAAACTCAATTGAGCTATTTATAGGCAAATGATTCTTCATATTCAAATTTGAAAAAGTTTACATATCAAATAAGAGCACTATATACTTTTCAAAAAATTCAAATAAAAACATCTCATTTTTATTTATCAAAGACAACTCCATTCATTTTTCAAAAAAATCAAATTTAATCTTTTACTTTTCTTACATGATAAAATGAGTATAATTTATTTTTCAAACCAAATCATCTTCTTTTTACATATGTCAAACAAACGCACAACCACCTTTCAAGATTTTTAAACAAAATTATTTATCTTTTGCATTGGTCAAAAAAATACACAACCACTCTTCAAGATTTTCATACAAAACATGCACATGTCAAATATGACAATCAATCATCTTACAAATTTAAATCTTTATGCATATGTGGAAAAAATAATTTTTAAAATTAAAAATTTTAATAATGTTATGCAAATGTAAAAAAAAATGCAATTTGATGTTTTATGAGAAAAGATTAATTTTGAGTCTTAATCCAATTTTGAATTTTAAGAGATCTACAAAATTACTCTATAAGCATCATTTGTAGACTTATTCTTCTTCTTGCTCATACTTAATTTCTTGATGTGCTTAGCTCCCTTCATGTGTAGACAACTTGAGGTTGAGTTTTGAATTTATTTATTATCATCAAGATCTATATGTAGATACGAGACTTGAAACCTTGGGTTCAACAATCTCCCCCTTTTTTATGATGACAAATACTGAGTAGAAATATGCGACCTGCAGCAATACTTAAGCTCCTTCTAAAAATATGCGTTAGTTTTTCAAGTAAAATATAAACATGATTCTACCATATATAACAGGGTAGTATAATACTAGTATATGACTTCTCCCCTTTTGGCATCATTAAAAAGGAATCGCAATTAGATTCAGTAAGATTTCTTCCCGCAATAACCAAAAACCAAATAAAATAGTGTGTTAGTAAAAACTATAGAGAGTTAAATAATTAGAGTCACCCGTGTCCGACAAAAACTACAAAGGCTGGAGGCCTAACTCTATCGTCTCGGTGCGGAAGGAGATTCAAATCCGCTTAATGTTGTTGACAAATTAGATGCTACAGAGATTTGAAGTTGAATAATTGGAATCATCTATTTCTGACAAAAGCTGCAAAGGCTGAGGCCTAGCTCTATCATCTCGGTGCAGAGATTTTAAATCCGCTTAATATTGTTAACAAATGAGATATTATCGAGATTTGAAAGCTTTGAGTTGCTATTTAAATTACCATTTTCACTCATCAGATATTCACAAGAAAAATCTCAAATTGCTCATTGATCAAGTATCTGTTTTTCCAAAACGATAGAATGGCAAAGAAAATTTCTTTTGATAATCTTCCGGATTTGAACCAAGAACCGTCTCAACCAGTCATTTTGTCTTCTAATTCTGTCAATACCATGATAGAAGCAGAGATGCATTTTTCTGGTAGGACTGATTCTGAGGTTGTTGTAGGATTAAGAACTCTCAGTACTCAATATGCTGTCTCTGTTACGACTATGTCTCGGAGATTATTGGTAAGGGCGAATGAGGTTGATCGACTTAACAATCAAATATATGTACTACATCAAAAGTTTGCAAATAAAGGTAGAAAGAATAAGAGATTAAAGCAAGAAATTAAGGATTTGATGGAATTAGCTCGTGTTTTGAAACTACGAGTAGAGGAGCTGGAACAAGTGAGAGCTCAAACACAGAGTCAACATCAGCAAATAGTGGCAACGTTTCAGCGCTTACGAGAAAAATAAGGACAGTTGTAGTTAATCTCGCTGGCTTAGCTAAGTAATTTTTGACAATATGCATCCAGCATATCTTGTAAGCTTGACGAAGTAAGATTTGAAGAGCTGACAATTTATCTTTTACTCATTTTCATCTCTATAAAAGCAATCCTTAGTTTTATCTATTTCGCATCAAATCTTCTTCTCATCTTTGCAATTCGCCTGCATTCTCATTCTATAAGTTTGCAATGGCTCATCAATTTCCTTTGAGTACTTCTCATGATCAAAATATGAGGTATTCTTCACCTCAGTCTCAAACTATTTTTGTATCTGTTGTAGGTGTCATGAAGCAATAAAAGACTGATTTGGCTAATAAATCAGATCATGACGCCATTTATAAGCTTGTAGGTCTCGAAACTCGATATTCATCGTCTATTATTGCTTTTTCTACTCGATTGCAGACCAAAACTCGTGAAATTGATAAACTTAGCAAGACGGTCTTTGTACTTCAACGACTTATTTATGAGTCAAACAAAAAAATAGTAGAGTTAAAACAACAGAATAAGGATTTAAAATCCTTACTTGCCTTTTCATTTCGATTGCCTAATCCTTTAAACAAGGATGTCATGATGATCTATGAGGAGCAAATGCATTTGAATGATAAGGCTAGACGTCTCAAATTTTTGTAAGTCATTTGAGATAATGGAATAAAAATATTCTACAGATATTCATGGCAAGCATTATTCCTATTTCTCTTCTAATCATGCATAGTCTATCTTGTAGTAGGAGTTTTGTGAAAATGTTTGCCAATTGATCATGTGTGCTTGTAAATTATAGTACAATATCACCCTTCTGCACATGATCTCTAAGAAAATGATATCTAATTTCTATATGCTTAGTCCTAAAATGTTGTATTGGGTTCTTTGAAAGACTTATAGCACTTGTATTATCACATTTGATTGGAATGTGATTATACATAAGCTTAAAATTCTCAAGCTGTTGTTTCATATAAAGAACTTGAGTACAACAACTACCTGCAGCACCATACTTTGTCTCAGCAATAGATAATGCAACAAAATTTTACTTTTTACTAAACCATGAAACAAGTGCATGACTTAAAAAATGACATGTTTCACTAGTGCTTTTTCGATTAACTTTGCAACCAGCATAATCTGCATTTGAATAACTAATAAGATCGAAAGAAATATGCTTAGGATACTATAACCCTAGGTCAATTGTACCAGCAAGATATCTAAGAATGTGCTTAATAGCAATCAAATGAGATTGTTTAAGATGCTTGAAAGCGTGCACATAAGCATACACTGAACATAATATCTGGTCTATTGGTTGTCAAATATAATAAACTACCAATTATACCTTGATATACATTTGAGTCAACTGGTTTATCGCTTTCATCTTTATCAAATTTGATGGTTGGATTCATTGGTGTTCCAATTACCTTCGCACCTTCCATCTCAAAATTTTTGAGTAACACTTTGATATATTTTGGCTGATTAATGAATGTTTCACTTTTTGCTTGCTTGATTTGCAATTCAAGATAGAAGTTAAGTTCTCTCATCATGCTCATTTCAAATTATTCCTGCATACTCTTAGCAAAATCTTAGCACATATTTTCATTAGTGGCACCAAATATTATATCATCTATATAAATTTGAATTAGAAGAATATCACCATGTTCATATTTGATGAAAAGAGTTGTATTGATCTTTCCTCCTGAAAAATATTTTTCAATCAAAAAACCACTAAGCCTCTCATACTAAGCTTTAGGAGCTTGTTTGAGTCCATATAATGCTTTTGTGAGTTTAAAAACATGATTAGGAGAGATATGATTTTTAAAATCTAGAGGTTGCTCAACATATACCTCTTCATTTATAAAACCATTTAAGAAAGCACTTTTAACATCCATTTGAAAAAGTTTGAAATTTTTATAACATGCATATGCAAGTAACGTTCGAATAGCTTCTAATCTTGCGACAGGTGCATATGTCTCATCATAATCGATTCCTTCCTCTTGGTTGAAACCTTGGGTAATAAGTCGAGCCTTATTTCTAGTGATGATTCTGGACTCATCTTTACAATTTCTAAAAACTCATTTTGTTCCAATAACAGTATGATTTTTGGATCTAGGAACAAGTGTCCAAACATCATTTCTTTCAAACTGATTTAGCTCTTCTTGCATAGCTAAAATCCATGATTCATCAAACAGTACTTCATTGATATTTTTGGGTTCAATATGAGATAGAAAAGCAGTGTGATTGCAAATATTTTTAAGAAATGATCGAGTACTTACACCTTGTGAAGATTCTCCTAGAATTTATTCCACTAGATGATCTTTCACATGTTTCCACTGTTTGGTTGCATCTTATACTAAGTTTTGATGATCTTTCCTTATGTCTCCATGTTGGACTTCTTCCATTGTATTCTCTTTGTTGAAATGTTATTTGTACCTTCTATTCCCATGATCTTCTCTTTTAAATTGTCTCCAAATGTCAAACGTCCTTCTTCTTTAGAAGTGAGGTCAATGAATTTAGTTTTGTCTCTTGTAGTGTGTCTTGAGTATCCGTTGTCTGAAAACCATTTACTTTTACCTATGGAGGAATTCATGCATACCTACAAAAACAATTAAAAACAAATTCTTGGTACCCAAGTTCTTTGGGTCCTTTACTTATTAGTATTAGAAGAAACAAGATTATTTGGTACCTAATTGGACAAGCATGATAGCTATGACCATTTTTATTACAAAAATTACAAATAACATATGACATATTTGAAAACCTTGAGTAATTGTAATAATGTTTTTCTTTGAAAATTTTATTTTTATGAAAAGAATATTAAAAATCTGATTTTAATTTAGTCGGTTTATCAAAGAAAGTTTTATAGGATTTGAGTTTTTCTTTTAGCATGTATCATAAGCCTACCTTATCAAAAACACATCTTTGACTAGCAAAAAGTTTTTCAAAATTTCTTTTTCCATTTGTAAAGTTTTCAGCAATCTTTTCTAAATCAATCACTTTCTTTTTCAACTCATAATTTTCATCTTTCAAAACAACATTTTTTTTTCTTAAAACATCATTTTCATTTAATAAAGAAGAAAATTTCTTTTTCAAGTGGTATACTTGATACTCAATTTTTCAAATTCCTCATATATCTCTTCCAAAATATTTTACAATTTTTCGTAAGAAGGATTTTCAATATTTTCAAAATTTGTTACCTCAAGATCATATTTATCTATAAGACAAATATTTGCAGATTCTTCATTGCTTGTCGTTGTCTGAGCTACTTGAATCATCATCTCATATACCTTTCATTACTTTCTTGTCTTTGTATCGATCTTTGTTTAGCAGGAGACAAGCTGCTTTGATATGTCTAGACTTTTTACATTTATAACAAATTAATGAATCATTTTTACCTGAATCTTTGTTGGAATACTTTTTTAATGATTTCCTCGGAGGAGTTTTATTTTTTAAGAACCTCTTAAATCTCCTTGTGATCATTGCAATTTCTTCATTTTTGTTATCGTTTTGCTCATCTTCATCGCTTTCATTTTCACGTGGAACAACTTTGAGTGCCAAACTCTTCTTTTGCTTTCCTTCTTCTTCTCCTCTTTCCAATGTGTACTCATGAGTAATAAGTGACCCAATGAGTTCATTTATTTCAAGTTTTTTAAGATCTCTAACTTCAAGAATCGCTGTCACTTTTGATTCCCAACGTTTTGGCAGAGAGTTGAGAATTTTCCTTACTATTTCCAAGTTGGAATAAATTTTACCAAGAGCTGTCAAACTATTTATAATATTAGTGAAACGAGTATACATATAAGAAATAGATTCATCATCAATCATTTTAAACATTTCATAGTCATGCGTAAGAATATAAACTTCTGATTATTTGACTTGCGAGTTTCATTCATAAGTTACTTCCAAGTTATCCCAGATTTCCTTTACTATCTTGCAAGTTATTATTCTGTTAAATTCATTGTCATTGAGAGCATTATACAGAAATATCATAGTCATTATATTCACTGTATAAAGTCTATCATCTTTACGATCAAACTCTTCTTCTCCTTTGTTAACCTTTACTCCATCAACAATTTTTGTTAAAATATAAGGTCCATTTACAATGCATTTCCAGATTTTTCGACCTTGAAACTGAAAAAATATTCTCATTTTAGCTTTCGAGAAAGTATTATTGTCTTCACAAAATAGCGAAGGCCGACTACTGAATTATTCTTCAGCGAATGTAGTTACAATGTTAGCCATATGATCTTAACTTAACAGATAATTAATCTTATAACAGAGCCCTTACTCTGGTACCAATTGTTATCCAGATGACTAATACAAAAGGGGGTGAATTGGGTTATATTATAAAATTAACACTTATAAACTAAATACACAATATAAAATATAAACAAAATATGAAATAACAGGAAATATAAAGAGTAAGGGTAAGAAGAATCAAACTCAGTATTTTAACGAGGTTCAGTCCCACTGCCTACGTTCTCACCTCAAGCTACCCCTTGAGGATCCCAAATTCACTATTCAATCTCCTTCAGGTAGAGATAGAAACCTATTACACCTTTGAGCAACACTGTTACAAAGAATCCGTGTAGAACATCCTCTACACTTGTAATCACCTCACACTTGGTGATTCAACTATTCCCTGTATAGAACACCTTCTACATATACAAAGGTTATACACACTCTCTTACAAATACAAGAGCTGATAGTGGGTAAATTATCAGAATACACTCCTCAATGAGTGAAATAAGAACAATACAGTGCAACCTATATCTCTCTTAAAATGAACAAGGATTAAGGCACAAAACTTAGAGAATAGAGAATGATGGCTTTAAAAGAATGATGCAAAATTTAGTAATTGATGTGTAAGCTCTTGTTGTAATTTTTGTAAAACTCAAGTGAGCAATTTATAGGCAAATGAGTCTTTATATTCAAATTTGAAAATGTTTACATGTCAAATAAGAGCACTATTCACTTTTTAAAAAATTCAAATAAAAACATCTCCTTTTTATTTGTAAAAGACAACTCCATTCATTTTTCAAAAAAATAAAACCCAATTTTTTACTTTTTTTACATGATAAAATGAACATAATTTATTTTTCAAACCAAATCATCTTCTTTTTACATATGTCAAAAAAACACATAACCACCATTCAAGATGAAAACATACAACCACCCTTCAAGGTTTTCAAACAAAACATACACATGTCAAAGATAACAATCAATCATCTTACAAATTTAAATCTTTATGCATATGTGGTAAAAATAATTTTCAAAATTAAACATTGTAATAATATTATGCAAATGTAAAAAAAATACAATTTGATATTTTATGAGAAGATTAATTTTGAGCCTTAATCCAATTTCAAATTTTAAGAGATGTACAAAATTACTCTATGAGCTTCATTTGTAGAATTGTTCTTCTTCTTGCTCATGTTTGATTTCTTGATGTGCTTAGCTCCCTTCATGCATAGACAATTTGAGGTTGAGTCTTGAATTTATTTGTTTTCATCAAAATATATACGTAGATACAAGACTTAAAACATTGGGTTCAACATACATAAAAACCACCTTAATCCTGTCATTCTCAAGTTTTAAGCCTATTCTGATACTATGTGATATTTTTCCTAGGACAATGTGGATTTATTCAGAGACGTATTGCTCTGATACTACTTTGTGATAACCCCAATTTATGTTTAAGATTTAACATAAATTGAAGTATCAAGGCATGTAACACTAGGTCATATATTCGTTGTACATATCAGAAATAGTACGTATGCACTTAACTTACTAGCAATATGCAATGAGTAACGCAGTGGAATAAAGTTAATGCCCAAAGTATGCAAAGAAATATAATTTTGCACAGTGATCACAAGGCAAAACATAATCATAAACTCATAGTTTAATATTTATAATACATAGTGTGACGACCTGCTATTTTCCTTATTTGATTTATCATACTTGGGATAGTTATATTTATCTTAAAATTATTATTTACATTTTATTGGAATTGTTTGGAAATATATGTTGCTAGAGACACCGTAAGCCCACAAAGGTAGGAAAGATTTTATTCTTTTAAAAGTAACATATGGCAATTGAAGGAAGGAAATGAAAACACAAGCAATGGATTTTCTTTGAGAGTTTCGGACATGAGAAAGGTATTATAAAACAAATGGGGACACATGGCATAAAAACTAAGCATTTGTTTAGTAAAGTTGAGAAAGGTAACATGGGAGGAAGATTTAGGCAAAATGGTAATGTGTCTTTAGCCCAAAAGAGGCAACGGTTTGGATCTAGGAGACAATGAATTCTTCTATATTTTTTTACCTTAATTGGAAGACAAGAATTCATAGGTGGCAAGTGGTGACTGGAAGAAAATGAAGAACCAAAACACTAGACAATTTCTTGGATGGATTTTGGCTATGGTGTTTCTAAATGGAAGTTCCAATTGGTTTATAGTCAAGGGAAGACACATGGCATGAGGTAAACTTGCTTAAAACTAAGAGGGAGATAGAAAATAGTTTTGTTATCTAGCTAGAAGTGGCTAACGAAAATAAAATGGGAAGAAAACAAAGGGTGACCGACTTAGGCAAGGTGAGCACTGACTTTGGCATGTTGAAACCAACTTTGTGCTTTGTTCTCTTGAGATATTTTTTTCTAGCACATATGAAACCTTGACATGTGTAAGCGCAAGTGGCACAATAAGCTTAAGATAAGCCCTAGGTCATTTCAAATGCTAACTAAGCCTCCACCTTAGTTTTCAAGTGGGTTTTGGACTTTTCTTCCACTCTTTTGGCTTAGGAATGTCGCCTACTATGTATGGGATGAGTTCCCCTCCATTATTCATTTTGAAACCCATGGCTAATTCCACTTAGTAAAGCCTCCACCTTAGTTTCCTTTCACCAAACCCTACAACCACTTCTCAAGGTGTTTTGATGATCTTTCAAGGGATATTCCAAAACAAACCATCATACTCTTATGGAGAAATTTGTAGGTGCACTTTTAACTCACTCTTGGCATTTACTTGTGTATATAGAGGTAATATATTAAAGGATATTTCATTTGAATGCTTAATATATACATAGGATGTATTATGTTGTGCTAAGTTGTTTTAATAGAAAGTAGTGTGATAAATGGAAGAAAATATCCTAAGAAGCAAGGAGTTATGTTGGTAAATTATGGATTGAAGATTGGATGGTGATATGTGGTGCTGGAATGACAAAAGAACCAAAGTAGGTTATTATATGGTTTTCGGTTTTAGTTAGGATATCTTAGGTTATTATAACTTTATTTTTTTGATAAATAATATGATGAGTAAATTAAGTTAGTGAGTGATTGAGGAAAAAATTTATGGATTAATTCCCTTGAAGAGTAGTGGAAGAATTCAGATTAGTTGGTGGTGGAATGGCTATTTTGGATAAGGAAGGAATTGAAGAAAAATAGATTTATCATGAGAATGTGGGTTTCAACTAGGACTATTTTACTTAGTTTGGAAAATTTTAAGGTATGTTAATAAGAGAATAAGTTGATTATAAGGAAATGAATCGAGATTAGGAGTTCATTAAATGGTGATATTCGGCCCTACACCTAATAGCGTTAAGGTTGTATGATTTCTCCATAAATTACTTATGTTTTAATTGAAAAAGAATGATTTTTATAAATTAATATATGTACGTTATGTGTTGATAAGGCATGTTTTATATATATCATGTGACCCTATGAAAACATAAAGCATGCATGAAAAAGTCTAGTGGTATACGCATGTATGTTTACATCACAAGATTTCATGTTTTATGTCATACCATTTTTTCCAAGAAATAAGATCATGAAATTTTATAAGAATAAGAAAAGAATAAAATTATGAAAAGTCGCGTCTAGACTTTTCATAAAATGAAAAGTTATGTTATAACGGTGAAGGCGATTCGATTTGCTGTATGACTGACATGACTTGGTGGTGAAGGCGATTCGATCTGCCACCATGATAAGAAAAATTACGTCATGATGGTGAAGGTGATTTGATCTGCCGGATGACTGACGTGAATATGAAAGCTGATAATGAAGGCGATTCGATCTGCCGTCATGCTAAGAAACCCAACAGTAAAGGCGATTTGATCTGCCGTCGTGGTTAAGACTAAGACTTATATAAACAAGAATAAAAACATGAAATTAAGATTTTCACGAAACGATACGTCACATCACGAAAAGTATGCACTTGTGTCAACTAAGTCATTTTTCTAGAAAAATGCTTGTTTCTAAAAAGAGGTGCTCAACTCATGCATAAGTCATACATAAGTCAAGATTTATAAGTCCTATGATCATATCATGTGCATTTACATGTTAGTTGCATATACTGCTATTGCTTTTATTATGTTAATTGTACACTTACTGAGATTTTTTGGAATCTCATTCTTTGAATCTTTATCTATTATTTCTCTCGGAATGATAGACTTAGTTGCAGGTAAATATGACAGGCAAGGAGACTCAGACCTACCAAGAGATTTTGGCGAGCTTTAAGGGGCCCACTGAATACTTTCTTTTTGATGATTACGCCCCTCATATGTATGATCATATGTTGGAGGTCATGAGGCAACATGCGTCCACCTCATTCGAAAAGCAGTTTCGCGTTGGATGTTACCTGTCTTTGAGCCATGATGGCTCTTTGTCCCTGAGTGGTGTCTATGTGACACTAACAGGGAAACAACTTCAACAAGATTTTGAAATTAGTATGAATATTTTTCGCTACGAAAATGAGTATAAAGAAGTTAAGAATAAGCCATTTTGGTGAGGAGGCATAGTAATATAATGGAGGATGTATGTATTTTGGAGGACTTATTTATGTATAAACTTGGTACTTTATGTATTGTAAATATTAGTCTATGAGTTTATGCTTATGTTTGTGCAAAGTTAGATTTCTTTCCATACTTTGGAAATTAACCTTATTCCGCTGCATTACCTATTGCATATTACTAGTAAGTTAGATGCATGCATTTCTGACAGATACGAAGGATATGTAACCTAGTGTTACATGTCCTAACTCTTCAATTTATGTTATATCTCAAACGTAAATTGGGGACGTCACACATAGGGTACCAAGTTTTTACAGGAACAAGTTCTCTAAAATACATACGTAGATCATCATCCTACCACGCCTCTTCACCATAAAGGCTCCTTCTTAACTTCTTTATACTCGTTTTCGTAATGAAACATATTCATACTAACATCAAAATCCTGTTGGAGGTACTTCCCTACGAACGTCACATAGACACTACTCAGGGACAAAGAGCCATCAGGGCTCAAGGATAGGCAACACCCAACGAGAACTCGCTTTTCTGATGATGTGGATTCGTGTTGCCTCAAAACCTCCAATAAACAGTCATACATTGGAGGGGCATAGTCCTCAAAAAGAAAGTATTCAGTGGGCCCTTAAGGCTTTCCTAAATCTCTTGATATGTCTGGGCCACCCTGTCTATCATATTTTTCTGCAATCATGTCTATCATTCTGAGAGGAATGATAGATAAAATTTAAAGAATGAGATTTCAAGAAATCTCAGTAAGTACACAAATAACATAATGCAAGCATTAACAATATATACAGATAACACATAAATGCACATGATATGAACATGAAACTTATTAATCATGACTTATGCATGATTTATGCATAACTTAAACATGACTTGTGCACCTCTTTACAAAAAAAATTATAATTTTTCAGAAAAATGACTTAGTTAACACAGGTGGACAGCTTTTTATGATGTGACGTATCTTTTTCTTGAAACTCTGAATTTTCATGCGTTCAATCTTATTTATGCAAATCGTAGCCTTAACCTCGACGGCAGATTGAATCGTCTTCACCGTTGGATTTCTTAGCATGACGGCAAATTAAATCGCCTTCATCGTCAGCTTTCATATTCACGTCAGTCATCCGGCATATTGAATTGCCTTCATCATCATGACGAAATTTTTGTTATCATGGCATCATATCGAATCACCTTCACTGCCAAGTAATGTCAGTCATCTGGCAGATTGAATTGCCTTCATCATCATGACGTAATTTTTGTTATCATGGCATCATATCGAATCACCTTTGTCGGCGCCCCAACTTGCGCTTGGGTTCGTACGCAAAATGCGACGCCGGGGACGAACGTCACAAGGAAGTCGCCCCTCATCTTTACTTAGGGGAGCCTTATTATTTTTTTTTTTTCTTTTATTTCATAAATGTATATCGCAGCGGAAAAAAGGTCAAGCCATAAATAAGCGACGAAACGTTACGCTTGTCGCACATCACATGGTTAACAAAATAAAACCCAAATTAAACATCATAAGCACATATATATATATATACATCAGAATGAAGTCACCAATGTAAACAGTATTATACAAAAGTACTTCCCAAAACAGCGGGAAGATTTTTCCAAAAGTACATCGGTGTATACAAAATAAAGGTGCTGCTGATCCACTCCTCCTTCCGCCAACCATACTAATAGGCGGGCTCTTCTTTTATCTTCTTATAGTTCGGGCCATAACGCAGGCTGTCCAGACTCAGCCCTGGACCTACGTCACACATCATCCCAGAGGATGACGTAAACAGGCGTCCCAAGTGGAGGAGCCCGTCAACACCCAGCACCATACAACACCCCGTAGGGCGTAGGTCGTCAAAAAAGTAAGTCGCCATAGGAAGCGACTCTGCCGCCCACTGACCCAACAGGTCTAGGGTCACTGGCCCGGCAGTCTCAGCCTTAGTCGGGCCCATGAGGGTCCGACCCATCGTCTCGAGAGTCGTAATCCGTGGATCCATCCTGTCCTGCAATGACTTCTATTGTTCCCAAGGGAGCAATAGTAAGATAATAAAAAGGGGGGGGTGAGATTTCGGGAGAAATCTCAGCAAGTACACTAACACTTAAACCAGAACATATCAGATATACAGATAAGCGAACAAAACATTCTTAACTAATGCACATGCAATGAATGACTGACTCATGCACATGCTCATGAAAACTTTTAAACAGACATACTTCTTTCAGACTTCTTTTCATAAAACTTTCATGCAGACTTCTTCTTTCAAACTTCTTTTCATATCATCGTTGCTTTTCAAAACGTTCCTTTAAAACATTTCGTATCTTTCTTTCTTTCTTTCTTAGGCGCCACTTATCATATACAGATCTTTCTTATGGCTCGAAAGCCCTTCTTGTCATGACTTTTTCTTTCACATGTATGAGACACAACACGGTTCCCCTAGCACCGCGTGTTCCCTGCTGGTTACCGCATCACCCTAAAGTGAGCGTCATATAACTTTAAAACGGTAGGTCCTTACACCTTATCCGTCTTGGGCACCCACCAGCGTTAGATGCTACCGCGCTCCGGCCACCTTTTGGTGCCATACACGGTCCGCCGACTGTTCTTCGTCGACCCAGGGGCTACCACTCGACTTTAGACACTCCTGAGTGGACAGGGAGTTCCACTGGGGCACTTCCCCGTCCCAGCCTTTGGGGTTCTTATAAAACTTTACTTCTTTCTTTTCTTTCAAAAAGTTCCATCTTTTCTTTTCTTTTCCTTTTTCTTGAAAACATGCTTGACTTTAAAAACTTCTTTTCATGACTTATGCATGGGACATGCATGCTTACTTACTTTCATGCAAGAACCCGAGACAGGCTCGAGTGCATTCACACTTCATTTTCTTTCTCCCTCTCTTGGGATAATTTCATAATTTTCCTACTTAGCCATCATATTCTATACCCAAAATGGGCCTAGGACTGAAGTGGGGTATTGGGCCCAACTCCAACCCATCATGGCCGAATTCTCCTAGAGAGTTTCTAGGGCTTTTCTTCATCATTCGACTTCAAACTTCTTCCAATAAATTTTAAAGTATCAAATTGAATCAAGTACCCTCCTTAGCAAGGGGTAACCGAAACCCTAATGTTTCCCAAGTAACCATTTCACATCAAACTTAGTTATTCCTATTCCCTCCATTCACCTTTTCAACTTAGGGAATTCCTCCCCTTAGTCTATTCAAGCTTCCTTTCCTAAAAGTTTCTTCTATGCGTTCAACTAAACAAAAACACCACATCATAATATAATATTAATCTTCCAATCTCAACCTTAAATATTATCAATTTCCAATTAAACATTTCGATACATTATACACAAGCGATCATTTCTTCCATATGCAAATATATATATATCATTTTCATCCATATCAATCAAATAATTTATTCTCATGTCCATTTTCATTTTCTTACAACAATATGCTCCTTGAATAAATCCATTCCCTCACTAGTTCCTCAAATAAAATCTTTACCTTAGCAACACCAAAATTTAATATTTAACACTAAAATCCTTCATGCTTCATTTTCATCATTTCATCAAATAATCATGCTTTTTCCTCTCTTATGCAACTAACACTTGATTCATCATTTCTACTCATATTCTAAGCTTGTTCCATCATATGAATTTATCCAAGATATTCATATCATAAGCAAGAAAAATCATTCCAACTCAAACATGGCAATGGCAACCATTAATCCAACAAACATGATCACTTCACTATATATAAGACTTGTTAAGGAAAAAGTGGGAGTATACTTACCACACTCCTTCTAGGCTTTAGCTTAAATCTGGAATTACACATATAAAATCTCCCATTAGTCTAACCATGAACATAAAACTCAAAGAAAACCCTATTTCTTTCCAACCATTACAAAGTGTCACATATGTGTGTGTGTGTTCTTCCTAATCTTGTATATGTTTAATCACTAACCTTCTCCAATGACTTGGTCACCTTCACCCTCTTGCTTTTGGCTTTCTTACTATAGGATTCCTCAAAATGTGTGGTGAAAAGAGAAGAAACAAAAGTAGGAATGGTTAGAGAGGGTTTGGCCGAGAGGTGGAGAGGAAAATGAAAGTGTTTGCATGTCCAAGTGAATTGAGCTCAAGGTGTTTGTCTAAGGGGTCACACGGCCAGCTCTCTTCCCTAGGGTCCTTGGTACTCTTCTCATCATGTTTAGGCATGGCTAATGATAGATGGGTTGATTGACAACTCTAAGCCACTCCAAGATCAAATCTTGGCCATACCTAGATGATTCTCCTTTCTCCTTTCTTTCTTATGGCCGGCGGCTCCTTGATGCTTCTAGCATCCAATTTCTTGTTTTTCACTCAATCATCATTCCCCTATCCTCTCATGTGTCCATCCAAGGGATTCCAAAGCCATGCTTTTTTGGAATTTGAGCAAGGCATGACCGGCCAAGCTAGCTCCACCGAAACTCCCTTCTTGCTTCTCTTCCTAGTTTTTGTCATTTCAATCACCTACACATACACCATACCTCTCTTCACATCACCATACTTTCTTACACATGTACTTCATCCACTTACACACTCTTCCTCTTTGTCCTATCACTTGTAGATGGCCATACCCCATGAGACTCCTCAAGGAACCCCACGGATTGGCCTCCACCGAAACTCCAAGCTTCCTTCCTCCAAGCTTCTCCTCATGACACTTGTAACTTCCCTACACATCATGACCTCACTTGGCAAGTCAAGGGATGGTATTTTGTACCTCCAAGATACCATGGTAGGAAAAATCATTCCATTAGATTCTACACTCAATCCTACATGGCATGCATCCAACTACTAGTCAACCTTCACCAAATAATATTTTCCTACAAGGGTTTGGATAATTTTTCTAGGATTTTTCTCCCATTGACAAGTGTCTCAACTATGGGCTTGATGGGCTATGGGCTCATTCTATGGGCTTTTGGACTCACCATTGCTCCCTTGGCCCATTCACTTGATCCATTCTCCAAAAGTCTCATTCCTAAGCCCATCTCTTCAAGGCCTATCTGGTTCTTTCACCAATTACCACTAATCTTGTGCATTAATCCTTAATTAGTTAATTAAATCAAGATGGAGATTTTTAGGGCTATTACATCCTCCCCCACTAATAAAAGATTTCGTCCTCGAAATCAGTGCATGTGATGATATGAAGGATAATAATAAATTTTATCATACCTCGAGGAGTATTAGCAGTGGACTCTTCTGATGATGAATAAGTAGGTACTCCTTCTTCCTCAGTCACCGAATCTTGAGAAAAGTAAAATATAGCATCTAAATCCGAGTCGTAATACAAGTTCGTCTTTAATTCATTCAATCTGTGTACTATTTCTTCTTCTGTTTCCACTCGGGGTATCCCCTCTATTCTTTGTCTTATGCGATCATTAGAGGTATCAGAATTTTCCAAAGGTTCTATGTTTGGTTCACTTGCTTTTCCCCGCACTATTCTACGCAATTGCTCTCTCTCTCCCTTCATCCAAGGGTTTGGGGGTTGTCGCTCTTCACTCGGCGTAGCTCTACGAAATACAGGGTTCCCTTTAGGTCCTATATCCATTCGATGAGTACGATGCCTCTCACATCGCTCCAGGTGCCTAAGCCTCTGTATCCTCTCTCTTTCACGCCTTTTACTCAAGATTCTTTGTCTGACTTCTCTCCTTTCTCTTAATTGGGCTATGGTAGCTACTGACATGCGTGGGGTTCTTCTAGTTCTGGCCATAACCTGGGTAAATTTTACTAAAAGTTATTTACAGTGCGATGAGGTAATCTAATGAATATAACACTCAAAACACCAATCAAATGTTCATACATTCAAGCAAAGCAATCGTTCATTTACAATCAAAACTTAGCTAAACAAAGATCAAATACACTAGGAATTTTCAAACAAATGAGGGTAATTAGCCCTCATAGCGTCTTCGCGTTCCCAAGTCGCTTCTTGAAATGCCGGGTTGTTCCACAATACTTTTACTAAGGAGATTTTTCGATTCCTTAATTCTTGTTCCTTGCGATCGGTAATCTGAGTTGGCCACTCTTCATAAGTTAAATTCGGGCGTAGCTCGATAGTACTCGGATCCATTACCGTCGCTGGTTTGTCGCCGAAACTCCTCTTTAAAGACGACACATGAAACACGTTATGGACTCCTTGTAGGTTTACTGGTAGATTCAAACGATAAGCCACTGATCCGACTCTTTCCAAAATTTCATACGGTCCGATGTAACGAGGGCTTAATTTTCCTTTCTTGCCAAATCGGGCCACTCCCTTCATTGGTGAAATCTTAATATACACCCAGTCTCCAATTACAAATTCTAAGGGTCTCCTCCTTCTATCTGCGTAGCTCTTCTGCCTGCTTTGGGCAGTTCTCATCCTTTCCCGTATCAGCTCTACTTGAGTTTTAACTTCTTGCAAATACTCAGGCCCTAACACTTTGCTTTCACCGACTTCGTCCCAATACAACGGAGATCTGCACTTTCTTCCATACAAAGCTTCGTACGGTGCCATCTGAATAGTAGCTTGAAAGCTGTTGTTGTAAGCGAATTCAATCAAGGGCAAAAGACTCTCCCAATCGCTACTAGAGTCTAGCACACACGCCCGTAGCATGTCTTCTAAAGTCTGAATAGTCCGTTCTGTCTGACCATCAGTCTGCGGATGATAGGCGCTGCTAAACTTCAAGTTGGATCCCATTCTCTTTTGTAAACTTTGCCAGAAGTGAGAGGTAAATCTTGGATCCCTATCTGAGACAATCGTTTTTGGCACTCCGTGCAGACGAACTATTTCTTTAACATAAATTCGAGACAATTTCTCCATTGAGTCCGTATTTGCAATCGGTAGGAAGTGGGCACTCTTTGTCAATCTGTCCACTATCACCCATATTGTGTTCCTTCCCGCCGAGGTTCTTGGGAATCCTATTACGAAATCCATTGAAATATCTTCCCATTTCCATTCCGGAATTGGAAGAGGTTGCAGCATTCCTGCGGGACGTTGATGTTCCGCTTTAACCATTTGACACACAGAACATTTTGCCACAAAAGTAGCTACATCTTTCTTTATACCTTCCCACCAAAATCTTTCTTTCAGATCCCGGTACATTTTGGTACTTCCAGGATGGGCTGTATAAGGGGTGCAGTGTGCTTCCCTCATAAGCTTTTCCTTAAGTTCTGGATTATCTGGTATCACTGTTCTCTTTCCGAAGTATAACGTTCCATCATCAGACACGGTAAAATGAGGTGACCCTTTTCCTTCGAGTAAATTCGTTCGGATCTTTTCCAGTTTGGTATCTTGTCGTTGTCCTTCCCGGATTTCATCTTCGGTCAGAGAAATGATTTCTTGAACTGTTGCTAACATCGCTCTTCCAGGTTGACTCCTTACTAGCATACTTTGCATACTTGCTAGTGCCGATGGTTCCTCTACTTGTGATTTTCGGCTTAAAGCATCTGCCACTACGTTAGCTTTTCCCGGGTGGTACTTGATCTCACACCGGAAATCATTTATAGTCTCGATCCACCTTCTCTGTCTCATATTTAGATTCTTCTGACTAAACAGATACTTTAAACTCTTATGATCAGTGTATATCTCACATTCTTCCCCATACAAGTAGTGCCTCCAAATCTTCAGTGCAAACACTACCGCTGCCAATTCCAGGTCGTGGGTGGGGTAATTTCGCTCATGATCTTTAAGCTGTCGGGACGCGTAGGCGACTACTCGTCCTTCCTGCATTAGTACACATCCCAAACCCAACTTTGAGGCATCACTATATACTACATATGGTTTGTGAGGCTCTGGTAATGCCAACACTGGGGCAGAAGTCAATCTCTTCTTAAGCTCTTGAAAACTCTGCTCACACTGGTCATTCCAGACATATTTGGCATTCTTCTTCGTCAAAGCCGTTAGAGGACCAGATAACTTGGAAAACCCTTCCACGAACCTTCTGTAGTATCCTGCTAAGCCGAGAAAACTACGTATTTCATGAACAGACGTCGGCTGAGGCCATTCAGTTACCGCCTCTATTTTTGCAGGGTCCACAGAAACTCCGTTGCTTGAAATTACATGGCCCAAAAATTTAACTTCGTGGAGCCAAAACTCACATTTACTAAGTTTGGCGTACAGCTGATGTTCTTGTAAAATTTTCAGCACTATCTTCAAATGCTCCTCATGTTCGTCATTATTTCGCGAGTACACCAGGATATCGTCGATGAATACCACGACGAAACTGTCTAAGTAAAGTCGAAAAATTCTATTCATCAGATCCATAAAGGCTGCTGGGGCATTTGTCAGTCCGAAAGGCATGACTAAGAACTCGAAATGTCCATAGCGAGTTCGGAAAGCAGTCTTGGGTACATCTCGTTCCTTAATCCTAAGTTGATGGTATCCTGATCTGAGGTCTATCTTGGAGAATACTGTAGCTCCTTGCAGTTGGTCCAGCAAATCGTCTATCCGGGGTAGCGGATACTTATTCTTAATGGTGACCTTATTAAGTCCTCGGTAATCGATGCACATTCGCATTGTTCCGTCTTTCTTCTTTACAAACAAAACTGGGGCTCCCCACGGCGATGAACTAGGCCGTATAAATCCCTTGTCCAGCAATTCTTCGATTTGAGTCTTCAATTCTTTCAATTCCGTTGGAGCCATCCGATACGGTGCCTTGTGAACTGGAGTTGTTGCGGGTTCAAGTTCAATGGTAAACTCAGTCTCACGTTCCGGGGGTAATCCTGGCAAATCATTTGAGAATACTTGGGGGAAGTCCTTTACTACCAGAATTTCTTCAATATTACTGGTATCTCCGCCTGCTTTCACGGACAGTATCAAAAACCCTTCAGCTCCTCCTCTTAGACTTTTCGTCATTCTTTTCGCTGTCACTATAGAAGAAACATAGTGAACTGTTTCCCCTTCGTAGCGCAACTTCTCTTCTTCGGGCAATTCAAATGTAATCTCCTTTTTGCAGCAGTCAATCTTGGCATAATACTTAGATAGCCAATCCATACCTAATATCACGTCAAATCCTAACAAATGGAAAACTATCAGATCAGCGTTGAACCTTACGCCAGCTATTTCTAACGGGCAGTTCCTCACTATTCGCTGACATCCAAATGTCTTCCCATCAGGGAGTGTCACCAACACTTTTTGAGTCAAGGGTTCGACTTCTAACTTACACTTCCATACGCAATCATAAGAAATAAAAGATCTCGTCGCGCCGGAATCAAACAAAGCATACACCACATTACGCATCAATATAATTTCACCTATATATATAAAACTTCCTCATGGTTACTTTAAGAAAGTTATCATGCTTTAATTCGAGATAAAAATTTTAAGATCGTTACCAGTAATAATGCCGGCGTTAATAGCCTCCTCGTCGTCCACATCTACTTCTCCCGGGGTAATTGCGTATACCTTGGACTTCACAGGGGCCTTCGCCTTTCCTCCAGGTACTGTTGTTCCGCCAGGGGCTGTCTGTGGGCAATCACGGATCAGGTGACCCACTTGGCCACACCTAAAACAAGCTCCTGTTGCAGCGCGGCATTCTCCCTTATGTGGGCGTCCGCATGTCCTACATGGCGGAAATGGAGCCGTCCCTTTTGATCCACCTACTTTACCCTTTCCTTTATCCATGGGACGAGTGCCTCTCTTCTTATCCATATCTTTCCCCGAAGAATATGGAAAATGTCTTTTCTTGTAAGTCTGGGCTTGATTGATCAGACTTCTCTGCTCGGCCTCAGCAATGGCCGTCACATTCACCAACTCTTGAAAATTTTCGATTCGCAAACAAGCCACTTGATTGCGAATCCTTGGCTGTAATCCATCCTGAAATTTCTTCGCTCGCATCTTTTCTGTTATTACCAAATGCGGGGCAAATCGTGTCAGTTCCATGAATTTAGCGGCGTACTGGTCCACCGTCATGCTTCCTTGCACCAATGTGGCGAACTCTATCGCCTTCTGCTGCTTTATCGACTCCGGAAAGAATCGATTATCAAACTCGGTCTTGAACCTATCCCAGGTGAGAACTACATTCTCTCCCAGTTCTTGTCTCAGTAACCTTCTCTTTGTGTCCCACCATAATCCGGCCTCCCCTTGTAATAGGTGACCAGCATATTGCACTTTTTGCGCCTCCGTGCACCCACTGATTTCGAAGGTGCGTTCTAAGTCCATAATCCATCGGTCGGCCTTCATAGCTCCTTCAGTCCCCATAAAGTTCGGGTACCGATACACCAGAAATTTTTCGTATGGGCATCCTACCGTCACTCCACTGGCGCTCGGGTGACATCGGCTCTGCTCCATTTGATGCTTTACTAATTCCGTCATCTGGCGAATAGCTTCCGCTATCGCTTGTCCACCATCTAACGGGGTATTCGGAGTCTCTCTTCCTCCGGTCTGAGGTGGCGAACTTAGTGGCGTATTTCCTACTGTCGGCATTGGACTCGAAACATTAACTCTCGGTAAGGCTTCGGGCCTTGGAGTAGGGGCACGTCGTCGTCCTCCTGCCATTCTTCCCTGAAAAGCGCATAATCTTCATATGAGTTACTTTAACTTCTGTGCTCCAACCCTGGTAACTCACCACATCATACTGGCACAACACCGCTATCTCCAATCCATTATCTAAAGATTCCAGCCTAAATCTAAAGAATCATAACCTATACCATGTGATTCTTTTTCCTAGGACTTGTGGTTTCTTACCCAGAGACTTAACTGCTCTGATACCACCGCTGTCGGCGCCCCAACTTGCGCTTGGGTTCGTACGCAAAATGCGACGCCGGGGACGAACGTCACAAGGAAGTCGCCCCTCATCTTTACTTAGGGGAGCCTTATTATTTTTTTTTTCTTTTATTTCATAAATGTATATCGCAGCGGAAAAAAGGTCAAGCCATAAATAAGCGACGAAACGTTACGCTTGTCGCACATCACATGGTTAACAAAATAAAACCCAAATTAAACATCATAAGCACATATATATATATACATCAGAATGAAGTCACCAATGTAAACAGTATTATACAAAAGTACTTCCCAAAACAGCGGGAAGATTTTTCCAAAAGTACATCGGTGTATACAAAATAAAGGTGCTGCTGATCCACTCCTCCTTCCGCCAACCATACTAATAGGCGGGCTCTTCTTTTATCTTCTTATAGTTCGGGCCATAACGCAGGCTGTCCAGACTCAGCCCTGGACCTACGTCACACATCATCCCAGAGGATGACGTAAACAGGCGTCCCAAGTGGAGGAGCCCGTCAACACCCAGCACCATACAACACCCCGTAGGGCGTAGGTCGTCAAAAAAGTAAGTCGCCATAGGAAGCGACTCTGCCGCCCACTGACCCAACAGGTCTAGGGTCACTGGCCCGGCAGTCTCAGCCTTAGTCGGGCCCATGAGGGTCCGACCCATCGTCTCGAGAGTCGTAATCCGTGGATCCATCCTGTCCTGCAATGACTTCTATTGTTCCCAAGGGAGCAATAGTAAGATAATAAAAAGGGGGGGGTGAGATTTCGGGAGAAATCTCAGCAAGTACACTAACACTTAAACCAGAACATATCAGATATACAGATAAGCGAACAAAACATTCTTAACTAATGCACATGCAATGAATGACTGACTCATGCACATGCTCATGAAAACTTTTAAACAGACATACTTCTTTCAGACTTCTTTTCATAAAACTTTCATGCAGACTTCTTCTTTCAAACTTCTTTTCATATCATCGTTGCTTTTCAAAACGTTCCTTTAAAACATTTCGTATCTTTCTTTCTTTCTTTCTTAGGCGCCACTTATCATATACAGATCTTTCTTATGGCTCGAAAGCCCTTCTTGTCATGACTTTTTCTTTCACATGTATGAGACACAACACGGTTCCCCTAGCACCGCGTGTTCCCTGCTGGTTACCGCATCACCCTAAAGTGAGCGTCATATAACTTTAAAACGGTAGGTCCTTACACCTTATCCGTCTTGGGCACCCACCAGCGTTAGATGCTACCGCGCTCCGGCCACCTTTTGGTGCCATACACGGTCCGCCGACTGTTCTTCGTCGACCCAGGGGCTACCACTCGACTTTAGACACTCCTGAGTGGACAGGGAGTTCCACTGGGGCACTTCCCCGTCCCAGCCTTTGGGGTTCTTATAAAACTTTACTTCTTTCTTTTCTTTCAAAAAGTTCCATCTTTTCTTTTCTTTTCCTTTTTCTTGAAAACATGCTTGACTTTAAAAACTTCTTTTCATGACTTATGCATGGGACATGCATGCTTACTTACTTTCATGCAAGAACCCGAGACAGGCTCGAGTGCATTCACACTTCATTTTCTTTCTCCCTCTCTTGGGATAATTTCATAATTTTCCTACTTAGCCATCATATTCTATACCCAAAATGGGCCTAGGACTGAAGTGGGGTATTGGGCCCAACTCCAACCCATCATGGCCGAATTCTCCTAGAGAGTTTCTAGGGCTTTTCTTCATCATTCGACTTCAAACTTCTTCCAATAAATTTTAAAGTATCAAATTGAATCAAGTACCCTCCTTAGCAAGGGGTAACCGAAACCCTAATGTTTCCCAAGTAACCATTTCACATCAAACTTAGTTATTCCTATTCCCTCCATTCACCTTTTCAACTTAGGGAATTCCTCCCCTTAGTCTATTCAAGCTTCCTTTCCTAAAAGTTTCTTCTATGCGTTCAACTAAACAAAAACACCACATCATAATATAATATTAATCTTCCAATCTCAACCTTAAATATTATCAATTTCCAATTAAACATTTCGATACATTATACACAAGCGATCATTTCTTCCATATGCAAATATATATATATATCATTTTCATCCATATCAATCAAATAATTTATTCTCATGTCCATTTTCATTTTCTTACAACAATATGCTCCTTGAATAAATCCATTCCCTCACTAGTTCCTCAAATAAAATCTTTACCTTAGCAACACCAAAATTTAATATTTAACACTAAAATCCTTCATGCTTCATTTTCATCATTTCATCAAATAATCATGCTTTTTCCTCTCTTATGCAACTAACACTTGATTCATCATTTCTACTCATATTCTAAGCTTGTTCCATCATATGAATTTATCCAAGATATTCATATCATAAGCAAGAAAAATCATTCCAACTCAAACATGGCAATGGCAACCATTAATCCAACAAACATGATCACTTCACTATATATAAGACTTGTTAAGGAAAAAGTGGGAGTATACTTACCACACTCCTTCTAGGCTTTAGCTTAAATCTGGAATTACACATATAAAATCTCCCATTAGTCTAACCATGAACATAAAACTCAAAGAAAACCCTATTTCTTTCCAACCATTACAAAGTGTCACATATGTGTGTGTGTGTTCTTCCTAATCTTGTATATGTTTAATCACTAACCTTCTCCAATGACTTGGTCACCTTCACCCTCTTGCTTTTGGCTTTCTTACTATAGGATTCCTCAAAATGTGTGGTGAAAAGAGAAGAAACAAAAGTAGGAATGGTTAGAGAGGGTTTGGCCGAGAGGTGGAGAGGAAAATGAAAGTGTTTGCATGTCCAAGTGAATTGAGCTCAAGGTGTTTGTCTAAGGGGTCACACGGCCAGCTCTCTTCCCTAGGGTCCTTGGTACTCTTCTCATCATGTTTAGGCATGGCTAATGATAGATGGGTTGATTGACAACTCTAAGCCACTCCAAGATCAAATCTTGGCCATACCTAGATGATTCTCCTTTCTCCTTTCTTTCTTATGGCCGGCGGCTCCTTGATGCTTCTAGCATCCAATTTCTTGTTTTTCACTCAATCATCATTCCCCTATCCTCTCATGTGTCCATCCAAGGGATTCCAAAGCCATGCTTTTTTGGAATTTGAGCAAGGCATGACCGGCCAAGCTAGCTCCACCGAAACTCCCTTCTTGCTTCTCTTCCTAGTTTTTGTCATTTCAATCACCTACACATACACCATACCTCTCTTCACATCACCATACTTTCTTACACATGTACTTCATCCACTTACACACTCTTCCTCTTTGTCCTATCACTTGTAGATGGCCATACCCCATGAGACTCCTCAAGGAACCCCACGGATTGGCCTCCACCGAAACTCCAAGCTTCCTTCCTCCAAGCTTCTCCTCATGACACTTGTAACTTCCCTACACATAATGACCTCACTTGGCAAGTCAAGGGATGGTATTTTGTACCTCCAAGATACCATGGTAGGAAAAATCATTCCATTAGATTCTACACTCAATCCTACATGGCATGCATCCAACTACTAGTCAACCTTCACCAAATAATATTTTCCTACAAGGGTTTGGATAATTTTTCTAGGATTTTTCTCCCATTGACAAGTGTCTCAACTATGGGCTTGATGGGCTATGGGCTCATTCTATGGGCTTTTGGACTCACCATTGCTCCCTTGGCCCATTCACTTGATCCATTCTCCAAAAGTCTCATTCCTAAGCCCATCTCTTCAAGGCCTATCTGGTTCTTTCACCAATTACCACTAATCTTGTGCATTAATCCTTAATTAGTTAATTAAATCAAGATGGAGATTTTTAGGGCTATTACAACCTTCACTGCTAAGTAATGTCAGTCATACAGCAGATCGAATTGCTTTCACCGTTATGACATGGCTTTCATTTTACGATGGTAGATCGAATTGCCTTCATCATTGGCACGTCAATCATCTGGCAGATCAAATCGCCTTCACCATCATGACACGACTTTTCTTATTCTTGTTCTTTTCCTATTCATTTTTTTTTTCTGGTAACATTCTGTGATATTGTTTCTTAAAAAAAATGATATGAACCAAAACAAAAAATCTTATGATGAAATGAGACATGTATACACTACTAGACCTTTTCATGCATGCTACATGTTTTTATGGGTCATATAACATATAGGACATGCCTTATCAACACATGACTTACACATATCAACTTATAGTAATCATTCTTCCTCAATTAAAATATAAACAATTCATTTGGAGAAAAATCATCTAACCTTAACCCTAATAGATGTAGGGCCGAATATCATGATATGATAAATTCTTGCTCCTTATCATCATCACATATCATTATCCAATCTTCAATCCACAATTTATTACATTAAATCCTTGCTCCTTAGAATACTTTTTCTCTATTTATCATACTACTTTCTACTAAAATCAACTTAGCACAAACATAATATATCCTATGAACATATTAAGTACTCAATTGAAATCTTCTTCATATATTAACTCTATATACACAAGTAAATACTAAAACTGAGTTATAGTGTACTTAAAAATTTCTCCAAGGGTTTAGGGTAATTTGTCTTGGAAACTCGTTTGAAAGATCACCCAAAAGCCTTGTAAAGTGTTTGTAGGGTTAAGTGTGTGGAAACTAAGGTGGAGAGCTTTCTAGGTGAGTTTGGCCGTAGGTTTCAAAAATGAGAATTGGAGGGGGAACTCCCTATATATAGGTCAACTTTTCTACACTAAAAGGGTGGAAAAATCTCCAAAACCACATGTACATCTCCTTGCTCTACCACCTTTCTTCTTCAGGCCTTAGTATACTCATTTCACTTCCTTATAGACTTAGTTAGCATTTGAGATGACTTAGGGCTTATCTTAGCTTAGTGGTTCCACTTGTCTTCACACATGTCATGCTATCATATGTGTTACAAAGATATTTCTAAGAAGCAAAACACTAAGTCGGTTTCAAGGGCCAAAGTCGGTGCTCACTTGCCTAAGTCGGTTACACTTTATTTGCTTCCCATGTCATTTTCGTTAGCCACTTCTAGCTAAATGAAAAAACTATTTTCTACCTATCTCTTAGTTCTAAGCAAGTTTACCTCATGCCACGTGTCTTCCCTTGACTTTGAACCAATTGGAATTTCCATATTCAAATTCAAACTCCCCATAGCCGAAATTCATCCCAAAGAAATGTCTAGCGCTTTGGTTCTTCTCTTCTTCCAATTATCAATTGCCACCTATAGATTCTTGTCTTCCAAGTAAGATAAAAAAAAAAAGTCTAGATGAATTCCTTGTCTCCTAAGACCTATCCGTAGCCTCCTTTAGACAAACTACAATTCTGAAGCATTTGCCATGTGTCATTTCAAAAGAATAAAATATTTCCTACTTATATGGGCTTAAAGTGACACTAGCAACATAGATTTCAAAAAGTTCCAATAAAATGTCAATAATAATTCTAAGGTAAATATAATTATCCCAAGTATGATTAATCAAATGGGGAAAATATCAGGTCGTCACATCTACCCTATTTATTGTTTAAACCCTGTTCAAACCTTCTTTTTACCCTATTTAAACCCAGTTTATACCCTATTTCAACCCTGTTCAAAGAAACGTTGTAGTGGAGCCAATTCAAAGAAATTCGAGTCTAAACCCTATTTACAACCTTGCTTAAACCTTAAACATGCCCGATTTAAACCCTATTCAAAGAAACATAGTGGAGCCAATAAGCGTGGATGTTAAGAAACCCAGCAATATCTTACATAACCTAAAAGTAAAGTCCAAACAATTGGCATGGAGGTTCAAAGAACCCAAGACCATATAGATTACACTTAAAGTCAAGTCCCAAAGCTCCTAATGGAGCCACTAGGCTCGGAGGTCAAAATATCGTAGAATCCCCTACTTAGCTTATAAAGTCGAGTTCTAATTGTCTCTTAATTGACCCCCAAAATCGAATCCTAAGACCTTTAGGGGTGCCAATGATTGTGCAGGTCCAGAGACAACACAACCCCTTATAAAGTCTATACCAAGTTTATATCCTATTTAACGTTTACACCATGTTTAAACCCTTTTCAAACCTTGTTTATATCCTATTTAAATCCTGTTCAAAGAAACGCAGTGGAGCCAATGGGTGTGGACGTTAAGAGACCCAACAATATCTTACATAGCCCAAAAGTCGAGTACAAACAATTGGCGTGTAGGTTAAGAGAAATCAAGACCACATAGATTGCCTTGAAAGTCAAGTCCCAAAACTCCTGATAGAGTTCGATAGGCACAGAGGTCAAGAGACCATAGATTCCCCTACATAGTGCTAAAAGTCAAGTTATAATTGTCTCTTACTTGGCCCCCAGAATCGAGTACTAAGATATTTAGTGAAGCCAATGATTGTGCAAGTTAAGGGCGACACAATCCCCTACAAAGTCTATACCCTGTTTATACCCTGTTTAATGTTTATACTATGTTTAAACCCTATTCAAACCGTGTTTATACCCTATTTAAACCCTGTTTATATCCTGTTTCAACCTTGTTTAAAGAAACAATGTGGAGCCATTGGGCGTGGACGTTAAGAGACCCAGTAATATCTTAAACAACTCGAAAGTCGAGTCCAAACAATCCTGTAGTGATGAAGTCAAGTCAACACCTATGGATTTCAATAGACCCCAGTGCCAATTTTTTATATCCAAAAAATCAAGTTTTAAAACTTCTATATGAGCCAAATCGCATAGTGGTTAAGGGAACTCAAGATCACATAGATTGACCCTAAAGGCGAGCCCCAAGACTCTAGATGGAGTCGATAGTCATGGAGGTCAAGAGATTGTAAGACCCTTACTTAGCGCCTCAAGTCGTGTTCAAATTGTTCATAGTCCCAAAAACCTCTTACTTGGCCCCCAAAATCGAGTCTAACAACCTTTAGTGGAGCCAATGAGTGTGTGGGTTAAGAGACAACCCAACCCCCTACGCGGCAACAAAACTACATACTCTGTTCAAATTGACGAGAGACCCAAAAAGCTCTTACTTGGTCCCCAAAATCAAATCCAACGACCTTTAGTGGAAACAAGGATTATGCAGGCTAAGAGATAGCCCAACCCCCTCCATGGCAACCAAACTCTTTACCTTTTCCAAACCCTGTTCAAATCCTTTTCAAAGACACAGTGTAGCCAGTGGGGGTGGACGTTAATAGACCATTAATATAGCCAATGTCCTAGTAGAACCAAAGTTTGAAATTCGAGTCCAAACCCTGTTTAAGCCATGCTTATACCCTATTTAATGTTTATACCATGTTTAAACCCTATTCAAACCTTGTATATACCCCATTTAAACCTTGTTTATACCTTGTTCAAATAAATGCAGTGGAGCCAATGGGTGTCGACGTTAAAAGACCTAACAATATCTTACATAGCCCAAAGTCGAGTCCAAGCAATTGGCATGGAGGTTAAGAAAACTCAAGACCACATAGATTGTCCCTAAGGTTGAGTCTCAAAACTTCTGATAAAGCCGATAGGCACAGAGGTCAAGACACCGTAGAATCCTCTACATAGTGCTTAAAATCAAGTTAAAATTCTCTCTTACTTGGCCCCAAAAATCTAGTCCTAAGACATTTAGTTGAGCTAATGATTGTGCAGGTTAAGAGACGACACAACCCCCTACAAAGTCTATACCCTGTTTATACCCTGTTTAATGTTTATACCATGTTTAAATCCTATTCAAACCTTGTTTATACCCTAGTTAAACCTTATTTAAACCCTGTTCAAAGAAACGTTGTGCAGCCATTGGGCGTGAACGTTAAGAGACCCAGCAATATCTTACACAACCAAAAAGTCGAGTCCAAGCCAACACCTATGGATTTCAATTGACCCCAACACCGATTTTTTATATCCAAAAAATCATGTCTTAAAACTTCTATTTGAGCCAATTCACATAGTGGTTAAGGGAACTCAAGACCACATAGATTGACCCTAAAGTCGAGCCCCAAGACACTAAATGAAGTCGATAGTCATGGCGGTTAAGAGATCATACGACCCTTACTTCGCGCCACAAAATTAAGTCCAAAGAGTCCAACGATCTTTAGTGGAGCCAATGACTGTGCAAGTCAAGAGACAGCCCGACCCCCTATGTGGCAACCAAACTACATACTCTGTTTAAACCCTGTTCAAATCCTTTTCAAATACACACAATGGAGCCAGTGGGAGTGGGCGTTAACAGACCTAACAATATAGCCAAGATGGATCCGGTAGTCAAGGAGGTCAAGAGGCTATAAGACCCATACTTAGCATGTAAAGTCGTGTTCAAATTGTCGAGAGACCCAAAATGCTCTTACTTCGTCCCCAAAACCAATTCCAACGACCTTTAGTGGAGACAAGGATTATGCAGGTCAAGAGATAGCCCAACCCTCTACATGGCAACCAAACACTATACGCTGTCTCAACCCTGTTCAAACCCTTTTCAAAGACACACAGTGCAACTAGTAGGGGTAGACGTTAATAGACCCAACAATATAGCCAGTGTCTCAGTAGGACCAAAGTCAGAAATTCAAGTCCAAACCCTGTTTAAGCCATGCTTATACCCTGTTTAATGTTTATACCATGTTTAAACCCTATTCAAACCTTTTATATACCCTATTTAAACCCTGTTTACACCTTGTTCAAATAAATGCCGTGGAGCCAATGGGTGTGGACGTTAAAAGACCTAACAATATCTTACATAACCCAAAAGTCGAGTCGAAACAATTGGCATGGAGGTTAAGAGAACTCAAGACCACATAGATTGTCCCTAAAGTCCAGTCCCAAGACTCTAGTTGGAGTCGAGATTCATGGAAGTCAAGAGACCGTAAGACCCTTACTTAGTGCCTCAAGCTGGGTTTAAATTGTCGAAAGACCCAAAAAACTCTTACTTGGCTCCCAAAACCGAGTCCAACGACCTTTAGTGGAGTCAAGGATTGTGCAGGTCAAGAGACAGCCCAACTGCCTACATGGCAACCAAACAACATACTCTGTTTAAACCCTATTCAAACCCTTTTCAAAGACACAAATGGAGCCAGTCGGAGTGGGCGTTAACAGACCTAACAATAGAGCAAAGAAAATTGATGGAGCCGGTAGTTAGGGAGGTCGAGAGACCGTAAGGCCATTACTTCGCATTTAAAGTCCTCTTCAAATTGTCAAGAGACCCAAAAAGCTCTTACTTGGTCCCAGAAACCGAGTCCAACGACTTTTCGTGGAGACAAGGATTACGTAGATGAAGAGACAGCCCAACCCCTACATGGCAACCAAACTCTATACCCTGTCTCAACCCTATTCAAACCCTTTTCAAAGATACACAGTGCAGCCAGTGGGGGTAGATGTTAATAGACCCAACAATATAGCCAATATCCAGTAGGACCAAAGTCAGAAATTCAAGTCCAAACCCTATTTAATGTTTATACCACGTTTAAACCCTATTCAAACCTTGTATATATCCTATTTAAACCCTGTTTATACCTTATTCAAATAAATGCCGTGGAGCCAATGGGTGTAGACGTTAACAGACCCAACACTATCTTATATAGCCCAAAATTCAAGTCCAAACAATTGGCATGGAGGTTAAGAGAACTCAAGACCACATAGATTGACCCAAAAGCCGAGTCCCAAAACTTCCGATAGAGCCGATAGGCACAGAGGTCAACAGACCGTAGAATCCTCTACATTGCGCTTAAAGTCAAGTTATAATTGTCTCTTACTTGGCCCCCAAAATCAAGTCCTAAGACATTTAGTTGAGCCAATGATTGTGGAGGTTAAGAGACAACACAACTCCCTACAAAGTCTATACCCCATTTAATGTTTATACCATGTTTAAACCCTATTCAAACCTTGGTTATACCCTAGTTAAGCCCTGTTTAAACCATGTTCAAAGAAACGCTGTGGAGCCAATGAGCGTGGACGTTAGGAGACCCATCAATATCTTACACAACCAAAAAGTCAAGTCCAAACAATCCGATAGCGACGAATTCAAGCCAACACCGATTTTTTATATCCAAAAAATCAAGTCTTAAAACTTCTATTTGAGCCAATTGGCATTGTGGTTAAGGCAACTCAAGACCACATAGATTGACCCTAAAGTTAAGCCCTAAAACTCTAGATGGAGTCGATAGTCATGGAGGTTAAGAGACCGTAAGACCCTTACTTACTGCCTCAAAATCGAGTCCAAAGAGTCCAACGACCTTTAGTGGAGCCAATGATTGTGCAGGTCAAGAGTCAGCCCAACCCCCTACGTGGCAACCAAACTACATACTCTGTTTAAACCCTATTCAAACCCATTTCAAAGACACACAATGGAGCTAGTGGGGATGGGCGTTAACACACCTAAAAATATAGCCAGGACAATCGATGGATCCAGTAGTCAGGGAGGTCAAGAGGCTGTAAGACCCTTACTTCGCATGTAAAGTCATGTTCAAATTGTCGAGAGACCCAAAAAGCTCTTACTTGTTCCATAAAATCGAGTCCAATGACCTTTAGTGTAGACAAGGATTATGCAGGTCAAGAGATAGCCCAACCCCCTACATGGCAACCAAACACTATACGCTGTCTAAACCCTGTTCAAACCTTTTTCAAAGACACACAGTGCAGCCAGTGGGGATAGACGTTAATAGACCCAACAATATAGCCAATGTCCCAGTAGGACCAAAGTCAAAAATTCGAGTCCGTTTAAGCCATGCTTATACCTTGTTTAATGTTTATACTATGTTTAAACCCTATTCAAACCTTGTATATACCCTATTTAAATCTTGTTTATACCTTGTTCAAATAAATGTCGTGGACCCATTGGGCATGGACGTTAAGAGACCCAGCAATATCTTACACAACCAAAAAGTCGAGTACAAACCAACACCTATGGATTTCAATTGACCCCAGCACCAATTTTTTATATCTAAAAACTCAAGTCTTAAAACTTCTATTTGAGCCAATTGGCACAGTGGTTAAGGGAACTCAAGACCACATAGATTGATCCTAAAGTCGAGCCCCAAGACTTTAAATGGAGTCGATAGTTGTGGAGGTCAAGAGACCGTAAAACCCTTACTTAGCA
The DNA here is from genome assembly GCA_036559045.1 of Platycarya longipes. Classification (NCBI taxonomy): domain Eukaryota; kingdom Viridiplantae; phylum Streptophyta; class Magnoliopsida; order Fagales; family Juglandaceae; genus Platycarya; species Platycarya longipes. The sequence continues at coordinate 45,881,602 of CM071798.1, read as the reverse complement.
CCTCAAAACCGAGTCCAAAGAGTCCAACGACCTTTAGTGGAGCCAATGATTGTGCAAGTCAAGAGACAGCCCGATCCCCTACATGGCAACCAAACTACATACTCTGTTTAAACCCTGTTCAAACCCTTTTCAAATACACACAATGGAGCAGTGGGAGTGGGCATTAACAGACCTAATAGTATAGCCAAGACAATCGATCGATCCGGTAGTCAGGGAGGTCAAGAGGCTGTAAGATCCTTAATTTGCATGTACAGTTGTGTTCAAATTGTTGAAAGACCCAAAAAGCTCTTACTTGGTCCCCAAAACTGAGTCCAACGACCTTTAAGGGAGACAAGGATTATGCAGGTCAAGAGATAGCCCAACCCCCTACATGGCAACCAAACACTATACGCTATCTCAACCCTGTTCAAACCCTTTTCAAAGACACACAATGCAACTAGTAGGGGTAGACGTTAATAGACCCAACAATATAACCAGTGTCTCAATAGGGCCAAAGTCAGAAATTCGAGTCCAAACCCTGTTTAAGCCATGCTTATACCCTGTTTAATGTTTATACCATGTTTAAACCCTATTCAAACCTTGTATATACCCTATTTATACCTTGTTCAAATAAATGCCGTGGAGCCAATGTGTGTGGACGTTAAAAGACCTAACAATATCTTACATAGCCCAAAAGTCGTGTCCAAACAATTGGCATGGAGGTTAAGAGAACTCAAGACCACATAGATTGTCTCTAAAGTCCAGTCCCAAGACTCTAGATGGAGTCGAGATTCATGGAAGTCAAGAGAACGTAAGACCCTTACTTAGTGCCTCAAGATGGGTTCAAATTGTCAAGAGACCCAAAAACCTCTTATTTGGCCCCTAAAATCGAGTCCAACGACCTTTAGTAGAGTCAATGATTGTGCAGATCAAGAGACAGTCCAATTGCCTACATGGCAACCAAACTACATACTCAATGTAAACCCTGTTCAAACCCTTTTCAAAGACACACAATGGAGCCAGTGGGAATGGGCGTTAAGAGACCTAAAATAGAGCCAAGACAATCAATGGGGCTGGCAGTTAGGGAGCTCGAGAGACCGTAAGACCCTTACTTAGCATCTAAAGTCCTGTTCAAAATGTCGAGAGACCCAAAAAGCTCTTACTTACTCCCCAAAATCGAGTCCAACAACCTTTCGTGGAGACAAGGATTACGCAGATTAAAAGACAGCCCAACCCATACATGGCAACCAAACTCTATACCCAGTCTCAACCCTGTTCAAACCCTTTTTAAAGATACACAGTGCAGCTAGTGGGGGGTAGACGTTAATAGACCCAACATTATAGCCAATGTCCCAGTAGGACCAAAGTCAAAAATTCAAGTCCAAACCCTGTTTAATGTTTATACAATGTTTAAACCCTGTTCAAACCTTGTATATACCCTATTTAAACCTTGTTTATACCTTATTCAAAGAAATGTTGTTGAGCTAATGGGTGTAGACGTTAAAAGTCCCAACACTATCTTACATAGCCCAAAATTCGAGTCCAAACAATTGGCATAGAGGTTAAGAGAACTCAAGACCACGTAGATTGACCCAAAAGTTGAGTCCCAAAACTTCTGACAGAGCCGATAGGCACAGAGGTCAAGAGACCGTAGAATCCTCTACATAACGCTTAAAGCCAAGTTATAGTTGTCTTTTACTTGGCGCCCAAAATCGAGTCCAAAGACATTTAGTTGAGCCAATGATTGTGCTGGTTAAAAGATGACACAGCCCCCAACAAAGTCTGTACCCTGTTTATACCCTTAAACCCATGTATAAACCCTATTCAAAACTTGTTTATACCCTAGTTAAACCCTGTTTAAACCCTCTTCAAAGAAATGCTGTGGAACAATTGGGCGTGGACGTTAAGAGACCCAGCAATATCTTAAACAACTCGAAAGTCGAGTCCAAACAATACGGTAGTGACGAACTCAAGCCAACACCTATAGATTTCAATAGACCCCAGCACCAATTTTTTATATCCAAAAAATCAAGTCTTAAAACTTCTATTTGAGCCAATTCACACAGTGGTTAAGGGAACTCAAGACCACATAGATTGACCCTTAAGTTGAGCCCTAAGACTCTAGATGAAGTCGATAGTCATGGAGGTCAAGAGACTGTAAGACCCTTACTTAGCACCTCAAGTCGTGTTCAAATTGTTCATTTTCCCAAAAACCTCTTACTTAGCCCCCAAAATCGAGTCCAACGACCTTTAGTGGAGCAAGTGAGTGTGCAGGTTAAGAGACAACCTGACCCCCTACGTGGCAACCAAACTACATACTCAGTTTAAACCTGATTTAGACCCTTCTCAAAGACACACAATGGAGCTAGTGGGAGTGGGCGTTAACAGACCCAACAATATAGCCAATTTTTCGATAGGACCAAATTCAGAAATTCGAGTCCAAACACTGTGTAAGCCATGCTTTTTCTCTATTTAATGTTTATACCATGTTTAAACCCTGTTCAACCTTGTATATACCTTATTTAAACCCTATTTATATCCTGTTTAAAGAAATGTTGTGGAGCCAATGGGATTGGACGTTAAAAGACCCAACACTATCTTACATAGCCCAAAAGTCTAGTCCAAACAATTGGCATGGAGGTTAAGAGAACTCAAGACCACATAGATTGACCCTAAAGTTGAGTCCCAAGGCTATAGATGGAGTCGATAGTCATGGAGGTTAAGAGACCGTAAGACCCTTACCTAATGCCTCAAGTCGGGTTCAAATTGTCGAGAGACCCAAAAACCTCTTACTTGGCCCCCGAAATCAAGTCCAACGACGTTTAGTGTAGTCAAGGATTGTGCAGGTCAAGAGACAGCCCAACCACCTACATGGCAACCAAACTACATACTCTATTTAAACCCTGGTCAAACCCTTTTCAAAGACACACAATGGTGCTAGTGGGACTGAACGTTAATAGACTTAACAATAGAGCCAAGACAATCGATGGAGCCGGTAATAAGGGAGGTTGAGAGACCGTAAGACCCTTACTTAGCGTCTAAAGTCCAGTTCAAATTGTCAAGAGACCAAAAAAGCTCTTACTTGATCCCCAAAATCGAGTCCAATGATCTTTAGTGGAGACAAGGATTATGCAGATCAAGAGACAGCACAACCCCCTACATGGCTACCAAACTCTATACCCTATCTCAACCCTGTTCAAACCCTTTTGAAAGACACACAGTGCAGCCAGTGGGGGTGGACATTAATAGACCCAACAATATACCAAATGTGTCAGTAGGACCAAAGTCAGAAATTCGAGTCCAAATCCTGTTTAGGCCATGGTTATACCCTGTTTAATGTTTATACGTTGTTTAATGTTTATACCAGGTCAAAAAACCGCCCAACTCTCTGCATTGCAACCAAACTCCATACTCTATTTAGACCTTGTTCAAACTCTTTTCAAAGACACACAATGGAACCAGTAGGAGTGGGCGCTAGCAAACCTAACAATATAGCCAAAGCCCCGGTTAGAGCTAAGTCAGAAATTGAAGTCCAAACTTGTTTAAACCCTCCTTATACCCAACTTAAACCTTATTTATACCCTGTTTAAATCTTATTCAAAGAAATATAGTGGAGCCAATGAGCATGGATGTTAAGAGACCCAGCAATATCTTATATAGCCTAAAAGTCGAGTCCAAACAATTGATATAGAGGTTAAAAGAACTCAAGACCACATAGATTGCCCTTAAAGTCGAGTCCTAAAACTCCCGATGGAGCCGTTAAGCATGGAGGTCAAAATACCGTAGAATCCCCTACTTAGCGCATAAAGTCGAGTTCTAATTGTCTCTTACTTGGCCTCCAAAATCGAGTCCTAAAACCTTTAGTAGAGCCAATGATTGTGTAGATCCAGAGACGACACAACCCCCTACAAAGTCTAGACCCTGTTTATACCCTATTTAACGCTTACACCATGTTTAAACCTTGTTCAAACCTTGTTTATACCCTATTTAAACCTTGTTTAAACCTTATTCAAAGAAAAATAGTGGAGCCAATAGGCGTGGACGTTAAGAAATCCAACAATATCTTACATAGCCCAAAAGTATAGTCCAAGCAATTGGCATGTAGGTTAAGAGAATTCAAGACCACATATATTGACCCAAAAGTCGAGCCTCAAAACTTCCGATAGAGCCAATAGGCATAGAGGTCAAGAGACCGTAGAATTCTCTAGATAGCGCTTAAAGTCAAGTTATAATTGTCTCTTACTTGGCCCCCAAAATCAAGTCCTAAGACATTTAGTGGAGCCAATGATTGTGCAGGTTAAGAGACGACCCAACCCCCTACAAAGTCTATACCGTGTTTATACCCTGTTTAATGTTTATACCATGTTTAAACCCTATTCAAATATTGTTTATACCCTAGTTAAACCCTGTTTAAACCTTGTTCAAAGAAACGTTGTGGAGCCATTGGGCGTGGACGTTAAGAGACCCAGCAATATCTTACACAACCAAAAAGTCGAGTCCAAACAATCTGGTAGCGACAAAGTCAAGCCAACACCAGTTTTTTATATCCAAAAATCAAGTCTTAAAATTTCTATTTGAGCCAATTTGCACAGCGGTTAAGGGAACTCAAGACCACATAGATTGACTCTAAAGTCGAGCCCCAAGACTCTAGATGGAGTCGATAGTTATGGAGGTCAAAAGACCGTACGACCCTTACTTAGCGCCTCAAGTTGTGATGCCCCCAATTTACGTCTGGGATTTAACGTAAACCGAGGTATCAGGACAAGTAACACTAGACTACTCACTCCCGTACGTAATAAGGATTTAATGCATGCATCTAGACTTACTATCATATATCATATGATTCACAGCGGATTAGGTCTAAATTATAAAAATTTCTAAAGATCACATGCAAAAAAACATACTTACAACATCCACATCATTCATTCATAGCTTATCATTGTACTATTATATATAGAAAACCCAAAAAGCTATCATAGTCATTAAAATACTTGTAGCATTACAATAGGTCATCTTTAAAGCCACTTAGATTCTTTCTTAACTTCAGGAAATTCCTTCCCATAATGAAACATATCTAAACTAGGACAAAAGTCTCGCTGGAAATACTGTCCTTGTGGTGTCGTCTAAACCCCACATACGGACAGGTAACCATCTAATCCTAAAGTCAAACAGCATCCCGTACGTCGTTCCCTTTTAGAAAAAACGGATGCATCGTGGCTCCAAATTCCTATCGGCTAGTCATAGATAGGAGGTCCAAAAAAAGCAAAAGTAAAATCTACATAGGGACTATAATCAGAAAGTCCCTTAGGACTCCTCGGAGTCTCCTGCAGCATCGGGGTTTTCCCCTTGTTGGCCATCAAATCTTGTAGCATAGTTTATATTCCCAAGGAAAAAATATAGAAATACAAAAGAGTGATATTTCCTTAGAAATCTCAGTAAGTACACAATCAGCTTAATAGAGCATAGACAAAGGCAAACACTAATATTCATGGAAAATCCCAAAAGAGCATAACTCAAAATATATTCCATGCTACTTATGCGTGACTTATGAGGACTTAAATAGGTATGCAATCTTATGAGAACTTATCACATTTTCCCTTAAATTCTTATCTTCTTAAAAATCTTACTTAATTCTTATCCTTGATAGGCGTTACGTATCGCTGTCCCCATCACATATAACTCATCAGTAGTCCAGACATTACATATCGCTGTCCCCGTTGTTATGAGTTTCGTGTCAGTCTTTCGGGCGTTATGTATCGTCGTCCCTTCTTGTCATATCAGTCATATAAGTGTTACGTATCGTCGTCCCCGTTATAACATGAAAAACACTTAACATAGCAGGCGTTATGTATCGTTTTCCCCGCTTGTCATGTCAGTTATACAGGCGTTATGTATCGCCATCCCCGTCATGACACAACTCTTTAACTTATCAAATCACGTCAATCTTCCAGATGTTACGTATCGCTATCTCCGTCATGACGTGACTAACTTATCCATAGTTCTTATTTTTAGTTGTTCCTTTCTTATTCTTATGAATATTTCTTATTAAGTTTCCTTAAATGCTTAACATGATTATGACGACACGTAACATGGACTTTTCTTAAAACTGCGTCACGACTTATGATGACACATATGAGACAAAATGCAACATGATCATAATCTTAGACTTTTGAATGCATGTCTCATGAGATACATAACATCTACATCATATATTTGCATTCAACATATAATCCTTATATTAAATCTCATGCATTAGATACAAGAAAATCTCGGATTCAAGTAACAGGGGAATCTCACTTGAGCCAAACGTCGAGTGAGGGTCGAGTTAGATTTCTGCCTAAAACTCGGTTCTGCCACTTCAATCCCAATTTCATCCATTATTGATTCCTTATCTCTTAAAATTTAGAGCATTGGTATTGGATCCATCAAAGTTTTTCTTCAAAAAGTACAAAATTGTACATATATCAAAAAAATCTAGTCATAATTGATCAAAAATGGATAGAAGAATTATCGAAAAAGGTCAAAAAACACTTTTTGTTTTCAAAAGTGAATAGTAAATTCAAAATTTTCTTCAAATTTGAAGGAAAAGTGTACACTTTTGATGGATCACTATTCAAAAGTTAAACAAAAAAAAAAATCACTTTATTCCCTTCTCTTTATTTTACTCTCATTATTTTTAATCAAATATGATGAAAATTTTTTGATATGTGTGCAAATTTATACTTTTTGAAGAAAATTTTTGATGGATCCAATGCCAATGTTCTTAAAATATAAAAAATGTAGATCTTTCTCTTAGCTTCTCATAACCTCTTGAATTATTCAAATACGACATCAAACGAACAAGTTATGTTCGATTTACCAAAATGTGTCAAATCTCAACCTGTATCTCGCTCGAGTAAGAAGTCAAACGAGAGTCAAGCGAAGTCTTGGGTTAGGTGTTTTTCCAACCTAAAATAAGCTACTTTTCTATACAAGCCTTCACCTTAGTAGAATATAATTATAAGTTCTTTTAATTTTACTTAACATTTTTTCCATAACAAAACCAATCAAAACATACTTAGATTTCATTTTATCATATAAACATGGCTTTAAGAGTCTAATACTAACATGCATAGTTCAATTACTCAAAAAGGTCATTTTCAAGCTAAAGCTAAGCTAAAATGTGGACTTACTAGTTCTCCAAAGCTTGCTAGAAATGATCAAAGCAATCCTTGCAAGATTGCTCCTCAAGACCACTCACTTAGCTCACTTAGGTGATGTTTGGAAGTTCAAAAGCTTAAGGAGGGTTTTTCTCTGTCTTCCTTCAAATGGGGCGTGTGCTATATTCTCCAAAGGGAGTTAGGAAACTCTCAAACACTTAATTATAGGAGGGTGATCGAGCCATATGAAGGAAAGAAGAGGAGAAGGCAGTTAAGGGAAACCGGTTACCATTGCTTGGGAGATGAGGTGTCATACCTCCTAAAATCAAATTATTAAATCTAAGCATATAAAATCTAGACTTGGCAGCAAATATCCTCATCCAATGGCTGTTATTGAGATATTTTAACAGCCAAAATTGACCAATGGTTAAGGAGGGGTTTGATTACATAAGGCATGAGTTGGCTTTTCACCTAACCATGCATGCACCAAACCATCCCAGCCTCTCTTGGTGTCCAACGCCTCCCAATGGAATGTCTTTTGCTATTACAATGCCAATGATTGTTCTTCAATGAAATTGGTAAGGGGATGGAGTATATTTGCGAGGGAAAACAATTTGAAAGAAGCAGATGCCCTTACCTTAGAGCTCATCAAGAGGAGGCGTGCCATCCTTAAAGTCTACATATTCTGAGTAGTGGACTATGTTTGAAGATTTTATTTAGTAATTTCTTTTCTTTCAATTTCTGTTACACATCTTTTGCTAACTTTTTTCAATCTGCACATATCTCCTTCTTCTTATGGACAGAATATTATTTTTTTCTTATTTTGGACAGTTTAGTATGTTAGAGAACTTGAACAGTCTAGTATTTTGGGTAGTTTGATAGTCTATATGTAGACTATCTGATAATATTTGGACAGTTTAGTATTTTAAAGAACTTGTCTTGGTTATTATTTTATTGACAAGCCTTGTTTAGTTATTTTTTTAGGCATAAACTACAACCAAAACAAGAGTATGCTGAGAATGTTAAGAGTCAAAATTGTTTGACTCTAACTATTTAATGTTATCACTTATTAGCCTTACCTCCCGAAGGCAAATTGAGCCACCAAGACATGTGCCTTTCGGAGGCACATTGAGCCACCAAGGCAAGACTGTATAAGTATAAGTTATGTTTGAGTCAAATGGTTTATGGCTTTAACATTTTTTGGTGTCCTTGCATTGTCGGTTTATGGCTTTAACAAACTGGCTTCAGCCTTTAAGTAACTCCTCACCATCCTTCCTTACATATTTTTTTAATGACAAATTAAATTTTGCATTAAAAATATCCCTTGACTAAATTACCAAGTTGTAAGTTCTTGAGTAATGATGCAGGGGATTAAAAATAATTTTAATTTTTTTAGTGTAGTATACAGGTCACTAAATTTCACTTTTGGTTAAACTCTGGAACACCATACTACCTAAGGACTCCTGTAATGATTTCTGTGGTAACTAGTTTTATTCTATTTCTGTTTGGCATATGCTTTTGTTTAGATGTCCAGAAGAGAGTTACTATATATATGGTTTTTTGATAAGTAATTTTAGGTTACTATATCGTATGTTGATGTTAAAGTAACTCCTATTAGTATTGTTAAATTCTAAGCAGGCTAGTAGCAGCAATTGGGCAAGCTGGTAGTGGACTAGTGGTAGTAGCAATTGGGTAGCAAATAGTTTGTTATTTGTTATATTTAATTATTTGTTGTATTTAATTATTTTTTTTAAATTTGTAATTTGTTAATTTCTTATTCGTAAGTTGTAATAATTTAATTTTTTAAGTTTTTATTTGTTATAATTTGTATATCATATAATTAGGTCCAATACTGATATCTGATTATTTAATTTATTAGTATATCGTAATTAGTATGTTAGACTATTAGTAAGGCTATTTACAGTTTTGGATTTGGACCTATAATGTATTAAATTGGTCCTATTATGTTTGTATAATTGTATGTTATAGAATTGGGAATTAAACAGCCCTATTATATTTGGATTTGAGAATTAATGTTCCAAATTGTTCTAAGTGGACTTGAATATAATGGGCCGAGCGCGAGTCGAGCTCGGGCTTGACTCGAAATTGGGCTCGAGCTCGAGTCGAGCTCGGGCCTCCAACTCGCCTAAACGAGCTAAGCTCTAACATGATTTTGAGCCCATTAACTAAACGAGCCGAGCCCAAGCTCGACTCGGCTAGTAAACGGGTCGAGTTCGCACAAGGCAAACTCGCTCAAACTCGGCTCGTTTACAGCCCTATCCAAACATATTATGCCATTGTTCAAGCCCTTAGCCGAAAATTACTAGATCATACTCCTTAAATTCTTTCATCAAATTTTCACTATATTTTTTCAAATATTTCTTATATCAAATCCTAAAGTATCACCTTAACCAAGTATAAAAAAATATAACAAAATCATCCATCAAACAAGCTAAACACTAAAGTAAATCAACCAACAACAAGTTTAATCTATATATACAAAGAAGTGCTAAGATTAGGTTAAGAGTGCACTTCCAAACTTCCAAGAAATTTAACAAAGAAAATCTTGTAAGGAAGAATTATCCCACAAAACTCTTGGAGAAACACACATACAAGTATGCCAAGAAGATGTATTTTAAGGGTGAAGAAATAGAAAGGAATGGAGGGAGTGTGCTATGACTCTCTTGGTCAAAATTCACGGGAAAGAAAAGTGAGAAAGAAACCACCCTAGCTAGCCATGTGTTCTCCTAAAGGCTTAGGTAACTCCTCACCCCTCACCATCCTCCCTAAAGTCGAGCCCCAAGACACTAAATGGAGTCGATAGTCATGGAGGTCAAGAGACCATAAGACCATTAGTTCGCACCACAAAACCGAGTCCAAAGAGTCCAACGACCTTTACTGGAGCCAATAATTGTCCAAGTCAAGAGACAGCCCGACCCCCTATGTGGCAACCAAACTACATACTCTGTTAAAACCCTGTTCCCTCTTCAAATACACACAATGGAGCCAGTGCGAGTGGGCGTTAACAGACCTAACAATATAGCCAAGACAATTGATGGATCCGGTAGTCAAGGAGGTCAAGAGGCTAAATTTACAACTTTACTTCAGAATGGAACATTGTCTTTGACACCTCCGAAATCAAATAAAAATATTGTTGGTTGTCGTTGGGCATTTCGTATTAAATGTTGTACAGATGGATCCGTAGATCACAACAAAGAGAGACTTATTGCCAAGGGATATCGCCAACAACAAGGACTCGATTACTTTGAGACCTTTTCAGCAGTTGTTAAACCAACAAATATCCAAATTATACTCTCTATTGCCATATCTTCAGGTTGGTGCATTTGCCAAATTGACATTCAAAATGTATTTTTACATGGCATATTATCTGAAGAAGTGTATATGACACAACCACCAGGTTTATCTCATCCTTAGCTTGCCCACCATGTTTGTTGCCTTCATAAGGCCTTATATGGCCTTAAGCAAGCACCTTGGGCTTGGTTCTCCAGACTAAGCAGTAAACTTCAAGAACTTGGGTTTGTTAACTCCAAAGCCGACTCCTCCTCTTTTTATTCTCAAGGAAAAATTACTTGTAGTCTACATGCTCATTGGCGTGCTGTCGCAAGCACCCAAAAATAAAATCATATACTCAAAAAAAATATATGTAGTACTGTGAGTAAGAGTCGATCCCACAGAGAATTATTAGCTTATTTTTATGCTGTTAAGGAAGGAATATGGGGTTTTTTTTATTGTAACGAGAATATCTTCAAAGGAAATAAAAACAACTAAAGAGTAATTTAATTTCAAAATATCAATGAAAGGAACAAGCATTGGTCGAAGTCAACGTCCACCTTCGAAATTTTATAACTGATCATCGATGTAATATAAATCAATTAATATTTTGAATATTCACCGTTAGAATCATTCTTATCTCGCCTTAGTTGTAACTAATTAGAAAATCAGCAATCTAATTAATCCTAACTACTAAACAACCCAAGACAAACGTTAAAGATTTAATCTAGTAACAGCTTTAAGAATTAGAGAGATCAGTGAAACTAAACAATACAAATACAAGCGGTTGCATTTAATTTAGTCGAACATTCTTCTTAAGTTCTAATAATTTCTGACGCAACAAATCATTAAAACTTAATTGCTTCACAGATTAGAGAGATCAAACAATTACATATTTGATATCTAACGTAGCAATAGATTATAATGAATAATAAACTAGCAGGTCTTCTAATAATTAAACGAAATAATCATGAAGATAGGCACAGAAGAACATTTGATACTCAAAACACATACTGAATGATAAGAACAAATTAAATCTCACAGCTATATAAATTCTGAGACTTTTATTTCCTTTGACCAATTACAAAAATTTAGCCACTCAGAGCCATAACAAAAATATCAATCAAAAGAAAAGAAAGAGAAATGAGGTATTTGGTTTTTCTTCTAAGGTAACACAATGGCTCAACTAAGCATCAAAAGCATTGTATTTAGAACACACACCCCTCCCTTCTATTTATAAGCATCCTTCATGCAAGTTGTCATGACAAAATCATCAGTATTTCAAGTTGCTTTGCCATGTGTCATTTTTGAATTCAAGTGGTTTGTAAGTTGGCACTTGACCATTTGTTTTTCCACAATTCTTAGCTGAAAGTTGCTTGTAGGTTGAGTGTTCAATTTTGTTTCTTCTTCATTAGTTACCTTGTATGACTTTGTATCTTGTGTTCAAACAATTTGTTTTGAAGAAACTTGAGTGCACCTAATATTGCATGTGAGTTGATCATTGAATTTCCAAGTTGGTGCAAGGGTGTTTGCTAGAAAATATTTTGATGACATGTGGATTTGATGCAATTGGTTGGAATTATGGCTGAAAAATATTTAGGAACGTCAAGTGCAGGTGCATCCACTTCATGGTCAATTTCGTCTTGGATTGAGCCGATATCATTCAAAATATAAAATATAAAAGTTATATATCTTTCTCCTGGGGTTCTATATCATCTTGAATCAGCTCAATCGGAGACTTGATGAGAGAGTTATTTCCATATTACGAAGAGACGTCAAAACTGTCTAAAATTCTGCAATTTTCTTCACTTGCTCCTAATGCCTCTATTTGTGTCCTAAATCAAAATATAAGAATAATGAGTATATTTAGACATCAAATAAGAATAAAATATTAAACATTAAGAGAGAAAAATATGGCATTTTATATTCTCATCACTCATCTATGTGGTTGACATACTCTTCACTGGATCCAACATCACCGCAGTCAACTCGATTATCAAGTTGCTCAATGTTGATTTTGTAGTTAAAGACCTCGGTTCACTAAGGTACTTTCTCGGCTTGGAAGCACTACCAAGCACCAATGGCTTATTTCTCTCCCAAAGAAAGTATCTCGCTGATTTGCTTTATGAAGCAAAATGGATCACGCCAAACCCTCTCTAATGACAATAGCTTCTACTTGTTCTCTATCTACTTATGTTGGCAAACCTTTCTTGGATCCAAGTCTCTATTGCAGCATAGTGAGCACACTCCAATAACTCTTGTTCATGAGGCCTAATATCTCCTTTTCAATGAACCGTGTATGCCAATTTATGCAAAAACCCTTACTTCCACACTGGCAAGCCGTTGAAAGAATCCTCAGATATTTGAAGCACACCATCTCTACTGGACTCTTTTTCTCCAGGTCATTAAAACTCACTCTCCAAGCCTTTTCCGATGTAGATTGGGCTGGGAGTATAGATAATAGATGGTCCACAGGTGCTTATTATATTTATCTTGGCACCAATCTCATTTTCTGGAGCTTTAGAAAGCAACATACGGCAGCTCGTAGCATCATTGAAGCCAAATACAAGTCCCTAAGTAATACTGCTGCCAAGCTTCAATGGATCCAAACTTTGCTTCGTGAACTACACATTCCAATCATCTCCACTCCCGTTCTATGGTGTGATAATATTGGCGCAACCTACCTATCCTCCAACCCGATATTCCATACTCGCACGAAGCACATAGAAATTGATTTTCACTTTATTCAGAATTTGGTAGCCCAGCACAAACTCTCAGTACAATTTCTGTCAAGCAAAGGCCAGGTTGTTGATATCCTAACCAAGCCGCTATCACATGCATGTTTTCAACTTCTTTGCAACAATCTCAATGTCCACCAGCTCCCGCCAAGATTGAGGGGGCGTATTGAAGATAAACACATTCCTGGAAGCAAGGCAACAACCTTAGCTAGTGATGAAGATGCAGTAGTTCTGGACTCTCAGCAACAGCTATACCAAATCAAGATAAAGATCCAAATTCAAAAATATGAAACTGATCTTATATTATAACCATATCTAGTATATTCAAATGTTTAAATAGTAGCTATACACTGCTTATATATACACGATGTAATAGAGCTCGAATCAAAACCATTTTAGATCAAACTTCTATAGTTTGTTTTCCAACCTCAAAACAGAGCTGCCTCTGATGAGTGTGCGAAAGTACACTCTAAATATCCTAATATTAGATTAAAATGATAGAGTATGAATAAAAATAATGAGATATAATTTCTTTTATTGAATTTAATTTATATTTACATTTAGATGTCTTTAACCAATATCTATCTTCTTTTATTCTTTTTATTTTATTTTATTTTATTTTATTTTAGTTAATTTTATTTTATTTTTATTTATTTGATGATCTGAAAAGTTGAAAAATACATCAAGTAAGAATTATGGTCAATGGAGATGCTTAATAAAATTCCCTTCGTGTGTACTTGGAAATTTTTAAATCATTTTTATCATTTTCTTCATATAGCCTCTAACCTAAGCTACGTTATAACCTTTTTATATTGATCATTCTAATCTTAAGTAAATTTATTAAATGAGTGGTGAAAATTCTCATTTGTTAGTGTTTTTATCATAATATCAATATTTATTTGTTACTCATACATAATTGTCTAATTTTCTATGAGAGTGTGTGTATACCCCTTGTCAACTCCATAAAGAGAACCCTTGTATGAAATACTATTTATCCGTGAGTAGGGATATAACCAGTCCGATTTTGGCCAAAATATAGAATTGAACCAGTACTACGCCTCGATTATCTTTCAAAACTGGTAGCATCGGTTTTATCAGTTTCGGTCTGGTTTTTCGATTTTAATTAATGACAAATTTCTAAAATAATATCTATTTTTTGGAAAAAAAAAACTGATTTAAAAATCTTTTTTATTAAAAAAAAACTATAGTTTATTATAAAAATCTGTTTTATTAAAAAAAATATGTTATATAAAAAAATCTGCAACAAAAAAGATTCTTATAAAATAAAAAACTATTATATAAAAAAAAGGGCAGTAAAAATATGGTTTAAAAATCTGTTATAAATATGTTTAAAATATATGATCAATCAAATTTTCTTGTTTAAAATTAAAATTTTATTTTATAAATATAATAACATTATTTATACATAATTATAATTTATATTATTATATATATAAATTATATATAATATAGAAACATATCATAAATAATATTTAAAAAAGTAATTTTAAATAGATATGTAATATGACCCGTCTGGTTCGGTCCATCGGGTCCAGTTTAGACCTGTCCGGGCTCATTTTTCGATTTTTTTTAACACTCATATCCGTGAGTTATGGAGTTAAATCTTTTACTTGAGATATTCTTGATATTGCATGTATTAGGGCTTCTGGTTAGATGGATATAGTTTGAAACACACACACTCTATGAATTGCTATAGGTGGATTGATTGTGATAGGGTTATTGGGTTTTTAAGATTGCTTTGATATATGACTCTGAAAAATGTGACTTCATCTCTTCCTCAAAAGGTTACATTTAATTTAATTTTGGTATTATAATTCTATATCTTTCGATTTAGAATTTTGGAATTAAATTCTCAATTGAGTTATTAATGAATTAAGAATAATTAAAATATCGAATATGTGATAAGGGATTCCCAAAACCTTATTGCTTGTCAACTTTAAATACTTTTTCCATTAATCACTTCGTTTCATCTTAATTTGCTTTTAAAATTAATTTTTGTTTTCTCATTAATCATTTAGTATTTTTCTTTAGTTTATTTGACATTTCTACTACTTTTTTAGTTTGTCTCCTTGTGGAATTGATACCCCAAAACTACATTACAACTACCGCATTATTCTTTAGGTATAATCAAATTTTGGCACCATTACTACTGAGACAGTAGAAGAATTGTTAGTTTTTCTTTTCAGCAATTTGTAAAGACAGTAACTTATTTCCCTCTTCTAGCTTACTGCATCTTTATTTATTTTATTTTATTTTACTTTTCTTTTTCATAGTTTTTTTTAGTGTTGCATTTTTTATTTTTTTATTTTTATTGTTATCTTGCATGCATAATAGGTCTAGGGATGCATTAGGTCGATTTGTTTGTAGGCCTGTGTTAGAGACAGATTCAGAGTCTAATTTTTCTAATCATTTGTTTGATAATTCTTTTGTTTCTAAAAATATGAGTGAACACAAGGATCAACCCATTAGGACTCTTTAGGATTACCTCCACCCTACATGCACAGCCACACCATCATGCATCATATTTCCACCCAATACTCGTCTACTTAATGTTAAAAGGGGGGTGATACAGTTACTCTCCACTTTTTATGGATTGAAAAATAAAAATCCATATGTGCATATTAGGTAGTTTAAGCAAGTAGTTGTGACTTTCTATAGTCAAAATGCAATCGATAACATTGTGAAATTTAAGTTCTTTCCTTTCTCTTTGAAGGATAGAGATAAGAGTTAGCTATACTCACTGAGACCACGATCGATTAGATCGTGAAATGAGATGACTTAGATTTTCTTTAATAAATAATTTCTCCAACATAGATCAATGGTTTAAAAATATAAATCTTCACCTTTGCATAAAAGGACAGTGAGATTTTATATCTTTCTTAGGAAAGATTTAAATAGTTGTTGAGTATATGCCCTCACTATTGGTATAAGAGTTGGCGTCTAGTGAGTTACTTTTGTGAAGGACTTACACCTAAGGAGCGCCAATTTGTGAAGATGATGTATAATGGTGAATTCTTACAGAAAAAATCTTGATGAGGCTATAGAGAACCTCAATGAGCTTGTTGAAAAGGCTCACACTTCAACTAGACCTAGTGCTACTAAGAGCACAAATATGTTACAACTTACAGGGAACTAAAATAGTGGTGGAATTTACCATCTCAGTGAGGAGGATAACTCGAAGGTTAAGGTTGAGATACTTACTAGGAAGTTAGAATTGTTAAAGACTAAAGACTTAAAGTCAACACACTTGACTAATCATGTAGAGTATTTGAGACCATATTTTGTGTGTGGTGGGGTAGATCACCTCACCCAAGAGTGTCCCACACTTGCTGAGATGAGACCATTGTATGAGGAACAATGTAATGCCTTAGATATGTACAAGAAGACTTTTACGCCTTTCTCTGAGACCTACAATTCGAGGTGGCGTAATCATCCCAATTTCAGCTAGAAGTTTGAAAACTAGCTAACTGCACAGCTTGCACAACTTTCTAGAGCATACCCTGCATCATACCATGCACCTTCATCTTCTAAGATTCCTTTAGAAGACACTTTGCATGTTTTTATTGAGACACAAGGTAAAACTAACTAAAAGTTTGAATCTTTGATTACGCAGGCTATGAAGAAAACAAGGAGATAAATAGTCAAGTGTCCAAACTGATGAGCTCCTTGAGTGTGAATGAGCGAGGTAAGTTTCCTTATCAAACTCAGTCCACACCCCATGGTCAACACATGTTGCAAGAGAACTTGAAGGATGTGCACTCCATTGTAACTCGTAGTGGTAAATCATCACACATATCAACATTGGACAAATCAGAGGATGAGGAAAAGAATCAAGATAGTAGTGATGTCGAACTACCCAAGAAACTAGAGGTGACAAAGAGCTCTATTAAGATATCATTCCCTCAAGCTCTAAAATCAAGCAAGCTAACTTTAGATCCTAACAATGAAATCCTCGAGAATTTCAAGTAGGTAAAAGTCAATTTTTCTCTTTTACATGTAATTAAACAAGTTCCGACTTATGCAAAAGTTCTCAAGAATTTGTGTATAGTTAAGAGGAAGCACCATGTGAAGAAGACAACGTTCCTGACAGAGCAAGTTAGTGCTCTAATTGAGTAGTGGATTCTTCCAAAGTAGAAGGATGGTTGTCCAACCATTGCATGCAGCATTAGAAATCAAGAGTTTTGGCAAGTTTTGCTAGATTTAGGAGCTAATGTAAATTTAATGTCTTATTCTATTTATTTGAAGTTAGGTTTGGGAGAAATCAAACCAACCACTGTGGTATTACAATTGGCTGATCGTTCAGTCAAAGTACCGAGGAGTGTGGTAGAGTGTGTTCTAATTCAAATTGATAAATTTGAATATCTTGTTAATTTCCTAATCTTTGGCACTAGTTATGTTGTTGATACTACTTCTAAAATCCCTTTGATTTTAAGTAGGCATTTCCTTACCACTACTAATGCACTCATTAATTTCAGAAATGAGCTCATGAAACTGTCTTTTGAAAACATGACTCTCAAGATGAAAATCTTCCATATTGCAAAATAGCCAGAAGAGGACGATGGATGCCATTAGACATATATGATTGATTTTACTCATGGATATGAGCATTTTAGAAACTCATGATTTTGATCCTCTTGAGTATTTTCTTATTAATTCTGAGTTTAATTCCATTACTGATCCATTTGATGTAGTTGATATTTGTTCTATTTTTTACAAAACTCAAGATTATAACACACGGGCATGGCAACCGAAGTTTGAAGAGTTGCCTAAGAAAAGTGAAATACTAATTCCTTCAAGTGTGGAAGGTACCCAAAGTTGAATTGAAGTCTCTGCCTGAGGTTTTGAAGCATGCCTACCTTGGTCCAAGTGATACTCTTCCTATTATTATCTCATCTGAATTGTCTGAATCTCAAGGTGAGAAATTAATTCGAATCCTAAGTGAGCATAAGTTAGCCTTAAGTTGGAGCATTGCTGATATAAAAGGTGTTAGTCCATTGATCTGTTCTCATAAAATTAATTTGGACAAAGGAGTTAGCCCCCCTAGAGACTCCCAACGTAAGCTTAATCCCACTATGAAAAAAGTGGTGAAGAATGAGGTGTTAAAGCTGATAGACGTAGGAATCATATGTCCTATTGCTGATAATAAATGAGTTAGTCGTACAGAGGTTGTTCCTAAAAAGTCAGGTGTTATTATGGTGAAGAATGACCTAGGAGAGTGTGTCCCTACAAAAATTGTGACTGGGTGGCAGATGTCCCTACAAAAAATTGAACGTCGCCACCCGAAAAGATCATTTTTCTCTCCCTTTTGTTGATCAAATTCTTGAGCGTGTGACTGGTCATCCTTTCTATTGTTTCTTGGATGGTTATTATCAAATTAAAATTGCATTAGAAGACTAGGATAAAATCACTTTCACCTATCCTTTTGGTACTTATACTTTTCGTAGAATGTCATTTGGATTATGTAATGCACGTACTACTTTTCAACGTTGCATGATGAGTATCTTTAGTGACATGGTTGAAAATTGCATAAAATTTTTTATGGATGACTTGACTGTTTTTTAATCTTCTTTTTATACATGTTTATTAAATTTAGAGAGAGTGTTGACTCATTGTGAGGAGAATGAACTGGTCTTAAATTGGAAAAAATACCACTTTATGGTACATTTAGGTATTGTTTAAGGCATATTGTTTCTTCTAGGAGGATAGAGGTTGATCAATTCAAGATTGAATTAATCTTTAAGTTGACTACACCTAGGACAGTAAAGGATGTGAGATTCTTCTTGGTCATGCGGGCTTTTATAGGAGGTTCATACATAATTTTTCCACCATATCTAGACTATTATGTGACCTCCTAACTGAAGATGCTCCATTTGAGTGGACACAAGCTTGTCAAACGGCCTTTAAAACGCTAATTGGCAAGCTTACCTCCGCACCTATAATGCAGCCACCTAATTGGAATTTACCTTTTGAGATTATGTGTGATACCAATGATTATGTTGTAGATACTGTTCTTGGACGGCGAAGGGAAGGAAAGCCCTTTGTCATTTACTATGCTAGTAGGACTCTAAATAGTGCTCAGATAAATTACTCCACTACTAAAAAAGAGTTGCTAGCTGTAATGTTTACTTTGGATAAGTTTTGTACTTATTTGATTGGTTCTCCTATTATTATTTTCACAGATCATACAACTCTTAAATAATTTCTTACAAAGAAGGATGTTAAGGCGCGACCAATACAGTGGATTTTACTTTTGCAAAAATTTGACATCACTATCAAAGACAAGAAATGAAAGGAGAATGTAGTGGTTGACCATCTCTCGATACTCACAATTGAAGACACTTTTGACCACTTACCAATCAGGGATGATTTTCTCGATGAGTATTTACTTTCTATTACTTCTCTACCATGGTAGCTCATATTGTGAATTATTTGACTGCAGGTGAGATATCGGTGGATTGGAGCATTCAAGACAAGAGGAAGTTCATGACTGAAGTATGTAACTTATATTAGGATGACCATTTTCTTTTTAAATACTGTCCTGACCAAATTTTAAGGTTTTGCATTCCTGATGAAGAGATTGCAAGCGTCTTGAAATTTTATCACTTCCAAGCTTGTGAGGGTCACTATTTAATGAAAAAAACTACTACAAAAATTATGCAGTGTAGATTTTATTGGCCTACCTTGTTTAAGGATGCAAACATCTATTGTTGCTCATGTGAAAGGTGTTAAAAGTTGGGAGTTATGTCCCCTCTTAATGTGATGCCCTTAAGCCCAATTTTAATTATTGAAATTTTTGACTGTTGGGGCATTGATTTTATGAGATCATTCTCTCATTCTTTTGGATATCAATATATTATTGTGGCAATCGATTATGTGTCAAAATGGATAAAGGCAGCAGCTTATAGGAACAATGATAATAAGACGGTAATTAAATTTCTCAAAAAGAATGTGTTATCTCAGTTCGGTATACCACGTGCTATCATTAGTGACCAAGGTACATATTTTTGTAATCATTCTTTTCAGACTCTGATAAAAAAATATGAAGTGGTATATAAAATTTCTACTGCATACCACCCACAGACAAGTGGACAGGTAGAACTTGCAAACAGGAAAATTAAGCAAATTTTAGAAAAATTGGTAAACCTGGATCGCAAAGATTGGTCTTTGAGACTAGTTGATGTACTTTGAGCCTATCGTACAGCTTTCAAAACTCCTTTAGGCATGTCACCTTATAGACTTATTTTTGAAAAACCTTGTAATATACCTATCAAGCATTTCAATTTTGACATGGGAGAAGCTGGTAAGCTTAGAAAACTTCAGTTGACTGAGTTAGAGGAGTTGAGAAATGATGTCTATAAGAACTCTAGAATCTATAAGGCTAAAATGAAAGCGTTTCATAATAAAAATATTTTGAAAAAAATATTTAAGCCTAATGATTGAGTGTTCTTATATGATTCTAGACTCCATAAGCACCCAGAAAAACTTCGATCTGGGTGGACCAGAAGCGCCTTAAAATATTAATTGATAGGCAAGTTCTGGAAGTAGAAGCAATTCCACTTGTGGACCCGGTCTACTAATCTTAACCACACCACGCAAGTATGTTTTCTTTTTATTTGTTTTATTTGTTTTCTTTTCATTTTCATTTTTTTTTCCTTCTCATTTTCTTTTTGGTTGCTATTGTTTTTCTTTGTTTGTTTGCAGGTTAGTATCAATTTTTCATTTTAGTTTGTCATCTTTGGTGCTTACCAAGCTACTTACATTACTCATTAGGTGTATTGTATCATTTTCAATTATTCCCCATTCAGTTTTGGTTGTTAAACATTAAGGACAATGTTTTATTTAAGTTGAGGGTGGGAATACAAATTCAGCATTTAAAATACTTGTTGGAACTCTATGGCATATTTTCATGTGTCAATTTATTTTTTAAAATTTGCATCACACAAGCATCCTTTCACACGTGTACTCATACTCATTTATGGTCATCTTAGTGAATTCATCAAATCCATCTTAATCATTTTACTGAAACATTCCCAGAACTTTTAATATACTTATCCAAGTTTTGTGATAAGATGGTGGTTTGACATATGTAATTAGTGAACTCTTTTGCTTAACTATTCATGTGAATTTTGGGAGAGGATTGAGAGTCTACAAATGAAGTAAATTGTGATAAGCGTTCATTGATATATTAAATTGGACACTCTTTTGAGAATATCATTATATGGTTGGTAGTAAGATGGTGAATATACTTGGAATATGATGAAGGTCAACTTAGGATTAACGTTTGAACCTTTCAAGCTAATACTTTCCATCATAGACCCTTAGTAGCTAATTTTGAGTAAACAAACACATAACTTTTTTCTTTTCATACGTCCATATCATCCATACCTCTCCACATTGGAGAATAGCTTATACACTACTTTTTCCTATCTTTATTACTTCTAAGTGTGTATTGGGTGTGGAATTTGTATATTTTCTTTTGTAAAAATAAAGAAAAAAAAAAGAATGAAGAAAAAAAAAAGAAAAAGAAAAAGAAAAATGTAAGAGTACAAGTACAAAATGTTCAATTGAGTGAGCTTCAAAGTAAAAAAAAAAAAAAAAAAAAAAAACAACAACAACAACAACAAAGAGATTGAAAAAAAAGTGGAAAAGAAAAGAGAGAGAGAGGAAAAAAAATAAAAGAAGTTGAAGAAGAAGGAAAAATATTATTTGATAATCTAAAAAGTTGAAAAGTACATCAAGTGAGAATTATGGTTAATGGAAATACTTCATAAAATTCCATTCGTGTGTACTTGGAAGTTTTTGAATCATTTTCTTCATATAGCCTCTAACCTAAGCCACATTATAATCTTTTTGTATTGATTGTTCTGATCTTAAGTAAGTTTATTGAATGAGTGGTAGAAATTCTCATTTGTTAGTATTCCTATCATAAGATCAATGTTTGTTTGTTACTTGTACATAATTGTCTAATTTTCTATGAGAGTGTTTGTATACCCCTTATCAACTCCATAGAGAGAACCATTGCACAAAATACTATTTATCCGTGAGTTATGGAGTTAAACTTTTTTCTTGAGATGTTCTTGATGTTACATGTATCAAGGATTCTAGTTAGCTGGATATAGTTTGGAACACTCACACTCTATGAATTGCTATAAGTAGATTGATTGTGATAGGGTTATTGAATTTCTAAAATTGCTTTGATATGTGACTCTGGATAGTGTGATTTGGTAGCCTCAGTATGTGCTTTTTTTTTGTCTCTTTCATTATTTTTGGAATAAAAAATTGCTAGGAACTTGCAATGAGTAAGTTTGAAGGTGTGACGAGTGTGCAAAAATACATTTTAAATACTCTAATATTAAAATTAAAATTAAAATACTAGAGTGTAAATAAAAATAATGAGATATAATTTTTTTATTGAATTTATTTTCTATTTACATTAAGATGTCTTTAAGTACTATCTATTTTTTTTTTCTCATTTTTATTTTATTTTAGTTCATTTTTATTTTTATTTATTTTCTTTGCTGGTATGATGGAGTGAAAAAGATTGTATGGGCCCCATGACAACAATTGCAAGGTGGGCTTCAATTCTTTTGAACAAGGGCCCACGTGCATAGCTTTTATTCATCTTTGGACAATCCATGCACCAGCACTTCATCTCTTCCTCACTTGGGCTTTTGACTCTTAATCATTATATGGCCCACTTGCATCCAAATTCAACCCAACACACACATGGCACTCAATTGGTCTTGCACTTGGAAACACACGGCAACATGACTTCCAATCTCACACGGCACTTGCAATCTCAGGGCCAGCCCAATAAATTATCGGGCCTTAAGACAAAAATTTTAATTAAGGCATTTTTTATTAAAATAAAATAAAATAAAATAAATTTATTTTTATATAATAAAAAAATAATGCCTATGGTTTGTTAAGTAAAATTATTAATTAAGATTTATATCACATTTTCAACTAATAACCGATTTAACCTTTATTAAAAAAAATCCAATTTAGAGAATATTTTATCAAATTTAGTTTAATGAGACGTATCCTTGAGTTTTATGAGTTGTTTAGGAATACAACTATTTTTATGTATTATCAGATATTTTCAAAATCAACTTTTTCTTTTACTCAAAACCTAATAAAATATTTGAAGTTAACTATTTTACTACTATTTACAAATATTCTGAGGAATACTTATAAAACTAATAATGACATATAATATCTATTTAATACTTTTATTCTCTTATTGAGTTAATTAATTTTTTTAATTAGATTTTTTTTTTCTTTTTAAAAAAATTTTACTTTAAGCTTTCTTTTGGAGAGGCCTTTTCTCCCTAGGGGCCTTGAGTGATTGCCTAAGTTGCCTAAGGGTAGAGCCGGACCTGGGTTGCATAGCAAGAAAACGTAAGGCTACAGACGTGAACGAATACAGACGAGATTTGGTGTTGCCGATTGCTTATTTCTTTTGAGTTTTATATTATCTATCATATGTATAGGTAACTAGATTCTCAAATAGGAATAGAGATAAATTTACATATTAGATAGTATATTTAATTTATTTTTAATTCATGTATTTAATTTTCATTTTATTAAAAGTCTTTGTTTTATCATTCTTAATTTATTGTTAATATTTTTTTCTCCGAATAATTTTATAATTTATTTCGTTTATAAATTCATTCATATTTTTTTTATTGAATGAATTAGTTCTTTGATTATGTTTGGACCAATTAATTGTTTATATTAATTTAATTCTCTACTGCAATATCGCTCCTTGAATATATTGTCGTCGTTAGATTTTCTCAATGTGGATAATAATTTGCGTGATTTAAAAGTGATTAATGATTTTTCAAAGGGTTACATTTGATTTAATTTTGATATTATAATTCTATATCTTCTGATTGAGAATTTTGGAATTGAATTCTCAATTGAGTTATCAATGAATTAAGAATAATTAAAATACTGGATATATGCAAGGTATTCCCAAAACTTTACTATTTGTCAACTTTGAATACTTTTTTCGTTAATCACTTTGTTTCATTTTAATTTGTATTTAATATCAATTTTTGTTTTCTCATGAATCATTTAGTATTTTTCTTTAGTTTATTTGATATTTCCATTACTCTTTTAATTTGTCTCTTTGTAAAATTGACACTCTAAAGTTACACTATAACTACCACATTATTATTTGGTCGTAATCAGCCTCCTACGATTAGACTCCTCCCAGACATCCACCATCAAACCCTAGAGACAGGGGCATAATAAATATTTGGTATTTGGAGAGCGATCGACAAAGTGTATGATACGTATGAGTATAAATAATGCGTATTTTTTACATGTGAAGATATAAAAAAAATAATCATACATAATAAAATTGTATATAAAAAATACATGTCTAACAATTCACCAATTCACCAAATCCAACATTAACACAACAAACTCAAATTAAAAAAACTACAAAAAAATATAACATTCAAAAAGATAGACATAAAATTCTAAGAAGAGAATAAATTGAATTCAATAGGTGAGAATAATTACACAGTTACATAGTGCTTAGAAAAACTAAATAAATAAAGAGAAATAATAGATGCAGTCATGGAATTGCAAGCGGCATGCAGTCGCTTCAGAAAAAAATGAATATATATGGGACCCACGTGAAAAAAATTAACTTTTTTTAGTTAACTATATGGAGCATTACTCAGAAATAAATAATACAGACAGACCACTCTTCTCAATAGGCAAGACCCACAATATTTTTTTTAATTAGAGTTAAACTATTAGAGTATCTGTGGGACTAGATAAATTGAAGATTTGGGTGTCAGTGAAATTAAAAATTAGAATAAGACTAGATGGATATTGGGATTTTGGGGGATAATGTGGGCAATTGTTTTTAATTTTTTATAATCTGGGAGAGAAATTTTAATTATATATAAAAAAAATTATATAATTTTATATACTATTTAATTTTTTTTTTTTAATTTGGGGGCAGTAGCCCCACTATGCTCGACTTGGATCTGCTCCTGCCAAAAGACCCATTTATGCCCAGCCACAATCGAGGCAGAAAACCACCAATGCAATCCTTGTATGTGTAATGCAGCTTTGACAACCCAAATGACAAGTGGAACATTTTAGAAAAAAATAAAAAAAATTAAACGCGTATGCATTAGCAGAGCTCTCTGGGTTAGGAAGGAAGGGGGATGTTGGGTGAGCTCTTTGATTTTTCACCGTGGGTTGGAGATTCTCTTGAATTTTTTCTCTCTTTTCACCATGTATTGAAACCTCTCTTGATTTTTTTTATCGTTTTTATTTTCTAGAATGGGTGTTTCTCTTCTCACCACGTAGAGCTTTGGCTTTTGTCGTCCTCTTCATGGGAGGAGGAAGCAAACCGAGTGGGTCTCTTGTGGTCGTCTTCATAGGAGGGAGCAAACCGAGTGCGTTTTCGTGGATTTCAAGTAGTTGTCTTGGGAGGAGAAAAAGTAAAGGCATTTGGCATTTTATGAGTGAGAACGAAATGTTGTAAAGATGAAGAGTGTTTGGGAATAAAAACAATAAACAATGTCGCTTTGTAATGTGCCATGTAGGACATGATGCTGCAGTGGGGACGTAGGCCGGTTGTCTATAGACTTTTTCATATTTCATTTTGTATCCTATTTTCACAAATGGCAAGCTTTAAAGTCTTAAGTACTTTACTCACCTTAAAGCATTCTTAATTAATTTTCCAAAGTTAAAGGATAACTTTAGTTAATGTGAGAATAATTTAACTTTGACTATTCCAATCTTCATATTGGAATATTTATTTTTTTATTATATAATAATAAAATAATATAAAATAAATTTGACTTTAACTGTACATATCAAATTCCCATATTTAGATTATCTATTTATTCATTATATAGTAATAAAATAAAACTACTTTAAAAAGATTTTTTTTAATTATTAATTCTTTTATTTTATCATATTTTACAATTCTATTCATATGTTAATTAATAATCATATTCTAATTAAATTATAGTATAATAGCATGGCATAATAATAATTGTAATGAGAAGAAGAAAGTAAAACAACAATAAAATATATATTCATTAGGCATATGAACAGTCACTTTCAAAGTTGAAATTGATTTGACATTCACTGGGACTAAAGTCCAAACGTTAGGACTTGAGTTATGCTATAGAATAGTCGATACTATAGTGCTATAGTGTTTTACTCTACACACCCTCTTACGTGGTTTTTTTTTTTAAGCGCTACAATGAAATACGAATCAGACCCTTTCTAATTCCCAATTCCAAATTTCCCTCCGTTTCAGCCCAGCATTTCAGAATTCATGGAGGTCACGATTTGAATTTTTGCACCGCACCCTCATTGTCCCGTATTTCAACCGCCGGTGGTTTCTTCTCCCATATTCACACAGTTCAGTTCATCGATTCTCGCTGGTGCCTATTCGTCTGCGAGTCTTCTTCTCTGCTTCACCGTCTCCGTCGAGCACCCCCGTCGTCGACGGTGTGTAGAGTTAAAAATGCTGGCTGGTTGTGCTATAACATTATTGTAGTTTGAATTTGGTTTTACATTTTTTTGTTGTATGAAAAGTAGTGATTATTTATTCTAGCCATTAATATACGCGGATGTGATACAATTTTGTTGGTCAGTTTGTGTCTTTTTTCTCCTAATATTTCCTATGTCTTGTTCTTTTGTGTTTATTTGAGTGAGGCCATTTTAGTGTTCTGATAGGAAAATTCTATTTGCAATCCCAGATGGGGACTGCGTGCACATGATTATGCCTATTTGAAAAATGATGGCCAGCTGTGCTATAGTACTTTCCCAACCGAATAACCAGGTATGCTCCTTTTCTTCGTTTCTAATTTTTCCACACTGTTTGGTTCTGAGAAATGTGGAAAAAAAAAAGTAGAAGAAATAAAGGAGAAAGAAACTTGAAATCATCTTGTTAACAGCAAATATAAACACTGGCTACATTATTTGAAATCTCCTAAATTTTCTTAGTAACCATATGGGAAATTGGGGCTTCTAATGCTAGCCTTGGCTTCCTTCTTTAAGATTGTTTGGAACTTTGATGTCCAAAGAAAAGTTGATGGACTGAAAGTCTTTTTCTTTTAACTGTTTTTTATATTTTTATTTACACTCAGTGATATAAACCAGAGAGTTTCTTTCGGTTGAAAATCAATAAATAAAGAATATAAAGGGATAAATCAATTGCTTCGAGGGAATTGGAATCCAGGTTTTTTTTTTCTTAAGGACTCTTGAGATTTTAGTATCCTAGTTTGTTCTAAAAGTAAGATTCGAAACTTCTTTCATGCATTTTCTTTTCATTAGAACTTCTTATATATAAGATGTCCCTCTCATGTTCTTCCTAAAGAGACTTTGGACACACTCCATATTATGCTCATTAGAAGTACTTCCTTCATGATAATGGGGTTAGCTAAAAAGTAGAAAGCCTCGACTATTTGAGTCCAAATGTTGCCCGAAGGAAAGGGAGGCCGCCAACAAAAAGGAAGATTCCGCCTGTAGAGAAGGTAACGACAAAGCGAAAGAAGAAACAGGTAATAAATTCTTTATTTATAGTAATATTATATTGCTTACAAATGCATGTTATATGTCTTTGTAACAAACATGTAATTTTTTATTTTAAAATTTATTAGACTCAAGGAACATATCTAATGATCAAACACAAGATGGTGATGCATCGAGAGCCAGAAATGCCCAGGTAATAAATTAACAAAATTATGCCAACATATTTGATATTACTTTTCACATCTGCATATTTATTTATCATTGACGTGTTATTTTTTAATTTGTTTAGATACCCAGTGCTGGCACGAATGGTTTTGTTGAAGTAACACAGTGCACCAATGTCACACAACCAACGCAATCAATTAATGAAGATGTGTGATTTTGGTTGTTCTAAAAAGACCAAAACCTTGGTGAGACTGTTGATGACGAGTCAGCGTACCGTGTTAACACTAAGATGCCACCGCGAGAGGAAGCTGATTTATTTGTAGTAGTTTTGTTTGGTTATGTATGTCTTGATTATCATAGTATGATAAGATAGCAAGAACACAATGTGTTCTTATGTAGTGGCATTGTTTCGTTATTTATGTTGTGAGTTGTTGTTATTGAATATATATGAGATGGCATTTATGAAAGCAAGAACCGTGTATTTTTGTTATTTGTTTATGTGGTGAAGGAGATTAGGAAATAGACGAGGCTATGTTGATGTCCCATGAATCATCAAGAAATAAACAAAACTTGCACTTTACTTGAAATTAACTAGTAATAGATGTGCACGAATGAAATCTGCAAGCAAAAGAAATCTCTCTAGAAATGAATTGAAAACATTTGTAAAGATGACTGTAGATGATAGATAGAAAACGATTTTCACGTCTTGATGGAAACTTCCAAAATGTCCCAAGAAATGAAAGATGAATCATGAGATTACCACTGACAATTGAACCAAAGAGATTGGTGCTCTCATGGCATTAACGCTAGAAGCGGCTATCACCGTGGAAATTGAAGAGGAGTCATATATTTACATCAACAACTTGTCCAACATACAAAATACATTTACTTGCAATTAACTAGTAATAAATACATCATTTTCCCCAGCCAATCAAAAATTATTACAAGCGACAACACCCAATACACACACAATAATATTCGTGCACATCTATCCTCGACTATTTGCTTTCTTCTTTTCTCCTCCCAATTGATCAGAACATTCTCTCTCTTAACTTGTTTATTTTCTACTTTTTGCACTTTATACTCACGCAACAATACATCGTCCTCCCTTTTTCGAACTGCATTATCTTTTGTGCGAATATTCTCATCTACCAATTGAAGTATGTCTACCCATATGAAGAATTTTCACTTTGCTTCTCCCTGCATGCAAATTGTTAATTTGTCAAACGATAATTTGTGATCTAGAATATATTTAATTCATCATAAGTCTGAAGCAAATGTTCTAATAATCTAGTAGACGTGGAAAGGTCCAATAATAGTGCAGTACAGCCCACTTTGAGATGAAAAAGGAATCAAACTCCAATCAAGAAGCTCAAGCTCAAAGCATAGAGCATCTTTACACCAAAAAATTCAAGTCTTTTTATACATATGAGAATATCGAAATAACCAATAATTATATGTCTAATGACAAAAATTCTTTGTTATAGGCAGCTTAGTGCATTGTAGAATTTTCCCCTTCATAAATAACTCAAGATTGTAGAGGAGGCTGGCGGATTGACTTGGTCAGACCCTAGTGGTAGCTAGGTAGTTTGATTTTGTTTCCAAAAAATATAAAAATTATTTTTTCATTTTAAAATATATACTGTAAGATGAAAATCAAGCAACTTTTATAGCAAAAACATTAACTATATTCTACATATATTCAAATTTCATTCTCAGCAACCAAGCATAGTGAAAATCAGTAAAGCAAATTTCATTCTCAGCAACCAAGCATAGTGAACATCAGCAAAGAAAATTTCATTCTAAGCAAAGAAAACCAAATCAGCAACCAAACACTTAAACCCTAACACTGCAAATCTCATACCTACAAAAATCACAAAAATATGAGCAATAAAAGAGATCTAGGGTTGGGTTCGTGAGGATACCTCTCAGAGCTATGCGATTGTCTCGAACGGTGTCGAGGGGCTTCGGGAGGGAAGGGGGAGATATAGGGTTTTGAGAGAAGGTGGGAAAGAATGCCGGCCAGCTCGAAGACGCCGAGGGGGTGGGGTTTCAACCTTTGGTTCGAAGAAGACGCCCACGCAGAGGGTAAGGGGGTCGGGTGAAGCGCTCGAAGACGCCGAGGGGAGTTTCTCTGGCCTCTTTGATGCGAAGGAGAAGACGCAATGGAGGGATTGAAAATGCGATGGAGAAGACACAATGGGGTAACGATGGAGAGGTGGGCGGGGGGTTTTTGGAAGACTCGAAGTGAAGGGGGGAGGGGTTCTTAGGAGGGGTGTTCTGGAAGACGAATTGAAGGGTTCAATTCATTAAATGTGCTACAGTATCAAACCGTGACATGGCAAATCGAACCTAGTTTGCCATGTCACGGTGTGTAGAGTTAAAAATGCTGGCCAGCTATGCTATAGCATTTTCCTTAGGACTTTACCTAATCCGATGTGATGATATTTTAGAGTCTATTACCTAAATCTTGGATTTAGCCTTTGGCCAATCCGATGCTCTAAAGTGTGTAAGTGTAGATTTTTTTTTCTTTTTGGATTGTTCACATGGGCTTTTGGTTTTGGGATAGATGTATTAGGGCTGAGCACGGCCCTAGGTGAAGTCAGAGAGGGCATTTACCGACTCCACCTTCGACTTAGGCAGAGGTCTGAAATGACCTCCGACTCCGCCTCCGAAATATCGAATCACCGCTCCGCCTTCGCCTCCGACTTGTCGGAGCGGATTCGGTGTTTTGAGTCAGATTGGGATTTCTTGGGCTTTCAAAGCTCAAACTCAACTTAAAGATTCTAACTTTCTTAGCAGCCAATCAAAATAAAGTCAGAGGCAAAGTTAGAAGTAAAGTCGAGGGTGAAGGGTGGAGGCGGAGTCGAATGTCGAGTCGGAGGTGAAGCGGGTCAGAGGCGAAGGCGGCAGAGGTTCCCCTTCCACCTCCGATTTTAGAAGAGAAAAAATCTTCGACTCTAACTCCGACTTGTCAGAGTCGGAGCGGAGTCGGGTTGGAATTGGTGTCGAAGTCGAATTTTTGAAATTCTGCTTAGCCCTAGCAGATAGAGGGAAGGAGAGGGAGGGCGTCTCTAACTTTCAGGTTAGGGTTTTTCGTGAGGGAGGGAGGGAGGGAGGGATCTTGGGTAAGATTTTTCCAGCAATCGAAACCAGTGATTTTTCGAGGGGATGGAGGGGAGATAGAGCACTGTTAAGGTTTGCTTCAGGATGGAAGGGATAGAGCACTCGAAGGGGGAAAGAGAGTAGAGCACCAATCGAAGGGGGAGAGAGAGTAGAGCACAAGTCAAAAGGGGAGAGAGAGTAGACCTAGGGTTTGATTCAGGATGGAGGGGAGAAAGAAATCGAAGGGAGAGAGAGAGAGCAGTCGAAGGGAGAGGGAAAAGAGTAGTCGAAGGGGAGAAATCGTTTGGGAAGGAGGCCAATGAAATCGAATTCATGTGCACTCGATCCCACTTTCTTCTCATGTGATATGCCTCATTAAACCGATGTGGTGTGTTCTGATTGGCCTCCGATAAATGAGAGAAGTAGAAGGGATCCGGTTCAAAGCTTTTCCCAAATCTCCTACATGGCGACTTCTAATTGGACTCCGTTATTTTGATTTTGAAGGTGTCTTTGGCCTGAAGATATTCTCGAATTAAAAAATATATATATATTATTATAATATTTTTTTAATATTAGTTTTATTTAGAAATTTAAAAAAATTTATTTTGAAATTTAAAAAAGTTGAATTGTTTCTATTATTTTATATGAGCATTTGAAAAAGTGTAATTATGATGAAGTTCGCTTTGGTTCGGTCCAAGATTTTCCTAGCTTGGACCTGACTAAGTACTCTATAGAATCGGACCAAATTGTTCCCTTTCAGTTCGGTCAGTCTACTCGGTCTTTATATTATAATTTTTTTTTATAGATATACTATCTTTATATTATAACTCTTATAATATGTTAATATATTAATATATAGTAATATTATATATTATAGTTAATATTTATACATTAAAGAATCTAATAATAATTTAATACTAAATAAGATTTATAAATAATATACATTATATAATTAATTATATGCAACTATAATTATATAAATAATAAAAATATGTATTATATTATTCATTCAGTCCGGTCCGGTCTAAACAACCCCTGGACGGGGACTGGACTGAACCTAATATCTTTCAGTCTTATAATATTTGGACCAAGACCAACCAAATCCAATCTTAGTCTGATCCAGTCCAAAGTGGCCGGTCCAATTGATTTTTTCGGTCCAGACCAACCAAATCTCTCTCTCAAGTGTAATGATGAGTTTAAGGTAAGATGTGATAAAACAAAATAGAATAATTTGAGGAAAAAAAAAAAACAGGCCTAAGTTGTAAGGGTATCACTACCCTTATTTTTTTTAGTCGATAACTACATGTCATTTTTCTTCACAAGCGAAATCAGAAGGTAGAGCCACATACACATATTTTTGGAGGATTGCTATTACGAACTTCTGCACTAAGCAGGGAAGGCCAAGGCCCAACTATACAAGCAAGAAGTCATAAATTAATTGAATTTTTTTACTCATTATTCATATATCACACATTTAATAACGAAAAAAAATGTAGTATGTATATGGTGTATTGTGATATATGAAAATGATTAATATAATTTTTCTTGGTAACTATTTAGATAATTCTTTCGAAAAATATCAAGCATTGTATGAGTATATATTTCATTTGCCGATTTATTCTTTTTTAGAAGAGATCAGCTGAGATTAACAATTTAATTGATAACCTCACTTACCACAAAAAATAAAAACCAAATACAAAACCAAAAACCATATATAGCTATTCCAATTTCAAAAGCTAAGAAATGTAAAGACTATTGTCCAATTTAGCTAAAAACAGAGCAAAATCTTAATGTCAAAAAGTGCGCAGACCAACTTTAAATTCCAGGTGTATATAAACATATCAATTTTATGGGAAGACTTTGAATAAACTCAAAAGAAGCACTCGCCATCAGCTCCAATTTTAGATAGAGGAAATGATCAGTTATCCATTTGCCTTCTCTATTAAGTAAGGCAAAACTCAAAAGGCATGCATATATAAGAACAAATTGACAAATTACCTTCCCCTACTTCAAAGTACTTCCAAGTTCCAGGGTGGATATCTACGCAGTGTGCATCGTACTAAAGCACAAGTAATAGAGAATCAATTTCCACAATAATAAGATCAAAAAGTTTGCAGTTGATGGTAAAATCAATCGTCAAGGCAGAAATTTCAGTTAAATTACTTGTTCCATGTCTTAGGCCACTTGAGAGATCAGGACTAAAAAGCCCCTCACCATGATTTCTAATAACATCTCTGACCACAATTCCTGCCAAACTTGGTTTCTTTTTTAGAACCATCAATATTCAATGTAAATGATCCTTCTAATAAAATTGTAAATCCTTCTAGAGGAAGAAATTGATTCCATTTAACCAACATTGGTTTTGATTGGTATGTGTCTTTTCCTAATTGGTTCTAATCTCTAATTGAAAATACTTCTTTTTAAAATTGTGATGAATGTTTGTACCTCAGAAAGTACTAAACAAAAGAGTGGCGCTTCTCTGTTATTGAAATGAAAAATTCTAGAGGGAGTCATTCATAATAGAGTCAAAGGGGAGTCGTTGACGTGGCAGCAATTATTTTTTAAAAAAACAAAAACTCAAATGCGGAATTCCAAGTATGAGGAGAGAGGAGAATCCAGGAGAATTTCATCTTCAACCTTCGATGAATGCGACTGATTTTCCCCCTCCGAAATCTCCTCCGCGTCTGAGTTTAGATCTTTTAGGTAATAGCTTCTAAAACAGGTCATCGGTGGATGAAGCCACCATTTCTTTGGTCACAACAACAACTGATAAGAGAGGCAAGCATTTATTTAGATTCAATGGCATCTGAAATCTGATAAAAAAAATTGTGTTTGAACTCCAGCGTGTCGAACAAGAATGCAGATTCTTAGAGGTTAGTTTTGTTGGGTTTTGCTCCTTTACTAGAGTCCCACATGGGAAAGATAGGAAGAGAGGGCAAGACCCATGGCCTATAAAAGGAGGTTTAGCTTCCTTAGTTAATTACACCAGTCAGAAACTTATCTAGTAACTTTTGACTTTAGTAAAATTCATCTGTTGTCATTTTTGTATGTAAAAGGAAGAGAGGTGAAAGTTAGAATTTTATTAGTGGGAGAAGTTTTTGTGGGTGTCGTTGGAGTGAGGAGAAAAATTGTGTGATTGTAACAATTTTTTACATAGTGTATTTTCTTCTCTGGATCTGGTGGTTTTTCTCCTGTTTTAAAATTTTCCACGTAAATTCTTGTATTGTGTTTATTTCTCTATTTTTCTTGGTATTTAGTCAAAAGTATATCCTGGTGGGGGGAATTTGGGAGGTCCAGATTCCCAACAAGTGGTATCAGAGCCACTAGGTTCTTTTGGCGAGGTGGAGCTTTGATGTGGTAGTGTGGATACGTATGATCTAAGAGGGTTCTGTCTAGGAGATTGGAAATTTTAAATGTGTCCGTTGTGACTCTCCAATCTTTCTTGAGAACTTACTTAGTGGGTACTATTCATTTCTATGGTAAAATTCATCAAGGCAATGTCAAGAATGGAGATAGAGAAATTTGATGGGAGAATCAATTTTGGCTTGTGGCAAGTGTAAGTTAAGGATATCTTAATTCCATCAGGATTACACAAGACGTCGACCAACCCATAAAATTAGCAATTTGCTGGAGGTATGGACAACCTAGGCACGTCAAGAAAAGTTGTCAACAAGCGGTGGAGCCGGTTCGGCAAATGGTTCCAATTCAGTAAATGAAGATACTGGTATGAAGCTAACGTTGTGTCTCTCTCCATGAAAAAAGAGACATGTATATCCTTATGGCATGCCGCTAATCCCAAAGTTGTCATGATAGAAGATGTGTTAATGTTAGCTATTCCACAAGTTTGCACCCAGGTATTGATTTGGCATTGATGCAAGGTGTGTGGTAGAAATTCATGTCGATGGCTGATGAACTTCCAGGAAAGCCAAACGTAGAAATTGCACCATAATTTTTTAGCAATGTTATTTTCGACGTGGGCCGAAGTGAAATGTTTAGAATTGATTTATTCTGAGTGAGTATGCTTTTATAGTGGAGCATGATAGCGGAAGCTATGAAGATCCTCATTGCGGTGGAGCGTGGCTATGGGATCAGCCAAAGTCGCAAGGTGAAGATTGTTGGGTTTTGCTCATTTACTAGAGTCTCACATGGGAAAGATAGGAAGAGGGGGCAAGACCCATGGCCTATAAAAGGAGGCTTAGCCTCCTTAGTTAATTACACCAGTCAGAAACTTATCTAGTAATTTTTGACTTTAGTAAAGTTCGTCTGTTGTCCTTTTTGTATGTAAAAGTAAGAGAGGTGAAAGTTAGAATTTTATTAGTGGGAGAAGTTTTTGTTGGTATCGTTGGGGTGAGGAGAAAAATTGTATGATTGTAACAATTTTTCACATAGTGTATTTTCTTCTCTGAGTCTGGTAGTTTTTCTCCTGTTTTTGAGTTTTCACGTAAATTTTTGTATTGTGTTTATTTCTCTATTTTTCTTGATATTCTGTCAAAAGTATATCCTAGTGGGGAGAATTTGGGAGGTCCAGATTCCCAACAAATTTCGTCTTCTAGTTGTATTATTATTGTTGAGGTCGTCGGTATTATTGGTTTTAATTTATAGTTTTGGTTTGAGTTGGATTTAGATGAATTTCCTTTGTAATTTAGAATTTTGCTTTTCTGGAATTCTTCACTGGAAAAGACATACCCATAATGTGTATGTTGCGTCTGTAGCTAGTAGCTACTATAGTTTGTTTTCACTAGAAATGATTTCACACTTGCTTAAGGCTTCGGGGAGAAATGAGAGGCTGCAGTTGGCTTGGGTGATCTGTGGAAGATGATGAGTGAAAGGGGCGAGGGTTTGGGTGATTTCGACTCCCAGGTTTTGATTTTTTTTTTCTTTTT
The DNA here is from genome assembly GCA_036559045.1 of Platycarya longipes. Taxonomy (NCBI): domain Eukaryota; kingdom Viridiplantae; phylum Streptophyta; class Magnoliopsida; order Fagales; family Juglandaceae; genus Platycarya; species Platycarya longipes. The sequence goes on along the minus strand of CM071798.1, from coordinate 45,845,761 downwards.
AAAAAGAAAAAAAAAAAACTACTGATATGCTGACGGTTATAAGCGACTCCATGTAGAATTGCCCGCCATGCTAATTTAGGAAAAACGACATGTCTTGGCCCAACTTTTCATCAATTGTTTGAGCTTTTGTTGGTGGCATAAGACAAGCTGCAAAGTCTTGTCCCCAACCTGAGACATAAGTTGTACGCAAGACAGATAATTTCTTAGTCACCAGCTCCTTTGAAATTTGTGTAGGCTTTCCATGACAAAATCATGATGCCAATGGCATATGGATTGACGTTGGTGCATGCAGGAGGCAATCAGAGAAGCATAGACGAACTAAATAACAACTAACAAGTATGGGTGTATTTTATATATTTTCTATTTATTTTTATATATATATTCTATATTCTTAAATTTTTTTTTTTAAAAAAATCACAATATTATATTACAAAAAATTATTTATTTATAATCAATTAAATTCAATAAAATAATTATTTACAATCAAAATTAACCATAACTAATTTTTTCGTTGCAGTTAAAAGGTCACAAATGCCCATTTTCTTTGTAATGACCAAAAAATTAGATATAAGAGTTTGGGTGGCTCTAAAATGGGAGTTCCTGTTGTACGCTCGTGAGTGTATTTTATATATTTTTAATTTATTTTTATATATATTTTTATCTATTTAGAGATTTTAAAAAAATATATAAAATTCACAATATATTAAAACTGTTAATTATTATGTAAAAAAGAAAAAATCTCAACGGTAACGACCCGCAGTGAGAGCTACGAATAGAAAGAGTAGCATTTTCTTAAGAATTTTGATAGCTTTTTTTAGCATTTGTAAAAAATGTGAATCCTATTAGAAAATAAAAATTGTTTTGTTTTATGGTCTACTTCTTTTTTAAAGGAGTTACTACAAAAAAAATTACTTATTTCAGTTAGTTAATTTTAACGAAATAACTATTTATAGCTAAAATTAAATGCAAATTATCTTCTCATCTCAATTAATTAGTTACAAAAATCTATTTTTCTTGTAATGGAGATATGCTAGTTTGTAGCATGTCCAATAAAATATTGTTGTTTTTGTTGTTGTTTCAACGGCTTGCTAGTTAGTGCTATGTGACATGCACTCTTGACAGAGAACTCTCTATTTTTATTGCCTAGCCATACTAGTTTGTCTTTAGTCTCCGGCAAGCATATAAACATCTTTGAGATTATGGTTCTTTCTTCCTCTTGAAAAGCTGTTTGTACTATATCCCTTTTCCATTGTTTAGTTTCCCAATTTATCAAGTCATGTACTCTCGTATCTTCATCATAAGTGCTAATAGGAAATTGAATTCTGTAGCTAAAAGCCTCCAGAATCCATCTATCTTTCCACACTCTTATCTTTCGGCCATCCCCTACTCTCTATATAGAACCTTCTTCAATTAATTTCCTTGCTGCGCACAAGCTTCTCCATATAAAAGAATGTATGGCCCCTATTTTTGCTTTTAAGAAATCTGTTTAGAGATAATACTTAGTTTTCAATATCTGAGCCACCAGAGATTCAGGTTGCGGAATCAATTTTCATGCTTACTTAGCTAAAAGTACTAGGTTGAAACTCTCAAAATCTCTAAAGCTCAACCCTCCAACCCCTTTAGCTTTCCCTATTCTATTCCAAGCCATCCAATGTGTGACGCCCCCAATTTACGTCTGGGATTTAACGTAAATTAAGGTGTCTGGATAAGTAACACTTGGCTACTTACCCTCGTACTTAACAAGAATAAACTGCATACTACGTGTAATTCGCAGCGGGTCTGGTTTTAGATATAAAACTTTCTAAAAATCACATGGAAATTATACTTATAACATTCACATCATTCATTAATAACTTAACATTGTACTTTTTACAAATACAAGACCCAAATTGTAGCAAGTTAGCAACAAAATATATTACATTCATCCAAAATACTTTCCTTCACCTCACTCTTTTTCCTTCTTAACCTCGGGGAATTCTCTCCCATAGCAAAACCTATCCATACTAACACTAAAGTCTCGCTGGAGTAATTGAACCTATGGAGTCACACAAACTCCACACATGAACAACGAGCCATCAAGTCCTAAGATTAAACAGCATCCTGTACGTCGCCTCTCCTCAGCAAAAGTGGATGCGTCAAGGTTCCAAACTCCGGTAGGTTGATTACTGATAGGAGGTCCGAAGGAAACAAAAGAAATGTCCATATAAGGACTATAGTGGGAGAGCCCCTCAGGACTCTCCGAAGTCTCCTGCCTCGTAGGGGCTGTCCCCTTGCTGGTCATCAAATCCTGTATAAAGTTGATATGCACAAAATATATAGAGCCACAAAAGAGTGAGATTTCCTTTGAAATCTCAGTAAGTACATAAACAGCTTAAAGGAAACAGGGAAGAAGCAACCATAATATTATCACCACTGAATGACTTGGGAAATTTACCTTAAGATACGTATCATAAGACCACTGTCTAACTGGTATTTTTCTTAACTCAACTGAATACACACTCTCATACAGAATTACACCGTTTTCTTAAAAGTTCTTATTCTTTTTATTTACTGATGGGCGTTACGTCTCGCCGTCCCCATCATATATACTCATCAATCATCCGGGCGTTACGTTTCGCCGTCCTCGTTGTGATGAGTCTCGTGTCAATCTTCCAGACGTTAAGTCTCGCCGTCCCCGTCTTGACACAGAACATATACCTATATTACTGCGGGCGTTACGTATCGCCGTCCCCGCTATTCAGATTAGTTTCACGGCCATTACGTCTCACCGTCCCCGCTATTCTGATCAATCTCACGGGCGTTATGTATCGCCATTCCCGTGAAGATCATACATTCTTATAACACGACAGGCGTTACGTATCGTCGTCCCTGTCGGCACGTCAGTCATCTGGGTGTTACGTCTCGCCGTCCCCGTCTAGATGTGACTAACTTATTCTTATACATTGTTTTCTTTTTAGTGGTTCCTCTCTTATTCATATGAGTTTCTCACTTATAACCCTTTCCATTTGGATCACCAATTTTATTTTAGGAAAACCCTGAGTCTAAGCAAAACAGAGCATCTCGCTCGAGCGGGTGTCGAGCGAGTATCGAGCGAAGTCTCGGGTTGGAACTCGCTCGAACAGAGTATCGAGCGAAACTCTAGCGAGGGGTCATATTTTGCCTTCGCTCGACTCACATGTCGAGCGAGGGTCGAGCGAGATCACGGCTCTAAGAGTTTTTCTACTCAAAACATGCCAATCTTTTTACTATACTCTATTTGGCTTCTTAAAAAACTTAAAACTATGTTCTTACAATTATATTGAACATTTTTACAAGACAAGTTAAAACCAACCTTACTCATATGTCACTTTGTCACTTAGTCATGTTCTTAAGAGTTCAATACTAGTAAACATAGTTCAATCACTTCAATAAACCATTTCCATGCTTAAGTTAAACTAGAATATGGACTTACAAATTCTTCAAAGTTCAAGAGAATGGATCCAACCAACTTCTTGCAAGCTTTCTTCCAAACTCACTCACTTAGCTCACAAATGAACTCTTTAAGGGTTTTAGGAAGGTTTTCTGGTGTATCTTCCAAAGGGAAAAGTGTTCTCTCCTTCTAAAGGAGTTTAGAAAGCTCTCAAGATTCTATTTATAGGATGGTGGTCGACCAACATGAGGGAGAGAAGAGGAAAAACACCCTAAGGTGCACTAGTTGCCAGATTTGCATGGATGATGAGGTGTCTATCTAAGCAAATCTCATTATGAGGATTAAGCCTCCCAAATCTTAGACTTTGCAGCTGGATTAGTCATCCAAGGGCTCACATTTGAGATATTTTTGTTGCCCATTTTGATCCATGGCTGAGGAGTGAGCTAAAGGGATAAGAGGTGAGGTGGCATTTCACCTAACCATGCATGCACCTCTCATCTCCAGCCCTCTCCATGTGTCACACGCCCCTCTCCAGATTTTTCCACCCATTTGGTTACTTCCTAACTCCCTTATGTCTCCATTTAACAAGTTCTAGAAGGCCACTTCTTAGTTTAGTTAGGGTAGAGCCAAATTTGATCCACTTAGTCACCTATCAATTAGATTTTGGTTCCCCTTGTGTTTCCATCACACTAACTAATCACTTGGCTTCCAAATCAACTTTCCATCCATTTGAAACTATCCCTACACATGTCCTAATCCCAGAGAATATCAAAACCAATTGCCTAATTCGTTACATGCCCCAAATTAGTTCAATTCATCCAACTCAGGTTCCATTTAAGCCCATTCCAGAGTTGCCTACTTGATTCCCAAATAAGTTATTGATCCCTTCCGAATCTCAGAAAACTTAAAACATAAAAGTTTTAGATCTATCTCTCAAGGTTCTATGACAACTAGAATCACCTCATTTGGACCTCATATGAATAACTTATTCCCATTTCACTAAAACTCGACAGATAAATCCGAGAATTCATAATTCCCAATACCAAGTGTTATCTCACATTCCTCAATTAAATCTCCCACTCCCATTTCCTAGTAAATGAATACATCAAATAAATTTCCTTAAAATAATATCCATAGAATAATTTACCTTAGAAAATTTGGGCTATTACATCCTCCCCCCCTTAAAAAGGATTTCGTCTCCGAAATCGCTAAGATATAAATAATTAAGGGTTTAAGGAATCTATACCTCTGTTACTAGCAGCAGTAAATTCTTCTAAAGAGGTAGGTACTCCTTCCTTATTAAGTAGTGAATTTTGAGAGTAGTAAAATATCATGTCTACATCTGAATCATAATACATATTCACACTTATTTCTTACAAGATACGCAATCTCTCTGCCTCTGTCTCTTCTATTATGGGTCCCTCTTCACATTGAAGTTTCCGATCTTTAGATCTATCAGATGATTCTACCATAACAGATTTTCCTTTATCCTCTCTTCTCAAAAATCTTTTCTCTGCTTTTAACCATTTTCGAGCGGGTTGTCTTTCCTCATCTGGTAATGCTCTTCTACTTACAGGGTTACCTTTTTCGTCTATGTCCATAATATGGGTTCTGTGCTTCTCAATTTTATTTAACTAGCTTAATCTCTCAGCTTTCCATTGCTTCAATTTTTCCTTACGAAATCTCTCTCTAATTCTTTCAGATCTTTTCTTTAACTGATCTACAGGGGTGACTGACATACGTGCGTTTCTTTTTGGAGCCATAATCCTGTGTAAGGTTAAATATTAATGAATATAAACATAAAAGAAAAACACAAATATCATACAAATGTCATAGAGTTGATTCAATTTATAACGCATATTATTACAACTATGTTTCAAACAAGTGGGGATAATTAACTCTCATTACATCCTCACGTTCCCAAGTGACTTCCTGAAAAACAGGATTGTTCCAGAGTACTTTTACTAACACTATAGTACGATTCCGAAGGGTCTGTTCTTTCTGATCTTCAATTCATACAGGCCACTCATCATAAGTTAAATTGGGACGCAAATTATTAGGACGCGGATCCATTACTGCCACTGGTTGATCATTCAAATACTTTTTCAGAGAAGATACATGGAAAACGTTATGAACTCCTTGCAAATCATCAGGTAGGGCTAAGTGGTAAGCCACTGGACCTACTTTTTCTAGAACTTCATAAGGTCCGATATAACGAGGACTCAACTTTCCTTTCTTACCAAACCGTATAACTCCCTTCAGAGCCGAAATCTTCAAGTACACCCAGTCTCCCATCATAAAATCTAAAGCCCTTCTACGATTATCTGCATAACTCTTTTGTCTACTTTGCGCTGTCTCTATCTGATTTCTAATCCTTGTGATCTGCTCTTTGACTTCTTGTAAATACTCGGGTCCCAAAACACTACTTTCACCCACTTCATCCCAATAAATAGGAAACCTACACTTCCTCCCATAAAGTGCTTCATATGGCGCTATTTGTATAGTAGCTTGGAAACTGTTATTATAAGCAAATTCAATTAATGGTAGTAGACTTTCCCAATCTTTGTCAAAATCCAATACGCAGGCTCGCAACATATCCTTCAAAATCTGAATAGTTCTTTCTGTTTGTCCGTCCATTTGAGGATGATATGCGCTGCTGAAATTTAAATTGGTACCCATCATCTTCTGTAGACTTTGCCAAAATCGAGATGTAAATCTAGGGTCTCTGTCCGCTACTATAGTCTTGGGTACTCCATGCAAACGAACTATTTCCTTCACATAAATTTTTGCCAACTTTTCCATAGAATCCGTGTTGGAGATAGGTAAGAAGTGAGCACTCTTTGTCAACCGATCCACTATTTCCCAAATCGAATTTTTCCCCGCAGATGTTCTTGGAAATCCTACCACAAAATCCATAGATAGATCCTCCCATTTCCATTCGGGGATTGGTAGAGGTTGAAACTTACCGGCTGGTCTTTGGTGTTCGGCTTTTACTAACTGACACACTGGACAATTGGCTACAAAGGTCGCGATATCCTTCTTCATTCCTTCCCACCAAAACTTTTCTTTTAAATCTTGATACATCTTAGTACTTCCAGGATGAGCAGTATAGGGTGTACCATGAGCTTCTTTCATCAATCTTTCTTTCAAATCTGGGGTATCCGGAATGATCTTCCTTCTCCCAAAGTATAGCATCCCATCGCCTGAAATCATAAAGTGCGAAGACCCTTTTCCTTCCAGTATTTGTTGTTTCATCTTTTCCAGCTTAGCATTCTTTTGTTGTTCTTCCTTAATTTCCTTGTCCGTTAAAGAAACAATTTCTTGAATCTCCATTAGTTTGAGGTCCTGTGATAATCTGTCTACCAGAATTTCTCGCATTACCGCCAACACTGATAATTTTTCTGTTTGAACTTTCCTACTTAAGGCATCGGCTACCACATTAGCCTTTCCAGGGTGATATTTGATTTCGCATTGGAAATCACTTATAGTCTCTATCCACTTTCTTTGTCTCATATTCAAGGTTTTCTGACTAAAAAGATACTTGAGACTCTTGTGGTCCGTAAATATTTCACATCTTTCTCCATATAAGTAATGCCTCCAAATCTTTAGAGCAAACACTACAGCTGCTAACTCCAAGTCATGTGTGGGATAATTCTGTTCATGGTCCTTAAGCTGTCAGGATGCATATGCAACTACTCTTCCTTCTTGCATTAATACACACCCCAGTCTCATTTTTGAGGCATCACTATATATCACATAAGGTTTATGAGGTTCTGGCAAGGCTAAAATTGGTGCTGTAGTCAATCTCTTCTTTAGCTCTTGAAAACTCCTTTCACACTGTTCACTCCAAACGTACTTAGCATTCTTCCTGGTCAATGCTGTCAGAGGTGCAGACAGTTTGGAAAATCCTTCCACAAATCTTATATAATTTCCAGCTAATCCCAAGAAGTTTCATATTTCATGTGCATTGGTTGGTTGCTGCCATTCTATCACTGCTTCTACCTTTGCTGGATCCACTGAAACTCCTTCACTTGAGATAACATGACCCAAAAATTTAACTTCTTGTGGTCAAAATTCACACTTACTAAGTTTGGCGTACAGTTGGTGTTTCTGCAAAATTTCCATTACTACCTTTAAATGTTCTTTATGATCCTCGTCAGTCTGAGAGTAGATCAAAATATCATCAATAAAAACCACCACAAACTTGTCTAAATATGGTCTAAATATTCGGTTCATCAAGTCCATGAATACTGCTGGTGCATTCGTCACTCCGAATGGCATAACCAAAAATTCAAAGTGTCCATATCGAGTTCGGAAAGCCGTCTTATGTACGTCTTGCTCCCTGATCTTCAACTGATGATAGCTAGACCGAAGGTCTATTTTTGAAAACACAGTTGCTCCTCTTAATTGATCTAACAGGTCATCTATCCGTGGCAACGGATATTTATTCTTAATGGTGACCTTATTCAATTCTCGATAGTCTATGCACATCCGCATTGTCCCATATTTCTTTTTCACAAACAGTACTGGTGCTCCCCATGGGGATGAACTGGGCCTGATAAATCGTTTCCTTAAAAGTTCCTCAATCTGAGCTTTCAATTCTTCTAATTCCACTGGTGCCATTCTATACGGAGCCTTATGAACTGGAGTTGTGGCCAGTTCCAATTCAATAACAAATTTCGTTTCTTGATCAGGAGGTAGTCCCGGCAGATCTTCAGAAAAGACTTGAGGAAAGTCTTCCACCATGGGAATTCCTTGAATACACTTAACAACTTCTGAGGAATTTAACATAATTACCTAGTAGCCCTTTGTCTCTTTGTTAATACTTTTCTTTATTCGCTTAGCAGTTACTATGGAGGAAACTGCCTTTAATATTTCCCCCTTGTAACAAAATTTCTCCTCCTTGGGTAAACCAAAAACTATTTCTTTTTTGCGACAGTCAAGTTTAGCATAATACTTGGCCAACCAATCCATACCTAAAATTAAATCAAATTCCATCAAATGGAACAGTATCAGGTCAGCGACTAGCTGTGAACCTCCAATCTCCAAGGGGCAACTTCTTACCATCCGGTGGCATCCTGCTACCTTTCCATTAGGCATAACTACCATAACCTTTTGGGCCAAGAATTCTGTTTCTAAGTCACACCTTTGGACACAATCATATGAAATAAAGGATCTTGTTGCTCCCGAATCAAACAAGGCATAGACCATGCATTGCTTCAACTTAACCTTACCTAAAGAAAATTTTATTCTACTATTATTATTATTACCACTCCCAAGGAATCCATTCATTAACTAAAAGAGGGGACTTAGAAATTTACCAGTAATAACATTAGCATCTATTGTCTCGTCTGCCTCCATGTCTACTTCTCCAGGCATGATAGCATAAACTTTAGCTTTCGCAGGAGCTTTGGCTTTTCCTCCGGGTAGAGCTACTCCTTGAGAGGTGTTCTGAAGGCAATCCTTGATCAGATGTCCTGGCCGACCGCATCTGAAACAAACTCTAGTATCCACTCGACAATCTCCCTAGTGTCGACGTCCATATTTTGCACATTGCGGATATAAAATTGGCACATTTGGATTAATTGCTATCCCTTTTCCACTATCCATGGATCTAAAATTTAGTTTCCTTCTAGCATCTTTTCCCCCAGAAAATTGAAATCTTCTTTTTCCATATGCTTGAGCTTGCACCATAACACTTCTCTGTTCAGCATCCGTTATGGCTGCTATATTCACCAGTTCTTGAAAGTTCTCAATTTGCAAACATGTCACCTGCATACAACTTCATGGCTGCAGTCCTTTCTGAAACTTCTGGGCTCTCATCTTTTCAGTAGCTACCAAATGCGAGGCAAATCTTGCCAATTACATAAATCGCGCTGCGTACTGTTCCACCGTCATGCTACATTGTATTAACATAGTAAATTCCAAAGCTTTTTGCTGCTTCACAAATTCCGGAAAGAATCGATCGTCGAATTCTTTCTTGAACCTTTCCCATGTGGGCATTACATTTTCTCCCAATTTTAACTTTAGCAGCTTTCGCTTCGTGTCCCACCACAATCCTGCTTCTCCCTGTAGTAAATGTCCCGCATACTGCACTTTCTAAACTTCAGTGCAACTACAGACTTCGAAGGTACGTTCCAAGTCTACAATCCATTTTTCTGCCTTTAATGCTCCTTCCGTTCCGGTAAAGGGCGGGTATCGGTACGCCAGAAATTTCTCATACGGACACCATTGAGCTTCTTTTCTATTTTCATTCTGCTGATGATGACGGCTCTGTTCTATTTGATTTCTCACCACTTCCGTCATTTGCCAAATAGCTTCAGCTATCGCCTGGCCTCCTTCTAACAGGGGGTTTTGCGCCATTTGTCCCTCTTCCAAGGGTGGATTCCGTGTCGTATGCCCTTCTCCTAGCGATGGGTTCGGTGCCATCTGTCCTTCTCCCAACGGTGGGTCTGGTGCCATCTACTCTTCTGTACGTGGAGGGGTAACCAGAGAAGGATTCTAGGCTACCACGTCTACTCGTTTCAAAGGAGGACGACTTCTTGGCATATTGTTTTCCTGAAATACACCCAACTTTACCATAAGCTACACTTGCTTTAGAAACTTCCAAATTCCTAAAGTCCAAAACATTCATCCATATTACTCCAAATTCCAATCTGATAAAGATTCAAGCTTATTCTTGTGCCATGTGATCCATTTCTCCTAGGACACTGTGGATTTTACCCAAAGACGTAATAGCTCTGATACCACTCTGTGACGCCCCCAATTTATGTCTGAGATTTAACGTAAATTAAGGTGTCTGGATAAGTAACACTTGGCTACTTACCCTCGTACTTAACAAGAATAAACTGCATACTAAGTGTAATTCGCAGCGGGTCTGGTTTTAGATATAAAACTTTCTAAAGATTACATGGAAATTATACTTATAACATTCACATCATTCATTAATAACTTAACATTGTACTTTTTACAAATACAAGACCCAAATTGTAGCAAGTTAGCAGCAAAACATATTACATTCATCCAAAATACTTTCCTTCACCTCACTCTTTTTCCTTCTTAACCTCAGGGAATTCTCTCCCATAGCGAAACCTATCCATACTAACACTAAAGTCTCGCTGGAGTAGTTGTCCCTGTGGAGTCACACAAACTTCACACATGAACAACGAGCCATCAGGTCCAAAGGTTAAATAGCATCTTGTACGTCCCCTCTCTTCAGCAAAAGTGGATGCGTCAAGGCTCCAAACTCCGGTAGGTTGATTACTGATAGGAGGTCCGAAGGAAACAAAAGAAATGTCCATATAAGGACTATAGTCGGAAAGCCCCTCAGGACTCCCCGAAGTCTCCTGCCTCGTCGGGGCTATCCCCTTGCTGGTCATCAAATCCTGTATAAAGTTGATATGCACAAAATATATAGAGTCACAAAAGAGTGAGATTTCCTTTGAAATCTCAACAAGTACATAAGCAGCTTAAAGGAAACAGGGAAAAAGCAACCATAATATTATCACCACTGAATGACTTGGGAAATTTATCCTAAGATGCACATCATAAGACCACTGTCTAACTGGTATTTTTCTTAACTCAACTGAATACACACTCTCATACGGAATTACACCGTTTTCTTAAAAGTTCTTATTCTTTCTATTTACTGATGGGCATTACGTCTCACCGTCTCCATCACATATACTCATCAATCATCCGGGCGTTACGTTTTGCCATCCTCGTTGTGATGAGTCTCGTGTCAATCTTCCAGGCGTTACGTCTCTCTGTCCCCGTCTTGACACAGAACATATACCTATATCACTGCGGGCGTTACGTATTGTTGTCCCCGCTATTTAGATCAGTTTCACGGGCGTTAGGTCTCGCCGTCCCCACTATTCTGATCAATCTCACGGATGTTACGTATCGCCGTCCCAGTGAAGACCATACACTCTTATAACATGACAGGCGTTACGTATCGCCGTCCCTGTCGGCACGTCAATCATCCGGGCGTTACATCTCGCCGTCCCGGTCACGACGTGACTAACTTATTCTTATACATTGTTTTCTTTTTAGTGGTTCCTCTCTTATTCATATGAGTTTCTCACTTATAACCCTTTCCATTTGGATCACCAATTTTATTCTAGGAAAACCCTGAGTCTAAGCAAAACAGAGCATCTCGCTCGAGGGGGTGTCGAGCGAGTATCGAGCGAAGTCTCGGGTTGGAAATCACTCAAATAGAGTATCAAGCGAAACTCTAGCGAGGGGTCATATTTTGCCTTCGCTCGACTCACATGTCGAGCGAGAGTCGAGCAAGATCACGGCTTTAGGAGTTTTTCTACTCAAAACATGTCAATCCTTTTACTATACTCTATTTGGTTTCTTAAAAACTTAAAACTATGTTCTTAGAATTATATTGAACATTTTTACAAGACAAGTTAAAACCAACCTTACTCATATGTCACTTTGTCACTTAATCATGTTCTTAAGAGTTCAATACTAGTAAACATAGTTGAATCACTTCAATAAGCCATTTCCATGCTTAAGTTAAGCGAGAATATGGACTTACAAATTTTTCAAAGTTCAAGAGAATGGATCCAACCAACTTCTTGCAAGCTTTCTTCCAAACTCACACACTAGCTCACAAATGAACTCTTTAAGGGTTTTGGGAAGTTTTTCTGGTGTATCTTTCAAAGGGGAAAGTGTTCTCTCCTTCTAAAGGAGCTTAGAAAGCTCTCAAGGTTCTATTTATAGGGTGGTGGTCGACCAACATGAGGGAGAGAAGAGGAAAAACACCCTAAGGTGCACTAGTTGCCAGATTTGCATGGATGATGAGGTGTCTATCTAAGCAAATCTCATGATGAGGATTAAGCTTCCCAAATCTTAGACTTTGTAGTTGGATTAGTCATCCAAGGGCTCACATTTGAGATATTTTTGTTGCCCATTTTGATCCATGGCTGAGGGGTGAGCTAAAGGGATAAGAGGTGATGTGGCATTTCACCTAACCATGCATGCACCTCTCATCTCCAGCCATCTCCTTGTGTCACACGCCCCTCTCCAGATTTTTTCACCCATTTGGTTACTTCCTAACTCCCTTATGTCTCCATTTAACAAGTTCTAGAAGGCCACTTCTTAGTTTAGTTAGGGTAGAGCCAAATTTGATCCACTTAGTCACCTATCAATTAGATTTTGGTTCCCCTTGTGTTTCCATCACACTAACTAATCACTTGGCTTCCAAATCAACTTTCCATCTATTTCCAACTATCCCTACACATTTTCTAATCCCATAGAATCTCAAAACCAATTGCCTAATTCGTTACATGCCCCAAATTAGTTCAATTCATCCAACTCGGGTTCCATTTAAGCCCATTCCAGAGCTGCCTACTTGATTCCCAAATAAGTTATTGATCCCTTCTGAATCTCAGAAAACTTTAAACATAAAAGTTTTAGATATATCTCTCAAGGTTCTATGACAATTGGGATCACCTCATTTGGACCTCATATGAATAACTTATGCCCATTTTACTAAAACTCGACAGATAAATCCGAGAATGCATAATTCCCAATACCAAGTGTTGTCTCACATTCCTCAATTAAATCTCCCACTCTCATTTCCTAGTAAATAAATACATCAAATAAAATTCCTTAAAATAATATCCATAAAATAATTTACCTTAGAAAATTTGGGCTATTACACAATGAGTCTTCCTTTCTTGCTCTATAAAGTTCCACCAAAACTTGCTCATGGACGATTCATTTCATTTATCAAGTTTGGAAGTTTCAAAATTTCCATTGTGTAGGTAAGTAAAGCTTGAACCACAGATTAAGCAGGATCTCTTTCTCAGCCTGAGTAAGAAACTTAGTTTTCCAATTACTCATTTTTCTCCTTATCCTGTCCAAGATCTACTTGAAGGTATTGTGCTTTGATCTACCCACCAATGCTGGTAAGCCAAGATAGTTTTCATACGAGTTGTTAGTCTCAGCACCTACCATGCTAATGATATAATTTCTGGTATCTCTTTTAGTGTTTGTACTAAAAAAAATAGAAGTTTTTGCTTTGTTAAATTGTTGATCAAAAGCTGATTCATACAGATTGAGAATGTCAAGGATTGCTACCCATTCCTCAGCATTAGCTCTACAGAAAAGGATAATATCATCGACAAAGAATAAATGGCTTATGCTTGGCCTCTCCTTACTGGTCTTATAGCCATGGATCTAATTATTAGCTCCAGCTCTACTAATTAAAGAGCCAAGGACCTTGGCAACAAGAATGAAAAGGTAGGAAGATATTGGATCTCCTTGCTTAAACCCCAACTTTGAGAGGATTTTAGAAAAACCCGCTCTACTTTATCATAGTTTTACTCATATCAAGTTTGACAGCCATATAGTCTTGTTTTTCCCTTTTTTTTTTAAGATTCATGGAATGAAGGGTTTCAAAGGCTATAATCACATTATTTTAGATCTGTCTACCAGGGATAAAGGCACATTGAGAGGCTGAAATAATCTAGGGCAAAAACTTTTTTACTCTATTAGAAATAGCCTTGGACACCATTTTATAAATTACATTACACAGTGAGATAGGCCTATAATCAGAAACAGTTTTCGATTTTTTAACCTTAGGAATCAATACTATGTAAGTCTCATTTATGGTATCCATCTTCCCCCCATCATTAAGAATCTCCAATATTGCCTTAGTGATGTCATCCCCTACTATGCCCTCTAGTGTTCTTGATAAAACACAGGGGAATAACCATCGGGACCTGGGGCACCCAAAGGGTTCATTCGAAAGAGGGCATCTTTATTCTCTTCCTTAGTGTAAGGCATATTCAATTCCCTATTCATTTGATCAGAGACTCTAGGTTGGAGACTACTTAGACAATCATCAATATTAGTAGGATGTTGAGAAGTAAAGAGCTTTTGATAGAAAAGATTAAATAGCTCACATATTTCCTACTTGTTGGAACTTTCAACACCATCCTCCTTCATGATGTGATTAATCTCATTATTCCTCTTTCTTTAAATTGCATAGTTGTGGAAGAATTTAGTATTCTTGTCTCCATCCCTGAGCCAAGCCTGCTTCGATCTTTGTTGCCATTTCACATTATCTTGGACTAAGGAGAGTTCAATATCTCTTTTGAGAGGCTATATATCTTCATTACTATTGCTTGTTTCTCCTTTCTATAATTTAGCTAATTTATGTAGCTTGCTTTGGAATTCTTTTCTCTCTCTCTTGAGAACATTCCTATCCCACTGTTGTAATGATCTTCTACATGTTCCCAATTTTTCATGTATACCTCTAATACTGGAAGCCCAGTCTATTCTAGATTTATTCCAATTTTCTCTAATAATGTTCTTACGTCCCTCTTGGAAATTCCGATTCGCCTCATACCTAAAAATTGTTTCTTTACTGTTTTCCCCCATCAAATGGCAAATTTATGGTCCTTTCCTTACACCTAAAAATTTGCCTCTCTACGATTACACCATGTATATTTGAGGCCCTCATATCCTAAGTCACTTAATTCACAATCATCAAAACATTGTCTGAATTGTTACATTTGATAATAGTGCTTCCAAGCTGCTCCCATTTTTTCATTATTGCTGAGGATTTCATTAAAGTCGTCAAAACATATCCAAGCCATGTTATTGCTTGGATTAATGCATCTCAAAAGATTCCAGCCCAAAGGTCTCCTCTAGGTCTCTGCATATCCATAAAAACCAATAACAAGAATATCCTGCCTTGTTTCTTCACCATAATATTTTAATGAGATATGGTGCTGGGAATAAGAGTCTAGAGAGAAATCAATTTCAAAAAAAGCTAAACCACCATTTAAACTCTTACCATCTACCACAAAACTTGAATCAAAACCCAACCGATTTCTAACTTTCTCTACCTTATACCTGCCACATCTTGTTTCACACAAAAATACAAAAGTGTGGAACTTAGACTTAGACTTAGACTTTATAAGCAAAAAAAGTTTCGAATTGTTAGGAGATTCCCAAGCCCCCTATAGTTTCAGGATACTCCAATCATGGCTATGGGTGAGGTTGCCTAGCAGCCTCCACCCGTTTAAAATTGCATAGATAATTGAATTGATGGGTATTAATTGCATTTATTTTTTGGTCACATCTCGGATTAATTATATTCCTCAATTGTTATGCATTCTTTGAACAAATATGTGAGTGGCAAAAATGTTAGAAAAATGGTTTTTAGTTTAGGTGAGGAAAGCTAAGGAAAGCTAGAATAAAAGAACTGAGGTAAGTAATTAAAGGATCACACACGTTAGGAGGCACATATTTATTATGCTCTCTTGATATTTCGGAGGTGATACAACTTACAACCTAGTTGCAGACTTACAAATTGGCATATTTTTATATGATACGTTAGATCTATTTTTTAATAATAATAAAAAAACTTATATTATTTTGATGTATTACATTAAACCATCTCAATTTATGAATTTACTCTTACAAAAGATTTTCTATGAAGGAATACCTCTCAAAAGAGACGTGCTCTACCAACATACTACTAATCTTACAATTAGAAACACCCTTCATCCCCCATAGGAAATTACCACAAAAATAATGTTAGATTAAATAGAAGCTCGTAGGGTCAAATGACACAAAATAGATTAATAAACTACTTTTATGATTTGGATTATTGAGCGAAGATATGTATAAAAACCAGTGAAATTGGCCGACATTGACTCAAACCAGTTGCCAGAGCAGGGAACCAGTAGAGAACTAGTTGGCCAGTAGTAGGATTTTATCAAAATCGATGTCCGCTGGTCCAATCCTAATTCGAACTAGGGATGAGTTGTTGAAATGACCAATAGCAGTTAAGCTTTTTTCCTTTTTTGTACCTATACGAAACGACGTCGTTTTACTTAAATAGACTTAATTTAAAAAAAAAAAAAAAACTTTAACCAAACGATGTCATTTGGCTTACATCGTTTTGTTCTTGGGTTAAACACTCATGCCCCTTCCCTCTCTCTTTCTCAATTCATTTCATGTGACGTCTCCAATTTACGTTTGGATTTTAACGTAAACTGAAGCGTTATGATAGGTAACACTAGGCTACATACCTCCATACGTGTCAAAAATTTTATGCATGCACCTAAACTTACTATTATATGTGATGCATTTTGCAGTGGAATAAAGTCTACCTTCATAGTTTTGCAAAGAGATAACTCTTGTATAAATAAATCACATGACATAAGTAAAACCATAACATTCATAACTTCACATTTACAATAACATATTGTATCCAAGATTTATATAATCCAGTTAGTTTTCTTAAAATATATAACATATCCTACTACTGTCTAGTAATTTTGCTATTCCACTTGATCACGTGCGTGAGAGATCATTCCATCAGAATGTGAGTATTCTGTAGGATCCTCAAGGTATTTCAGAATCTCCTGTGATATCTGAGTCTCATAACAATTTATCTAATCTTACAACAACATCTATCATTCCATAAGGAATGATGGATAAAATTTAAAAGAGTGGGATTTTCAAGAAATCTTAGTAAGTATACAGTTAATAAAATAAGGTATAGACAAAATAAGATATTAGCATACATGACAAATAACAAAAATATATAACTTGTGAGATGCTCCATGAGACACATGCATGATTTATGTTTTCTCTTCCTATACAAACTTATACCTTACATGGACCCACCATCTTTTCCTTAAAATTCTTATTTTTTTTATATTTCTTTCTTAATTTTGTGGGTCTTACTTATTTCTTATCCCGACGGGCGTTACGTATCGCCGTCTCCATCGGGTTTCCTTAGCATGACGCATCATCTTGGCCATAAATATACTCGACAGTCGTCCGGGCGTTCGTATCGTTGTCTCCATCGTGACAAGTCTCGTGTCAGTCATACGGGCATTACGTATCGTCATCTCTGTCATGAGACAAGAATACTTATCATAGCGGGTGTTACGTATCGACATCCCCATCATGACACAACTCTTATCTTATTAAATTATGTCAGTCGTTAGGGCGTGACGTATCACTGTCCCCATCGATACGTTAGTCATACAGGTGTTACGTATCGTCGTTCCCGTCATGATGTGACTTTAAACTTATCTTAGTCTTATCAGTTTCTTATAAAATTTTCTTATCTTATTTTCTTTCAAACAAACGTCATGACTTATGACAAAACGTATGTGACGAAATGAGACATGAGTAACCTTAAACTTTTGAATGCACAATTCATGTCCTTATAAGTCTTATGACATATAGAAACATAGCACTGTAATATATGTCATGGGCATATACATTTACATCACATAACTTCGTAACGTCCAAACATAACAATTACGCTTAAACGCTTAAATGAAATAATAAAATATTAAATTTTCAAGGCTGGCCGAACCCTATAGGAGGTTCAAAAATTTACCTTCTTTTATTTTAACTTTGCAAAACCCTTCATTTATATAATGCAAGAATTCTCATAACATCCAAGAATAAAATCAAACTAAAATTCCTATATTTTCTTTGTAAATTCTTCACCAATTTCTTAAATGATAATTCTTGAAATTCTCCAAGTAAACTAGAGTTCCTAAACTCATCATAATTATCTAAATAACATCCAAATAATTAAAATCAAAGAGATTGGAATTAGAATTAAAAATTTACCCCTAAACCCTATTGAAGCCGAAAGCTTCTAAGGTGAGTTTCTTATATTTTTGTCAATCAAATGCTTCTTATTTTCACATACACTCCTTAATATATCAAAGTATAATATATTCCTAAGTTCTTGCAATTTTTCTTAGTAATTTTTCCATAACAAAGACTAAGTTAAATCTTACTTGATTTCATTCAAACACCTAAACCAAGTTTAAGTTTAAAAGAGTAATCAAACATGATCTAACCTTTGAATTGAGTACTTACAATTTTTTCCAAAACTTGATCGATGATTGGACTAGGCCTTAGCAACTTCTCCTTCAAAACCAATACTTTGTTCTCTTTTGAGGTTTAGGTGATGTAAGGGTGCTTAGGAGAGTTTTTCTTTTTCTTTCTCTAGTGTAGCCATGTATTTTCTCCAAAGGGCTATGAAGAGCTTTCACACACACACACACACACACACACACACACACACATATATATATACAAGCGAGAGGCGACATACATGGGTTCAAAAAGGTAGTGAAAGGCTTGGAGGCCATCGGTTTGCCTCATTGCCGTGCATATGACATGTCCCTCCTCACTTAGGTACCATCATAACATCTAATTTAGGCTTATTTAGTTCTAATCCCCATCCAAGGGTCAGGCTTAAACCACTTATAATCTTATTTTGATCAATGGTCTAGGTAATTTTCATCATATGAAAAGAAAATGAACAAAATCTAGAAAATCACCCAAAAATGGGTTCCGATCGGACTTCAAAGAAAAAAAAATAGGTTCCAGCCACCTAAGTTTTCGAAGGGTCCTCCAACCTTCTAGATAATTTTCCTCCACCTGTTACATACCCCTTTACACCTAAAAAAATTCCAAAAACCTTGAAAATCAATCAGATTTTGTCCTCCATGAGTAAGACGGAGCTAATTATCCAATTCAGGTTCCAATTCTGTCCTTTTCAAGTATGATCACTTCTCACCCAAATACATCCTTAATCCAGTCATTTTCTCTAAAAACTCAAAACATGAAAGTTTTATATCTTCCTCTTAATGATTTATATAATTTTGAATAACCTCATTCCGAGATCAGATGAAAAATATATGCTTAATTTATCGAAACCTGTTAAAACTACCTAAGAACACCCAATCCGTGCTCACCATGTGTTTCCTTTTTTATTTAGGTGCTTACAAGAAAGCTATCCATTAACTCATCTAGCGCCACTTGTCCCTACACCTAGCATGATGCCATATGTAGTGGAAAGATATTTCACAAGAAAGCCCATGCAAAGTCGGTTACTAACTCAAAGTCGGTGGTTACTACGCTTAAGTTAGTTCTACCGACTTCAAGCCCAATTCCATCCTTGATTAAACTCACATCTCTAAAAACTCAACACATAAACGTTATAGATCTTTCTCTTGGGTTTCCAAATTATCTTTAATCGTCCTAATCCGAAATCAAATGAGAAGATTATGATCGAATTAACAAAAGATGTTAAATCTGTCAAAATTACCCAATTGCCTTAATTTACACTAAATTCTTCTATTTACATCATTCCACCATTTTGAGCCTATCTTGTTAATGTTCCTCATAAGAAAATGTCCAGAATAAACAATAAATATATTTTCAAAAAGTTTCAAAAGTACACCAAAATAACTCTAAAGGAATCATAACTAAGTTAAATATTAAAAAGGACAAGTGAAAATTCGGCTTATTACATTTCAACTCTCTTTCTCTCACACTAGAACACATTCGACGCCATGAACCCATTTCCCTCTCCCCTTCCAAGCTCCTCCAAGCTCCAGCAATGGCGCAACCGCAATGCACGCAACGATGAAGCGACACCCTTCCCTCCTCCTTCATGTTGCTTGGAGCTTGACCTAAGATCTCTCCTCTCTATTGTTCACCATCTCTTGGATAAAAATAAGTTGAAATAAATTATTTTAAATCAAATTAAATATATTAAAATAAAAAAATGAAAATAAAATAGAATATTAAAATAATCGAACTTAACATTAAGTTGAAAAATAATCATAAAATAAAATAAAATAGAATAAAATAAAATAATTACAATATTTACCAAAAAAAAATTCTAAGAAATTGAAATAAAAAAATACCACAAAAACCAGGCATTAAATGAAAAGATTATTGAAAGGCACATGAAAATAGTAAAAAAATAAATAATAATTACATAGTTGGCTTCATAAGCTCTGTTATTAAATTAAATAAAAAAAATGCAAATTAAAATAAAGTAAGTTAACCAAATAAAATAGATTTAAATAAAATAAATAAAAAAATATAATAAAATAATTAAAATAAAATAAAACAATAAAATAGTCGGAAAAAAAAACCAAGAACTAGGCATTAAATGACAAAAATATTTTAAACACGCATTAAAATAATACACAAGTTATTTCTATGCGTATATATTAATGACTTTAAGATAAAACAAAGAACAAATAAAATCAAGCAAACTAAACTAAAATAAAATAAAATAAAATAAATGGAAATTATTTTAAAAGGCACATCAAAATATTAAATAGATAAGAACTTTGCATTGTGTAAAATATAAATAAATAAATGATTACACAAAACTTACCATTAAATGACAACATGCTTTTAAACGGCACGTCAAAATAATGAAATCAGAAAATATAAAATAATAGACAAGTTAGAGTTTTCTATATTTTTATGATTTTAAAACAAAAATAAAAAACCAAACCAAACTAAACTAAAATCAAATCAAATAAATGAAATTGATTTTAAAAGCGACGTTCAAATAATGAACACTTAAAATAAACCTTCAATTTTCAACAGATAATTCTACTATCTCAACCCAACTATGCAACTATGATTTCGGTATTCCTCTTCTCACAACCTTGACCAAACAAGCTATGGCGACTGGGAGTAGTAGCTTGCCACCACCACTACACTTCTTTAAAATAATACTTCTTTCTACTTTGGCAGAATAAAAATTGGTAAGTAATGCATATATCTATTAAATATTATTTATAATTTATTTCTATGATTTTTATTCTATTTAAATAGTTATGTTATATTTAAACAAAAAAACCTAAAATAAGTTCTATTTATATGAGTGGAGTCAATCTTATTCCAATTGCTGGATTTTTTTTTTTTTTGTAAAAATACCTATTAACAATGTGATTATGAAATCAAAACTTTATTTCATCTTCGTATGGCAATCTTGCAAATTTTGTTAGACTGTTTAGTTCTGAGCTTGCAGCTATTGTTACACTTACTCCTCCAAATGGTCATAATTGACAAGTAGGATTAGAAAGAGCTGATAGGAAGATATGATTTTCTGAAGGTTGGCATGACTTTGCAGAACATCATGCCATATATATTGGATACTTTTTAGTCTTCAGATATGAAGAAAACTCTATCTTCCATGTTCTTATATTTAACAAGTCTACTAATAAGATTGCATATCTAGCAGGCAATATTACTAATCAAAAGGCAAGGCTTGTTTGTGTATCAAATGATGAAGAAAATCCAAACGAAGATAATCCATCAACTTCTGAAACGTCTGAGCAACAAAAAGTTAGGCTTACTAATGCAAAGGAGAGAGCCATTGAAGCAGCAAACACATTGGAGCCTATAAATCCTTCAGTCGTGCATTTCTTACGGCTTTATAATATATAAAAAAGTTATATGGTGAGTCTAAACTTATAGTCAATACAACTTAGTGTTCAAAATCAATTACTTTGCAAAAATATACTTATGATTTTAAGTTTTTTGTTGTGCAGTATGTGCCGGCTTTTTCATGTTGCATGCTATATGTTTTCATGGGTCATATAACATATAAAACATGCATTATCAACACATGACATACACATATCAACTTTTAGTAAACATTTTTCATCAATTAAAACATAAGCAATTCATTTGAAGGAAAATCATTTAACATTAACCCTAATAGGTATAGGGCCGAATACCATGATCTAATAAACTTAAAATTTATCTTCAATTTTTTGAAATCAACTTACTCTCTTATTATCATATCTTGAGAATTTCATGAATAAGCTAAAATAACCTCATAGCCGAAATCCTCATTCACATGATAAACTATTTTCTACAATTCTTTTCTTCTCAAAATATCCATTCTACCACCAAATATCCATAATTTTTCCATTACTCTTCAAAGAACTAATCAATAAAATTTTTCTCAATCACTCACTAATTTAAATTGGTCATCATATCATTCATCTAAAATAATAACAACTCAAAATACCCTAAGGTATTCCATCAAAGCCGAAACCCTGTGAGTCCTTAACTTGGCTCTTTTGTCATCTCAACCTCACATATAATCATCCAATATTCAATTCACAATTTGCTAAAATGAATCCTTGATCCGTAGAATATTTTTCTCCATTTATCACACTACTCTCTTTTAAAATCAACTTAGCACAAACTTAACATATTCTATGAACATATTAAACATTCAAATGAACATCCTTCAACATGTTAACTCTATATATACAAATACATATTAAGAGTAAGTTGTAAGTGTACTTACAAAATTCTCCAAGAGATTAGGATGGTTTGTTTGAAAAATCCTTTGAAAGATCACTCCAAAATGTCTTGAAAAGTGATTGTGGAGATAAAATCGGTGGAAACTTTGGTGGAGGATATTCCAAGTGGATTTAGCCATGGGTGTCAAAATGAGAAATGGAGGGGAATATCCATATGTATAGTGGTCGACATTTCTAAGCCAAAATGGGTCAAAGAAAAATCCTAAAACACATAGATACTTCCTTGTTGTGCCACATATCCTTTTTAGACCTTAGTGTACTCATTTCATCTCCTTGTAGGCTTGGTTGGCATTTGAGATGACTTAAGGCTTATTTTAACTAAGTGGTGCCACTTGTCCTCACACATATCATGTTATCATATGTGTTACAAATATATTTCTGAGAAGCAAAACACTAAGTCGATTTTAAGGGCCAAAGTTGGTACTCACTTGCCTAAGTCGGTTACATTTTGTTTTCTTCCCATCTCATTTTTGTTAACCACTTCTAACTAGATGACAAAACTATTTTCTACTTACCTCTTAGTTCTAAGCAAGTTCATTTCATGCCATGTGTCTCCCCTTGATTTTGAACCAATTGGAGTTTCCATTCAAACTCACCATAGCCAAAATTCATCCCAAAGAAATGTCTAGTGTTTTAGTTCTTCTCTTCTTCCAATCATCCCTTAGCACCTATAGATTCTTGTCTTCCAAGTAACGTGAAATGGATGGGATCCTTGTCTCCCAAGTCCAAACCGTAGCCTCCCTTGGACTAAAAACAAACTATCATTTTTCCTAACCCTTCTTCCCATGTTGCCTATCTCAAATTTTCTAAACAATTACTTAGTTTTATGCCATGTGTAACTATTTGTCTATAGATATTTCTAATACATCTCTCATGGCGGAAATTCTCAATAGAAATCTCCATTGTTTGTGTTTTCATCTCCTTTCTCCAATTGACATGTAAAATATTTCCCACCTTTGTGGGCTTAAAGTATCACTAGCAACATATATTTCTAGAAAGTTTCAATAAAATGTCAAGAATAATTCTAAGGTAAATATAACTATCTCAAGTATGATAAATCCACTGGAGAAAATATCGGGTCGTCACACATAGTACGCTAGAGTAATATCAGTAGCTCCCATTGCGTAGTGGGGCGTGGGGCCGGTGCACAACCTTATCCATAGGGTTAAGTGTGTTGGTCAATCACTTCAGCTAAAACAGTTTAGATAAATCAGTTAGTAAGTTTAGTCAAATCAGTCAGTTAATTCAGACCAATCAATTTAAGTCAGTTAGTAAGTTAAATTAGACAGTTAAGTCAGGCATAGCATGAGCATTAGAATATATAATCATGTTTTAAGATTTCAGCATAATTTTTTATGAAAATTTCCTATGGCATTATCTTACGTTGTGGTGGATTCCTTACTGAATCATCAACTCATTTTAGTTTATTTCTTGTCTTTAAAACCACCCAGATGAGGAAGAAGACCAGTACGAGCATGCAGGCTAGGAGTAGATTGAGCAATTATTTGAATTTTAAGCTTTTCTAGAAATAAGTGTCTTTATGACACAAGTTTATATTCAATTATTTCAGTTAAAAAAATTTTGTGACAGACATTTTATTAGAACTTCGTTTCTATGAACTAAATGTTATTTTATTTTTAATATTAAATCAAGAATCTTGTACCGGATTAAGATTTTTAGAAAATTTATGTGACACTTCTTAGCCTACGGGGAGGGGGTGTTACACGATTTCATCCCTGTTGTTTAGAGATTTGATTTGCTTTTGTTTGTTATTGTTTTTTCATGTGTTATCAATGCTTGTTGGGTTTTCATGGATCCGAGTCTTGAAGGATTGTGTGCCTGTCTTTGATGGAACAAAAAGACAATGCTGTTGTGATCAAGGATAATCTGTTGGAGGATGCTCTGGTCTAATCTAATCAATGTCTCTTTATCAAACTCCTTACTACCAAGCATTTCAATAAGGAAGCCCTAAAGTCCACTTTGCATAAGGTGTGGCATTTTGCAAAACCACTAACTATTCGTGATTTGTTCCCTAATCTATTCATTGCTAAATTTGAGGATAAGAAAGATAAGGATTGAATCACACAAGATGGGCCTTGGTCTTTTGACAAGAACCTTATCTTAACTAGTGATGTGGTTGGGCTACAACAAACCCACCAGATTCAATTTTTTGGGGCTCCATTTTGGGTCCATCTCCATAATCTTCCAATAATGGTTCGTAATGCAAAAATGGGTCAATCCATTTGTGAGGCAATTGGCACAGTGTTTTACATGGGTTGGGAGGATGATGGGATGGCCAGAGGAGAATACCTACGTATCAGAGTTCTCTTGGATGTCTTAAAACCCCTGTTACGTGATAAGAAAATTTGTATTGGTTCCTCTAAACCTATTTAGGTTGGCTTTACGTATGAACATCTACTAAATATGTTCTACCTATGTGACTTGCTTGGGCACTTGCATCGTAATTGTGAACTGTGGTTTGACTCAAAGGCCAATATGACTACTTTAGACTTCCCGTATGGATCTTAGATGCGAGCAAGGATCCTTGGTAGTGATGGCAGTATTGTGCATGAATGAGTTTTCCCGCCTCCTAGAGTGCATAGATCACCGGCATCACAAACTATATTAAAAGAAGTGGGCAATTTCAGTAACTGACATGTTGAAGATACAATCATGGGTGGGAATTCTAATGTCCCAAGTATTGACAAGTTGCAATTAATAGAAATTTCTTGCAAGGACTATCTTTGGGGGAGGCTTCTGCTAATGCTATGACTGTATAGACTGGTAATGTGATTCAAGACACTCAAGACTCTACTGGCAAGAATTGTATGGATAAACTTGTGGAAGGTAGGCCTACTTGAAAGGAGCCCACTGCCAAAGCCCTACTATTAAATCCAAGAGGCAGATTTATCGGCTCAAGGATGGTAGAGGCTCCAAGATGTTAAATAGGTTGAAGAATAAGATATATGAGCATACAGAGGAAAGTATGTCCGCTCCAAATATATCGGTGGAGGCTACTCAGCAACCCCACCCTATGCCATAAGGCTGGTAAGTTGAAAAACCCAAGGGCTTGGGAACCCTCAAGGTATTCAATTTCTTTCTAAGTTGGTCAGAAAACAAGTTCCCTATGTTATGTTTCTTCAAGAAACAAAACTTAAGGCTCAAAAGATGGAGTTGTGCCGTGTTAGACTTCATTTTGCTAATTTTTTAATAGTTGAATCTTTTAAAAATAGTGGTGGATTAGCCCTCCTTTGGAATGAGGATGTTAATGTATCTATAATTAACTACTCTTCTTCTCATATAGATGATGTTATTGAAAAGGTTGGCAAAAAAATGGTACATCGCAGGGATCTACGGCCAACCTAATGCCTCTAGGAGAATTAAAACATAGTCTCTAATCGTTAGACTTCAAGGAGACCCAACTAAGGCTTGGCTTGTTTTTAAGGACTTCAATGAGGTTCTATCACAAGATGAAAAATGGGGTGTGAGAGGTAGGCCTGATAATCAGATTATGAGATTTAGAAACATGGAGGATGATTGAGAACTTCGAGATTTGGACTTCAAAAGACCTTCTTATACATGGTGTAATAAGAGGGAGGATCGGGCCCTTTCGATTGAAGCAATGTGCCTAATTGAGGATACATACTCTTAGATTGTAGAGGAAGCCTGGTTGGGTCCCAAGAACCACAATCACTTGCAAGGTGTTATGAATAGTTTATCACATTGTTCTTCAAAATTACAACTGTGGAATAAGTCAAAATTTGGGCATATGGGGTCAGAATTGCATAAGGCAAGAGTTAAGCTTCAAGTTGCCCAAAAGGAGGCTCCTAGTGAGTGAAATACGAATGAGATTGGCTCAACTACTGCTGAATTTGATAAGTGACTTGTAAGGGAGGAGATTATGTAGAAGCAAAGGTCTCAGGCTCTATGCTGACTGATATAGATCAAAATACTAAATTTTTTCATGCTAAGGTATCACAAAGGAAGAAAAAGAATAGTATTACCAAGTTGATGGATGAGAATGGACTTGGCTTGAAGGAGAGCAATATTCTAATCACATCATTGATTATTTTGCCTCTATGTTTACAACTACAGATACTACAAATATGGCTATTGTCTTGGATAGATCTGTTCCTAGAATATCTGATGAGATGAACGTTATGCTCCTTGAAGATTATACTGTTGAGGATGTGCTTACAGCTCTAAAAGACATGGACCCCTCTAAATCCCCAGCATCTGATGGACTATCACCAATGTTCTATCATCATTTCTGGCCTAAGATTGGTACATCGATCACTAAAGTTGTTTGTAATGCTTTGAATTCGGGTACGTGCAAGAGGTGAGTCATACATTTATTACATTGGTTCCAAAGAGGTAAAACCCCACAAAGGTCACTGACTTTAGGCCTATCAGTCTATGTATTTTCCTTTTTTTTTTGGCAAAGAGTTAGGACCACATGTCTAAGAGTGGCCCTTCCCCAAGTTTATTAATCAGCCCTTACTTATAACGAAGGAAAATCGTGATTACAACCAAACTAACCTTATGAACAAAAATCTTAACAATGCAATAAACCAATCCCTAAAAAATTCAAAATACCACAAAACAATAAAATAAACTAGCTATAAAAGCTCAGAGAAATCAAAAGAAAATCAAGTCAACCTCAAATCTGCCAATTACACCCAGTCCATTTTAGACAAACCCCGAGCTTCTCGAGTTAAATGCATCACCTCCCGACATACATTATTAACCTCCATAGCTCCTCTTTGTGCTAGAAAATCTGCCACTTTATTCACCTCTCAATAACAATGATTAATAGAATAATCAAAGTAACCTATCAATGTCAACAGTTCATCCCAAAGATACCATATTGTACAATTTTTTGGTTTTTTAACAAAATCCAGGAAACATTCACCATTGAATCACATTCAATATCAATACACATGTAACCGATCTCTTTACACAACATTAGGCCTTTCAAGACTGCTCTAAGTTTAGCTTCATTGTTAGAACGATGACAAAAATATTTGGAAAAGGCAAAGATTAACTTACCATCACTATCTCTAAGAATACCGCCCCCACCACCAGGTCCTGAATTCCCAAGATTGCTACCATCTAAATTAAGTTTAAACTGACTCTGACTTTGCTTAGACCTCCTCACTATCTTCACTCTTCTCGGCCTAGGCTCAATCAAATTTACCCCCATACACTGCGGCAAGACTCTATCAAATCTGATAACCTCTTCACTCGATCAATATTCCCAGCTATCATCTTTATCCAATGAAAGATAGAAGTCAATACCAAAGAGACTGACTCCAAATTCCCCTCCATCCTGGCCACACAGTGCCTTTTCCATAATCTCCAAGTGACCATTGACGGGATCAAAGCAAACACAATGCCAAACTGACTATGTCGAGATGCTTTGTTAAACATAACATGGACTCTTGTTTTCCAGCTTTGTTGCAAAACAAAAAGAACACCAATTTTAGCATACACCCTTCTCCATATTTCTACTGCAAACTCTCCTTTATTTAACACATGCTCAAGATCTTCTTCATGTCCCCTAGTGCAGCAATTACAGCATGAAACCACCAGAACCCCACACTTTTTAACAGCGTCATCCACAGGCAAACAATTGAAAGTAGCCCTCCAAATACAAATTTCAAATTTATTTGGCAGCCATTTATTCCAAATCCAACCAGCCCAATCAAATTTTTGCAGTTTTAATCCAATCAAATCCAACGTCGATTTAGTGGAAAAAATATCATTCTTATCCGATAGCCATAATGAAGTATGCTTATCACTCTTCAGGCTTCCAAGGCAGCTATTACATCCCTTGCCATCTACTCACCAAGAAGACAATTCAACCTTTCCACATCCCATGCATTATTAATCGCAAAATTTTTCACACAAAGTTTAGGATCAACAACATCCTGCACAACAGAAGCTAATGGCCCAAATTCCGTGAACTTGTCAAACCAAAAAGAGCTTTTGCCTTCTCTGATCTTCCATTTAGAGAACTGCAATAAAGTAGGAATTTGTTCAATCAATTCTTTCCAGAACAAAGAACCCGAACTTCTTGCCTCATTCAAGTTAAACAATCCATCATTTACATATTTAGCTCGAAAGAACTTAACCCATAAAGAAGTTTGAGTAACCAGCTGCCAAGCACATTTCAAAATTAAAGATCTTTAAACCTTTGACAAGTCCCTCACCCCTAGTCCACTCTCTTCAACTGGTGCACATATGTATCTCCAAGAACATCATCTCTTCTTCCCACTTCCATTCGAATTTCCTGAGAAAAAAACAGCAAATAGATTATTTAACTTATGCATCACAACTTTTGGCATATGTGAAACAAAAAAAAAAATGAATGGGAAGACTAGACAACATATG
The DNA here is from genome assembly GCA_036559045.1 of Platycarya longipes. Taxonomy (NCBI): domain Eukaryota; kingdom Viridiplantae; phylum Streptophyta; class Magnoliopsida; order Fagales; family Juglandaceae; genus Platycarya; species Platycarya longipes. Next base: position 45,816,799 of record CM071798.1, on the reverse strand, counting down.
CCTCAATAAAACCAACCTACCACCCTGTGATAAGAGCCTATTTTACCAGTTCGCTAATTGTTTTGATACCTCCACTCGAGTATCAAAATGAGCATTCCCCTACCCTTACCTCCGCTTCCTCAATAACTGGCCCATTTTTATATAACTCACCCTCACCAAATCCCTTACCAAAAACCTCACTCTCCGAATGATTCACAACACTAGGCACAACATTCTCTAAAACCTTCTTCCCCTTGTCATCTCCATTTCTCTACTATCTTCAACAACTTTATTATTATTAGAATTACTCCCATTTCCAACCTCTTAACATTTTCCTCCTTTCTATGGAATTTCCTTCCAACCTTTTTCCATACCTTGTCATCCCCTTTATTCCTATCCATCAATTGACCATTCCATTTCTCTTGATGTTTGGCAGGGACCCCACACGACACACAACTTTCGTGTGACCTTGGCGACAACATTTGTTACAATAAAAACCAGGTTTTTCATAAATAGTTTCTTGCCAAACATAATATTTTTCTAACACCAAAGGAAAACCCTTAACTTGTTCATCTTGCAAATCAACTTCAACTCAGATTCTAGCACCAGTCGCTCTGGTTTGGTATAATGTTGCATTGTCAGACTCCAAAAATTTTTTGAACTTAGATGCAAGACTTTGAAGACAATCCACCCTATATAGATGTAACAGAAGTCCAGGAAGAAAAATCCATTGTGGGGCAAAAGATGGTTCTTTAGCCATATCAAAATTCAAAGTCCAATTAAAAAAAGGAAAATGGCAACCATCAACCACCCTACCCTCTCTTAGGCAACTCTTCAAACTTTGGTTGCCAAATTTGTGTGCCATGATCCTGGGTTGTATAAAAAATAGCACAAATATCAACCACATCAAATGAATCACTAATAAGATTAAACTCAGAATTAACAATAATGTGAGGGTCCGTAATTTTTATTTTCTTTGTAATTTATTATTTTAATATTAAATATGTATTGTGTGCTAATATAGAAATATTGGGCGTTAGGAGTTGGTTGATATTAAAATTATTTTATCGTGTTTGTGTTTAAATATTTGGATATTTCATTTTCATTTAAAAATTATTTCCATGTGTAAGTGTAAGTTAATTTATTTTCTCTTATTAATTTATGGTGATGCATCTAATTTAGTGTTTGAATTAAATCTCTTTATTTTATTATGTTGGTATTTAAATTAAATTGTTGTATTTTATTTTATTATAATTTGATGCATTCTATTTATTTTATTTTAAGTGATTTTCGGTGGGATTATAAATATATATGATTTGCTTTTATATATATATATATATATATATGCATATATTTATTTGTAGTGTATGAGCTTCAATTAATTGGTTTAAGGTGATTTTCGGTTTTGGGTATATCTTTATATATTAAAAGTGTCTATAAAACGGAATTTTGTTGGCTTAATAGTTTCCGTTCAAATTCTATCATCTATTCTATTTTTCCGTTAATTGTATCCGTTAAGTCCGTCAGTATCTGTCGCGCAATGAATCTATCTCACGGTTTCACCTCCCTGCAACTATTCCACTTCTCTGCGAGAAAGTAGACCAAACGGTTGGGATGCCGATATATTAAGGAAAAAAAACTCCAAAACGACGGAGGAAAACCCCCCAAAGCGTCTTCGTCTGCATTTGAAATCTCGCAGGTTTCGTTCTCTTCATCTTCGTGCGGGAACTTTTTTAATGTTTAGGAATTTTTTCTTTTTTTAACGAACCAAATCTTGATATTGATGATTTATCTGTGGTGATATTGTTGTCTGTCTGCTTTCAACTTCAATTATTTTGATGCTGAAATGGACTTTTACATCAAACAAAATCCCCAAATGTCCCCAAGTAGAAGAAGATTGTGGGTTTATGACCCCAATCTGGGTTGATTATCTTTTTCCAAGTGTCTTTTGCATGACAAATTTGGCTTGATTCTATTTTATTTTATCGTATGTGCTTCAAAGGGACAATTTCCCTTTTGTTAAAGGGGTGGAGATCAACTTGTTTAATGAAGTAATTATATATGTGTATATATATATTACCTAATCTTCCTGCTGATAGTATATATATATATATATTTCCTAATCTTGTATGTTTAAATTAAGATAGCTTGAGATCTCCTTTAATGTTTTGTTTACTTCATAGGGATCTCTTTATACCCTCAAATGTGTAGCAGTAGTTGTTCCTTATGATTGTGCACATTCAGCTAATTCGCACTATTGTGATGATTCATGAACGGCCCTTAGGTTCCGATCCCTATCCCTAGCAAGTCTGCCATCTCTCCTGTACTGTTCATTCTCTCAGACTCTGTATATTAAGTCTTATATTTCCTTGTATGCTAGAGGATTTAAAAAAACGTATGACTTATTTCTGTTGAGAGCTCTAAATCTTGAGATTCACTTGATTGGAATCCTGATCTTGGGATTGTAAATTTTGGAAATGGGAATTGTATTTTTCTATTTGACATCTCTGCTGAATTTTAACTTATCAAAAAAATCTCTGTTGAATTTAATTTTTCTTTTGGTTTGTTAAGGTTTAAAGTCTTATATAGTTTTGCTGCCAAGATGATGTGTTTATATTCTTCTTTTTGTTTATCACATTCATTTATTTAGTTATTTTTCCTTTCTTTATACAAAACATATGTAATCTCTTTACTTACAGCAAAAACAAATCATTTATGATCTCTCTTATTTGTAGCATATCAACAATTTCATGTTTGAAAAAGACACAGGCACAAATTCTGAATTTTGAGAATTTTCTTGGCTAATGGTTGAGAAGCTGGCAGTTTGAGAATCACAAAATCAAATTGTTATTGGGGGGAGAAAAAAATTTGAGTACTGACATCTGAAACTATAAATTTGCTTCTGTGTTTTTCTTGCAATGGTTCGCTACCGTAATTATGAGGATAAGGGAACCAAAAACCACAGCGTTAATTTTTGCTTTTGGAAAGATGGTAAGTTTTGCCAAAGCATCTGGTGTTACTTGATTTTGGCAACAAAATTTTATCGTAATCATGATCATAGAATGGCCAAATTCAAATCTCATTTTCTTTTCTTTTTGCTTGAGTTCTTTACTTAGTCTAAGATATATATAGAGAGAGAGAGAGTTCTCTGTACAACCATATAGCCACAAGTTCTATTCTATTCTGCTCTGTTGTCGTTGTTTCTACCCTTAATGCCTATTAAAGATTTTTTGTACGTGGTTTTGGAAGATAACCCAAATGATATATGGTTGAGGAGTACTTTATTTAGCAAAAGAAATAAAAATAGCAGCACTTGACCCAAATGCTGTGGACCATATTTATTTTGGAGATATATTTTGTGTATGTATTTTGTAAGTCTTAATAGTTTTACTGCTGCCAGTTTTTTTTTCTTCTTGTGGGCAAATTATAAATTTAGTGCTGCCAGATTTTTCCTTCTTGTAGAAAAATTATAAGTTATCAGTTTTTTCTTCTTGTGCAGAGGTTTGAGTTGCTCTGTTGTATGTATGCAATAAACATATAAACTGGTTTGGGTTGCCTGTTGTAGAAGTTTGGCAATATCATTTGCTGCATGCATGAAAAATGAAAAGTTTTTGAAGTTTTTTGACCCTATATTGTGTTCTGTAATTCATAGCTTTATTTATGTGCAGTTGATATCTTGAAGCCAAGTGCCACTGTGATCCTACGGAATGCAGATTTGTGTTCTGTAATAGTGAAGCTTTATTTAGTGCTGCATGCCTTTTGATGGCTCATTTACATTTTTGGATCTACCATTTGTTTATAAAATTTATTTTTTATACATTCGTAATTTTTTACTTCTTGTTGATTTCTTCCTTATATTTTGTAATTTAATATAAATAGAATGTGATCAATAATATAACAATACTACTTGTGGGATTCTAATCTATAATTTAATTAGAAAATGATTTAGAATATGATTATTAATTAACATATAATAGGTAGATTGATAAAAAATTATCAAATTAAATAAATATATAATTACAAATAATTAAGTAATTTTTTTAATTATTGATTATTATGTTTTTTCATAAATAGATAATTCAATATATTATTTATGCATGGCCTGCATTTTTATATTCTCTCTCTTAGATGCATACCAAATTATTCACATATAGCACATTGTTTTATAGGTATTCACTCATGGCACATTTTAGAATCTTTCGGCCGAAGATATGGTTACTACTAAATTCTCCAGGAAAATTAATATTTAACGCTGTGGCAAATACAATGAGACTATCATATGCATTAGTTTAATGGTAATCTTCTGTTTTTAATATGCATTAGTTTAATTATTAATTATAAACTGTTATAATCTATTTATTATAATCTGTTTATTTGCAAAAACAGATTATTCACAATATTAATTTTTTTGTGAATAATCTTTCTTATAAACTGTTTATTATTCACAAACAGTTGATTTATTGTTCTGTTTTAATTTCATCTTCATTCTATTTTTTTGTATGTTCTTATGCATAAACAAATTATTCTAATTTCTTCAAATTAAGTTTTTTATTTTACATTATTTATTTCTTAATCTTTGAGTATTGCCTTATATGAAGAACAAACAACTCCAAAAACCCAAATCTATACTTTATTCCCATGTTTAACAAATAACAAAAAAAACCTATATCTATCAAAATAGATCCAAATTAGTACAGTAATTAAAAGGAAAAACAATAAATAAATTTATACCTTCGGATCACAGACGACGAGTCGGCGATGAAGATTATGGTGTCAAGCGGATCATGGAGTTGCTTAGAACGACCCTGAGAGAGGGATGATAGGGTTTCCTCGATTGGCATTAAGGGATAAAAGCTAGGTTTTGTTCGATCAAACCTAGAGACTAAGAGAGACGAGATGAAACAGGCAAGAGAGAGACGAGATGAGTGTGGACCAGAACAGCTACTGTTGAAACCCTAGGAGACTAGAATCGAACAAGTGAAGTGTGTGCAAGTACAAGTTTCTACAACTAAGTCAAGGACTTAGGCTGAAATGAATCTAAGTAACCAATGAACTTGAAACAATGCGCATCGACTAATTGAGGGAGGCCAGACACCAAATTGGGCCGCACCATCAACCCGTTTCAACGAACCCCACTGAACCTCAACTTACTTAATATCAAGGATGATGCAATAAGGTAAATGTGGGCAAAAAAATCAATTTAGGGGTACAATCGTAATCCAAGGCAGGATTGGAATATGTATTACAAAGCCTCCTTCTATATCAATAATATAAGTAGAAATACATTATTTTTAATTTCTTTTATTAAAGATGTAATACAATATTTTTTTATTAATACATTGTGTAATACATTTTTTACATTATTATATATTTTTAATTTTTTTTAAAATATTGTGGTCATACCTATTATTTATAATATTTATATTTACTTACCTAAAAGCGCCGTTACGTTATTAGTTAAAATTTATTTCTTAAAAAAAAATATCAATTTTTAAAAATAATAGAATAATTAAACTAGGCAAACGTAATTTGCACATTACTTTCACTTAGTATATATATATATATATATATATATATAATTACGTTAGGAGCCCAACCCTTTTAATTCTTTTAGAGCAATAACAATGGTTTTGCTAAATATTCCTTTCAAAAAGTGCAATTTGTACACTTTCAAAAAAAATTTGGTCATATTTGATTAATAATGGGGAGAAAAAAGTGAATATTTGTACTTTCTTTTCCACTTGTGAATAGTAATTTTCTAAAACTCTTCAAATTTGTACAAATTGTACTTTTTGAATGGTATATTATAACAAGACCATTGCTAGTACTCTTAGCCGTCCCTTTTTGTGTTTCAAATGTTGTCGTTTGAGTTGGTAACACAGTGAATTCCAACCCCTTCACTTATTGGAAATGGCACCCTATTAATCAAAGGGATTGTTGAAATCCTAGGCCTTCATGCGAGCTAAAGCCGCTTCATTTCTTCTTCTTCTCTATTCTTCTCCTTATTTCTTCCCCTATTCGGCGTTCAGACTCGTGAGGTAAAGCTCTGATCTTTACAGCCTTTTTCCTTTCTCTTTCAACTACACATGACTCCTTTAGATGTGTAGGACATTTTCGAATATTTTCCAGTTGTTTCACCACAAATCCATGCATCACATGTTGGTTACCATCCCAAACCCGTGAGCTCAGTCTCCCTATTTTTTAGCTGATTCCTCTGAAAAATAATGTGAATCTCTTCTATGGAATCTTATGATTGTATTGGCCATGAATTTGTCGCATTTCACGTGTTTTATTCCACCCAAAAACCCTCATATCAGTGCTGGTTTCAGCCTATATAAAGGCGTTGAACCCTTTTCTAAGCCACACCCGAAGCTCTCCTTTTCCTCTAGTAAACCGTGTGCTTGAGCACCCCTTCTTGATCACTTCTTCTTCTCGAATCAAATTAGAGTATGTCCTCTTTAAAATCCCTTTGGATCCGAAAATTATAGTGGTATTTTATTGGATATTTTCTCGCTGTAAGATCACTAGTTTACATCGTTTACGATATTTTCGGTAAGCATTTTCTTTTTTTTTAGGGGATTACTTTATTTATGGATTGATATTAATTTAATTACGTGGTATTATTTTATTTATGATCAAGTGCTTAATTTAGTTAAATAATAATGGCATTTCATTTATTTATATTTAAGTGTTTAAATTATTTTGTTCATTATATTTATTATTACTCTTGGAGTTGTTTTATTTAATTTGTTAATGATATTATTGTTTTATTTATGTTGCTTTATTACCGTTGATGTGATGGACGGGTTTAGCAGCGTGTTCGCTGGTGGAGGCTTGGGATCCCTTTTTGGAATTCGCTATCTACGAAAATTATTATCGAGCGTATAATACGTATTTTCCAAATAACTCTTGAGATTTAAATATATTTTGCATTAACAAATCTTGTGTTTTGGTTGGTTGTACTGGATTGAGTCCGAGAAGTTTGGGGGTGGGTTGGATTAGATTGGAGGATGGAGTTGTTTGTGTGTTTTGTCGATGTTGGACTTTGTTGGTTGCTGGACATTTTTGTGCCTTGTTCTATACATTACATAGTGCACACGTGTTCTATGTAAAGGAAAATGGGATTTTCACATAATTGCATACTTGTTCGTGTATATATTTGAAAACTGGATTTTCATGTGATAAATGATTTTGGGTATGTTTGAAATGAATGGATTGATTGGTTTTGAAAGAGAGGTACTGTAGGGATGGTGGTAGAGTCTCACCTCTGATTCCCGCTTACGGTGCACATGGTAGGGATGGTGGTAAGCAGAGATAGTAGTAGAGTTTTGCCTGTAATTCTCACCTACGGTACTTTGATAGATTGAAAGAGAGGTAAAATGAACTGTAGGGATGGTGGTAGAGTCCCCACCTGTGATTCTAGTCTACGGTGCACGCGGTAGAGATGGTGGTAAGTAAGGATGGTGATAGAATCCCACTTGTGATTCCCGCCTACAGTGCACACACTAGGGATGATGGTAAGCAAGGATGGTGGTAGAATTATACCTGTGATTCCCGCCTACAGTGTTAAATGGATATGTGGGTCATTTTTTAGGAAAATGACTGGTTTTGATAAATGGATTTATGTGTACAATTTTCTGAGAAAATGGTGATTGTTTTCAATGAATTTATTTTGGGCCAGAATGGGATTTTGGCGTGCGTGGAAAAATATTCTTTTTAGGAAAGAATGATTTTTGAGTCTCATGCATATGGTATCATGTTCATGCATTTTATTACATGAATGTATTTTTATCTTGTGGTTTGTTTGGATTTTACTTACCTTCAGTACTATTTTTGATTTTGTAAATTTTGATGTAGATGACGAGAAGGTTAAGCCTGAGGAGGCGGCTTCGCCGTTGGAGTAACTTGGTATAGTTTGTTATCTTGGGAAACGTTTTCCCACCTTTGGATAATTATATATTTTTATTTTTCAACTTTAGAATGACTGTATAAAATCTCCTATTGGAGAATTTATATTAAACTAGTTGGTAATATATTTTAAAATTCTGATACTTAGTTATCAACTTAAATTATCCGATGCGCTTTTTATTTTACTCATGTTACATGTACACATACTTCACACTTGTCGTTGGGGTGCGTGACCCTTATTGTCATTATCTTGACGTCTTGATTCCCGTATTTCCGTACGAGGGAGTTGGGGACGTCACAAATAAAATGTTCGAGGGGGTTAGAATCATGAGTGGTGAAAACTCCTCTATCTATGAGTGGGTCAATCATATATGTTTGAATTCGTCATCCTTTACATTTTCTTGTGCCATATGTTAACCATGGGATGCGGATTGAGATAGAGAAGGGAATTTACTACGTTCATTCACACTCAAAGACCTCATATACTTAGATACCTGACTCTTTATCACCTTGATTTCTTTAACAACTTGCGTAATCAAAAATTCACACTTTTGATTAGTTTTACCCTATGCCTTAATAAAGGTAGATAAAGTGTCTTCTAAGAGATTCCTTGAAGATGAGGATACATGAAATGATGTAGAGTATGCTCTAGAAGGTTGTGCAGGCTGCTAGTTTTCAAACTTCCAGCTAAAATTGGGGTGATCACGTCATCCCGTATTATAAGTCTCAAAAAAAGGTGCAAAAGGCTTCTTTTACGTACTTAAGGTATTACATTGTTTCTCATACTCTGCCATATATAAAACATGGTCCCAAAAACTCTGTATGATTAGTTAAGTGTGTTGGCTGTATGTCCTTAGTCTTTAACAGCTCTAACTCGTTAGTAAGTATTTCAAGTTTAGCCTTTAAGTTACCCTCCTCCCTGAGCAGGTAAATTCCACCATCATTTGGGTTCTCTATAGGTTACGACCTATTTGTTTTCTCAATAGCACTAGATCTAGTCCAAATGTGAGCGTTTTCAACAAGTTCATTGAGGTATTCTATGGTCTCATCAAGATTTTTCTATAATAACTCATAATTACACATCATCTACACAAATTGGCGTTCTCTAGATGTAAGTCTCTCATAAAATAACTCATTAAACACCAAATAGCATACCTATGATGAGGACACATACTCAACAACTCTTTAAATCTCGCCCAAGACTGATACAAAATCTCACTGTCCTTTTATGCAAGGTGAAAATTTGTCTTTTTAAACCATTGATCTTATATTGGAGAAAATATTTATTGAAGAAGACCTAAGTCATCTCATTCCATGACCCAATAAATCATGGTCTCAAAGATTATAACAAACTCTTAGCTATATCCTTCAAAGAGAAATATAAGAACTTGAATCTCACAATATCATTAGTTGCATTTTGACTATGAAAAGTCACAACTACTTCCTCAAATTTCCTAACGTGTACATATGAATTTTCATTTTCAAGCCATAAAAAGTGGAGAGTAATTGTATCATCCCTGTTTTAAAATCCAGTGGGTAAGTATTGGCTGGAAACATGATGCATAATGATATGGTTGTGCGTGTAAGGTGAAGGTAATTCTGAAGAGTCCTAGTAGGTTGTTCCTCGTGTTTACTCATTTTTTCAAAATTAGAAAAATTAGACTCTGACTCTAACACAAGTTTACGAGCAAACCAACCCAATGAGTCTCTATACCTGTGCATGCAAGGTAGAGAAAAACGCAACACTAAAAAAAAACTACAAGAAGAAAAATAAAATAAAATAAAGATGCAGTAAGCTAAAAGAGGAAATGAAGTTACTGCCTTTACAAACTACTGAAAAGAAAAACTATCTAACAATTCTTTTACCGTCTTCCCAGTAATGGCGCCAAAATTTGATTTTGTCCAAAAAATAATACGGTAATTGTCACATAGTTTTGGGGTGTCGATTCCACAAGGAGACAAATTAAAAAAATAGTATAAGGAAATAATAAAGAAACTAAAAAAAATATTAAATGATTTATGAAAGAGAGCAAAGATTAATTTTTAAGTACAAAGTAAAATGAAACAAAATAATTAATGGAAAAAGTATTCAAATTTGACGAACAATAAAATGTCAAGAATTCTTTACACATATTCAGTATTTTAATTATTTTTAATTCTTTGATAACTCAATTGAGAATTTAATTTCAAAATTCTCAATTAGAAGATATAGTACTGATAATCAAAATTAAATCAAATGTAACTTTTTGAAAAACTATTCACTGCATTTAAATTATATAAATTGATATCACTATTGAGAAAATCCAACGACGATAATATATTCGAGAGTGATATTGTAGCAAATAATTAAATCAATATAGACAATCAATTGATCCAAATATAATCAAAGAACTAATCCATTCAATAAAAAAAGCATGATTGAATCTATAACGAAATAAGTTTTCTAATCATTCCTAGAAGAAAATATCTATAATAAATTGAGAATGATAAAACAAAAAATTTTTAATAATTAAAGATCAAATATATGAACCAAGAATAAATTAAAAATATCATCATGTGTGCAAATTCATCTCTAACCTTATTTGAAAATTTAGTTACCCATAAACATGATAAACAACATAAATTCTCTAGAAAAATAATGAAGCAGCCGATCATTACAAATTTCGTCTCTTGTTCGTCCGTGCCTCTCTATTCCCGTTTATCTCTCTCAAAGAGCTGTAAATGAACTAGGTTACTCAATAGCATGCTCAGTACTCGCTCAATTAGTCTTGAATCGAACTCAACTTGTGAAAAAAAAAAACTTGCTCGTAAAAGCAGATACCCACTCGAGTAGTAAATGACACATACCCTATAAAACTCAACTCGACTCGACTAAAACTCGTTAAAACTCGCTCATTTATGCTTGAATCGACTTTTTAGCTCGACTTGATTAAAGTTCATTCATATATTGATAAATATATATACATTTATATGTTATATATATGTATTGCTAATAATATAAGAGTAGCACTTTTATAATTAAATATGTAATATGTAATTTAATTACTTATGTCTATATAATGAATATACTTCATGATTACATTTTATAATTTATACAATAATTATTCTATAAAATTTAATAATTTTATATATTAGTACGTGGGAATCATGTATGAAATATATACATATGCTATCATAGTATGTGTATTTATTAATAATATATATAAGCATATAACATATTATTATGATGAATAAATTTCGACTAGTTAAATATTAAATATTAATTTTTATTTATTTTTAAATTTTATTCAAAAATTTAAAAAAAAAAATCGAACTCGGCTCGACTCGAGTTCATTTGTGGGACGAGCTCAAGCTCGAACTCGAATTGGAAGTTTAGTTTATCGAGTCAAGTTAGAACAAAAAAAAAATCTCGAGCTCGAATTTAAATATTTTGAATCGAGTCGAGCTCGGCAAGCTAAAACTTGACTCGATTCAATTCAATTACAACTCTATTCTCCCATATGAAAATATCTATTTGTTTATATGGAGTTTAATTACCTTAACTATTCAAATATAAGTGTGGCGAGCATGTCTGGGGAGCAGCCACACTCGGCGCACTCCCCTCACATGAACAGTGTCGTGCACAGTGCACGGCACTGTTCATGTGAGGGGAGTGCGCTGAGTGTTGGCTACTCCCCTCACTTTTCCAAGTGTGGCTTGTAGGTGGATAATCGAAGAAATCTTGCGTTGTAAGGGGCCCATGTCCATGCGGCTAGTGGAGTCAAAATAGATGGATGCATGGGGCTTCAAAGTCGATGTGGCTGGTAGCCTTTTAGTTCGCTCCCCAAAAACATGTGCGGCCTTATGAATTCCACTAGTCCAGAAATTGAGTGGGGTCCAAAGCCCAATTTAATTGGGCCAAATCAAGTGCCGAATATAATATGTTGTGCTCCTCTATTTGTGTCCAGTGATTTTGTGAACGTGCGGCCCATTTGCATGTTGTTTAGTTGAAGCACAATTGCAAGCCATCTCTCACCTATCCATATGCAATATTTGAGATGTAAAATATTATAAAAATGTGCTCAAGCATATCTTAATGTAAATATAAATTCAATTCAATAATAGAAATTATATCTTATTATTCTTATTCACATTTTAGTATTTTAATCCAATAATAAGGTATATAGAGTACACGTACTCATCACTTCTCATTTCCAAGATGTAACATAATTCTGCCTTGTGTTATCTCTAAATCTCAGTCTGCATTCATACTAGGCCGAATGATACAAGTTAATATATTGGTGGCTTATGAAGTCCTTCACTTTCTAAGGAGGAAGAGAAAGGGCAAGAAGGGCTTTATGTCCCTCAAATTTGATATGAATACGGCTTATGATAAGGTGAAATGACCTTTTCTTAAAGCCATGTTGAGTAAGTTAGGTTTTCATGATAAAGTGACCCACCTCCTTATAAGCTATGCACAAAGCTCATCCTTTTTCATTCTTATCGATAGATCTCCAACTGGTCACATAATTCCTTTAAGAGAATTGAAGCAAGGTGATCCCATCTCCTTTTATTTATTCCTAATATGCACTTAAGATCTCATTGGTTTACTACAACATACAGCCACTTCTCATGTTCTCAGAGGCATACAAGTTTGTAGAGGTGCCCCAAGGTTGAACCATTTATTATTTGCCGATAATAGTTTGATTTTCTGTGATGCTAGTGTGTCTACTAACCTCATATTGCTTGAATTACTTAAGTCATATCAAGATGCCTCGGGTTAGTTGATCAACCATGAGAAATCTGCTATGATTTTTTCACCTAACACTGATGCTAGTCTTAAAAGGGAAATTATGCAGTTATGGGGCACCACTCAGATTATTCAATATGACCAATATCTTGAATTACCTCTTATGATACGTAGGTCCAAGAAACATTCTTTTGTAGAGATTAAACATAAGGTTTGGTTGAAATTGCAAGTTTGTAAGGGTGGTATGTTTTTCATAAGGTGGAAGGAAGATCCTTATCAAAGTTGTGACTTTAGTTATTCATTCCTATTGTATGAGTTGTTTTAAGCTTCCTTAACACTTTGTACAAACTTTGAGCAAATGATGGCAAGATTTTGGTGGGAGAAAAATAAATGATGAGAAAAGTCTCTGTTGGCAAAGCTGGTAGAAACTGTGTTACCCTAAAGCTCTAGGTGGTCTCGAATTGAAATATTTATCAACTTTTAACATGGCTTTGTTAGCTGAGCAAAGTTGGAGGTTATTGTAGAACCAGGATTCCCTTTTCCACAAAATGTACAAAGCCAAATATTTTCCATTCTTGAGGCTCCTCTTGGTACCACTTCTTCCTATACTTAGAGGGGCATATGGGAAGCCAAAAAACTACTTTTGCAAGGAGGAATGTGGTCTGTTGGTAATGGAGAAAGTATCCATATTCTAGATGATGTTTGGCTTCCTGATTATATAGACTTAAGAAGTATTTCTAGTATGCAAGTTCCTCAGAATCCTGTACTAGCTACTAGACTTGAGGGGAGGGAAAAGTCTCTTTACTCATTGACACCAATTCCAAATGGTGGGATATGTCTAAAGTACGAGCTCTCTTCCATCCTAATTTATCTGAGATTATTTTAAGACTTCATCCTTGCTATAATGATGATGGAGACAAGTAAATATGAGAGCATGAGAGGAGTGGCTCTTACAGTGTTAGAATTACATAAGACTTCATCCTATGCTAGCTACTAAATCCTAGAATTTCCTATGGAAAGTTAGAATACCTCATAAGGTTAGGACTTTAATTTGGAGGGCTTGCAAAGGCATTCTCCCATTTAAAGAAAATCTGCAGCATAAGAGGATTGAGGTGGATGGCTCCTGTTGCTTTTGCAATCGAAGTTTGGAGACTAGTATGCATGCCTTGCTCCCTTGCCCCTCTCGACTTTTGGGTTAGGAAATTCCTTTATTTATTTCCTCTTAACTAGTTTCCCTCCTTTCTAGTTACTGCTATGCAGATTTTTGTCAATGATGCTTCTAATGGTTTGGCAAATTTCTTTATGCTTTCCTGGGAGTGCTGGCATAAGCATAACACGATCATATATGAGGAGATCAACCTACCACCACAAGAAGTAATTGAGTTTGCACTTTCAAGAAAGTGTCTTATAGTCCAACAATTAACCAGGTTGTTGTCAGTAAACAAAGGAGTTGCTCAATGGTCTCCACCACCAATTGGTTTTCTCAAACTCAATTGTGATGGGGCTCTATTTTTTTACCAAAACAAAACTGGTATTGGCGCAATTCTCAGAGACCATAATGGTTCAATTATTATGGCTTTAAGCAAAGGTGAATATCATTTTCTAGAACCTAATGTGGTAGAAGCAATAGCAATCTTGAGAGGCCTTCAGTTATATCTTAACCTTGGCATTTAGCAAATGATGAATGAGTCTAATTGTCTACATATTGTTGAGGAGATATAGAGTACCTCTGAATTTTTTGCTACCATGAGGATTGTTATTGTAGAAATTAAAAGACTTTTATAATGGTTCCCCAACTGCCAAATTCAACATTGTGGTTGTTTATCTAATACTGCTGCTTATTCACTTGCACACAATGCCTGGGTTGCTAACCCTTACAATTGTGCATTACAAAAAATGTGGCTTTTAGCAGCATTTTTTGACTTGCCGCAATAACATTAGTCGGAGTAAGTACCTTAATACCAATTGTTGAGTTTTTGATATCCAATTAATAGCGCGAGATGCCCAATATGTGCACAAATGTGTAAATTAAGTTTAGCATTGAAAATTGGAGCTTCTATGTCAAGTTTATTATTGCAATAAATATTTGGTGTTAGTGGCATCCTCATTCTTTGCTTTCAGGCCTTTAATAGCGGCGACATTTGCCATTTCACTGCAACCTGGGCTAACTTTACAAAATCGTCTGATCTCGTGTTTGAGAACTCACCGAACTCTACCCCCCGCACATAGTTATCAATTCCCAGGACTCAATCCCTAATCTCTCTCTCAGCACGATAGCAGATTGCCTCATAGGAGCCCATGTCGTGGTCATACTGCGCTGTCGCCGCTCTCCTAGCAAGTGAGTGTAGACTCTTTCTCTCTCTCGCTCTGTTTCCTCTCCCTCTCTAGTTTTGGTATTGTGGTTGAATGTAAGGTTCATCAACTGTTGGGAAGATTAGGAAAAGATCTAGGATAGAACCTTCATGCGTCTCTCTCTTAGCCTCCTCTCTAACTTGTTTCTTCATTTCCAAATGGTGGAACCCTAACCCACATCTCCTCAAGAAGAGGGATAAACATAGGTACCTCACTTGTTGAGAGTTGTTGGGAATGCTACAAAATTTTCATGTTGGGGGCAATGTCATGTAATAGGTTGTGAACTTAATTTTCGCCCATCTAAACTGCATGACAATTTCACATTATTGTAGTTAAATTTGTGATTAAGTGTGACCTGGTTGTATGGCAATTTCACAATTTCTTGGTATGATGCATTAGCTATAACAAAATCTTAAATCGTATTCGTGTACAATTATTGTAAGTAGTATTGTATATATATATGGATATATGTGTGTATATTTTTACATATATATATATATATATATCTTTATATATATAAAGTGGCTATCTAACGGAAATTCTTGTTTTAACGAAAATTCTTGTTTCTCTGTTAAACTTAACACTTTCCGTCAGTTTTTGTTAAAATTAATACTGCATCTAATGAGAATTACCGTTTTAAACACAATTTATTACATGTATTCACTAAAATAATATTCTTGGCATTAAAATTAATTTCACATCTTCAACTTTCTACAATAGTAAACTTTTCATTTAAAACTCATTTAACATTTATTTAATACCACTTAATACTTTAAACATAATTCATTAAGCACATAAATAATGCTAGAAATTTCTATTTTAGAATTTCTACTTAGGACATATTTTTTAATTTTATTTTATGTAAAATAAATATAGAATAATAATAATAGTATACAATGACACAATAATAGTATAGAATATATAAATATAATAATATATATAGAAATAAACCATTCATAACAATTTATACGTTAGAGAGTTTAATTTTATTCATAAAAATTTTATTCCTATTATATGATTAATAATTTAATTTTTTAAAAAATAATTTATAATTTTAAAATGAATACATTATTTATTAAATTAACTATATATATGGTATATATAGTTAATATACGGTATATACAATTTATTATAATTATATTAAATTGGTAATAATAAGCAATAAATATAATTAATATTATATGTTTGATATTTAATTGAAATATATGTGATTAAATAAATTTATATAAATTATAAATTATAATATAACATTCTTATATAAATTATAAACTATATAATTTATTTTTTCAAAAAACTCATATTATTTCTTAAAAATAACCACATAACTAAAAAAATATAGATATTTTAATATCTCCTGTTTGGAGGCCGTACAAAACAATACAAATGTTAAGTTATCATCTTGAAATTAAAAAAATATCATATATTAAACTAACCTTTTATTAAAAGTTTAATCAAAATTATCTCAAACAAGTTTAATAAAACTATATGTTACGTTTATTTATAAGGCTATCTTATTATTTTTATTAATTTTTTTTATAATATATGAAAACGTATAATTATTTATCATCTACTTAATTATGAATAATCATTAAATTTTTATTAAAAATTAAATAAAATAAACGTACTTTACACGTTATTTTTATCTAGTATATTGATATATATTAATATATTGGTTTTATAAAAGTTGGTGTCCTGATGTCCTGATTGGTAAATTAAATTGTACATAAATTATTAGACTATGTACTTTAGAATTGGTGGATGCCATACCAACTGCCCAATCCAATTTAAAATAAAATATATATTTACAAAATAAATATATATATAATTAAATATAAAAGCAGAGAAAAATAAATAAAAACACGTGTATTGTGGCGTAATACATTAATAGCCAACCTGGGCTGTAATTTGCAACTGCTACAACTCCATATGCGACATTTAAAAAAGTTGCAAATAAACCCATATATGCGACAGGGTTTCAAAAGTGTCGATTAAAGCAAGAGCAAGCAAACAGTGGCTACCACTGTGCGGCACCAGTTAAAATGCCGACTTTGTTTAATTACAGCAAACTTTGGTGGCTTATGCGACTAACAAAATAGCTAGAAACATCGGTATTTATTGTAGTGGTGGTGGCATTTGACGACTCCAAATATAAATCATATTGCATTTGTTGATTGCCAATATTGTACCAATTGTTAAGGTCTTAGTACCTACTATTAATCAAATGCTTATTTCCTAAAAAAAATAAAAGAAAAAAGGAAAAAGAAGAATGGTTTTATTTATTATTATTAAATATAAAATGTGATAAAAAATAAATAAATTAGTTAGTATTAATTAGAATATTAACTATTTATTTAATTATAATATAATTAATATTAATATTTAATATATAATAAATGTGATACATATTAATATTAATTAAATTAAATAGAAAATTATTAAATTAATGATATTTTATTATTATATAAAGTGTAAATAGATATTCTAATGCGAGGATTGAATTTAAATAAAATAGACAAATATAAACTCATGTAACATTGACTAAAGTTTGAGTTTGTATTTACTGAATTCAATAAGGATCTTCTTATGGAACCATAATTGAAAAATAAAAAACACTAGTATTTAACCCCAAACTTAATAAAACATTAGACTAAACACTTTTACAATGTTAACATTTAGAGATTGTTTGGATAGTAAAATAAGTTAAATAGTTTTAAATGAAAGTTAAATAAGATTTTATTATATTATTATATTTTTAATATTATTATTTTAAAATTTAGAAAAATTGTATTATTTATTATAATTTATACAATAATTTATAAAAATTATAATATGAAACGAGATGAATTAAAAGTATTTTCCATGCGAAACAACCTAATTATTTTCAGATGGAATGGCATTATCGATTAGTTCGAAAGTAAGTGTCATGAACCAAAAGCATACATAAAATTCGAGACATTATCAATCATACCTTACCACTTACCACATAATTGTTGACTGCCCACCGTCACCAGATCATCCGCACCCACCGATCTACAATTTTTTACTCTTGCTCCTCACTCTTCCTTCTATAAAGCGTAAAGGGTTGGGCTCTCTCCATGTCTCTCCTTCAATTTGTTCTTTTCCTTTCAAATTGTACTGTAACACTACTGCTACGATACCCCTATATCTGTTCAGATAATATCCTGATATTTGTCTTGGATTTGAGCAGATCAATCCGCTCCTTCCTGATCTTTTGTGTATTCGGTGTGAAGCCGCTCCGGCATTACTAATAATTGGGTGGGAATCTAGCAACTTGGAAGGAAGATAAATCAAAAGCAAAGCATGTACGGCAGGGATCCGTGGGGCGGGCCCCTTGAGATAAACGCCGCGGACTCGGCCACAGACGACGACCGGAGCCGTAATCTGCAGGACTTGGACAGGGCGGCGCTGTCTCGGCCTCTCGACGAAACCCAGCAGAGCTGGCTGCTGGGCCCCGGCGAGCAGAAGAAGAAGAAGTACGTGGATCTTGGCTGCATCATCGTCAGCCGCAAGATCTTCGTCTGGACCGTCGGCACGCTGCTTGTCTCTGCCTTCTTGGCTGGCTTCATCACCGTAATCGTCAAGACCGTACCACGCCACCGCCATTCACATCCTCCCCCTGACAACTACACCCTCGCACTCCGCAAGGCTCTAATGTTCTTCAACGCCCAACGATGTAATCTTACTTTTCCCTATTCATGTTTTTTTTTTTTACCCTACTATTCATGTTAAGTAGATCTGCTTTGATAAAAGAGTACATAGACGCACATATTTTTATTTTTTTATATCATGTTTATACTTATATTTTAAAATATTTAATTGATTTTATTTTCCTATTTTTTAAAAATGTCTATATAATTATTTAAAGAATGGACAGTTTATTATGTTTTAAATCAAGTGATTTTATTTTGTAACTTATTTTTTAAAAATGTCCATATAATTATCTAAAGTATGGTAAAACAAAACTCTCTCAATTGTTTTGATTGAGATTAGGAGTATAATTAGTCCGATTCAGTCTAATTTTAGATAAAATCTAAAACTGAATTGATAATAACAGTTTTATATTTTTTAAAATCGATTATGTACTGATTACTCTTCAAAATCGATAGTATTAGTAGTATTGATTTCGGTCCAATTTTTTGGTTTTAAATTAGTTTATTAGGTTATTAATATATATATATATATATATATTAATATTAATTATAGTGATTAGAATAATTACATAAAATATTTGTTATAGTAAGTTTAATTTTTTATAACTATATTATTGATAGTGGTAATATTAATATACAAATACAAATAGTATTAATATACTAATAATAATACGATATCATTATTATATTATTATTTTATGTATAATTATTTAGTATAGTAATTTATATATAAACTTAAAGTATATTACTAATACTAATAGAATATTAGATTATTACTATTAGGTTATATATAAACTATAAATTGTAACTAATTTACATTGTATAATAATGTATAAAATATTATATATAATATAACAAATATTATTTTATATTACATATAATATTAAAAAAAATAATTTAAAATATATATTATATTGAACCAGTTCAATTTGGTCCGATCCAATTCTAGAAAGCTTAGAACCGAAACGAATCGGTATTCACCAATTTTTATATTACAGGAATTGATTTCAAATCGATACTGACCCAAAACCAGATTGATTACATCAGTTTGGACCAGCCTGGTCTAATTTTTTGGGTTTTTTTTGTACCCCTAATTGAGGCAGAGAAAAATTTTAAACTAAAGTCGATTCACCAACCTATTATATACATCGTCTAACGTGGCAAACCAAGTTTAGAGAAAATGGTTTAGACTTTATCTCCACTCTCTCCTCACAGCTTCTTCTTTTTATCCTCCCTATCTTGAATCCATCTAGAACGGTTGTTGGTGGTTGTGCGGTGAGAGAGGAGGCTACTGGTGGTTGTGAAGTGGCATGGGTGGCAGTGACGACTTCTTCTCTCTCTCTCCCCCCAAATCCACTTTGTTCTCTACCCTCCTCTATTTTGATTTCTTCTCCTTCATCCCAACTTCAATTAGAATGGCTGAGCATTGAGGGACTTAGGAAGACGATGAGGCTGTAGTGGCATGATGGAGGGGGTGCGATGGCTCTACAATGACATATCTAAACTTGTAACGTGGAGAGAAACTATGAGAGACTGAGAGAGCGTCAGAGGTGTTAGGGGCTTCAGCTTGACATGGGGAGGTTAAAGAGACGTGGTCGGTGAGAGAGGAGGTTGCTGGTGTTTGTGCAATGGCATGGGTGGGAATGTACAATGGTGGATCTAGACTAAAGGGATGAGAACTCATATATGTGAGATGAGTTCATGCGTGCGGGATAGATCAAAGCTAGGGTGGCTGGGGTGGCTGGGGTGGCTTGGTGGTCAGGAGGGACTTACGACGATGGTTGGAGGTCGTCGTAGTCGGTAGTGACATTGCTCGCAAGTAGGGCTGCAAACGAACAGAGCTGCTCGTGAACAATTTAAGCTCGACTCGTATAAACTCGATTCGAACTCGATTCGTTTAATAAATGAGTTGTTCGTGAACACTAATATTTGTTCGAATATTAAATGAGCTAAACTCTTATAATCTCGACTTGACTCGTATAAACTCGATTTGTGTTCGTGAACAAGATTCGTATAAACTCGATTTGACTCGTTTTGAACTCATAACAATACTCGTAATATTTCTATATACATATATATAATCTTTCATATATTCTTACATATATATTTTTTATTATATATATTTTCTGTATTATATATATTATTTTTGATATTTTGTATAAGTAATATATTTTGTTACTTTATGTAGAAGTAGCATTTTATTTCTTTACAATAATAATGTATTAAGTTCACAAAAAAATTATTGAGTCAAATATTTATAAAGAGTAAGAAACTCGAGTAATTACTCGACTAAGTTCGTCTCGTTCGTTAGAGAGTAAAAACAAAGATCGATAAATAACTCGATTCGATTCGAGCTCGTCTTTGATCGACTCGAATTCGACTCGACTCGCCAAACTCTCAGATCGACTCAAACTCGAACTCGAGTTATTTGAGTCCAGCTCGACTCGACGCGACTCGAACTCGTCTTTGATCGGATCATTTGCAGCCCTACTCGCAAGGGAGACCTGCGTTGAGAGAGTAAGAGACTGGCAGGAATTGAGAGTAAATGCATTTTACTATAATGAGTAAAACAATAAAAAAAACACATAAGTAATGTGTGGCTTTGCCGCTGATCAAGGCCTACTCGATTTGATAAGAAAAACTAAGGTTTGAAGTAGATGACCCTAGTTTAGGGTCTAAAGCAAAAATAATAACATATTGTATTCAATTATGATAATTATTTTTCAAAATTTAATCATTAAAAAATTATGTTCTCTCCCACAAAGCAAAGTAAAACTTATGTACTTTTTTTTAGGTAAACTAAAATTTATTTACTTAAAGGTATTTTTAATATGTCAAAAACGAATTAATCAAACTCTCACATGCATCCTAGCTTATTCATTCACATTCCCATTTAAAAAAAAAATCTGTACTCAAAATAAAAGCAAACGAGAGATGGAAAATCTTGGATCAAATCGTTTTGACTTCCTTTGTATTGATATTAGTTTTATTAAAATTTATTATTAAAAGTTGATGAAAAGTATAAGTTTATATAGATTAAAAAATTTTCATCATATTTAATCAAAAATGAAAAAAAAAATTGTAGAGAATAGCATAAAATTACTTTTTAATTGACTTTTAAATAGTAACTAATCAAATCTGATTGAGGAAAATAATAATCATTAAAATCATACTTTAAAAAAAATTTTTGTCATATTTAATCAAAAATAAAAATAAAAATATGTAAAAAATAGCATAAAAATACTTTTTGCTTGACTATTTATCAAAATTTCTTTTATATTACTTTTTAAGTTTTGTTCTTCAATCAAGTTTTATAACAGTTACTAAGTTTTGTACATGTAGCAAACTTAAATTAATCGTAAACTTAACCGTCACAAGTTTTTATACAATTAATGGTGGGCGGATTATTACAGAATGCGAAAACTTGTAGAAAACAATTTTTGCTTAGTTTTTTCTTGAGTAAAAAAGTTTGTGCAAAAAACAGCATTAGATTAATTTACTTTTGTACGAGAAAAGCTTATATTAATTGTAAACACTATTGCAATTCATTTTTTTATTGGATATAGGACTACAGATGCAGCAATTTCAGAATATGAAAAGTTGTATGAGATTAAGGTCAAAAAAACAATTATACAAAAACATATATATTTACTTTTGGACTCGTTTATTTTAATTAGATTTTGCACCACGGAAGTAAAATCTTGGCTTAAGTACCACTGGACCTGGTCTTATAGTTCATCTATAGTTTATCAAGTTAGAAAACTATTTCGTTCTCTTTGTTTAGTTATTTATTTATTTTTGCTTCCTAATCGCAGCGGGGAAACTGCCAAAGCATAATAACGTCTCGTGGAGAGGGAGCTCCTGTCTGGATGATGGCAAGTCCGATACTGCCACTTTTTACAAAGATCTGGTGGGTGGCTATTACGATGCTGGAGATGCTATCAAGTTTAACTTCCCTGCCTCGTTTGCCATGACCATGTTGAGCTGGAGTGTAATTGAATACAGTGCCAAATATGAAGCTGCTGGGGAGCTCAACCATGTTAAAGAGATAATAAAATGGGGGACTGATTACCTTCTCAAGACTTTCAACCATTCCGCTGATACCATAGACAGGATCGCTGCGCAGGTACATCTACATACTTGGTCATTCATTTAACCATATAGCTGATAGGAATATCTAAGAATCAGATTGTGCTTGCAACCTAGTTTCGTGCCATTGAACTATGCTTCCTGCTGTGTGTCCCTACCACTTAGTCTGTTAGGAAGGACAAAGACAGCTCCCCTTAGGGGCTGTCCTAGAGCTGTACTTCAGTATAATGGTTGCTACTACTAATTTAGGATTGTAATCGAGCCGATAGTCAAGCTTGACTTAAATAGCTGCAGCTTGAGCTTGATTTGGGAGCTTGCCAAGCTCAAGCTGATCTCCCAAATCGAGCTGATCAATACACAAGCTTGGGTCAATTCATTTTCCGTACTTTGGCCATGCTCTTTTATGAGCTCGAGCTTAGTCGAATTACTTCTCAAGATTTGTTCATGTTTTATGAGCTCAAGTCGAGTCAAGTTATTCTCAGGCTTTGCTCATACTTTGTTAAACTATTTATTATTTATTTTGAATGGAAATGAATAAAATAAAAAAAAAAAAGGAGAGAGAGAAGTGAGATATTATCAAACACCTCCTCGAGTAAAAGCTTTTCACAGCTAGTTGACCAAATTGAGGATCCCAAATTGCATGAGCAATAGGTCTTACATGTAGAGGGCCATTCAATTCAGTGGTGGACTTCTCAATTCTTGTATGTTATCCAAGGGATGGAGCCAAAGGCAAGTTCTTTTGGAGGTATTATCACAAAAATAGTGGCCTTCTAACTGGGCAGCATGTATAGGAGTCCCTTACACCAAGAATTTAACCCTAAATCACTAAGTCATCTAACATTTATCATATTGTACCATATGGGTCATTGAAAGTCCTCACCAATGTCACTTTCAAGAGTTTCTTGAGAGAGGATTGCCTCTAGGCTGAAGCTCGATAAAAGTCACTCAAAACTGGACTCTTTAGGTTGCACAGGAGTCCTCAGCCCCTTAGAACTCTTCAAGGTTTAACAATTGGCTGTTGGAATGCATAAGAAAATAGGACATCGATTGAAACCTATTTCAAGTGGCTGGGTTAATGGTGAAATGGCTGGAATCAAAAGCTTGATGAAAAATCATCCCATTACCTCAAATTGTGGGTAGGGTGGAGTGTGATTGGTGGCCTTCCCTTGAGGTTCCAATTCAAGATTTGGAACAGGCAGTCTAGAGAGTTTATAACACTTTTCCTTGCATGTTTGATAAGAAAAACAAAGAATGCCGCCATAACGCCCTAAGGGAGGCCTAAGCCACACCTAAGCCCTACTCCAAAAAGACTAGTCAACGTCCCATTGAAATCATTATAAATTGTAAGAACTTCTTCCTCCTACCCTCATCAATCGACATGGGGTATCACAATTCCTTAAATTGTCGATTTCCTCTTCTGGCCACTCCACTATTAGTGGCATGACTTAAGTCCCATATTTTGGATGGGTAGGCTTTGATATAAAGAGTAAAAACTTCTATCCCACAAGTAATGTGAGATGGCCTACACCATTTATATTATCACTTAGTATGGGGTATCGCACTCACCCCTCATTTGGCCTCTATGATATCCTTCATACTAACTAATAAAGTGGTGTATGGGATCTCACATTACTTAAGGGATACAAGTTCTTGCTCTTTATAAGGATTCCAATAGATTCCGATTATACTATTCACTAGCCCATTTGGAGTAAGGCCTAGATGTAGCTTGGGCTCCTCTTAGAATATTACAAATGATATAAGAGTCTATCTCAACAAGAAGTATGGGACTTAAACAATATCACCAACCATGGAATAGCTTGATGAGAATGTTGAAAATTTATGGGAAGGGGAGAGATTATGATACGCCATACTGAGTGATGAGTGTTGGTAGTATATGGGACCGCATATTGTTTAGAAAGGAGAAATGTTTGCTCTTGTAATGATTCCAATTGGCTTTAATTACACCATCAATTAGTCCTTGGGATAAGGGACCATATGTGGTTTGGGGCTCTCTTGGAGCGTTCCAACAACACAGTGCAGTGATACGGCTTCTCTTTGAACTTTTGAATAAAGTTTAAGTTTAAAGGGTGAGGGAGAGAGGGGCGGCACATTTTATGCTTTCTTGAAATCCTGTAACATCCCTTCCCTCATGGTTTGCACTTATTAACAATTTTCTAAATTACTTTAAAACATAAACAGAAGTCTTTATAAATGGCGAAGGCCTTTGTCTCTTCACCCTGAGCCATGCCTTTTCTTGCAGCTGCATCCTCACTTTGATGATTACCTGGATCAGTAACAATAAAAAGAAAACTGTCAAATACTCCATAAGCAACTGCTTCATACAGTGAGCAATATAACCAAAAAACACTTCATTTGTAATGAATGTTTTCCCCTCATTTTCAACAGGTTGGGGTTGGAGATACTTCTGAAGGGAGTACAACTCCTAATGATCATTATTGCTGGATGCGTCCTGAGGATATTGATTACAAACGACCTGTACATGAATGTAGCAGCTGCTCAGATCTTGCTGCAGAAATGGCTGCTGCTCTAGCTGCTGGATCTATCGTTTTCAAGGACAACAAGGCCTATTCACAGAAACTCATCCATGGTGCCCGAACACTCTTCAAGTT
The DNA here is from genome assembly GCA_036559045.1 of Platycarya longipes. Classification (NCBI taxonomy): domain Eukaryota; kingdom Viridiplantae; phylum Streptophyta; class Magnoliopsida; order Fagales; family Juglandaceae; genus Platycarya; species Platycarya longipes. Next base: position 45,791,441 of record CM071798.1, on the reverse strand, counting down.
TTCAAGGGAACAGAGGGGCAGATATAGTGCAGGTGGATCAGAAGCTGCGCTGTTTTATAATTCCACTAGTTACTGGGATGAGTTTGTATGGGGTGGTGCCTGGTTGTACTATGCAACTGGTAACTCTTCCTATCTTCAGCTTGCCACCACACCTGGTCTGGCCAAGCATGCAGGTGCTTTCTGGGGAGGGCCTGATTATGGTGTGCTGAGCTGGGACAACAAACTTGCTGGTGCTCAGGTAACTTAATGTGTTTTCTTCTTAAGGTCTGAATTTATTTTTGCCTTTTTTAATGTGTGTTGAATGCGATGCTTATTTGATGTTCATTCTGATGGAGAGAGATTCGCCCTTGATCCAATATTTTTTGCGTGCTTATATGTTATAGATGTGTTATGCTATTAGATTTGATTGCAGTAATTTCTGCTTACATAGAATAAATATCAGTTATTTCTTCCTGCATGCCCCATATTAATACTTCCCATGAATTTCTTACTGTATGTTTATGTATATTTACTCATCAGGCTAATTTCATTTGTATGTCTAGAGGATCAAGTTCGAGTTTCTGGGTTTGACTTACCAACTTTAGAGCCAATGGAGAAGTAAAAAATTTATCTTTTGGGGCTGAACTTATATTATAACAAAAAGCTTTTGTAAGTAAACCAAACCCCCTTAAACTACAATCTCATATGGAATTACCCCCTAACTATCAATTTTGGCAATCACTCCCTTAAGCTACTAAAAATTGCAATTTTTCCTCTTTAATTAATCTGACATAAATACCCTTGATAGAAAAATAAAAGTCATATAATCTTTAAAAAAAAAATTTAAAGCAGTAAAAATAGAACTTTAAAAAATAGTCATGAAAAAGAAAAAATGGGGAATTTCTTTGAAAGAATAAAAAAAATTGAATAATCAAAAATGCGAAAAATATTTTTTAATATATATATATATATTTTAAATAGTCTGTATATTTTGTTGTTGTCTTAGAATTTATAGTGGTAGTTTTTTCTTTGTAGGGGAGATGGTACGTCACGATCTTTTAATAGAGTTTGGAAGGGGTAGCTGAAAACTGAGTGGAAGTTTGAGGGGCTGTATATTTTTCCTCAACAATCTCTTTGTATATAATTTATATTTTTTATATAAAATGATGGGGAACTATAAAACATAGGTGAAGATGCAAATATATATATATATATATGTATCTCACATATTCATCAATCTGAAGATCTCTAACGCACAATATGGTTGTGACAGATCATAAATTGAAACTATGACACGTCTTCTTTTCTTGTGTTTAGGTTGTTCTAGCCCCTCTCCTTGCCTCTATCTCTGTTAGGTTAGGTTTGGATGGTGAGTTGAAATAAAAATTAAAAGTTGAATAAAGTATCGTTATATATATTATTTTTAATATTGTTATTATTTTGATATTTCAAAAAATTGAATTATTTATTATATTTTGTATAAAAATTTGTAAAAACTATAATAATTAGATGAAATTAAATAGGTTGAGAGCCCCTCTCAATCCAAATCGAGCCTTAGAGCTCTCTGGTCGTTAATGGGTTTATTTCTAACAGAATCTTATTTTCATGTGGTTAGGTTCTTCTAAGCCGTTTGAGGTTGTTCTTGAGCCCTGGGTATCCATATGAGGAAATTTTGAGGACATTCCACAATCAGACCAGCATCATTATGTGCTCATACCTTCCCATTTTCACCAGCTTTAATAGAACCAAAGGTACACTATCTCTTTTATTTTATCTCATCATTATAATTTTTTAAATTTTTATATGAAATATTATCTCTTTTATTATATACTCATATCTCAACTCATCTTATCTCAATTCAGAATTCAAACCATATCTAAATCCTTTTATATCTAGTTTAAGTATCCTTGTTGGAAGCATAACATTTGACAGCCAGATTGGACTGACTCAATCATAGTTAATTTCTTTTTGTTTTCTTTTTTTTTCTTCAAATTCTCTTATTCTTTTTTTTTTTTTAGAAAAAGGGCAGCTGAAAAGTCATATTTCATTTGTGAAAATAAATAACAATAAAAAATATAATTTTTATTCAATTCAGTCAAATCTGGTTGTCAAATGGTATGTTAATCCTTTCCTTAAGTTCAATGTGTGGATGGGATTCGTTCTGATTCTTTGGAGAGAGTCTTTGCAGGGGGGTTGATTCAGTTAAACCATGGAAGGCCTCAACCTCTTCAATATGTGGTAAATGCAGCCTTTTTAGCTACGCTCTATAGTGATTATCTCGAAGCTGCAGATACACCTGGTTGGTATTGTGGGCCCAATTTCTATTCTACCAAAGTTTTGCGTGAATTTGCCAAAACACAGGTACATGATGTTAATTTCGTTTAGTTATAAAAATAATTTTATTTTATCTTATTTCATATGTTATTACAAACTTTTTAAATTTTTATATAAAATATAATAAATAATATAATTTTTTCATATTCTAAATAAATAATAATATGAAAAAAATATATCACTATCCAAAGGGACTAGTCTCCTTCAACAAATTTATTTTACCAAAAAAAAAAAGAAAAAAGGTTTTCAAGGGAACTTGACTCTGGTCACTTGATAGTAAGTGGGTGCTGATAAATGATTGACAATATACTGTGGTGTTACTTGCAGATTGATTACATCCTTGGTAAAAATCCTCGCAAGATGAGCTATGTTGTGGGTTTTGGTAATCATTACCCAAGACACGCACACCATAGAGGTGCATCTATCCCTAAGAACAAGATCAAGTATAACTGTAAAGGAGGCTGGAAATGGCGGGACAGTACGAAGCTAAACCCAAATACATTGGTTGGAGCTATGGTTGCTGGCCCTGACAAGCATGATGGTTTCCATGATGTTCGTACAAACTACAATTACACGGAGCCTACTCTTGCTGGCAACGCAGGTTTAGTTGCCGCACTTGTGGCTTTGTCTGGTGATGGGACTACTGGGATTGACAAGAACACCATTTTCTCTGCAGTTCCCCCCATGTTTCCAACCCCACCACCACCTCCGGCACCTTGGAAACCATGAGTTATTGTGTCACTCATCTTCTATTGCCAAGTGTGCTGACTAACGAGTTTTTGGTGCAGTATGTTTTGGTGTTCCTATTTCCTTAATGTTAAGGGAAATGCTACGACGAAGAAGGAGATGCACATAAGAAAGCAATGTCTAACTCCCTAAAGGCAATGAGTTGGGCCCAGGTTGGAGATTTAAGGGTCATGGCCAGTGTTAAGAATCGATCACTAATATGGGAATGTCTGTTTCTTTGAGTTTTTTCCTATATGTAATATATACGTAAACTATTATGATCATTCATTAGACAAGAATTTAACAGTTTGAAATATGAGTTCACAAATCAATTTCTATCTTACTACACCAATTTTGTTTTCTTCGTTGAATTGTTTTTTAATTCTTCCTAGCTTTGAAAGTGCCCGTAAGATTTCCATCCAATAGTATCTCGACTTTCCCGCGGCAGATCTTGGTATATTCATGTCAGTTTATTCTCGGTTTGTGCCAATTGATTTCAGCCATTACATGAGTTTTCAATTCTTGAACGTTGTTGGCAACGAACCTTCTAATCTTGGTAACGCTCTGGTTAATTGGAGAGAGGACTCAAAGAGCAGACAACACCCGATCTCATTTTAGCCAGCATGCTAGATTGTCAATCTATTATTTGTCTTCCGCTGAATGTTTCGCAGGAGAAATTCACATCTCCCACTACCATATTGTCTCTTGCGTTGTCATTGGTGACAGAGTTGGTCACCATGCATCTATATAATTCCCACGACCAAGATTGGATAGGTTAATTATTTAGTTGGAACGGTAGAGTTCATTTTCAATAAGTTACTTGCCACATGTTGCCTAACAATAGTAGTACGATCTATTCCTCGGTTCTGTTGGTGCTAAGGCCAAGTCATTCCTTTCGGGAAAGTTATCTTCGATGTTAGACTTAAAATCTTGGTAAATGACTAAAGTTAAGAATAAAGCAAGAGCTTGCTTGTTAACATTCCACTTTTAACTTTTCTACATTCTGTGCATTACTTAAGAATGGTCCCCATGAATCGATGGGAGTTGTTTGTTTCCTCTCATTTCATTAACAACTTGCGTCCACGTTATAATGTTTCTCCTTTTAGCTTTTACATATTCTTTTCCTCCCCAGCACAACCATGTTTGTCATATATATAAAGATGACCTTGTTGTGAACTGCATTATCCGAGTATGGAAGCGGAACTCAGTACCTCCTTGGAGTATACGCCAACATGGATAGTTGCCCTTGTCTGCTCCATCATTGTTCTTATATCTTTATGTGCTGAGCGAGCTCTTCATCACCTTGGAAAGGTATTCAAATTTTCGTCATGTGAGCTCTAACATTATTATAATAATGCCCGTAGCCTTAAGTAGTTTGTTGTTTGTTGGTGTTGGCTTCCCCATTCAGTTCTTGAAGCATAAGGAACAAGATAAACTACATGGAGCCTTGGAAAAATTGAAGGAAGGTTTGCTTTCTCTCTCTCTCTCTCTCTCTCTCTCATAAGCCACATTTGCAACTCTAGTAATCCTCCATCTCTCATTTTAACTTGCAAATTCAGCATGGATAAATATTTACATTAATTATTCGCTAATTAAGCCTGATCATTAATGTGCTCCCCTGATGCTTCTTTACAGAATTGATGCTTCTAGGGTTCATTTCCCTTTTGTTAACGGTCTTTCAAGGTTTGATAAGTCGTATATGCATACCAACTCATCTTGCATCTTTCATGCTTCCATGCAAGAGGGACACGGGTTCCTCAAATGGTTCTGAACATTACTCTCATCGACCTGTAAGAAATCGACGACAGCTTCTGTCTGAAGATACTAATTCAGGGCACTGTCTAAATGAGGTGTGATAAAATATTTTATTACAGCTTGTTTTTTTATACCTACCTTATTTTATTCTCAAGATGCTTGTAAATATTGATGTGCTATATACACGCGTGAAAATGAATAATATGCATTCCATCCATTTCAAGTGCAAATGATATAAAGGTGTCGCCATAAAAGATAAAAATGATGTTTATCATTGAAATGGAAGTATAAGCTATCTAATAAAGCGGATATTCAATTGATCCATACTTACATCTCTTGTTTTTTTTTTTTGTCTTTTCGTACTCAGGGAAAGTATCCATTGTTATCATTGGAAGCATTACACCATCTGCACATTTTCATTTTTGTATTGGCAGTTGTTCATGTGATCTTCTGTGTCACGACAATGGTTCTTGGGGGAGCCAGGGTAATCTATTCATGCTTCCTACTTTAGTTTGCATTGAAAAAGTGTTCTTTTATAATTCTGTTTTCTTTTAAGAAGTTGTTATGCCTTCTGCATCTTTGTTCGTCATAATGTCACTACTTGAAATCTACATGGCTTTAGTTCATGACAAGAATTTGTGGTTTTTACTCTTAATTTGTTGTCCATTTTCTTGCATTAAGCTCTTTGACAAGAATCTCATAGTTTATGTAATTTTCCTTATGCGTATGTAGATACGCCAGTGGAAGCTCTGGGAGGACACAATTAGGAATGAAATTTCAGAGTCAAAGAAAGGTAATCTGAACCCAGATTTGTAATATATATTGAACAATACTTTATTAGCTAATTGAATTTTTTGTTTTAACTAGAATGAACACATAAATAATATTTTATGCAGATCCAACAAGGGGCAGTAGCACTTATGCTCACAAGTACTTTCTCAAAGATCCTGCAATTGGATATTGGAGAAGGGCAGCTATTGTTAGTTGGATGGTCAGTTTGAATTTCTCTTTCCCACTTGTATTGAAATTCACCAAGTATGAATCTTGAGGTATCTGCATTTGTCGTTTTCTTTCATTAGTTGGATGAGCTTAGAGCTTATCTCTTCGTAATTTAATATCCCCAAATTAGTCAGAAAAGACCTCCATTGATGCAAACAATTATAGTTAAATGATTTCTTTATAAATTACATAAACAATGTACACTGTTTATTTCTTAAGCGTTACTGTTATCAAAATGTTGTGTTTAACTTTCATAATATTATTCAGTATCTATCGGTGTGACTCTTAATTTAATACCTGCTATTTCCTGATCTAAACTAATTCCAAACTAAGCAAGATGAAACAATTACATCTGTAACGCCTATCCTTGTGGTGGGACTTTAAAATATGATTTTAAGTAAAGAAGACAAGAATTACCATCTTTTTAAAACTTCTTCCTTCCCTATCCAGGATATAAAAGGCTATATTTTAAAACAAAACATGTTTTAAGATTAACAGAGAGTTACAGCAAATAACATTAAAATTAAAAGTCCTTCGTACATAAAACGTCATGCCTAGACTTCTGTGCTCTTTCCCTAGAACCATGTCTGTCATGATGCCTTCTACTCATTTTGTTCCTGAGAGAGAAGGATATACATAAAAACTAAAATGAATTGATAACTCAGTATACATTAAAAATAATTTTGATGAATGTACATAAGACATTCATTCATTAAAATATTACAAGATGGGGTTTTTATTAAAAACAAATTTCTTTTCACAAAACATTTTCCACACCTTGTGCCTTCATTTCTTAAAGTAATTAAAACATGCATAAAAACCTACATTCATTTTGTCTTATCACTTTCCTTTGATTGGTACACATTATTATGTCCTATGTGTTAGGGTTAACAGTCTTTCTTTGGACTTGGGTCCCGTCCGTAGCCACAAGTTGAAAACTTCTTTCAGTTAAGGGGCAACAATGGGTGCATTGATAGGACTTAGGGCTGTAATCAAACCGGTCTTTGGTTTGTCGAGCTCGGCTCAACTCAAAATATTCGAGCTCGAGCCCAAGTTCGAGATTTTTATTTATTTATTGTTCAAATTTGACTCAATAAACTAAGCTGTCAACTCGAGCTCGTCCCACAAACCAACTTGAGTCTAAACGAGCTTGAGCTCGACCTCGAATTATTATTAATTTTTTAATTTTTTTAATAAAATTTAAAAATTAATAAATTAAAAGTTAATAAATTAATAAAAAAAACTAATACTTAATGTTACTTAATGTCTAAATAATTGATATTTATTCATAATAACAATATGTTATATGCTTACATATATTATTAATAAATACACATAATATGATAGCATATATATATTTCATACATAGTTCCCACGTACTAATATTTGAAATTATTAAATTTTATAGATTAATAATTATACAAATTATAAAATATAACTATAAAACATATTCAGAATATAGACATAAGTAATTTGATTACATATTACATATTTAGTTATAAAAGTGTTATACTTATATTATTAGCAATACATATATATGTGTATATATTTATCAATATATATATAAACTTTAATCAAGTCGAGCTAACGAGCCGACTCGAGCATAAACAAGCGAGTCTTAATGAGTTTTAACCAAGTCAAGTCGAGTTTTATCATATATGTATTATTTATTAATCAAACGAGTTTCTGCTTTTTCGAGCGAGTTTTTTTTTTTTTATGAATCGAGTTCAATTCAAGTTTAACTAGGCGAGTACTGAGCGGACTGTCGAATAGACTGGTTCATTTACAGCCCTAACAGTACTACTCTGCCTATTCATTGGTATCATCATTCATTCATTCTTCTTTGCCCTTTACGTATTTTCATATATTAAAGCATTCATTTATTCAGTCCTTTCCTTTTGATTCTTTTTATTCATCAGTCCATTCATTTATAAACGTCAATTAAAAGCATGAGTTTAAACATCATCTCTCAAGGTATCATTTAAATCAATCCATTTAATGCCCAATTTGGACTGCATTATACATAGAAAATGTGGCAAATTATTAACTCGTTTATAACAAACACACCATCTTGCATAGTGACATTTGGTATAACCAATTAAATTCAAGGAATTGCTATTTGCTTGTGATAATGTTTGAAGACTTTTTATGTTTTTTGGTAGATATCATTCTTCAAACAGTTTTATGGCTCTGTTACCAAGTCAGACTACATTGTACTACGACAAGGATTCATTAAGGTCAAATTTACATCATTTCTACATACACAAGCATATCTAGTTTGTTTCATATGTTATTTACATTTGTTTTGTTCCTTCCCAGCAGGAGCACTTCCCTAACAATCCTAAATTTAATTTTCACAATTACATGATGCGGACACTTGAAGTTGATTTCAAAAAAGTTGTAGGCATAAGGTAAAACCCAAAGACATAGTTTAATTATTGAACTATTTTCCAAGATTCGGATTGTATTTTACACACTAACATTTCCACTTCTTTAAAAAATCATAGTTGGTACCTGTGGCTCTTTGTTGTGGTCTTTTTGCTACTGAATGTGGCAGGTAATTATGTGCTTAGACCTTGATTGTGTGCCTACACATCTCATTTCATGAATGGAATTTTGAATCTTACTCTTGTTTAAATTGAACAAGCAGGATGGCACACATATTTTTGGTTGTCCTTTTTGCCATTGATTGTAAGTGGCTTAGGTAGATTCCTAGTGGAAATCAGTTAGTTATTTATGGAATGGACATAATTGGACTAATGTTTGAGATGGTTGGATTGACAGCTGCTACTCTTTGTGGGTGCTAAGTTAGAACACATCATTACACGTTTGACTATGGAGGTAGAAGATCGGATTAAGAGAAATGATCATGATCAAGCACAGCAGAGCACAGATATGTCGAGAAAGGAGGAGAAAGAAAGTGAAGCAGTAAGAGTGAAGCCTTCAGATGATCACTTTTGGTTTGGTCGCCCCGCCATTGTTCTCAACTTAATTCAATTCATTTTGTTTCAGAACTCATTTGAGATTGCATTCTTCTTCTGGATCTTGGTGAGGAAATATATATCAGCTAGTTAGCTATGTAGTTCACATTTCGTTCCAAAACCGTACATCATACATACAACCGCATTATTACGTTCTTCACATTTACTCTTTTGCAGAGCACATACGGATTCAAGTCTTGCATCATGGAAAAAGTAGGTTACATTGTAACAAGACTTATTATGGGGTAATACGTAAGGGACGAGGAAATTATGGAACATATGTTAATCTTTTGTTCTTGTCCCATCACATCATTCAGTTGCTCATGTGATAGTTTCTTTATGCAGGGTGATTGTTCAAGTGCTATGTAGCTACAGCACCTTGCCTTTATATGCTATTGTGACCCTGGTTAGATACACATGCTTCTTCATTTGATCAATCGATAAGCTTCTCTTGAGATATGAAAATCCCCATTGTTTCTTACCTAATTTATTTTCACCACATGAAGATGGGTAGCTATTTCAAAGAAGGCATCTTTCGTCCTGACCTGGAATCATCTATTAAAAGTTGGTCGAGGAATACCAAGGAAACACAAAGTTCTGAAGCAAGTCAAATACAAATGCAAAAAATGAATAAAGAAATGACCCAAATTGCTCAGACTTCAGACCTAGCGACGATTGCGATTGAAGAAACTACAACATCAATAACTGAGCTCCCTTCCGAAGCCCAAGAGCCTTTTCCATTATCTTAAGTCTTGCTTCAGAAACATCACATGCTACGTGACAATTTGATTTCAGATGATAATATTCACTATGGATTATAAGTAAGATTTTTTTTTCATTTTCATTGAAAAAAAAAAGGAAGAAATATTCTTTCTATAACAATAGTGGTCTTAATCTTTCATTTTCTGATGTGTGTTGTAGACCTTATCAAGTATGTTATGGATCTTATAATCTTGGGCAGTAAATTGTATGATTTTAATGAACAACACGGGGGCAACAAAATGCAACGTTCTAATTAAACTGGTGAGCAGCACCGTATAGGCCCTCGGTATAAACGGCACCATCTTATGCCCACTTAATCCACAGACCAATTCACATGTTTTAGAGCATCCTCATTGACTTCATTAATGTATTTTTTAAAATTTGATGAAAAGTATAAGTTTTTTACAAATTTAAAATCTTCTTATTCATAACCTTACATTGGATTAATTATTGGATTTATTAAAATAATAATATAATAATATAATTTATGAAATCAATAAATACATTTACAATTTATTAATCTAACAAATATATTGAAAGATAATAAAAAATTATTTTGATAGGTAAATAATAAGTTTTCAAGTTTGAAGAGTGAAATGAAGTTGATGTAACTCATAACTTCTTTAAATGGATCTCTTAGATGAATCCAATGCAACTATATTTTAGATAAATTCATCACATTTTGCATTTGGCTTGGAAGCCAATGCCAATGCTTTCACTCTTTCTTGATAGCCCCAGTGCTTCACACTTCATCTTCTCTCAATCCTTCTTTTGTCTTCAGATTTGAGCACCTAACAATTGTCCATCTCTTAAAGAATCTCGCCCGAGGTGCGGGTGAAGTTCTTGAAGTTTTCACAAAACTTCTTAGCTATTGTCATCCGAGGATGTTCATGGCCACTTCACCAGCACCTCTGTTACAGCTTGGTTGCCTTGGCATCTAATCCACAGATCTATCACGACTTGAGTCTCGGGTTGAAGACCTCCATTTTTATCCACCGGTGCTAGCATTCGTTGGGGCTGGATCTAACTCCCCAACTTCTTTTTCAAGCTAGAGACATGGAACACCGGATGGATTTTGGAAGAGGGTGGCAAGCTCAACCTATATGCGGCGGTGCCGATCTTCTGCAACACCTAGAACGGCCCAAAAGACACGGGCAAAAGTTTCATATTGCCATGCATAGCTACAGATTTTTTATGATAAGGATACAGATGTAAGTACACCCAATCCCCCCAATCTCGAAACTCCTTTTTGTTCTTCTTCGATGCAGCATATATTTTAATTATACTCTGAGCTCACTTCATGTTTTCTTTCAAAATTTCTCTAATTTTTTTCTCTAGATCACATTAATTAGTCAACTGCTTCAATTGAAGAATTTTCTGGCACATAGGACACTAATCATGGTGGTGGATAGCTGTAAAGGGCTTGAAAAGGAGAGATCTTTGTGGTTGTATGATAGGAGTTGTTATAGCTTCGTTTTGCCTTGGATAACTATTCACTCCATTCTATTTGTTTTGTATCAGCATAGCAACGTAAGTATATCTCCAAGCATTTATTTAGTGCCTTTGTTTGCCTATCTAATTGGGATGGTAAGTAGAGCTAAAATTCAGTGAAGAGCCTTGTAGTGTATATAACTTCCTCCAAAAAGAGAAGAAATATGGGATCCCGATCCAACACAATGGACCTAGAAATTCCTTGTAACTTGAACACCCCGTCCATGAAGGCCTGAGCCATACCCCTTGGGCAATATAGGGGTGTGCCAAAGTCATAAATGGCCTATTTTGTGTAGCGGTCAACAACCACTAAGATAACACTCATCCTATAAGAGATAGGGAGTCCCTCTATGAATTCCAGGAAAATGTCAATCCAAGTTTGGCTTGGAATAAGAAGGGGCTGCATTAACCCTAGAGTTAGTCTCCCTTTTATTAACTTGACAGATATTCCATTCTTTGACTTTCATTTTTATATTCCTTTTCGACCCCCTCCAAAAAAATCCCTCTTGGATCATTGATAGGTCTTTAAGTATCTAGTGTGCCCCGCATGTGGGTTGTCATGTAGGTAGTCTAGCACCTTATTTTGAAGTTAGAATTTGCTATCACCACAATTTGCCTTTTATCAAAACCAATCTTTGTTGGAAGGAGTATCCTAGAGGAACATCTTGTTTATTTTGCAACTTATCCATTAAATCCACCATGGCCAAATATCCTTCTTCCACTTCAAGCTTCTCATCTCGCCTTAAGAGTGCATCAGCTACCTTATTCTCCATTCCCTTCTTGTATTCCATGGAGAAGCCATAGCCTATGTTTGGTAATCCATTTTGTTGTGCCGCTGTGCCTACCTTCGATTCAAGTAGAATTTTTTGTACTTACTATTCTATTTTAATAGTAAATGACTGACCCAACAAATAAGATCTCCATCTATGCATAGCTGTGACTAGGGCCAACAGCTCTTTTACGTAGGTTGACAATAACACACCTTACCCTTAGTACCTTGCTACTATAAGCGATAGGCTTGCAACAAAATAAAGTGTTATTTTTGTCATGGTTTTATATATATATACATATATATATATATAATAGTTTATGGTGTAATTTATATGTTTCCAAAAAATTACAATGTATCTCGGATAGTGTTACGCCTCATGTAACCCGTTGTACCTTTTTTAAGATTTTAATATAAGGAGGTGTACTTTTATCATGATATGTGTGGTGTAATGTGTTTTAGTGTAATTTTTATTGGCCACAGAGATTATTATGTGAGTAATATATGTTCTTTCAATGGTAGAGCTATAGAATTTTTTTTTTTTTTTGGTGCAAACCTTATCGTTGTGGTATTCATGACTTCTTATCTCTCTTTATAGCTCATAGAATGTAAATGAGTCTTCCAGATGTATATGGGCTATATCTCTTTTATTATCATTAATACAAATTATCTCTTACAAAAAAAAATGGCCATGCAACAATAATGCATACTTATCAAAATATGGCCAAGCAAAAATTAAGTACTTAAGTGAATAATTATAGTATATGTATTATGTATCATGTGTAACTATATAAAAAATGTATTAATAAAGATGTTATACCTTTATAGTTCATTATAAGGTTTATATAATTTGGTATTTTTAATTATTTGATAATTTGGTATTTTTAATTATTTAATTCATTCAATATATATATTCTTTTATATTTTTTATATATAAGAGTATAAACAAAACTCGAGTAATAACTCCTCTTGATTAAGGCTCGTTAAGGATCGCTTGGTCATACTCGACTCGGCTCGATTAATACTCGTAAATAAATCATGGATATATATGATTTATTACCTTGCCTAGTCATTAATACCTACATATTGAATATAGTTTATAATGATATGTTAGTTAATTAAGCACTTAAGTGAATAATTATTATTATTATATATATAATGTGTAATAGTTATTATATAAGACTTGGTTTATATAATAATTAAATTTTTATTAGATTTAATATTTTATTTTCTAATTTGATAGTTTTAATTATTTAATTCATTCAAAATATACAAATATATATAGAGAAACACTTCGTGTCACCTATAATCTCATTTTATAGGAAGCCAATAAGTGATTGCCACATAGGAGAAACGGTTTAAACATAGTGGATTGCGCTGCAGGAAACCTCTCCCTAGGGGTGGGCAGCAAGTGCGGGTATTCGTTATCCCGCCCGGATTCTGCTCCGCCCCGCTATGTAGGGACGGCTTAATCCGTCCGGCAGGTGAGGGGCGGAAGGACCCTGCCCACTTTGAGGGTGGAAGTCGGGGGCGGAGGCCCGCCCCCAGCTTTTACTAATATAATAATATATTTATTTTTATATATAATATATAATATATATATATATATATATAATATGTATGACCACCATGAAAAGAGAAAGAATTGTGATTCAAAAGACCATGCCCACCATGAAAAAAGAGAAAGAAATGAGAGAGAGAAGAACTAAGAAGGATTTGGAACTTACGATCCCAACTACTCCTCAATCATGCATGATTATTAATTAGTTTACTGCTCTTTTGCTTTTAGCCTTTCACATTTCACTTCTACATCAGGAAGCCATCGACTTGAGAAAAAGATGCTGGCATAGAGAATTAAAGGTGCATTTATACGAGATGACCAGAAAACACTTAGGGTTTATTTTGTTAAAACGTACCGTTTGCATTGAGATAGAGGCATGGGTTGGGCCGACTTTGGGCAAACATAAATTGGGCCATTTTTTGGGCTCCAAATGAGAAAACAATTATTTAGACTTGACTATTAGCACATAATTTATTTAGATTTGTTCACTTGATATACGAATTGCATATCAAATTGTATTAAAAATTTAAAATATTAAAAAAAAATTACATTTTTGTAAGATTTTATTTGTTTTAATTCATACTGCAATAATTATTTCAAATTTATAATAATGTTTATAATATTTTATAATTTGCTAATGTTCTATGGTTTGTATGCGAAATGTGTTCTCTGTCAATGTTGTTCCTGTGAATATATGCTAGATGTTTTAAATATATCTTTTAAAACTTGTTGCTCCTATATTAAACTTGTCTCTCTTGTAATATATACTTTTAAAATATCCGTACACAGTTATAGACACTCTACAAATCATCTATATAATATGTATCGTAAATACAAAGAAAATGTTAAAATATAGACAACATCACGTTTGTTTATAGTTAGTAGTTACAAATTTGAGTTAGTTACAAATTGGACCCATTTTAGAATGAATTTTTTGTTAAGTTGTATGTGTAAATTAGTTAACATATATCACACCCCCCACTGTACTTGCGATGCGTCCCAAGATATTTTTCTTATTCCCCCTTGCGTGGCTTTTAGCTATAGTTTTCCGATATGAGAACTTTATAGGACACCAGTTTAAAGATAGATATATATATATATTCTTATATATATAATAGATAAAAGAGTATAAATAAAATTCTGAGTAATAACTTCTCTCAATTAAGACTTGTTAAGGGTCGCTTGGTCGCGCTCAATTCGGCTCGTTAACTCAATTTGATTACTACCCATGAGCAAATCATGGATATATATAATTTATTACCTTGAATTTAATATATATTTGACTTTAATTTATTTAAATTTATTAAGTACAAACAGAGATTATATCATATGTAATTTTTACATGGATTTAGTGAGCACAAACAAAGATTGAACTTAACTTATTTGAATTTAATAAGTCAAACAGAGATTCAATTCAATTTATTTGAATTTAATAAGAAAAAACAGACATTGTATCATGTGTAATTTTTACATAAATTTAAGAAATACAAACAGAGATTGAATTTAATTTATTTGAATTTAATTTTTATAGGATATATTTTTATATAAAAATAATTCCAAACGTTTTGCAAAGTTCCTCCTCTTTTTCCTACTCATTCTTTCTTTCTTTTTTTCTTTCGTTCTTTCCCACCTCACCTCTCAATCTGTATTGTCGGTATCTACGTAAGAGTCAGATCATAATCAAGAACTAACGCATCCCCACATCGTTTTTTAAAGAAAAATCAAACTTTCAATCTGCTTTTACTTCTCTGAAAAAATGCAGCATTCTCATACAATATGTACAGACAAAAGGAAAAATATAATTGACCGAATTCATGCATTTTCTGAACGTTCTTGAGAACCCGCCAATCAAACTGTTATAAAATATGTATATATATATATATATAATAATTTATGCATTGTATTATTGGACTGGAATTACATTGTCAGACCAATTGCTCTAGCTAGATTAGTAGTTGCCTAATTTAAATCTGAATACAAAAATCATATTCATCACTACAATTGCATGTGGATAAAAGAATCGAATATATGATATTAAGCAATATGTCCGTAAAAAATAGTGGCCATATTTTTATTTCACTGTTATAATAAACAATCTTGAAAAGTTTTACAACCCTCTTGATATATATATATATATATATATATATATAAATGATTCGAATACAAGATGTATTCCAAACATATAAAAACTAAAAATATTTTAGAACATTGATTTAAACAAATCTCTATCAGTCATCCAAGTTAGTGCGCTTGATCTCAAGTGTCATAGGTATCATAGGTACGTTAGGTGTATACCCAATGTTCCTACACCAATATTGAACAAATACAATAAAAACACTACAACACATTGATTATAACAAATAGATAAATAAATAAATAAATAATCCAAACTTACAATATCTCACTGAATGACAGTTATTCCTAACATGTCCCTCAATTTTGTAAATGCAACAACATCTTTTCTTGGTTGATTGACTCTCTTTTAGATTGTTTATTCTCAAAGACATTGGGCGCCCTTTCGTTGGCACTCTTGGAAGATCCTACATCGTTTGAGTAAAGTTCGATAGAACTTAACTTCTTGGCAGATGATCATCATTGGCTAACTCCACTCTTTGTGAACATTGGGTATGTGCATTTATTTCAAGCAACTCTTTGTGAACATTCTCCAATGTAACAGTGAAATGGTTGTGTTTTTCCTCTGATTGTACTACAAGTTCGACAATGTTATAAAACTGTATCATTAACTCTCTTTTTCTAATAGACACCTCATCTTGTATTTCCCTCGCTTGCCCATCCGAAGATAGTATATCGGGAATGAGTTAATTCTTAACATTAATAATCCATCTGTCTAGAATATACTATTGTGACAATCTATTTACCTTCACTTTCTTGCAAAAAACACACAAGATATGCCTATAGAGAATCTCATAAACTCCTACATATGCCATGTACATGTATTATCATCACCCTTTAATGTCACATGGTATAGAGATATTTCTTCGTTATGAGTTGTCACTCTATATGTCTTCACCTCACCATTTGCATATAACTTTTTTGCTTGGTACCGTAGACTATTGAATAGTTCATCTTGAAAAATCATGAAAGACTTTCTTGTATAAACCATTGCCGCCTCATCTTCAGTTTTGAAAGGTATTGTCTTCATAATTGGCCGTGTAGAACTTGTCTACACGTCCCTCTGTTTCTCTTTAAAGTTATGTGCATCTATGACTTTATTGTACTGATGCATAAAGTCACTAATCATAGTGCTTGAACAAACTTAATTTTTAAAAAATTTTGTTCATGCTTTCACTCGTTTGAGTTGTTAACATGTTAGCACAAAATGTCGAACAAAAAAAGGTTAGTAGTTAGTACCTACTTATCCCATTGGTTGTAAAGGTAATGTAGTGAAGTATTTTCTCCGAGCTCATACTTCGTTTTAATCCTTGCCCATTTTTGCTCAAACTCTTCGAGAGTAAGTGTTGCATGGATGTGTTTGGGTAAAATTACCTACAAGCACACATAATTGTAACAAATATTAAAATATTTTATAGAAAATGAATGGAGAACCCACATAGATTAATTATGCTACTAAATACTAAATTTCACTCAATTAATTACTATTTGAAAAATCGAAAATAAATGGAACGTTTCTACTATCCAAATTAAATTAAACTACTTAACAAAGATAAATCTACGAATAAAAAGTAGCAGGGCTTAAAATCTAAGATTGTAAAAACATAAAAAGAATGAATCTAGAGCATTTGATTTCACTAAGCAAATTCCACATAATCTATTTTTCCTAATTATTAAATTCCAATAATCTTATATTGATGATTAAAAATTTCTTAACTATTCAATATATTCTCTCAAATAATATTAAAAATATCTCCAACTAACAACTCTATATCTCTATGTGAATTTAATTAATTGGATACTCATTATGTTCCTTAGATTTTTCTGAAAAATCACGTTAGTCGCGATAAAGTATCTCTATTTTCGCTCAACTAATGATGTTTAATTCTAAAACTAAAATAACAAATCACTTCTCGGTTTCATTGTAATTCAATTGATCAAACAATAATTCGTAAAAAATTGCAAGCATTAAAAATAAAAAAATAAACAATCAATCATGAAAATATTATGAATAAAATAATTCAGAATATAAACTATGTTCAATACTAGGCTACATGAAAGCTTTAGAAAATAAAATTTAGTTCATAATGAAATTAAAAAGAAAACAAATAAAACTCATATTCTTCATTAGAATCAGTTGATTAAACATATAGCTCTCGCCTCTATCCTCTAGATCATCTTCCTTAAAAAAACTCCATAGAAAATCTTCAATGTACTGCTCAATTGCCTCTCGACTTGGTCTATCTCATGGCGCTCTTCTAATTCTCTCCCAGGTCTGATGTGTTCCTCCCTATACATATATATATATACATATATATATATATATATATATATGAGAATATCTTTCATCCGATCCAACTATATTTAACAAGAGTTCAGCCCACCTTTCATTTGATGCCGCATAGGCATTCCATTGTTATTACTGTGGTGGAACACCACATGGAATAGACGAAGAAAGCCCCTTTGCAGCACCCCTCTTCACTAAGAGTGTAATTAGTCTGGTTCGGTCTGGTTTTGGGTAAAATCTAAAATCGAACCAGTACAACTGATTTTCTATTTTTTAAAATCGATTACGCACCGATTATCTTCCAAAATCGGTAGCATTGATTTTACCGGTCTGGTCCGATTCAGTCCCATTTTTCAGTTTTAAATTAGTCTATATTAATTTATTAGACTATTAATATATATCTTAGTATTATTTATAATGATTAAAATAATTATATATTAGTATTTGTTATAATAAGTTTAATTTTTTATAATTATATCATTGATAGTTATAATTAATATTATTAATATTAGCTCAACAAAAATTATATTAGTATTACTATATCATTATTTCATGTGTAATTGTTTAGCATAATAATTTATATGTAGACTTAAAGTATATTACTAATAGTAATATAGTATGATACTATTAGTATTAGGCCATAAAATATAAATTTTAACTAATTTATATTATATACTAATGTATTACATATTATATATAATTAAAAAAATATTTTATATTATGTATCATATTTAAAAAAATAATTTAAAATATATATATTATATTGAATCGGTCCGGTCCTGTTCTAAGAAGTTTAGAACCGGAATCGAGCCGGTACCTACCGGTTTTAATATTATGAAAACTGATTTTGAACCAGTACCTATCCAAAATCGGACCGATTCCACCGGTTCGGTCCGGTCCAGTTCGGTTTACCGGTTCACTGATTTTTTCTTACACTCATACTCTTCACGTTGGAGTTAGCTTTCTTCGAATAAATCTATGGAATAAACGAAAAAGCCCCATGGAATAAGCTTCCTAGAAACTCTCTCCCTCCCCTTCGCAGCGCCCCTCTTCACGCCTACACAACCACAACGCCCTCCTCCCTGATAAGGACCTCGGTCAAATCCCGTTCACCTAAGGGGTTCTTCTTGCATGGTTGTTCCCTCCAATGATCGAGATGAACTCCAATACTTGGTGATGATCACGTGAGTGAGGGAATGGATAAAGTGAGGCTAAGTTATTTGTCGAGCAAAAGGTTATGTGTTTGGGCTACAGGGTTCAATTATGGAGGCAATGGGGTTCACGACAATGGCTTAGGGTGAGTGGGTGAGATTGTAGGTTGCTAGGGTTTTGGGGTTGGCCGAATATGGATAGGGTATGGATAGGGTTTCAGCCAAGGTTAGTCTACATCTTTTGGTTAGGGTTTGTGATGATTTGATAATTTCTAAAATGTAGGAATGTGGAGTTAAGGGGAATTTGATGGCCGGCTATATGGATGGCCTCTTGAGGTGGACGGCTTGGATGGATTTGGGTAGGTTTTGATTCAATCAATTAAGTGTTGATTGATAAATCAATTAAGGGATGATAAAATGGGATTAGATGAGGTGGCACTAGGGTTTTAGCAATGGCAAACTTGCCTTGGCCGAATGGGATACAGATATGGTAAGTGGATAATGTTTTGAATTGAAAGGCTTTGAATAAGAGGGAATTAAGTGGCCGGTTATGTGGGGCTTGAGTGGAGCGAGATTGGCTATTTTGGTAAGGGAAATATTTGATTTAATTGAGAGAAAATAGAAAAAGATATGGTAAGAGTTGGCCAGCTAGGATTTGTAATGATGGGGGCAAAATTATCAAAATGGCAACTAGGGTTTTGTGTGTTGCTGTGGAGAGGGTTTAGGGTTTGATGGGCTGCTGTTTGGTGTGTTTAGGATAAGGAAAAATGCAAGGAAAAATGAATGAACAATCAAGTAAATGATTGATCACTCTCAAGGGGTCAAGAACACGCCAACCATAAGAGCACTATGTGGTTCGGCCTTCACTTCTTTAACAACACCAACAACTCTTCACTCAAAGTAACTCACACACTCACTCACACTTGATGAATTCGAAATTTACAAGGGGTGTGAATTTCGAAATCCTCAATGCACTCACACTCAATTTTTCAAATCCACAAGTGGTGTGGATTTAGTCTCTCTCACTCCAAGTCACTCAAACAATGATCAATCAACCAATTAATCAACAAGAAACTCAAAAACACCAAGAACCCGAAAACACAAAAATTGAATAACCTCAAAATTTTATTAATAAATTGAAATAAGAAAGATAGATGTGGAACACACCGATTCACGAATTGCACGGTATGTTCCTCTCCAAAGCGATTCATGAATTATACCCTTTGAAGTCCAAGTGTCTAAGCACCGATGAATCCAACCACTAGGTGAGTGGCCGGCCTAACCCTTTTGCAAGAGCAACTCAATTATTCAAATGTCCAAAAGATGTGAAATGAAAGCTTAAAAGTCCTATTTATATTGTCTTATAACTTGAAAACCCTCAATAGGTCCTGTATTAAAAAGAAATATTTACTAGCATATCCAAATGCAATTAAATAAATAAATGACATAAATAAGAGGTGGGTGGTGCCATATGCATGTTGAGGTCGTGGCTTGCATGGCTCCATGGTGGGCTAATGTGATGCAAGGTTCACGGTCAGGCTTGTCTTTGTGATGTCTAGCTGCATGGCGTCTAGTGGTGCGCATGGCATGGTGCTGTGAAGAGCCAACTGATGGTGGTCATGATAGTGTGTCATACATGGTCCTGGTGGTAGGTACAGGGTCAAGTCACATTGCACTGATGTGGCCTAATTAGGCTGCTTGGGCGGTGGTCTTGCATGGCCCGGGCTGGATGCTGGTGTGATGTGCATGCATGGCCCAAGCTGGCAGTCTAGGCGTTGAGTGCTACAAGGCACGGGCTAGGGTTGCACGCTGGATGACATGCATGGTGTGCATGCCACTAGTCTGCTCTGCAAGGCATGCGTTGGATGGCATGTCTTGTGGGCATGCCACTAGCCTGCTCTGCAATGTGCGAGTTGATGCTACACACTGGATGGCGTGCCTGTGAAGACACACACTAACTTCATTAGGTGGTGTTGGGGCGCGCAAGGGCACGCGAGTGGTGGGGAGCATGTGTACACACAAGCGCGCACGTAAGTGAATGCGTTGTGGGGCACGCATGGCTGTGCGCATGGCTAGTAGCCTCAATGGACGCCTGCTGCATGTCGAGGCCTGAGCTAAGGCATGCATGCAGGCTAGCCAAGGGACTGTCATGGCCCTCCAAGGGCTGTGTCGAGGCATAATCCTGGACAATTCTCCTAGGGGTTCTAACATTCCCCCTCCCTTCAAGCACATCCTTGCCCTCAAGGATCATATGTGGAACACTCAACTCCAAATCATCATCATCATCACTCCCCTGACCCATCTCTAGTAGTGAGCTCCCTTCACGCCTACTTAGTGCATTTGTCACTTTGTTCTTCTTGCCCAACTGGTAAATGATCTCATACTCGAAACCAAGCAGCTTCACTAACTTCTGTTGTTCAGGTGTCACTATCTTTTGCTTCATCAGGTGTCTTAGGGCCTGTTGATTTGTCACAATTGTAAACTTGCGACCTAAGAGATAAAGTCGTCACACCTTCATTGCACGTACAATCGCTAGCATCTCTCTCGCATAGGTGCTCCAAGTCTTCTTCATAAGCCCTAAAGATTTGGAGATAAAAGCTAAGGGTCTCCTTTCCTGAACTAATACCGCCCTTGTGCCATCATTACTCACATCTGTATATACCTCAAATGGTTTCTCAAAGTTAGGTAGGGCTAGCACAGGCGTTTAAGTCATAGCCCTCTTCAAGTCCTCAAATGCTACTCTAACTTCTGGGGTCCACTCAAAGTTATCATTTTTTAAGAGAGAGGTAAGTGGCTAGGCAATGAGGCAATAATTCTTCACACATCTTCTATAATAGCCTGTGAGCCCCAAAAACCCCTTAAGGCTGAAACATCCTTAGGGAGTGGCCAATCAACCATGGCCTAAATTTTTCTTTGATCAACTTTCACCCCTTCTCCCGAAATAAAGTGACCCAAGTACTCTAATTCCTTCTCCATGAATTTACATTTAGATGCTTTAATGAATAAATGGTGTTCCTCTAAAATTTTCAATACGACCCTCAAGTTTTCTTTATGCACCTCTATGGATTTGGAGTAGACCAGAATATCATAAAAAAAACACCAACACATACATCCTCAATAATGGTCTGAATATTGTATTCATGGCTGCCTGAAAAGTAGAGGGCACATTACATAGTCTAAAAGGCATTACTAAGTACTCGTAATGCCCCGAGTGAGTCCTGAAGGCTGTATTATGAACATCCTCTTCTTTCATCCTGACTTGGTGATATCCTGCCCATAAGTCAAGTTTAAAGAAAACACAAGCTCCATGCAACTTATCTAACATCTTAGCTACAGTGGGTATGGGGAATTTGTCTTTCACTGTGGCATCATTCAAAGCCCGGTAGTCCGTGCAAAATCTCCATGTGCCATCTTTCTTTTTCACCAATAGGACAGGTGAGGAGAAAAGCTAGTGCTAGATCGAATCAAACCTGCCTTCATCATCTCTTCAACCTATCTCTCTATCTCTTCTTTCTAAAAGTGTGCATATCGATATGGGAGAACATTGATTGGCTTGCTCTCATCTACTAGTACAATTCGGTGATCAAAGGGCCTAGTAGGTGGCAAAGTAGTAGGCACCTCCAAGACTCCCTTGTGGTCTTTTAGAACCTCTTGGACCTCCTCGGGCAGCAGTGAGATTTCCTTTTGATGGCTTCCATCACCCTGCTTTTCTATGTCACAAACCAATCCATCTCTAGTCAAAACAAGAGCAAAACAATTAGCCCCTCCTTTGCACAACTTCTCAAACACTAATGCTTCACACGGCTTCACTTCCTTAGGAGTCACAGCTTTCCATGTGTGTTTCTTGGTTCCCAATTTGAATTTCATTGTCATCTTCTCATAATCATTCAAAATCCGCCTAACACTCTTGAGCCATGCATTGCCCAAGACAAGGACTAAACCCACTAATGCTAGTAGATGCAAGTCGGCATTGATCCTTACTCCTTGCACATTCATCTTTACTTCTTTAATAATGGCTTCACACACAAGCTTGTCTCCATTAGCCACTTTTACCTCAAAGGGTTTAATGGGATTCGGTTTCAACCCCACTTTGTGTACAACATTGGTGTTAATGAAATTATGAGTTGATCCACTATCCACCAACATTGACACCCCATGTTTCCCCACCCATGCCATCAACTTCATGGAGGTAGGTGTTTGCACACCCGTCATGGAATTGATAAAGATCTCGACTTCTTCATCCTCTTCACTAGGTTCAGCCTCAACCTCTTCTTCCTCATGGCTTGAAGTTTCATCATGCTCATCATCTTCAATCATCACAAACACCTTGGCCGAACTACACTTGTGTTCTTTACTCCACTTTTTACCATACTTGAAGTATAACCCTTTCTTGATTCTCTTTTGAACCTCTTCTCTAGATAGCTTTCTCACTTCATTAGGCTTTGGTTTAGATGTCCCGTTATTGCTCTCCTTATCCTTCCAAGGAAATTTAGTTTGCAAAGGTGTAACGGTTTTGCTCCCCACATTTTTGGTTAGGTGTTTCTCCATGGAGAAACCTTCTTCAAATATTTCGGCCATCCTCATGGCCTCTTGGATTCTTGTAGGCTGCTTCAACTTCACTTTTTTAGCCAACCATGGCTTTAATCCATCTACAAAGGTTCTCCCAAATGCCTTCTCGGACCAACCCTGAACCATGATTTGGAGTTGTCTGAATTCTTCCACAAAGTTCTTCACTTTCCCTTCTTGCTTGAGCTTAGCAAGTTGGCCATGATGGTTGATGGTGGGTGAAGGGCCAAATTGAAGGAGGAACTCTCTCTCAAAGACCGTTTAACCAAGTCTTCTCCTCTACATGGCATATTGATCTCTAATCCATCTCCACCACTTGCTTGCTTTGCCTTCTAAGTAGTAGCAAGCCGTTGACACCATTTCATCTCTAGGAACATCATATGTGTGGAAATAATAGTCTACTTTGTCAAACCACTCATAGAGATCACCTCCACTAAACTTTTAAAATTCCACCTTAGGTCTTCGGAGTCCCCGATCATAAGCTCGGTTTCCCCCTCTTTCACTCACATAGTCTTCATGATCCCTTCCATCTTCTTGGCCTCTTCTTTCACGATGATTGTGCCCTCTTGATGTTTGGTCATCTTTTCTATATGCCCTTCCTTGGTTCACATCATTTTTGGCCATGTTGTGCTCTTCAAAGTATGGTATCTCATGTCTCTCATTTTAGGGTGGTTCATATCTTGGTGGTTCAATCCTCACATTTTGAGGTTCCATCAAGTTGTTTGGACTTCTAAGGCGGTTATCACCATCACGTAGTCATCTCTCCACCACAACACTAGCATTCTCCACACGACCTCCACATCGACACTCATATCTTGGAGGGTCATACGCATACTCATGTATGCTAAGTTTGGTATCATCCACAAAGAACTCCTCCCCCCTTGGGGGATCGGATTTGGTGGGGGCCTATCAACATGTCTTTCGGCCTCCCTCTTTGCAAAACTCTCACGGTTTGCATTAGCCTCACGTTGCAAGGCTTCAATGCTTCTATGATTCTCTAGTGCCTCACGGTTTTGAACATTCATTGCCATAGTCAATTTGACAATGCTAGTCTTAATCTCATCAAGGGACTTGTTCACTTTCTCGGCTTGTTTTTTTAAGACTTCAAGACGTTCCCGGTTGGAACCATCATGATCCTCAGTACTCGGTCCTACTCGGCTCATTCTTGCACACTGATCACTATTTTGAAACTAACTTGGACACGATGTTGCAACAAGGCACGAGTTGATGAAGTTTGGGCGGCAACAATGGGGGTGGCTAGGTTTGGCTTCAACAAATCCAACCTTAAGTTACCCACCTTTTTGGATGGACAACCCCTCTTGCACATTTCTGACCTTGGGTCCTTTACCTTTGATGCTAGCCGACCCTTTCAAGAACACAACCCGTTCTCTACATCAACCCCCAAACTTCTTTCAACAATTCAACAATAATAATGCAATAATGTAAATAACGTCGAGGACCTCTATGGTCCTCCCAACAAATTTATAAGGGTTTCAAGTTAATGCGTCGTTTACCTCGAGGAGAAGTAAAAACTTCTCAAGAAATCACCAAGCAAGAGTCTCTAGATGAGATTCTCAATGAAAGCATCAATTTTAGATTGATAAGGACCTCGATCAAGTTCTGATCACTTAAGGGGTCCTCCTTGCATGGTTATTCCCTCCAATGATCAAAATGGACTCTAATGCTTGATGATGATCACGTGGGTGAGGGAAAGGATAAAGTGAGGCTAAGTTATTTGTAGAGCAAAAGGTTGTGTCTTGGGGCTACAGGGTTCGGTTATGGAGGCAATGGGGTTCACGACAATGGCTTAGGGTGAGTGGGTGAGATTGTAGGTTGCTAGGATTTTAGGGTTGGCCAAATATGGATAGGTTATGGGTAGGGTTTCGACCAAGGGTAGTCTAGGTCTTTTGGCTAGGGTTTGTGATGATTTGATAATTCCTAAAATTTAGGAATGTGGAGTTTAGGGGAATTTGATGGCCGGCTATATGGATGGCCTCTTGAGGTGGAAGGCTTGGATGGATTTGGCTAGGTCTTGATTCAATCAATCAAGGGTTGATTGATAATCAATTAAGGGATGATAAAATGGGATTAGATGAGGTGGCACTAGGGTTTCAGCAATGGCAAACTTGCCTTGGCCGAATGGGATATGAATATGGTAAGTGGATAATGTTTTGAATTGAAAGGTTTTGAATGGGAGGGAATTAAATGGCCGGTTATGTGGGGCTTGAGCGGGGGATTGGCTATTTTTGATAAGGGAAATATTCGATTTAATTGAGAGAAAACAGGGAAAGATATGGTAAGAGTTGGCCAGCTAGGGTTTGTAGTGATGGGGGGCAAAATTCTCAAAATGGCAATTAGGGTTTTGTGTGTTGCCATGGAGAGGGTTTAGGGTTTGATGGGCTATCATTTGGTGTGTTTAGGATAAGGAAAAATGCAAGGAAAAATGAATGAACAATCAAGTAAATGATTGATCACTCTTAAGAGGTCAAGAACACGCCAACCACAAGAGCACTATGTGGTTCGGCCTTCACTTCTTCAACAACACCAACAACTGTTCACTCAAAGCAACTCACATACTCACTCACGCTTGATGAATCCGAAATTCACAAGGGGTGTGAATTTCGAAATCCTCAATGCACTCACACTCAATTTCTTAAATCCAAAAGTGGTGTGAATTCGGCCTCTCTCACTCCAACTCACTCAAACAATGATCAATCAACCAATTAATCAACAAGAAACTCAAGAACACCAAGAACCTGAAAACATAAAGATTGAATAACCTCAAAACTTTATTAATAAACTGAAATAAGAAAGATAAATGTGGAACACAACAATTCACGAATTGCACGTTATGTTCCTCTCTAAAGAGATTCACGAATTGTACCATTTGAAACTCAAGTGCTTAAGCACCGATGAATCCAACCACTAGTGAGTGGCCAGCCTAACCCTTTTGCAAGAGCAACTCAATTGTTCAAATGTCCAAAAGATGTAAAATGAAAACCTAAAAGTCCTATTTATATTATCTTACAACTTGGAAACCCTCAATATATTCCCTTATTAAAAAGAAATATTTACTAACATATCCAAATGCAATTAAATAAATAAATGACATAAATAAGAGGTGGGTGGCACCATATGCAAGTTGAGGCCGTGGCTTGCATGGCTCCATGGTGGGCTAATGTGATGCAAGGTCCACGGTCAAGTTTGTCTTCACACTGTTTGGCTACACGGTATCTGGTGGTGTGTGTGGCATAGCGTTATGCACATGCATGGTCATCTGATGGTGGTCATAGCAGTGTGCCATGCATGGTCTTGGTGGTAGGCACAGGGTCAAGCCACGCTACTCTGATGTGGCACAGTCAGGTTGCTTGGGCAGTAGTCTTGCATGGCCTAGGCTGGGTGCTAGGGTGATGCACATGCATGGCTCAAGCTGGCGGTTTGAGGGCTGGGTGCTGTAAGGCGCGGGTTAGGGCCGCTCACTGGATGGCATGTATGGTGTACATGCCACTGACCTGCTCTGCAAAGTATGAGCTGGATGGCATGCATTATGGGCATGCCACTAGCCTGCTCTGCAAGGCACGGGCTAGTGCTGCGTGCTGAATGGTGTGCCTGTGAAGACACGCCACTAACCTCTCTAGGTAGTGCTGGGGCGCACAGGGGTGTGCGGGTGATGGGGCGCACAGGGGTGCGTGCATCGCTGTGTGTAAGGAGTGCGCATGACCAATAGCCTTAATAGGCACCTCTTGCGTGTCAAGGCCTAAACCAAAGCATGCGCGCAGACTAGCCAAGGGACTGTCCTGGCCTTCCAGGGGCTGTGTCAAGGCATGATCCTAGGCAATTCTCCTACAGGTTCTGACACTCTCATCCCCTTCACAGCACCCTCAACAACACCCACCCTCCCCTTTGATTTGTACTTGTGATTTGCGATTTGAAACTTGTACATGGCTTGGATGGTGGGCAACTAAGGATGTAAATAGTCTGGTTCGATCCGAGAAAAATGTGGACTGGTTCCATTCAGTTAAAAAATTTTCTCAACCTGAACTGGACTAAACTTCTATTCGGTCCATACCGGTCCGGTCCAATTTAGTTCAGGGCGGTCCGGTCCGGTCCAGGGGCACCGAATATGTTTTATTAGGCTAAATTTGGTCTAAAATCCTATAATGATGAAAAATAATTTTTAATCAAAATTAATTATTTCCAGCCCATTTTACGTATTTATTACAGATTTAAGCCAAATAATATTAAAAAAACCTACTCTTAAAACAATTGACAAAAGAAAAATAATCTAAATAAAAAAGTAAAAAAAAAAAACAGTCCTTAAAAACCCAAATAAAATAAAAAGAAATTAACTCTTAAGTTTTAAAAGTCTCTAAGAGTTGAGAACTTGAGAGTTCAAATAAACAAAAAAAAAAATAATAATAATAATAATCCTTAAGAGTCTACACAATAGATTCCAAAAAAGAAACCATTAATGATATATCATTGTTGGTAAACTATAACTAATAACACTATTACATTGGTATTATAGTATATTATAAATTTATATGTTAGTAAATAGTGATAAATTAGTAATAATATTTTAAATAATAATAATACACTTATTACTTATAAGTTATTACTAATACTCAATATAGATATACTATAATTTATATTTTTATACTACATCTAGTCAACTACTATAAATTATAATATGTTAATATAAGAGTATATTACTATATATTATATATTAATATGTTATACTACCATTCTTAATTTATATTAATATTAATATTATAATTTATATACTATTATTTATATTATATATATACATATATATATATATGTTTTATTTAAAAATGAGTATTCGATCCGGTCCGGTCCGGTTCAGGGGGCGAATTCCATCTGGTCCGGTCCAACCAATCTAGTCCAACCAGTCCGGTCCGGTTTGGTCTTCTTACACCCTTATGAACAAGAAACACGAGACGGATTCGTGAGTGAGTAAATTGCGTCGAAACCGCGTCAAAATGAATGGAGTCAGAGAGGGATTGACAAATTGGTGGAAATCTGGGTTGAGACATATAGGCTTTTTGGGTTTTACGTGTGTCGAACGACACTTTCAAGTCTCAACTTTTTCCTTCTCTTGAATGAGACTTTCTTACTTTTGAATCACATGTGAGTGGGTCTATTCCTAAATTGGTGAAATTAATGAGGTGGTTTTTTTCATTGGCTGGCTATAAAAGGCCTCTCTTCAACCCACTATATAGAAGAGGCTCTCTCTCTCTCTCTCTCTCTCTCTCTCTCTCCACTGTGCACAACTTTTAAATTCCTTCCCAAGTGAAAGTCTTTCGTTGTGCCCCAATAGGATTGTATAAAGATTAACTGGGTTTGGAAATAAGAGTTTTTTAAATATTCTCAAACATTTTATACTATTATTCACTATTTTATTATTATTTTTCACATATTTTTATTATTATTAATTATTTTTTCATTACTATTTAATATTTTATTATTACTTTTTTCTATTTTTATTATTAATTAACAAATACTCTCAAATATTCTCAATATCCAAACTCAACTAAAACGTTGATTTAAAATCCTAGCACAAATGTGCGGGCTTTTGAAATTCTGGAGTCTAACAGGAAATTCGGCCCATTTGGAAAGGTGAAGTGCCATGCGTGAAGTCTAATTGAAGTGTGGCTATTCTCATGAATTGAATTCTCGTGGGCCCAAGTGAATTATGTATTGTGATGCTCTTGAAATTAAAATTAAATTGCAGCTTGTGGGATCCAAAATAAAGTCTCATGAAGTCCAAAAATTGACATGTGCTCTATTGTAGAACCGGAATATGTTCATGCTCCTTTGTTGTTGGATGTTGTTATACCCAAGAGAAAGAAAAAAATATATTAGACTTTGCCGCCTACCACTTCCTTTTATTCACTCTTTTTTTTCTAAATACTAACAAACAAAGAAATAAAAATAAAATACAATGGAAAGAAATAAAAGAAACTAACAATTTTAATAAAAAAGTAATAAAATTTATGTAAAAATTACTCTTATCAAGATGCAATGATTAAACTCGTTGCCAAAGTCTGAAAATTTGTTGTATACGTGGACCAAGTGTTCAGGAAACTATTGTAAAATATGCAACAAACACAATCTATGAGGGTATTCAGGAGCACCTCTATAATTGTCTTCGTCATCGTTATGTTATCATCAGTAATAATCGTTGAGGGGGCATGCCAAAGCATTGTATCTAATCATGTTCTCAATAACTATGTATATGATTATGCCGTTTTATTAGATAACAAAGTACATCCAAACATTATGGTCTGATGAGGTGGTTAATCCCATAAAATGACACAAATGACATCCTATAGACATTGGTTAGATAAGTGACATCAAATGTAACGACATCCTCAATATATTGGTATACAGCTTTAAAGGGGTATCATCCCAAAAACAAATGTTCATGCACCCATCCTTATCAACTTGTATAGAAAACACAAATTTAGGATTTTTGCGCTATCGATCTCGTAAGTAGGAATATAACTTTTATGTATCTCCCTCTTCTTCAAATACTTTTCTCCCTTCACTTCGCATAAGAATTTCTACATCATTGCCAATACAATTGACACTAAATGGACCACCTGTATTTTTACTCAACACCGACATTATCTCCCTTGTTGGTACACCGAACTAATTCAAAATCATAATCATTTTTTTTTAACTTTAGTAACTCTTCTATGTCCATGGAGGAGGCTAGCACTTCTCGGACTAAAAAAGATATAGTTATATCCAACCACAAACTTTTTGACTGTCTACTTTGGACCATCTTTCTTTATTTTCATAATTGCTTTACATCCGATTTTTGTCTCAGTAAATTCAGACATTAATCGATCTTCGGCATTCACTCTTACCCACCGACGACATTCTCTTGTGCAAACAAAGTCTACTGCATTGAGAGTTTTATTTTATTTCGACAATCGAATATGATTCATCCGAATTTTAAATCTTTTTGCCTTCATATGCCTTGTAAAATGTTTGGGCATCTTTGACCTCTTCAAATTCCATACCAATGAATGGTTCTGGCAGACCGCTACTCAAAGAAGGAATCACATTCACTCAATCGTCGACATTGACCTCATCGTCGACATTCACATCAATATTTTGTCTACACTTTCAGCCTCAATTTCATCACTATTAAGATTATAAATTGGTACTAGCCATATAAAATAAATCAATGAGAGTGATTTATGTGACATTATTGAATAATCAAAAAGGGGGTAGTGAAAAATATTTTTAGACCTTATGTTATGGGAATCCTTAGTTTGATACAAACAAATCCACCACTGAGATTTTATCTATAACTCAACCTCTCATTGAACTAAAGTTACCTATTCACATAATGAAATTAAGCAAATAAATGAAATGCCAATGGACTTGTGGCCTAATGGCATTTGCCCCCTTCTCTCAGGAGGATGTTCGGAGATTGAGTCCCCATATCCTCAACCTTTGCTTATCAAAAAATTAAAAAGTAAATGCGTCATAGCATGATCAACTTGGTTTTCCTCCATGCGTATGGTGCTTTCGGTTTTAATATCTTTTGGAATACAATAAGTCACAATTATCTATAAATGGTGCCATTGGTCTAGCATCATTCCACAATTAAATTATGATAGCAGTGCTCCACCTATTAAAAAAATGTTTCACATTCCATGTAGCTTTTGGTCCATTGGAGTTAATGATGCGTGAAAAAAGATCATATTTCAAATTCATACTCTACTATAAGTTGGTGAACAACATAGGACCATCACCATAGATAAAAGCAATTTTGGATTCCCAAACCTGTACAAACAAGATCTATACCTCTCCTGTATCCAATTCATGCATTTCTTCACCTATAAACTTCTATATAATGAAGATCTTGTTCCTAGTTTGTCCACCTTTATATTATAATCAATTTATTTAAGCCCCATAAAAGTGCATAAGTTTCAATTACTCAACAAATAGAGATTAACATTAGTTTTTGAGGACCAAAAATATGAAAGTGATTCTGAAATAGTTTTGTAGAATTTTTTTATAAGTAATTTATAGATGTTTTTTTTTAGATATGATACAAATAAAGATTCTTAATATCTTGCAACTTGCCCTAGTTTGTATTAACATAAAATTTCATACTATATTGGAAGATTCAATAGATTTATACTTATTATTCTACAGATTTGGGACATTTTCAACATCATCAGGTATCATTTCACAGCAACATAGTCAACCACATTGGTCACAAACAAATCCAACAGAAGTTAAGAACCACTAACCCAAATTAGACAAAAATCTAATAGAAACTGTCCAAATTAGACTGATATTTTTATAACTTCATGTACAAAAAAATAAGAGTAAATTAAAATTTATAATCCAAAATTTTAGTACAAAAGGTATAAAGAAACTCATTCAAACATTCTATCAAACACCTGCCATGTCAAAGATGAAGAATACCGGAGGAACATCGGGAGTACTCGAATCAGCCATGAACAACCGTTAGTTGGTGGCCAGGATGTTTGTTACGGGTCGAGGAATTGATTGAAGATTTAAAGAATTGTAAAATGTTGTGTTTTGATTTTAATGAAATTAAGCGTTTAGTAAGAACTCAAATAGGGATTAGTTGTAACAACTGTAACTGTAAACAGTTAGATTACACAGTGCATTTTGTGCATTAGTAGGAATAAGGTGAAATTGGACGTTTAATGTTGAAGTCCCTATATAAGGCTTCATCTTCCTGTGTCCAAGGCATTGAGAGTTTCCATTGTTTGATTCCCTTTAGAGGTGGGATTTAGCTTGAATAAATCCAGTTTAGTCGTTCCAAGATTGTGATTCTTGGACACTTTGGTGAATTTCCTTGTGTTCAGTAGATTTATGTTCCAATTTCTTCTATTTTCCCTCTTGGAAGAGTTGATACCAAACATTGGTATCAGAGAGGCTGATCCCCTCTTGAATTTGACTCTGATGGCGGAAGGTACAAGATCGACAGACTCAAAGAACCAGCAAGATGGTTTGCAGAAGTAGGTGGACGAACATCAACAAGTGCTACTAGCGTTGGCGGAAAGGTTAGATCAAATACAGAACATGATGCGCACTTATTTTGAACCTGTTTCCTCTAATAATGAAAATGAGCATGAGTTTCGAATCGATAACAATGAAGATAGGAGTTGTATTCCTAAGAGTGTTCGAATAGAGTTCCTCATTTTGATGGAAGTAACCTAGCAGCTTGGGTTTTTAAGGCAAATCAATATTTTGATAATCATCAAATCCCGGAAAATCAGAAGTTGTTGATAGCTTCTTTTTATACGGAAGGTGATGTGCTGACTTGGTATCAAGATGTCAAGGATACTGTTCAATTTGTGAATTGGGATACTTTTGTTAGATCTTTGCAAATAAGATTTGGTCCCACTTCATATGATGATCCAATGGAGTCTTTGACTCGATTGAAGTAGATTGGGTCAGTTCTAGCCTACAAAACTTAGTTTGAAGTTTTATCAAATAGGTTGAAAGGTTTATCCGAGAAGCATAAGTTAAGTTACTTTCTCAATGGCCTTAGAGATGAGATGAGATTACCTATTTGAATGATCAATCCTATGAATTTGAGTGTTGCATTTGGGCTTACCAAGATCCAAGAAGAATATGTCTTGAGTTCAAAAAAATTTTCTAGACCCGTGACAAGTAATGAGGCCCAGTTAGCATTGTTTAAGGAAGACCCTAATAAAAGGTTTTCAAAGAATTTTAATTCTAGGAAGAAATTCTCTTCTGTACATTTAGATGAAAATAGGAGAAAGGGTTTGTAGTTCAGATATGATGAAAAATGGAATCCAGGTCATAATTGTAAGCATCCTAAGCTGTATTTGTTACAAGTAAAGGATGATGGGGAGACTAGTGAAGGAAGTAAGGAAGAAATTCAGACTATGATGCTGCAGGACACAGTAAAGGATATGGAAGGCAAATTGCATATTGCATTACATGCAATTTATGGTTCTCTTAGTCCAAATACCATGAGGTTACTAGGGACTAGTGTTGATCAACATATGGTTATAGTGGTTGATTCAGAAAGTACACATAACTTCATGGATCCAATGGTAGCAAAGCTTACTCAGTTGATAATTGAAGACATTAATGGCTTAAATGTGAAGGTTGCCAATGGTGAAAGCTTATGGAGTTCTAGAAAATGTCAGACTACAGTAATTGAAGTCCAAAGTAATAGATTTCTTGTATCTTCCCATTTACTCACTTTAGGTGGGTGTGATATAGTTTTAGGGGTGCAATGGCTAAAGACACTAGGACCATTTATATGGGATTTTCAATAATTAACAATACAATTTCAATTCAAGGGTACCTTGAATTAAGGAGCTTACTGGTCTGCCTCCATCCTGAAATTATGACTATCAAATTGTTTTGAAATAGGGTACATAACCAATTTCAGTTAGGCCTTATAGATACCCTTTCTACTAAAAGAGTGAGATTGAAAAAATAGTGAAGGACCTACTGCAAACTGGGGTAATTAGGCCAAGTCAAAGCTCTTTTTCTTCACCTGTTTTCTTGGTTAGGAAAGCTGATGACAGTTGGAGAATGTGTATGGATTATAGAGTTTTAAATCAAGAAACAGTTAAAAATAAATTTCCAATATCGGTAATTGATGAATTATTGGATGAACTATAGGGGGCTGGGATTTTTTCTAAACTAGATTTGAGATCTGGTTATCATCAAGTGAGGGTCAAAGAAGAAGACATTTCCAAGACAACATTTGGAACACATGAGGGCCACTATGAATTTTTAGTGATGTCCTTTGGCCTCACTAATGCCCTGACAACTTTCCAGATTTTGATGAATGAAGTTTTTAAACCTTTTTTGAGAAGGTTTGTATTAGTATTTTTTGATGATATATTGGTTTATAGCTGAAATATGGAGAAACATTTGTTACACTTGAGAGAAGTGTAAACTGTCAAGCAGCAACACAGTTTATTTGCAAATAAATCGAAGTATAAATTTGGAGTGTTGGAGATAGAATATCTTGGCCACATTATTTCAAAAGGGGGTGTCAAAGCAAACTCTGCTAAGCTATCTTCAATGCTGGATTGGCCTGTTCCAAGTTCTCTAAAAGCTTTGAGAGGCTTCTTTGGTTTAACTGGATATTATAAGAAGTTCATAAGATATTTGAACTCATTGTAGCCCCATTGGCCTTTTTACTCAAGAAGAACTCCTTCCAATGGACTGATGAAGCCACTGCAGCTTTTAACAAACTCAAGGAAGCTGTGACAAGGCCACCTGTGATTAAACTTCCTGATT
Source organism: Platycarya longipes (assembly GCA_036559045.1). Lineage (NCBI taxonomy): Eukaryota > Viridiplantae > Streptophyta > Magnoliopsida > Fagales > Juglandaceae > Platycarya > Platycarya longipes. Next base: position 45,756,634 of record CM071798.1, on the reverse strand, counting down.
TCAGCAAATAATTTACTATAGAATGTTATGCTAGTGGGCTTGGTTTGGGTGTTGTGTTGATGCAAGAAGGTTAACTAATTGCTTATTTTAGTAAAACTTTGAAAGGTAAAGCTTTAGCTCTCTCAACATATGAAAATGAATTATTAGCACTAGTGAGTGCAGTCCAAAGGTGGCATCCATATCTTCTTGGCCAGAAATTTAAGATCAAAATTGATCAACAAGCCTTGAAATTTTTACTTGAATAGAAAGTGGGAAAGAGAGCCAACACAGATAGGTTACTAAACTTTTGAGATATGACTTCTCAATTGAGTATAAAAAAGGAAAAGAAAACAGAGTGGCTGATGCTTTGAGCAGGAAGCAAGAGGAAGAAATAGCCACTTTAGCACCTTTCTTTTCCCTGCCTCTAGCTGGATAGAGGAGTTAAAGAGTAGTTATACTCAATGTCCCAAAATCTTGGAGGTGATTTCTCAATTGAACCAAGATAGTAATCTGTCAAAAAAATTTCTATGCATTAAGGGCTATTACTCCGAAAAGAGAGGATGGTAGTTATTCCTAATTTAGAGTTTAAGCACAAAACTCTCCAGTATATTCATCACAACCCACAATTTGGACATGTTGATTACCATAAAACTTTGAAGAGAGCTAAGCAAGACTTTTTTTGGGAGGCATGAAAAGTGAAGGAATGTGAACTTTGTCAAGTTCAGAAATATGAAGCAACTTATCCAGCATGACTTCTTCAGCCTTTACCTATTCCTGATTTGCCTTGGACTGATATATCACTTAATTTTGTAAATGGTCTGCTTTCATCAAATGGGTTTAGTATATAGTCTTATCTGTCATTAATAGACTAACTAAATATGCTCATTTTTTTCTCTTGTTCATTCCTACACAACCATTTAATTGGCTCAGATCTTCTTTATAGGAGTCTTCAAACTCCATGGAATGCCAAAGTCTATCATTTCTGATAGTGATCCCACTTTCACTAGTGCATTTTGGAGGGAGCTATTCCAATTACAGAGAATTGTATTAGCTTTTAGTTTTGCCTATCATCGACAAACGGATGGGCAAACTGAGAACTTAAATAAATGTCTTGAAACATATTTGAGGTGTTATACAAGTTTAAGATCTAAGAGCTGGAGTGATTGGTTACCCTTAGCAGGGTAATGTTATAACACCACTAATCATGCTTCTTCGAGAGTGATTGCTTTTAAAGCATTGTATGGATATGCACCTCCAAGACTACTCTCGTACGTTCCTGGTACTACAATGAATGCTACTGTTGATGGACAATTGAAGTCAAGAGAAGATTTTCTTAAAGAAAACTTACAAAAAGCTCAAGAAAGAATAAAATTCTTTGCTGATAAGAAAAGAATTGAGAGGGTTTTCGAAGTAGGAGATTGGATTTATTTGAAACTACAGCCCTATAGGCAACAATCATTATCCATGAGGCATAATTTGAAGTTGTCTCTTCGATACTATGGCCCATTTCAAGTGTTAGCAAGGGTGGGGCAAGTTGTTTACTGGTTGGAGTTGCCTATTGCTGCTAAAATACACCAAGTTTTCCATGTTTATTGTCTTAAGAAGAAACTAGGACAAATGGTTGTTCAATTACCTACCTTACCTCCTGTTGACACTGATGGATATATACAACCAGAACCACAAGAAATTCTTGACAGAAGAATGGTTAAAAGGAGAAATCATGATATGACAGAAGTGTTGGTGCACTGGGTAGGAACTTAGAAAGAAGATAGCACTTGACAGGATTTCTAGAAGTTTAAAAAACTTTACCCACACCTTGTGGGCAAGGTCCTGTGAGAATGGGAGATCAATGCGCGCGGCAGCTGGTAGGGGTGTAAATGAAGCAGGCTACTCGACAACCCGTTCGGTTAAACTCGAATCGAACTTGATTTGTGAAAAAAAAAACTCGCTTGTAAAAGCAAATACTCGCTCGATTATTAAATGACACATACCCGACAAAACTTGATTCGACTCAACTAAGGCTTGTTAACGCTCGCTCGTTTATGCTTGAGTCGACTCGTTAACTCGACTCGATTAAAATTTATTTATACAATGATAAATATATACACATACATCTGTTATATATATGTATTGCTAATAATATAAGTATAGCATTTTTATAATTAAATATGTAATATATAATCTTATTATTTATATCTATATGATGAATATACTTCATAGTTATGTTTTATAATTTGTATAATAAATAGTCCATAAAATTTAATAATTTCATATATTAATACATGGGAAGCATGTGAAATACGTATATGCTATTATATTATGTGTATTTATTAATAATATATATAAGTATATAACATATTGTTATGATGAATAAATATCAACTAATTAGATATTAAATATTAATTTTTTATTAGTTATTTATTTATTTATTTTTAAAGTTTATTTAAAAAATTTAAAAAAAAAATTGAGTTTGAGTTCGGCTCGACTCAAGTTCGTTTGTGGGACGAGCTCGAACAAACTCGTTTGTGGGACGAGCTCGAACAAACTCGTTTGTGGGAGTTTAGTTTATTGAGTCGAGGTCGAACAAAAAATAAATAAAAACTCGAGCTCGAACTCGAGTATTTTGAGTCAAACTCGAGTTCAGCAAGTCAAAACTCTACTCAACTTGACTCGATTACAACCCTAACAGCTGAAAATTTTCAAGAGAATCAATATCAACAAGCTGACTCATAACCTTGAGGTCAAGGCTTTCAAAGGAAGAGGTATTGTTACGGGTCAAGGAATTGATTGAAAATTTGAAGAATTGTAAAATGCTGTGTTTTGCTTTTAATAAAATGAAGCGTTTAGTAATAACTCAAATATGGATTAATTGTAATGATTGTAACTGTAAACAGTTAGATTACACAGTGCATTTTATGCATTAGTAAGAATAAGGTGAAATGGGACGTTTAATGTTGAAGTCCCGATATAAGACTTCACCTTCCCGCATCTATGGCATTGAGAGTTTTCATTGTTTGATTTCCTTTGTTGATGAGATTTATCTTGAATAAATCCGGTTCAGTCGCTCCAAGATTGTGATTTTTGAAAACTTTGATGAATTTTTTTGTATTCGGTTGATTTCTGTTCTAATTTCTTCTATTTTTCCTCTCGGAAGATAGTTGATACCAACTGAGCGAAATACCAGTAGCGGTGGAATTGCGGTTTGTGCAGTAAGCGTTTAATCCGTGGGGTTAAACTGAAGAAATTAGGGGCTGTTGACGTAAGGAGCTGTCAGCGTGAGGGGCCATTGGCGTCAGAATGGGAAGCTATGCGATGGAAGGGGGCCGATGGAAGGCGAGGGTGCAAAGGAAATACAGGCAACGATGGGTTTGGATGTGCGATGGAAGTACTCGTAAACTGGGAAAAAGGGGTAATCTTCAGTGGGTTTCGGTATAACACTGAACACAACTCACCTTGTACTTATTGTAATTGCCGACGTGTCCGTCCCTCGTTAGAAGGCTGTTTTTTAACGTTTACCAGTCCATCCGGTCTCCAATATTTCCTTTTAGATAATGCCGGCTATTTTATTTGAGAAAAGCGGACAGTGGGGATACTTCGAGTGTCGGCAAAAACAAGAATATTGGTTGGAGGGTAATCATCCGGGTCGGTGTTCGTATTTAAAATGAATATATCAGAGAGAGTCAGGCTCTCGGACTAGAGGTTGAAACAACCGAATCTTTGGGTAAGGTTTTAGTCCTTTTTGCGGTCATATTTATTTTTAGAGATTTTTAGTTAATTGAATTTTAGAAAATAAGAGAAATTTTTTAAATATTTTTCAAATAACTTTTATGTTAGAGTTTGTGAAATTGAATACGTAAACTTCAAGATTTGGTTATAACATACCTTTTAAAAGTATTTTTATTTAAATTTGTTAATATTGTATTGGTTTTTATAGTTGGATGATAATTAGATGAAAATTTGAAATAGAATGCTTTTAGATTTAAAGATGTTTGGGTTTATATTAAAAAATATTCCGAAATTGAGAAATTTTGTGTAAACAAAATCAAAAGGTTTTATTTTTCTTTATAAGTATGAGTGGTGCTTTTATAACTTTTTAATTTGTCTATTTGATGTATTTTTAGTGTAATTTTTATTTTATAATTTTTTATTTTAAACATTTATTTTAAATATTTTAAAAATATAAAAAATACTAATATATTAATAGTCATTTTCTTAATTATTAAAAAAATAAAAAAATAATTATATGAGTAATCAAAATGAATGAATAAAATGAGATTGTTTAATAATATTTTCTTATAAATATTCATGTTTTAAATTATTTATTGTAATTATTTTTTAATACATGGCAAATTCGGTTAACGAGCCCAACGATTTTTTTTTTGTGAAAGCAACGGGCCCAACGATTTGACGATGGAGGGATGAGTTTAATCAAATTAATGAGACATAAGAAAGTGAGAAAAGAGGATGATTAGAGCATTAATATTCGATTGATTTTTTTTTCTTTTTTTAAAAATATAATTTTGTATACATATTAAAATTTTTTTATTATATTTAATCAAAAATAAAAAGAAGAAAAAAAATATTTTTACTCTTTAAAAGTGAATAATAAATTTAAAATTTTCTTTAAATTTAAAGAAAAATTTGAATTTATTGTTTATTTTTATAAAATAAAAATAATTTTATTTTACTTTTTTTAATTAAATATAATAATTTTTTTTAATATATATGTAAATTTATATTTTTTAAAATGTTTTTTTAACCAATCCAATAGTAATATTATTACATCAAATGGCACTGTCGATTAGTGGAAGGTCGCTGTCAGTCTGTCACCAGAAACCAACCAAAACCATGTGATAGTAGATACATTATTAATCAATTCTTTACCACATAATTATTGACTCCACCGACAACAGGTCATCCCCACGCGCCGAATCCTAGTTTTTATACTCTCATTTCCAATCTTTGCCTGTTACTCCGCGAGTCCGCACTCTTCCTTCTCCAATAAAGCGTATTGAGTGGGGATCTTGCGTCTCTTCCTTTCAAATTTGTGCTATAACGCTATTGCCACTGCTACTGCTACTGCTACGACTACAACTATATCTGTTCAGTTTTTTTTTTCTTGATATTTGCGTTGGATCCGAGCACCTTAATTCGCTCCTTCCTGGTCTTCTGTGTTTTTGGTGTGAAGCCGCTCCCGCAACACTAATAATTTGGTGGGAAGCAAGCAACTCGGAAGGAAAATAAAATCAAAAGATGAGCATGTACGGGAGGGATCCTTGGGGTGGGCCCCTTGAGATAAACGCGGCGGACTCGGCCACAGACGATGACCGGAGCCGTAATCTGCAGGACTTGGACAGGGCGGCCCTATCTCGCCCTCTCGACGAGACCCAGCAGAGCTGGCTGCTGGGCCCGGGTGAGCAGAAGAAGAAGAAGTACGTGGATCTGGGCTGCATCATCGTCAGTCGCAAGATCTTCGTCTGGACCGTCGGCACGCTGCTTGTTTGTGCCTTCTTGGCCGGCTTCATAACCCTAATCGTCAAGACCGTACCACGCCACCACCACTCCCATCCGCCCCCTGACAACTACACTCTCGCCCTCCACAAGGCCCTCATGTTCTTCAACGCCCAACGATGTAATTTTACTTACTTTTACCTCTTTGTTGTTAAATAGATCTGGTTCTCTTTGATAAATATACTACCCTTGATTGCTATGTGGCTTCACCACTGACCAGGGTCCTGCTCGATTTGATGAGAAAACTTGGGTCTAAAATCGGCGACTTTGATTAATTCAGTAGATTAAAGCAAAAATAATTACAGATTCGATTATGACAACCATTTTCAAAAGTTTAATCATTAAAGATTATATTCTCACACGATACGGAAGTAAAATATATTTACCAAAATGTAGTTTCGATGTCTAAAACTAAAGCAAAGCTGGACGTGGAAAACCTTGGACCGATTCTTTACAATACTTTGGTTTACATTTTTCAATAAAAAACAACTCAAAAAACTTCTGTACAAAAAAACTGTATCATATCAATTAGTTTTGTATTATAAAAACTTATATAATTGTCAACTCCATTGCCATTTATGTTTTTATATACGATATATATAGGAGTATAGGACTAGTGATGAAGCGATTTCAGAATATGAAAACTTGTATAAGACTGATTTTACTTTCGTACACGAAAAACTTATATTAATTGCAAAACTCCATTCCAACGCATGTTTCAATATATATAGGACTAGTGAAGAAGCCATTTCAGAATATGAAAACGTTTATGAGACTAGTTATACTTTTCTATTGATGTAAAAATGTTTATACAAAAACGTATCAATTTTTTCGACTTGTTTATATTAAATAGATTTTGCACTGCTGAATTAAAATTTTGGCTCCGCCCCTGGCCCTAGTGATACAGGTTATCAAGTTAGAAAGCTACTTCATTCTCTTCATGTTTTCTGCTTTTTAATCACAGCCGGGAAACTCCCAAAGCATAATAATGTCTCATGGAGAGGGAGCTCGTGTCTGGATGATGGCAAATCCAATTCTGCCACTTTTTACAAAGATCTGGTGGGTGGCTATTATGATGCTGGAGATGCTATCAAGTTCAACTTTCCCGCCTCGTTTGCCATGACCATGTTGAGCTGGAGTGTAATAGAATACAGTGCAAAATATGAAGCTGCTGGGGAGCTCAACCATGTTAAAGAGATAATAAAATGGGGGACTGATTACCTTCTCAAGACTTTCAACAATTCCGCTGATACCATAGACAGGATTGCTGCGCAGGTAGAGCTTTATACTTGGTCATTCTTTTAACCATATAGCTGCTATGCTTTGCTTGTACCCACATTTTGAAACATGTTCTAGTTTTTTGTCTTATTTTTGTTTTCTAAGTCTGATATATCTATATAAAACATATGTTTTTAAAGATATTTATTTATTATTATTTTAAAAAATAATAATAGTGATTTTAAAAGAGTAAAGTTCACACGTGATAATCTGTGGAGTTGCCACACGTTTTCAATTGACGATGATGGACAAAAAAAATTGAGAAAAGGTCATCTTTCTAATCAACTCATAAGCCGCACCACATGATTCTCAAGAACTTCTATAGGATCTTACACTTAATTACCCCATGACAAGGATTTTTTCTGAAAATTTCCTAAATCTATGTAATTTGTTGATTACTTGATTTTCGTATTGCATTACTCTTATAAATTGTATTATTACCATATTGTTTTTTGAACCTTTTTTAATTGTATTTTGTGGGTTTTTTGTTATTATAAATTAGGCTCTAGATGGCGTTTGTGCTCTAGTGTGCCTAGCACATTTGACAACACTATGTACATGTGATTCATGTGTGTTCCTTCAGGTTTAAGGTTCAAAACCTTGGGTAAAAAAATTTCTAGAGGTCATCAGATTGAGGGAGTTTATTCTTGAATTACTCGAGGTGCACTTACAGAAAACTTCTTGCCGACGGCCTGTGTACCCAACGATTAGTTGGGACTTTGTTCCCTTAAATAAACCTGGTGCCAGTAAATAAATAAGTAAAACTTTCCTAATCCAGTCCTATGCTGTGATATCCTTGGGTTTGGTCAATACAAGCTGGCTGTGACAGATTAGAAAGTTTTTTTATCTTCCTTGAGTCTATATGGCAAGTTTTTCTCTTGAAAACTTGCCCCTTTATTGCAGGTTTAAGTCAAAGGTAAACCTGCTAGCCTTAAATCTTATCTAAGTGGTACCTAAACACAATGAGCAGTAAATTTATTAGATTATAATTCTTAATACAATAAAACAGCAGCTAAATTAGGGCGTTCGAAATGATGAAAAATAAAGCTCTAATTTCGTAAATGTGGTATGAAAATTCATCAAAATAAAGTTAAAGAGTTTTTCAGGTGGATTATGTGGCTAATGTAGGCTTCCTTCTTATTTTTGATAGGTTGGGGTCGGAGATACTTCTGGAGGGAGTACAACTCCTAATGATCATTATTGTTGGATGCGTCCTGAGGACATTGATTATAAACGACCTGTGGCTGAATGTAGCAGCTGCTCAGATCTTGCTGCAGAAATGGCTGCTGCTCTAGCTGCTGCATCTATAGTTTTCAAGGACAACAAGGCCTATTCACAGAAACTCGTCCATGGTGCCCGAACACTCTTCAAGTTTTCAAGGGATCAGAGGGGCAGATACAGTGTAGGATCAGAAGCTGCAATATTTTACAATTCCACTAGCTACTGGGATGAGTTTGTGTGGGGTAGTGCCTGGTTGTACTATGCAACTGGTAATTCCTCTTATCTTCAGCTTGCCACCACACCTGGTCTGGCCAAACATGCGGGTGCTTTCTGGGGAGGCCCTGATTATGGTGTGCTGAGCTGGGACAACAAACTTGCTGGTGCTCAGGTAACTTTATATCATATATGGTTTCTTCTCACCATGTTATGACTTGTGGGTTGAACCGGTGTTATGCTTTTATATAACTAGGAAGTTAAGGTCTGAACTTGTTTTAGGCATTTTTAATGTGGTTGAACCTGATGGTACATTTACCGCATGTTTGGTGTTCATTGTTGTACCATCTCATTTTCATAAGGCCCTTCTGCAGAAACTCCCTCGAACTACTATCCCATTTGCAGTCGATCCCAAATTATCTATTTTAGTTCACTCTTAAGCTACCAAAAAACTGCAATGCATCCCCACCCTAAATAATTTGATATAAATGCCCTAGATAAAAATTAAGGAATTCAACAATCTTAAAATGAAGAAATAAAAAATAGTGAAAACGTAAAAATATTAAATTTTAGAAAAATAATTATAAAAAAATTTAAGAAAAAAAGAGTAATAATTTTTTCAAAACAACATTAAAAACATGAAAAAGATTTAAAAAATAAAACTTTTGAAAAAAGTGAATATTCTTATTTAATTTTCTTATTTTCGTTTAAAAAAATCTAGTAGGAATATCATTTTTTAGAATTTATAATAAAGGTTTTGTCTTTTTAGTAGTTTGGAAGAGTTTGGATGGTAGTTTAGGTGACCGTGTATATTTACTGAATAATTTTTTTATTTAATGTATATTTTTCATATATGTAGAATAAGGAGCACTATAAAAATAGAAGGAAAAAAAATATTAGCATGATCATCAATCAACATGAAGATCTTTAATGCACATCATGGTTGTGACAGCATAAACTGCAAATGATGATTCTTTCTTCAACAAAAAACTCTACATATCTATTTGACGTGATTGTTGTAAAGAAGAACATGAAAGGGGTGATTACGAGATGATAGAGAAATATTCCTAGTTGAATTGTGATCTTAGAAAAATACATCTTTTGACATTTTGAAAATTTTTAGTGACTAACTTTTTGAGTGCCTCCGCCCCTGTTAGAATTCTCTGGCCATATGTGCTTCATTTCTAACAGACTCCTATTTTCTTGTGTTAGGTTCTTCTAAGCCGATTGCGGTTGTTCTTAAGCCCTGGGTATCCATATGAGGAAATTTTAAGGACATTTCACAATCAGACCAGCATCATCATGTGCTCATACCTTCCCATTTTTACTAGCTTTAATAGAACCAAAGGTGCACTACTCCGTACTTCATTGATCTTATATCTGGACAGGCGATTCCATTGACATTATATCGTTCCATATCTAGTTTAGATATCCTTCTGGGGAGCATATCATTCGCCAACTATATTTGACAGAATCAATAAAAAAACATTTTTATTCATTTCTTTTTCAAAATTTCACTTTTTTTTTTTTATTTAGATAAGTCAATTTTCATTTATGAAGGCACCAATATTTGAAGTAAAAAATTCAAAAAAAAAAAAAAATTGTTGTCGGGTTGTCAAATGGAATGTAAGTTTCATTTTACCTAATTTAATGTGTTTGTGACTTGTTCAAATTTTTTGGGGACTCTTTGCAGGGGGTTTGATTCAGTTAAACCATGGAAGGCCTCAACCTCTTCAATATGTGGTCAATGCAGCCTTTTTAGCTACGCTCTATAGTGATTATCTCGAAGCTGCAGATACACCTGGTTGGTATTGTGGGCCCAATTTTTATTCAACCAAAGTCTTGCGTGATTTTGCCAAAACACAGGTACATGATGTTTTAATCTCCTTCATTAGGTTGTGTAGAGAACTCGACTCTTCTCACGTGATAATAAGGTTGCGTCTGAATGTCAAAAAGCATTGAGAAATATTAAAATTAGTTATGAATAGTTTGAGTAGAGATTGAAGTGAGTTTGTAGATTTTATTGAGAGTAGTTTGAGTTATTTGGAGGCATAAAATATGTTGAGTGATAACTTTTGATTAATTTAATTCTTATTAATGGTGAAATGATAAAAAAAAATTATTCTTAAAAATTATTTCTAGCATATTTAAAAAATAATTTTGTACAAATTGTTTTTAAATTTTTTTATTTAAATTAAAATTGATAAAAATCATTCTTTAAATGGTCCTTCCCTTGTTGGGGAATTAGATAGGAGCTATTTATTTGATTTTAAATCTCTTTTTTCATTTATTTAACTTTTCTTTTAGTGTTTCATTATAAGGAATTGTAGGAGATTTTTATCCTATTTAATATTATATCTTGTAATTTTTTAATTTTATTTAATGAATTTATTTTGCTCAAAAAAATAATAATTAAAAGTTAATATTCAATATATTTCATATATTCAAAAATTTTAAATTACTTTTAATGGAATTTGCAAACCTATTCAAAGCTTTACTCAAATTATTTATAACTATTTTTAATATTTTTTAACATTTTTCCTCATCTAAACGCAAGATAAGTTGATGCTGATAAATGGACAATTTAGTAATTTACTGTCGTGTTATTTGCAGATTGATTACATCCTTGGAAAAAATCCTCGTAAGATGAGCTATGTTGCGGGTTTTGGTAATCATTACCCAAGACACGTCCATCACAGAGGAGCATCCATCCCCAAGAACAAGATAAAGTATAACTGTAAAGGAGGCTGGAAATGGAGGGACAGTAGGAAGCCAAACCCAAATACACTGGTTGGAGCTATGGTAGCTGGACCTGACAAGCATGATGGTTTCCATGATGTTCGTACAAACTACAATTACACGGAGCCGACTCTTGCTGGCAACGCAGGTTTAGTTGCTGCACTTGTGGCTTTGTCAGGTGACGGGACTACTGGAATTGACAAGAACACCATTTTCTCTGCAGTTCCCCCTATGTTTCCAACCCCCCCACCACCTCCGGCACCTTGGAAACCATGAGTTGTCACCTTGGCTTTTTCCTGCCAAGTAATAGTATATGGAGTTCGTAGCTTCTTCCATGCTAAGGGAAATGCACATATGAAAGCAATGAACAAATTTCCTAAATGCAATAGATTGGGGATTTAAGGGTCGGGGCTTTAAGAATCGATCACTGATATTTGGGAATGTCTTTGTTTGAGTTTTGTTGTAGTTGTAATATATTGTACGAAACCATTACCATTCTTTAGAACAAAGAATTTATAATTTCCATCTCATTGCTTCAATTTTGTTTTCTTTGTAATTTTTGTTTATTCCTAGGAACTTGCAGTTTTTCTACAAAATTTTACTTATAAAAAAAAGGTTTTGCATAAAATTTCCATCCTATGGATATCTTTTTGACCTTTGCTCAGCAGATTTTTCGATTTCATGTCTATATTTTCAGATTGTGCCAGCTGATTTGAGCCATTACCAAAGTTCTCAATTCTTGCACGTTGTTCTCAATTCTTGCACGTTGTCGGCTGCAAACTTGCTAGATTGTAGGAGAAATTCTAGCCAACTTGCCATCGGGGGAGAAATTCTTGCAACAAGCGAGGCTTCCCAGCTTCAGAAGTACTTGTTATAGCCACATGATCAGAGCTTGAAGGGTGTGTTCTTTTCCACGTCTTCCTCCGTCCCATGCGGTAGACCCAACGACCTCAACATCACTTTCAACTTCTTAACTGTGAGGGCTCTTCAACACAACCTCAATAGTTTGTGGGGCATGCCTCTTTTCTAGAGATACTACATCCTTGAGGTTTTGCCTCCTAACATGCTCACGACTGAGAACCACAAAATTTGTCAATTCTGTCCATAAGCATCACGGTTATTATCCTTTATCCAACTATGGACTATGTCAATACGGAGCGTCCTTATCAGTCAAATCCAACAAAAGGTTACTATCATTAAGCGCTCCGCCCCAATTGGCCTTAATTGGGCAATCTTGAACGTTTAGCCATGACTAGAAATAAGAAAGAACTTACTCGTCTACTGTTTGGTATTAGAATAACAGCTTGAAAGTTGCCAAACATTGCCCTCGAAAAAGAAAGATGCAGATATTGCCCAACAACCTCTTCATGCCGAAAAAGGAAAGGAACAACTTCACCGTCAAGGTTGGGCATGCCTCTCCAAGAGTTTCCACGACCATATCAAGAACACATCAATACATGTCAAGCATGTGAATAAAGCTATGCAGGGGCCAGGCCTAAGAAGTTTAGAACATCCTATACTGAGCAGATGAAGGGGAGCCGCACCCGCATGGCTTAGGGCACACGCCGTTAGAGCCACATCACCTGTGTACCCTCTTAATCAACACACCTTACCTCCATAATGGAAAGATTTACAGAGTCTATCACCGGTGTATCCCTCTCTATCACAAATTCACCCTTCAACTTGGTTAGGTCCCTGTGACACGATGTCGACATCAAGCTAGGGTTGAGAGAAGTGTTGTGTTTGGAGTATGCTGAAGTGAATGAAGTCTTTAAGTCTGAAGAAGCTTCGGGAGTTAGCCGTGGCCCATGAGCCTATATTTCGCTTTACTTATAATTACGTTATGGATTTAATGGTTGAGTCTTATGGGCTCATCTTATTAGTTTTTAAGAGTTCATTACCCAGTTACTTTAGTCAGCCTATTGGTCAGTTGTAATAAGGATACTTTAGTAATCCTTTTTAGCGGTATATGGAGTCTGTTAGGGTGGCAGAGTCCTTCATTCTGAAATATTTTGTTGTTAACGCATTGTGGAGGAGCTTCCCCTCGAAGAGAGCAATATTCCGTCACTGTGCAGTATAGATTGTGATTTTATGCTAGCTTAATTGAATATTACAAGTTTATCTTTCATTTAGCTTGTTACAGTCCCAGTCATGTAAAACAGACAGCCAAGAGAATCCATTGAAAAAAGTAAGGATTTAGCAAAGAGAGGATTCGGCACCGGATTGAGGGGAAGCCCTCGCTGGAGTTCGTCCAAAATGTCTATTGGAGATATGGGAAGGACCACAACCGACCATGATAGAGAAGTGGCTGAAAAAATGAAGGTTGCAGGAAAACTAAGAATGCTAAAAGGGAGAAACAAAATGGTAAAAAATGCGAAGCTTGCTACTAGCAAAAATGAATAAATCGAAGAAAGTGAAAATGGAAGAGGAAATCATGAACTATTTTTGAGAATCTAAAAGGTTGGTTGCAGCGATGGTTACCATTTTTTTTATTATAATAAAGGCATTTAAAAGTGCGAGAACAGTTACAACTGACGTGGGCCAGGTTTCAAAGAAATGGGAAAGAACGCAAACCCACACACTAACTAGCATGGACCCTTGACTAGGTAAGGGAAAATGAAACTAGGCGGGAGCCCTTAGACTACAAACCAGTGGGGTAAGAGGCCGTGCAAGTACATGGGATGTTTTTAATTTCCTATGTGCTAGCACAAAAAAATTTAGCGGGATAACTAAAAGGAATATTTGAGCCCCACATTAGCCAAGCCCACGACCAGAAGACCGGCCCAAGGTATTACCTAGGGCTAGGAGGTCCACAGCCAGATGGCTCACGACTACGGTCACGTGACAAATAACTCTTCAGAAAGTTAGAGATAAAACTCACGGATTGGAGGTAATAATCTTAGGCATGATAATGGTATGGGAATTTATTTTATACATTTTCTTAGTTTTAATTCTTTTGATTTAGAGTGTTTTATATGTCTCTTAGCTCGCTTTTCTAGAATTAAGGTGTCTTTTATATTTATTTAATTTTTAAAAATTCTTGATATTTACAATCAGTCATATCAATTTGGGATCATTTATATAATATAGGAAAATCTATAAATTTGTACTTAAATCTGCTCATTGTGGAAACGATAAATTTTTTACATCATTCTATTTGTCTTGACCCATGCACTTATGGTAGAGTCTTGGGACCATCAGATAACACCTATAAAATAGGATAGTTATCCCCTCCTTTTAGTAAGGTATCATGAAGGATACACACACGGGGACTGATAATTATCAACAGCCCTAGCATTTCTATATCCCTCTATAAATAACTTATAAGAAGTTACAAATACTTCACTTGACTTTTTAATACACTTACACGCATATTACTTATTTGATTTTATCATCGAAGTTTCTTCTAGGGGCTTAGTGCCGCCCATTGTTTTATATTACCAAGAAGTTAATTCTTTTGTTAATATTTATACATAAAGTTATCAAATATAATATAAATAATCTATTAAATAAGGCAACATGTAGACAAATTCGAAGTCGCTTGAATATTAAATGAGTTGTTTATAACTATAAAACCCAACTTGATGAAAAGTTTAAACTTGATTATTACTCTAGAATAGTCAGCATGAATCAATGGGAGTTGCTTGTTTCCTCCCATTGCAGCCACATTATTATTTCTCCTTTCCAGTTTTACATTTCCTCTTTAGATTGTGTTTTTGTCTTGTTAGAAATATAAGTCAAAGTATGTACTAGAAGTGATATTATTTCGTTGAAAATTTTAGATCTAGTATAACTGTTCCATGAATATTTATTGTTATCGATATTCATACAAAATTCTCTTCGTCGATGGTGGAGTTTGCTACATAGTAGAAAGCCAAAGCAACACACATATGTTCCACAACCTAGATATTAGGACTAGAGAGAGTTCTATGAGAGAGAGATTTGTACTTCCATAACAAATTCAACATGAAGAAACCTCCATGTAACCAACAGTTGGACATTTAAGCCCAGCCAGGTGGCCATTGTGCCACTTATTGGCCAAATGTTTTACAAAATTGCCCTCTATTTAAGACATTGTTGTGAAAAATTATGGTTTGAGGCTCTTAGATTTTAATCCTCAAGACAAAAATAAAATGTTTAGTCATCTCCCTCTAGGTTAGATCGTGGTCTAAGCAGCTACTAATACATTTATTTTTTGGGTTTGTCATGTTAGCCTAAGGTGAGTGGCTAGATCGGGACTTTTAATGAGAACATTTTGAGTACGAAAGAAGGAAGGATATCGTCTCCTTCCAAAACATAGTTGGAAGGATTCTTATGTTGTCTTGTGGGTAGTTCATATTGGTGCAACTTGTTAGGAGGCTGCAATATATATTTTTCCACTTATTTATTGCCACAATATGTTTTCCATTTTTTCTTGTTGATCTTTCGATGATCTCAATCTTTCAATCCTCCCTAATCAATGTTGGTAGCACTTTATTTTGTTGGAACTGTATTAGATTTGTCAAACTTTCAAGCAAGTTAGTTTAACACCCATTTTTTTGTGTGGAACAAAAATGGAGTTAACCTCAAGTTCTCTCACAAGAATTAAGTAGACAGGCCCACATACCTGCTTTCTTTAAGGCTTGTTCCAAGGCCAATCTTAATTTTGTACTTTATAGGTCTTTATGTTCTCATGGACTAATCCATGTCAGCCACAACCCTGCCAACGACTATAAATGTCTTTTTATTTTTTGGCCATTGAGAAATATTAGATTTTCCTCCCTTATGCCTTGTTTATTTTTTTGCCAATCTTCTTAGACATTTTTTATTGTTTGTTGGTTTTTAGACTTAAAAATAATTAAAATATTTACTATAAGTAAAAAAGTAATGCCTACTATTGTTATTATTCAATGTGTTAGTTCGGTTGCCAAGATTTAAATGAAAATGTGCCATGATGAATCAATGCATACCTTTTATAGATAGGAGGCTTAACTGCTTGGCCATCAAATAAGGAGTTGTGACCTTTGGTGAATTAGAAAAAATTTCAATGCATTACTTAATATTTGAGAAGTTGTGATTTCTCCCACGTGTTCTTTCATTTTAGTTATAACTCTTCACTAATACACTTTTATTCATATAGAAATACTCTTTCATTTATATAATTTGTAACTTTTCACAAGTATCTTTTTATTTTATTGTCACTTGTCACAAGTGCACTTTCATTTTCTATTGATAGGGAACCTCACCTACAAATCTAATCACTCAAGATTCAATACAAACATATGAGAAACAATTCCTCTTTTTTTTTTGTTCTTTCTTTCTTTGGATTTTGATTATTTTATATCAGGTCTGAGGATCTTTTTTTTGTGCACCAACAAGTAGATTAATGAGAACCGATGTCATATCTTGGTGGTAGATTGTCAAGAAGTTTAGTGCATATTTAGATTTGGAGGTGACAAAATATAATCTAAGGAAAACTTCTATCAAAACGTGCCTCAATACCGAGCTCTATTTTTCTATTTTTTTCTTGTTATTTTTACATATTTTCTAGTTACAAAACGTTGCCACATATGTATTATATTATCCAAGTATTCACAACAATCTCAAGTAGATATTCTTGATTAAAGTGGAGGTGAATTGTTAATTATTGGATAGCCACTATGACTTCTAACGAACCTTTTGCACTTCAGAAATTTGGAAGAGTCAATTTTATGTGTTTGAAAGAAAATATGAAAATCTTTCTTACAATGCTTGGATTATATTTTGTTGTTAAAATGATCATATTTTTGATGATTTTTATGAACCCACACGTACTTTTAAATCGCAAACATACATAGAAAAAGATAATTTATGTAGATATAGGATTCTAAATCATTTAAGTGATAAACTTTTTAATATTTACCTGCACATTATATCTTCCAAAGAGATTTGGAATGTTCTTAATAAGAAATATGATGTACAAGATGCCGGAATGATAAGTACACTGCAAACTAATTTGTTGGCTTTAACATGGATTATTCTAAATCCATGGTAAAGCAAGCCCATGAGTATGTATAAGATACAGAAACGGATAAGTACACCGCAAACCAATTTTTTGGTTTTAAGATGGATGATTCCAAATTCGTGGTAGAGCAAGCTCATGAATTAACTATCATTTATCATGAATTAGGCCAATAAAGAATGGGTATTATCAGGCGTCTCCAAATTGCTTGTACAAATATATAAGTTGTCTCTTTCATGAAAGAATGTTGGCTAGGTCTTATCATAAGACTATAGATATGACCATGAGAACCTGGATCTACATCATTAGGATCCAAGAACAATACTTAGAAAATGATTATATCCCACCATTTATTCGATTTCCAGTCTAAAGAATATATTGTAGAAGGCCATAGAATACAATGAAATCCATTACACCAGAAATCCAAATTCAATAGGGATAAAACTAGTAATCGACACAATTTGAAACTAAAGTCCTATTTCAATAAGGATGATAAGAGACCCATTTATTTAAACTATAAGCAAATCGGATCACTTGGCTAAATATTATCATTGTAAGAAGAGGAAAAATCAAGACAATGAACAATCAAGATTGTCTACCCACATGCTCATATGATGCTTTTTGGGACTAACTTTGTTGAAATCAATGAGTGATATGTAAACATAAACCCCCAAGTTTATCTGGCTTGTAATGTTACCAATTGGATAATAGTCATAGGAGCCAACATACATGTAACTTCTAACCGCAATATCTTTTCAACATATAAAACGTCTTAGGATACAAACGACATGAAAGTGATGATGGAGTACTCCATCTCTACACAAGTATTTGTAGTATGAAAAGTTGAACTCAAATGTTTTATGTGCCAAAGACAATGTGAAACCTAATTAGTGGATCTTTATTTAGTGGGATAGGCTACACATTGTTATTTCAATTCAATGTGTTATTTTAACTAAATATGGGTAATTTGTGAAGAAAAGTTATGTGCATGATAGTTTGTTGGCAATGAAAGTTCAAAACAATGTAGTAGATATATATATTTTAAAAGGATGTAGTAGATAAATTTGATTCTGATAATAAATCTACATTTTTTAAATGTTCCTCTTCAATATAGCATACTAGATTAGGTTATGTTAATTATCATAATGTTAAAAGAATAATGGATTTAAAAATTATTCCTAAAGTTTCTGTTGATTTAGATGAATAATTTTTAACACGTATTCAATCTAAACAGCCTAGAAAACCAATTAAATATCTCAAAAGAAATCAGTTACTATTTGAATTAATTTATAGTGATGATTGCTATTTAAATGGTGTCTCTTTAAAATATTATAATAAATACTTCATTACTTTTATAAATCTCTAATCCAGATGTTGTTATGTTTACTTGATGAAAACAAATTATAAATCTTTTGACAAATGTTTCATCTATAAAACTGAATTTGAGAACTAATGGAGCGAAAGATTAAGATTATTAGGTTTGATAGAGGAGATGAATACTCTTCTAATCAATTAGTTCATTATTGTGAAGAGAAATGATATTATACGTGAGGAAATTGCTCCATATTCTCCTTAGTCCATTGGTGTTGTTGAAAAAAAAAAAATAGAACCTTGGTAGATATGATCAAATACATACTCTCTAGTTCCGACCTATCTGAGCAATGGTGGGATAAGCAATACTTGTGTTTTGTTTTATCTTAAATACAGTACCATTTAAGAGACTTGACAAAAGACTATATGAACTCCGAAATGATAGAATACCCAAGATTAGTTTCTTTAGAATTTGGAGTTATTTTGCAAAGGTTAATATTCTAAAAATTAAGAAAATGAAGGTCCCAACATTGTAGATGTAGTTTTCATTGGGTATGCTAGACGTAGTTCTACATATATATATATTTTTTATTATCAAGTCATAAAATCCAAGGTATTGATCGCAACACCATCATAAAGTATAGAAATGCAACATTCTTTGAAAATAAATTTCCTTTAAAAAACAAAGTAGAAAGGTTTTTATTTACATTAATTTCTCCTTATATCCGTAATCAATCTATCATTTATCTAAATTTGAGATTTCATCTATAAACCCGGAAGAGGAAATCGAGTGAGAAAAGATTTTGTTCATGATTTTTATACTTATTCTATGGAAAAAGATTCTTTGAGTTTCAAGGATATCATGTTTTCCATTAATTTTGCTTTCTAGAAAGTAGTAAGTAATGAAATTAAATCCCTTAAGACTAAGGCCCTATTTAGATTGTTAGATGAGATGAGAAAATTTTAAATGAAAGTTAAAAGTTGAACAAAATTTTTTTAGAATATTAATTTTTAATATTATTATTATTTCATAGAATTTGAAAAAATTGAATTATTTACTCTATATTATATAAAAATTTGATAAAGTTGTAATAATTAGATTAGATGAAATGAGATAAGATAAGATGGAATAATTTTTGTATTTAAACCAGGTTCAATTACAACGAGCCGGACCAATAATTCTAAGGTCGAGATATTAATAATTTTATTTATTTTTATTTAGGAATAAATAAATTGAAAGTCATAAAAATTGAGGAAACTTTCATCAAGAGTCTTAAGAGGAGGAAATTCCTTCATCAAGAATCCTACAAAATGTTCGTTTCTTGAATTTATTGAAACACCCTTCAGTAATTGGAGTATAACGTTAGCTATACAACTCTAAAAAGAGCGATCTTGGTATCTACATAAAACTAAGAGAAAACCTTACAACTTTCATGTTGAAGACTTTTTCAAAGAATGAGATATAAAAAGAGAAAAATGTCGTCAATTTGGAGGTCGAAAACTGCCTAGTTTAGATAATCTTCTTGTGGAAAAAAAGAAAAAAACAAATCAGTCACCCTTGACAGAGGAGGGCTTGATTACTAGTGGCTAGAGTTGAGTGTTTCCTCTTTATCAACCTATCTCAAGAAAAGAGTTTTTATTTTAAGGAGTGGGCAGATCTGAAGAGCAGAGGCGAGAGTCCCATGTTTCATCAACTGACTTCAATAAAGAATATTAGTTTTATTCTTTCTCTTTTTAATTTCATTATGAATTAATTTTATTTTTTAGAGTTGTGTAGTCAAGCATTGAATAACCAATTTATATTCTAAATTATTTTATTTTAATATTTTAATGATTGAGTGTTTATTCGTTGTTCTTAATGCTTGCAATTTTCTAATCAAATATTATTTAATCTATTAAATCCCAATGAAAGCGAAAGGTGATTTGTGATTTTAGTTCTAGGATTAAACATCATTATTTGAGTGAAAATAGAGATACTTTACCATTAATAGTGCGATTTTTTTTTAATAAAAATTCAAAAAGCTTAATGAGTCTCCACTTATTAAATTTACATAGAAATATGAAATTATCTATTTGAGTTATTTTTAATATTATTTGAGAAAAAATATTGAATAGTTAAGAGATTTTTATCGTCAACTTGGGATAATACAAATTCTATAATAAGGAAGAATAAATTGTATGGAATTTGCTATGTGAAATCAAATGATCTAGATTTATTTTTATTATATTTACAGTCTTAGATTTATGCTTTTTTATCCTTAAGTTTATTTTAGTTAATTATTCCAATTTAATTTATATGGTAGAATTTTTTTTATTTTTTTATTTTTCAAATAGTAATTAATTTAGTAAATTTTAATACTCTATCATAATTAGTCTTTGTGGATTCGATATTATTTTCTTTAAAACATTTTGCTATTTATTACGATCCCATATAATTGCAAATAATTTCACACGAACATATGTAGCCTTGGTGAACTCACCCATGTGAGTGACTGTTGGGCTGCAATCTATCATAATTGGCTATTCCCTATAGCACTCATGAATTCAAAATATGGTACACACCCTTTATGTGCCACCTTAATGGGACCCTAAAAGATGTCGTATTATGTGTGATGTGAATAAGCCTAAATTAAATATTCTAGTTCAAGACTTGGTTACCATGGATCTTTAAATAGAAACACGCTAGCACTAGATAGACGTTAAAAGTCACAAGCTGCCTTTATTAATGCATGGTACTTAGCCCAAAAAAATTCTTCTATTATGTTTTTTAAATGTTTTTATCAAGTAGGGGATTGTTATTTTTGAATTTATAAATAATTAAAATATTTATTATTAAGTAAAAAATAATGTGAACCATTGTTATTATTAAATGTATTGGTTTGGTTGTCTAGATTTAAATGAAAATATATCATGGTGACTTGAACTTGAATCTACATTCCTATTCTAAAACAACTAATTGAGTTTATATAGGCATTTTGAATCCTGCTGAAGCAGCCCATCTGGCTACAGTTTCTACTACTATACACATTTCATAAAATATCCTACCCGATTTAATGATGGCTACCTAATATCCGAAAGATCCTTTTCTTGAACTAATGCATGCCTTTTAGGAATGTGAGCCTTAACCACTTGGGCAACAAACAAGGAATTGTGCCGTTTGATGAATTAGAAACATTTTCAATGTATTATCTAATATCTGAGAAGTTATGACTTCTAGTTCTCTTTAATGTTAATTATGACTTTTTAATTACCCTTTCATTTATATAAATGATTTTTTATAAGTATTCTGTCAATTTAGTTAGAGTAATGCTATATAAAATTATAAAGTATGCAAGCATTACACAATCACTTTAGAAGAGTGAGTTTTACTATTAAAAAAAATTAATTTTTTTTAAAAATAAGTCCTATATTTACTTATTTTTTAAAGAGATTATGCAATAATAACATAATCTAAATCTGCAAATATCATTTCTCTTTTAGTTGTGACTTCTTATTAGTGTCATTTCATTACCCCCCTACAAATTCACTCAGCTCAAAATCCTATAAAAAAATTTAGAGAAAAACTTCCTCCTCTTTTTTTTTATTCGTTTTTTCTTTGAATTTTGGTTATTTTATATCGACTTCGAGTATCTTCTTTATTTTATATCGAATTCAAGTACTTTTTTGTAAACCGAGAAGCAAATAATGAGAACCAATGCTGTTTTATATTGAAAATAAACCATCAAGAAGCCTAATACATGCTTAGATTTTGAAGCAACGAAATCTACTCCAAAAAAATATGTCCATCACATCATGTATCAACACCAAATTCTCTCTTTTTAATTTGTTCTTGTTATTTTTACATATTCTCATATTTTCTACCGTATAAAATAAAATCTCAAGAATAAAGCAACGGCAAGAAGTCCATGACGCAATGTAAAATTTTAATGTACGTTACATCTAGAGGTGCTAAGTAAAGTCATATGCCCGTTTGGCAGAGTCAAGAGTGTTGGATAGGAGCATGGCAATTGTCATCGGCCCAACTCCTCCAGGCACGGGGGTAAGGGCCGACGCTACCCTCACAGCTTCTTCATAGCAAACATCTCCTGTGAGACGATAACCATATTCGCAGCTAGGGTCCTGCACAATTGGTGAGTAAGCCCTCAATTATTTAAGAGGTTGGAATTTAACACCCCCCAACCAAAAAAATGGTTGGATCAAAAAAAATTTTAAAAAAATTGAAAATTAGTACCAGGGTTTTCACGTGTTTTCAATTCAGGGCCTCGATTTTTAATTTTTATACTGAACTTCAAGAAACTCGCAATTCAATACCTCCGTTAATTTTACAGTTTGAAAATTGCCGGCATGATTGCAAGTTACTCTCTGAGTGTCATCCAATAAGAGTCTTAACACATGGCTTGCCATACTCATTTAAGGTCTTAAATTGCATATGATCCAATTCTACCTTTATGGGAGAAGCTCCCAACCGGATGGGTGAAAACCCAGTTTTCACACCAGCCAATAGGATTTTGCCACATAGGATATACAACAAATATCTATTTATATTCACATACACCAGAAATCTTCTTTATTTTTCATCTCTTTCTCTCTTCTCTCTTTCTCCCTCCCCCACCCAGTTGCAACTCCCCCTCTAAAATACTCTCCCTACATTATGCAATTTTCCACTGTTTAATTGTTCTGTTTAATGAACACAGAACCACCAACAAGCTGGTAATCTTACATTCCCGGCTTAGAATAACTCTCGACACCCTTTGCACGTTGGTACTTCTTGGTGACAAATGCCTAGCATGTTCATATGCTGCAGGATCTGTTGTATACTCAAGGATTAATGCAGCCCAAAGCTATAAACACACTTCAACAATGGTACTAAGCATCCTGGACCTACTCATCAAGCCGCTACCCTTCTCTGCCAATGGTGCAGAGGCTGCCATCGGAATCATTGGCCGCGACGGGAACTCGCAAGTGCAGTGGAGAAAGGTCTGATGTGCTTGATGGCTATTGCCACCACTTAGAAGCCGCCATCGGCCTGTCTCTTATTGGGTCTTTTACCTTTATTTGAGAGAGTATTTTAGAGAGAGAGGGGGGACAGAAGGTGGGGGAGGGAGAAAAAGAGAGAAGCGGGAAAGAGATGGAAAATAAAGAAGAAATCTGGAGCAAGTATAGATGGAAGATTTTTTGTATGTCTTACATGGTGAAATTCTATTAGCTGGTGTGAAAATTAGGTTTTCACCCATCCAGTTGGGAGCTTTTCCCCACCTTTATTTATGGCAAGGGATAGAGAGATCTAGTCTACTGGGGACAAGCCACAAGCTTAAGATTAACAATAAAAGATGCCAAACTGTACCCATTCATTCAATCTACCTTATGCCACAAGTCTAGTTATAAATAGGGGTGTGCATCTGGTCCAGATTTTTTTCCGGATCCGGTTAAAAATTCAGAACCAGATGAATCCAGGTGGATATCTGCCCAGATTGGATTCATGCAGATATAGATTTATAATACCCGCCTGGATTGGATCCGGATTCGGTTACATAACCAGTTCAATCCGTAACGACTTTAAAAATTAAATCCATTTCTTCGATACCTCACCTCTCGCCTCTCTCTCTCTCTCTCTCTAAAACCCTAACTTTCTCGCACCTTCTTCGATCCCTTCGCCCTTTCTTTGCGTATCTTCTGTTAGTAGCCTCACCGGAGTCCTAACATCTTCACATAGTCCAAATCGCCAATGGCTCTATTTCGGCATTTGTCGGCGACAAGAAGAACGAGACGACTTTTCGAACAATCCAGATGGCGTCGAGAGATCTGGACTGGGATTTTGTGATGGCTCTGAGGTTGGATTTGAAGAAGAAGAATGGTGTCCCGATGAAGATCTGGGTTTGGTTTGGTTTGGTTTGTGACTTTGTTTATTAAACATTTTTCCCTTCCTTTTTGGTTTAGATTTGGGTTTGGTTTTTTTTTTTTCTTAATCTCTAGTCTAGCTTCGATTTTTTGAGATGAACTTTAAGATCTAGGTTTGGTACTTAGATCTACCCAAATATCATGCCACGAAAAAATGATTTTTTTTTTTTTTGGTTTTGTTTCTTTTCTCTATGTTTCGCATCGTTTTAGCCAAACATCTCAACCTTGTTTTTTATTTTTTTGAACAAAAGTGCAGCAATTTCTTGTGTTTTCTCAGCAACCAAACAGGTGGGGTGTTGAAGAGCTTGAGACATTAGAAGATTTCAGTTGGGCCAATCACAAAATCGGGGCTGTTTAGCGTGTAGTCAATTTCCATCTTTGAATGTATAATAAGAGATCGGCTTTTTCAATTAGACATGTTTAAATTATTATTTTTTTAAATATGGGTAATTTAAAAATGGTAACAGATTATTTTAAAAAAAAAGTGATAATTTTGTTTTAAAGTTATAAAGCCTTTTTAAAGAAAAATATATTGAAAAATCCAGATTAAATCCAATTATAATCTGGATATCTATTTGTATCCAGATTATAAGCAAAAAAGGCAAAAAAATCCGGTTATCCAGTTTTAAATCTGGGCATCCGGATAAATCCGGTTATTCAACCGGATTGAAACCGGATTCTATCCGGGCGGACAACTGCCCGCTTTTCGGCATCCGGATCCGGATTCGGATCCGGATGCACACCCCTAGTTATAAACAAAGGTCACGACCAACATGCAAAAGTGATAAGCATGATACTTACCTCAATTGGGTTTGTCCCCACATCTATGACAACTGCACCAGGCTTTAGCCAATTGCCACGAACTAGATTTGGCACTCCGGCAGCTGTAACCACAATGTCAGCTTCACAGGTGATCTGTTCTGGGTTCTTGGTAAATGCGTGTACAATGCTGACAGTTGCATGGTGCCTCTGCAAAACCAGTAGAGCATCAATGCCTAAACAATCTGGGAAGAGAAGCACTGTATGAAGTAAACTTTTCAGAGAGTTGGTATCACCTGCAAAAGCAAGGATGTAGGCAATCCAACTATATTACTTCTTCCAATCACTACAGCTTTCTTACCCATGATTTCCACACCAGACCTCATCA
Source organism: Platycarya longipes (assembly GCA_036559045.1). Taxonomy (NCBI): domain Eukaryota; kingdom Viridiplantae; phylum Streptophyta; class Magnoliopsida; order Fagales; family Juglandaceae; genus Platycarya; species Platycarya longipes. The sequence goes on along the minus strand of CM071798.1, from coordinate 45,731,357 downwards.
ATAACTCAATGCAACCTTTTGGAGTGCAGGGAATGAACAAAGGCTGCCTCCCTCTCATGGCTAGATTTCCCATATTGAGTGGGTGAAAGCCATCCACATCTTTTTCTAGGCTCATCACATCCAAAATTTTCTCCTCATCCAAGTGCTGTGTCCCATACATATTGCTGTAAGTTATCCATCCAAATCAACAAACTTTGAATTCATGCACAAAGACATAAACTACTTCATTGTTCTGATCTAGCATATCATACGAATTAAATTGATTCATCAGGCTATTAATACATGGCTCTACGACCTGATCAGGCCTCAAAAGATTTGAAGGTTTTAGCATATACTCCAGGAACGTTGGATCTTAATTATTGTTTGCTACATTTTCTTGGCAAAGGAATACTCTTAAATTGGAGCCATCTGACCTTTTTAGTTCAAAATACTGCCAGTTGGGACTAACAGTAGGCCAGGCCAAGCTGAGGATAAGGAGAAGAAAAAAATTCAAGCATAAGCATTCTTGTCACACCCAAGCACTAGCTCACAAGGTTTGAGATTAAAATTTCTTGTCCTAGGCACACGGGCCCATGATTCTTGCTTAGTTGGATGGGTAGGTTTTGTAAAGGTTGGATTAATTATGTACTAAGATTGCCAGATTTATAGTTTGGTCCAATCTTGGACTTAAGGTGCCTGCCCAGGGCTTGTGAAATCCGAGTTTTAAGCCCATGAAGGCTGAAAACACTCGCACATTCTAGAAGTCCCAATCATTCAGGAAAACAAAGAAGCCAGAATATACTAAGCTCATACACCTCTGCTGCCCCTCAAGGATTTCATTCAATAACTCTAATCTGTTTTAACACAAGCTCCTGCAAGCCTATCCAGTATTAGGTCTCCAATAATCAAACACAAAACTCAACAAAAGCCAAACCAAGAGTTGCAGCATACTCAGCAAGAAAACTTATTTGCTGCCGCCCTTTCAAATTTGAAGAACTATCATACTGAACGCTAGCTGCCACAAGACCTGCACTCTAGAGTCCCAATCAATCAGGATTCTTAAACCCTATCAGACTGATAGTCCCACATTCCATAATTAACTATGTTGCGGCCCCACCTTTCTTCAGAAACCATAGAGATTGTTTCAGAAATTCAACCCTGAAGATACTATTTGTGCTGCCAGGGTCAAACCAGAGAAACCAACCCTCAGTGTCATGCATCTAGAAACATATCCTACTGCATCCCCTGTATCCCTACCCTTTTCCCATCATCCTCAATAAATTCAAGAACTTAGGGGCTAACATCAAATCTATGCAAGAATAAGAAAAATTGCTCTGGCCAAAACCCTAGGTGGTGAGCAAAATCTGTCAAGTTTCCCCATACACACATATCCTTCTGTGTTGCCCCATACACCTACACTTTTCCCACGTTTCCATTGTAACACACCCGATGGAATGTATTTGGTTAGATTGAAAACTGCAAGGAAAATATGTAAAAACTGACGAAACTCAGCGATAGAAAAACTGACTAAAAATTGTCTGATTCCTTTCCTCAATACATCAATCAAGCATTTACACATGTAAATGGTTCACAAGTCTAAACGAGCCCAACTAGTTCTAACCCACTAAGCCCATACAAGACTAGGCCCATTCTTAACAAAAGGGTGCATTACATTTCCTACATGAAGAACTTCAAGAAAAAAACAATTTATTGCAACTTAGGTGCTAACAGTAAATGAATGCAAGAATCTAAAAAAATGCTCTGGCCGAAACCCTAGGTGGTGAGAAAATCTGTAAAAAGAAATAAACACGCAAATAAATCATTATTATATGATGCTGGCCATGTTTACAGCAGCAAGAGAAACCAGAAAAAGGATTTTTGTTACCAAACTTTATACTTGAACCCCTTGAATTCTAGTCAAATATCCAGGTGCATCGACGCTTTTATCAGGCTTCCCAAATGAATAGAACCCCTGGAATACCCTCATTACATCCTCCTTTACAACATTTTAACAAGCATAGAAGAACGCCCTGGTGAGTCTTTCTGGTCCTCATACTTTGTCACTTACCATCAATTTTACCACTTGGTAACCCAGTTCTCTTCAAACAGCCTGTCCAACCATGCAAGTCTTTATAAATCTATGGTCTCAAATGCCAATCCATCTAGTTTATGCTTCTATGCAAAACTTTTAGTCAGCGGTTATTCATAGTACAAAACCAATATGATCCTTAATCCTTGATTGATCCGAGGATACCAGACAATCGGTGTTGAGCATCTCAATGGCGTTATTCCTCCCATGCAAGTTGGCCACTCGATGGAAAAATCTTGTACACTAATCCCCTACCTTAGTCATAGAGCCCCCATGATTTCTACCTTAAGATATCTCTTCCATCAATGTAACCCTTCTAAGTTCTAAGGAAACTTGAATTTTCCTTAATTTCTCCGTATCAAGTGTTCTATTCTCTTCCAAACCCTCAAGACTTGTAACTCCTCCAATAGAGACTTTTCTGGCATACTTGTCACTCCAAGTTCTACGTCCTAAGTTGGATTGGCTCCAACTAGGGGCCATGCGCCATACTTGTCTTATTGGATTAAAATTCTATGATATAATTATTTATATATTGTCATTTTTTATTATTTTAAATTTTGGGCTTTTGATTTTACATGTTAGTAATTGGGTTATGATAGCGAGCTTACTTTCCAGCCCATTGGAGAGCTTGCAGCGTCAGATTGATGTGCAAGTAGTTTAGAATAGTTGACTTAATACATACATATGGGAACTTTTCCCCACACAAATGTCAAGCTCTTGTGCCTATTCATAGGGCTGCTGACACCGACAGGCCTAAGCTTCAAAGGCTTTCCATAATTAAAGAAGGAAGGTATTTCAGCGGTGTAAGTGCTGAAGATTGGACTTGGGACAGATTAGAAAGTTTGCTAATCTATCCGTTAACATATTTTCAAACTCCCTGCAGCATATTAGACAAGCTTTTGACTTATAAAAGCGAAAGGAATAAATTAAAAAAAGTCTTTTAATCTAGCCTATAGGTCGTCCCCTCTATGACTTGAACTCGTGACGTGATTCCTACCCTTATAACAATTGTTAAATACCCAACTATTGATCCAAAAGCCCTAAGACCGTTTGATACTAGTTTGGTTAAACCTTTAACCCTCAAGATCATAACAAAGTCACTTTCCCTTTGTGACAGAAGTTGACTTGAGTTGTAAGCTGTCACAGCCAGGAGAATCCCTATTAAGAGGCTTCGGAGATTTTATGATTGATTAGGAAAGAGACTAAACCTAGAGATCTTCTAGGTGCAGGGTTGTACAGTTAGCAATAAAAGCCAGCCAGCCCAAAAACTCAGCCCCTTTGTTATGAAACCTGCTGCCAGTCCCAAAATCTCCATTGTGGTGCCAGCTAGGCGCCCAAGTTTATACTTAATTTCCATTCAAGCCAACAGGAAGAAAACTAGGAGAGATCTCTGCCCATATTTTGACCTTGCCGCATTATAGGACTAATTCAAGGGAATTTCCGTTTATTTTAAGCAAGAAAACCCCCCAAGAAGCAGGGCCACCATGTCCAAGAAAAACCCTCAATGGGTGGCTGTTGACTCCCTAGAGAAAATCTGTTCAGAGTCCAGACCAGGAAATCCAGCACTATTGTCAACACTTTGATGGGGTGAGACCCTAACCATAAGGTCAGATTCTTAAACATAATAAGACTGTCATCATTTAGACAGAACACCTACCTGAAACCTGGAGCAGAATTTTGTCAATTTCCACACATAACATATCCTCTTACACCTGTTTCACCACATCAAGAAGCCAAGAACTCTTTTTTTTATTTTTTTGATAAGTAAATCAAGAAGCCAAGAACTCAAAAGCATGATCTGCCCTTACAGCCTAGAGACAATAGGCTTATATCCCTGTGAAGCAAGTCATGAAAACTTGTTGAAACCACATCAAGAAGCCAATAGTTCAAAAGCATCATTGAAACCGAGGGAACCCACCATACTTGCTGAAAATTCCAGCAAGCGCACATATTGAAAGATTGAATTTCAAGGATTATTACACTTTTGCTAAGAACAAACAGCACTAGAAATACCCAACAAACATGTGACAGTCAAACAGAAGTTTAGATATAAATTGACATTATTTTGGTATTTGTTGGCGTGGATTGTTGATTATTTGCATAAGTTTAAGAGGTAAGTCACTGTGATTATGTGATCATACCCTTCTTGTTATTAAAAGGCCCTGTTTTCAAAAGTTATTTGATGTTTACATTTCTCTTCAATGGTTATATTGTGGTAGCTAATGCTACATGTACCTCTTTACTTTTTTTGTTGACAAGTAAGCATTTACCTTTTTATCATGAATATGATAACTGCAAAAGAGAATTGTATGTAATGCTTCCGCTTGCCATGATATATGCATACAACTATCATATGCTAAACAAGGAAAGCTAAGAAAGAATAGGGAAAAGAAAGAGAATGCATGTATGCTTAGAATATAATGGATTTTCATATTGGGCCATGACTATAGATGTATAATGATATGACCTTAAGGATAGGGGCGGATTGCAATGTCAGGAATGGCTCACTGGTAGTGCACCTAGTGATGCCCATCTAAGGAGGATAGGTTTTTACTTAAGAGTTCTGGGTGAAGCCATGATCACAAGGATCCACCCTTACACATAGGGATAATAGTGTGCCAGCCAGAAATGTATTAAAGGAAAAATATGCATACATACATATGTATATATATATGATTGGAAGTTTCGATTGAGAATGTTCTTCTATAAATGGAAAACTATCTTAATATACTATTTATTGTATATATAGTTGCTTACTAAGTATTCACTCATTTTTGTGTTTAATTGTTTTTGTGCTCACCGATCGCTCCTTCTACCAAGCCATGGACATGCATAATACAAGTCCATTCCCATGGAAGAGTATTTGGAAGACAAAGGCACCCTTAAAGGCACTCTTCTTTGTATGGACGGCTTCCTTGAAAAAGATCCGCATACTTGACAAATTAAGGAAATGTTGATTTAGGGTTTTTTTTTTTTATTGGTAATAAGAATTTTATTCATGCAAAACGGCCAAACCAAGTACACAGGAAGTGTATAAGGGATAAGCCTAATTACAAGCTAGAAGAGAAAAACTAAGACAGGACATTACAGGAAATCTCTTCCCTTACAAGATTTTGCACCTAAAAACCAAGAGTACTAAGAAAAAGACCCTAAAATTCCCTAAAGAATGTTCACAATCATCAAAACACCTTCCATTTTTTTCGGACCATAAACACCAGAACAAACACAAAGGGACAACTCACCAAAAATCTGCATTATCTCCACAAACCAAAGAGGCGTTCTAGCTTGCCAATGTCAGCCCTATTGAAAATTTCTTTCCACAAGGCTGTTACAACTTCACAGTGCAAGAAAAGATGGCATACAAATTCCCCAGCTTTCTTACACATGAAGCACCAATCAGTTATGAATAGCCCCATTTTCCTCAAATTATCAATGGTTAAGACTTTTTCAAGACAAACCAACCAGCTTAAGAAGGTAGCTTTACTTTGGACTTTTGATTTCCACATACCTTTCCAAGAAAAAGTATTATCATCCTTGCAGCTCAACACTTTATAGTAGGATTTTACAGAAAATTTGGCTTTAGGATCATGAACCCAAAGCAGTTTGTCCGCCTTAGAATGATCAAGTTTCATGCGGTAGAGCTTAGCAAAGAAATCAGAAACTTCACAAAGCTCTCAATCCTGTAAATATCTATTAAACTCCACTTTCCAATGAAGCAAGTTGTTTAAGATCTAAAACGAATCAGCCACGGCAGCCCCTTTATTTCTAGCTATCCAGAAAAGATTAGGATAGCTATCTTTAAGAGCTGATTCACCACAGCAAACATCATGTCAAAAACGAGTGTTTCTCCCATCCCCCACTTTAAATCTAATGTTATTGACGAAGTCCCCGCAATCCAAACGAATAGATTTCCATAAGCTCATCCCAAAAGCCCCTTTAGTTTCATTTGTACACAAATTCCCCACATTCTTCCATATTTGGCATCCACAAGCTTCCTCCATAAAGCATCTCTCTAAAAAATGTACCTCTAAAGCCACTTCCCAAGAAGTGCCTTGTTGAATAACCTTAAATTTTTTATGCTCAAGCCCCCACAAGGTACCGGGGCACAAATTTTATTCCGACTTACCAAGTGAAATTTTCTTGCATCTCCAATCCCATCCCAAAGAAAATTCCGAAATTTTTTCTCAATTCTCTTAGCAACCCCCATGGGAAGGGGAAAAAGAGCGAGGAAATAAGAGGGAAGGTTTGTCAAAGTGCTTCGGATCAAAGTGATTCTGCCTCCTTTTGAAAGATAAATCTTCTTCCAACTGGCTAGTCTTTTTTCAATCTTTTCAATCACCCCATCCCAAATTGAAAGAGCTTTATGAGAGGCTCCCAAAAGAAGCCCTAAATATTTAATGGGTAAAGACGAAATTTTGCAACCCAAAATATTGGCAAGATCATAAGGGTTGTTGCAAGAACCAACAAGCACAAACTTTGAATTCTTCTACTCATCATCCTTACACTACACATGATTTTTTATTTTTTTACCCTTACCAAGTATGTGGTGTAGGGATGATGAGTAGAAAAACTCAACTAATTTAGTAGGAATAAAATAAATAAAAATAAAAATAACTAAAAACAAGTGTGGTGTTTTATGACCAAGCTTCTAACAAATTGAAAGATCCATGTTGTTTTTTTTTTATAAGTAGAAACATCCATGTTGTTACTTTCAGACAAGGTAACGGTAAATGTCAAAGTTCTGATACAGTTTAATAAATTACCTGTGGAAGAGGAAGTTGCAAAAGAATGCCATGAATTGATGGATCCTTGTTAAATCTTGACAAAACATTCACAACTTCATCTTCTTTACAATTTCCGTCCAGTTCAGTCATTGACGACTTGATTCCTGTTTCTTCACAAGCTTTTATCTTGTTGCGCACATAAGTTTCGGAGTCCCTTCTCTGGCCCACCATTATGACAGCCAATCCAGGAACCCTTCCAATGGATTCCTTCATCCTCCAGACCTCACAAGCTATTCTGGACATAATCTCCCCGGCAATTGACTTACCATCAATTATTGCAGCAGTCTGCTCATTGGCTGTGGTAAATGTCATTTATCAACCACATATCTCAAACAAACAAAGCAGAAGAATAACAAGAACCCTCAGAATAAAGATGAGAAAAGGTGAAACACCCAATGATCAAATTTAGTACTCAAACTGAGGGTAGAAGCATGAAGGAACCTGGGACCGTTGACAGAAAATGTTATCAAGGTTGTGAGAATAGAATCTATAATATCTCATGTTGATTGCTGGGGAATCATATAAAAGAACTTTTTTGGCTTGATAAACTGACTCAAGAAGAAGATATGATAAACAGAGAAAGAAAGAACGAAAATAATCAATCAATTTAATAACTAATATCATGAGAGTTCTAACACTAGACAATATAAGCAATCAATCCAGGAAATAGCCAACTCACGAGAAGTCTTGAAAAATTATGTGAAGTTAAAAGATTGTCAGCATCAACACAGTAGTTGATGCCACAAAGACAGCTTGGTTAAGCATGATATATATATATATAATATATCCTTACCCCCAAAACAAATCCATTTCTTTAACCTATTAAACCCCAAATTCCCATATAGCTTTCACACGCTTCAGCCATCAAATGAACAACCAAAAAATCCTTAAATCCCTCTTATTTGCAGCTACTTCTTTTTTTTGATAAGTAATAATCTTTATTGATTGAATACAATTAGGCATAACCCATGTACACAGGGAGTATACAAAAGAGACACCTAGTTACACTCTAACAAGCTGAAAAGAACTCAAAAACTCATTGACACTCCCTTCCTTTAGTACAATAGCAGTACAATAGCAGTAAACCATTGAACCAAAGAAGATACAAAAAGGTCCCAAATTTCCCCCATGGTCCTCTCTTTATTGTTGAAGCATCTCTCATTTATTTCCATCCATAGGCACCATAATAAACATATGAGGATCATTCTCCATGCCGCCACCATCTTAGTGCATTGATGGTATCTTTTCCAGCATGCTAGGAGGTCCACAACACTTTTGGGCATGACCCAAGACAAACCAACCCGCCTAAGCAGTCCATTCTACAGCTCCCTTGCCACTTCGCAATGTAAAAAAATATGATCAATTATTTCCCCATTCTTCTTACACAAGTAGCACCATTTCACAACGATCATACCTCTTTTTCTTAAGTTATCCGCCGTTAAAATGGTCCCTAGAACTGCTGTCCAAGTGAAAAAACAGCTTTAGGTGGTGCCGGAGCCCGCCATATAGCCTTCCAAGGGAACACAGCTGGCTAGTTGTCTTGCAAGACTTTGTAAAAAGACTTAACTAAAAACCTTTTATTTCTGGAGTGGTTCCACAACATTCTATTCCTCCCGTTTCCTACTACATGTAGAATAGATAAAGCTGTAAAAATCTACTATCTCATCTACCTCCCAATCATGAATATTTCTAGAAAAAGTCAAATTCCAATACATTGTGCCATTGTTGCGACACAACACCTCGGAAATTGCATCTTGTTGATTCTCCACTAGGCTGAAAACTCTTGGAAAAACAGCAGCTAGGGCGCTCTCTCCACACCATTTATCAAGCCAAAAACTGATTCTTGTGTCATTACCTACCTCAAAGTTTATGTGTTGTAAACACCTTCCATCCCTTCCGGATAAACTTCCATAGACTCACCCCATATGTCCCCCGTCCCTCCTTAGAGGTCCAACATCCCCACTCACAGCCATACTTCCCCACCACCACCTTTCTCCACAATGAGTCCTCCTCTAAGTGAAAACACCACAACCACTTCCCTAAAAGTGCTTTGTTAAAAGTGATCAAATTACGCACTCCCAAACCACCCACTTCCTTTGGCCTACACACTTTTGGCCATCCCACTAAATGAAATTTGTGTTTCTCCCCCATGCCCCCCCCCCCCAAAAAGAACTCTCTAAATAATCTTTCAATTTGATCAGTCACCCCCACCGGTAAAGGGAAAAGCGAGAGATAGTAGGTTGGGAGGTTTGACAGTAGGGGTGTTTATTCGGGCCCCTTTTTTTTCCGGTCCGATTCGGAACTCGGATACCCGGTTCCGGTTTTCAACCTATATTAAACTAGATCCGGAACCCATATTTAAAGCGGTTTGGACTCCAACCCGTATTCACCCGGATTGAAATCCGGGTTGGACCCGGATCCACCCGGTTTTTAAAAACAGCAAAACCGGTTTCTGAATTTTAAACCCTTTTTTTTTTAGTCTGTATTATTACTTTTTTGTTGAGAAATTTATTGATAATAAAATAAAAGATTATTTATAAATATTTTCAGAACAAATTTCTCAGAAAAAAATAATAATACCAGTTTTATAAATTTTAAAAAAAAAGGTTTGAAATCCGAAAACCAGATTTCTGGGTCCAACCCGGATTTCAACCCGGGTCCAATCTGGATTTCAACCCGGATTCATCCGGGTTGGAGTCCAAACCACTTTTAGCCATTTCCTTCTGGGCTGGGTTGACCCGGATTCCCGATTCAGAACCCGTTTGAACACCCCTATTTGAGAGGGTACTTTTGATGAGAGTTAATCTTCCCCCTTTTGATAGGTAAAGCCACTTCCACCCTGCCAACCGTTTTTTCGTTTTCTCTAACACCCCATCCTAAATAGATGTTGTTTTAAAATAAGCTCCCAAAGGTAGTCCAAGGTACTTCAAAGGTAGGGTAGTCACCTTACACCCTAACAACTCTGCTAGTTGATTGATATCCGCGGCCTCCCCTACCAGAACCAATTCCGACTTTTCCAAGTTTATCTTGAGACCCGATACTGCCTCAAAACACAAAAGTACAACTTGTAAAGCTTGGATCTGACTTTTGTCCGCATCACAAAAAATTAGAATATCACTGCATACAATAAATGAGTTACAGATATATTTCCCACTGTAAAACCAGCAAGAAAGCCACCTTGGGCAACAGCATCCACCATTCGACTTAGCGCCTCCATTATTAAGACTAATAGAAATGGAGATAAAAGGTCCCCTTGCCTCAAACCCCTTGAGCTCGAAAAAAAACCACAAGGTTTGCCATTTACTAATACGAAGAAACAAGAGGTCGAAACACAATGTTGAATCCAGCTACACCACTTTTTCCCAAAACCACATCGCTTCAACATATAAAGCGAGAATTCCCAATTGACGTGGTCATAAGCCTTCTCCATATCCAACTTGTAAAGAACTCCTGGAATACCATCCCTCAACCGGCTATCTAAGCTCTCATTTACTATGAAAACTGCATCCAAAATTTGACAGCCTTGAACACAAGCATTTTGTGGTTTAGAGATTATTTTATCCATTACCATCTTCATACGGCTTGCAAGCACCTTCAATATTATTTTGTACATCCCTCCAACCAAGCTTATTGGGCGGTAATCCTTCAAGTCCAAAGCACCTACCATCTTAGGAATTAAAGCGATAAAAGTGGCATTAAGGGATCTCTCAAATTTTTGACTAAGGTGGAACTCCTGAAAAACTTGCATCACATCATCCTTCACTACTTCCCAACTCGCTTGGAAGAAAGCTATAGTAAAACCATCGGGACTAGGAGCTTTATCTTTACCCATTGTACGTACCACTTGATGCACTTCAGCTTCCTCAAACAGTCTCTCCAACCAGCTTCCAACACCATCTTCTAGCTGATCAAAAGCCAAGCCGTCCAACTTTGGCCTCCAATCCATAGTCTCCTTTAGCAGCTCTTCATAATAACTTACAATATGATTTTGAATCTCCTCTTGAGCTTGATACACCGTATTACCCATTTGGAGAGCCTCGATGGCATTGTTACACCTATTGGAATTTTTTTTTTTTTTTTTTATAAGTAAAAAGAAATTTTATTGATATGAATATAAGTAGGCATAGTCCAAGCACACAGTGAGTATACAAACGCAAATGCCTAAATACATTCTTAGGGCTCTACATCAACGAAAAAAAATCATTCATAGTGCTTCCATTAGAGACAATGGCTGAAAACTAAAGAAGTATGCAGAAAATAATTCTCAAGCTCCGCCATTGTTCGTTCTTTATCTTCAAAGCATCGCGCATTCCTTTTTGAACAAATACACCACATCAGGCATAATGGGATCATCTTCCATGCTGCTATTACTTGTGAGCATCCTTGAATACCCCTCCAACACGCTAGCACATCTACAACCTTAGGTGGCATAACCCACGCAACATCCACTCTACTAAATATCCCATTCCACAACATTCTTGCCACCTCTCAATATAGTAATAGATGGTCCACTGATTCACTGTGCATTTTGCATAAAAAGCACCAATCCATCACTATGATTCCCCTCTTGCGTAAATTATCCGTGGTTAGAATTTTCCCGAGAGCTGCAGTCCACACAAAGAAAGCCACTTTGGGAGGGGCACAAGTCCTCCATATACTCTTCCACGGAAAGGCATTACCTTGGCCATTTTGTGGAAAAACTTGGTACATTTATCACCCTCCTTCAACCAGGTCATCCTAGATTTTTGTCTCCAAGATATTTCTTCCAAAAACAATACCCACTCTAATTCCGCCACCACCTCAGCCTTTCTCAGAGAGGATGCTGCATTACCTCCTCTCCCATCTTCAATAGAGTTCAACTCCTCCCAAAGAAGGCGCTTTTGCACATCTATATGCCGAAACACCTCATTATTCCACCTCTTTATATCTAGCTTTAATGCTTTAAATTTATTAGCCGCGATGAAACTAAAAGAGCCTTGGAATGAATAGGAAGTCCATCAATTCTGCACCCTTTCCTCAAAATCAGCCACTTGGAGCCACATACTTTCGAATTTGAAATAACTTTTACCCCCATGAATGCCGCCACAATCTAATAAAATGAGAAAATGATCTGAGCACACCTGAGGTAACCTCTTCTGGAATAACTCTGGGAACTAAGTCTCCCATGAAGAAGAGATTAGAAATCTATCCAACCCGGAACCCCCTCTACTAGTAGACCATGTGTAAGGCCCTCCCACCAAGGGAATATCAATCAAATTAAGGTCAAAAATCAGCTCCGAGAAATCCTCCATCGCCCGTGTCATGGAAGAGGCCCCTTCCCTCTCACTAGGAAACCGAACTACATTAAAGTCCCCACACATGACCCAAGGTATATCCCATAAAGAATACACCCCCGCCAGCTCCTTCCACAAAGACCTCCTTTCTCTCCTATCATTAGGCCCATACACTCCTGCCAAAGCCCACTCCCACCCCTCCTCAATGTTTCTGAACCTCGCGGCAATGGAATAGCACCCGTGCACACCTCTACTACATCAACCACTCTCCTATCCCACATTAACAACACTCCCCCTGAGTCCCCCAAAGAAGCTCAGTAGCTCCATCCCACAAACGCACAACCCCATAGACTGTGAATGATGCTTCTATCAACAAAAGACATTTTGGTTTCTTGAAAACACACTATATCGACTTTCCAGCTACGAAGAAGGGATCGAATGTGAAGTCATTTATTAACAATATTGATCCCCCGTACATTCCACCAAAGCAATCTAGGCTTCATAAAAAATGCAGTTCCCCCAACCTTTCATCCTCTCCCATCCAACACTACCTTCCTTATTATCGTAATTGATGGAGCATGTCAATCTTCTGAACTCCCGATCCTGTTTAATCATTGACTTCATTGATAGTCTATTTGCTTCCAAAGCCACCAAGAGAGCCTTAAATTGCTCCTCATAACCTTCAGTAGATATCCCTAGCCATGGCTAAAGTTCTGCCACCTTACTCAACACCCAGTCTGAAGGTTTGGAGTCTGACTTCAATGGTGGAAGAATGGTACTTAGAGGAGTGGGACTACGCGTAGCCTTCTGGCCACCCACCTGAGTTGGATGAAATAGCACCGTCTCCCCTAGAGTTTCCTCAACTATCTCGAATTGAGTAGAAGCAACCGTTTTTGTTCCCGGTGTACTGAGCAAGAGCAACTCCCCACTCGCTTCCTTGGAGCATTCCTTTAAACCACCCCCATCCCATACAACCAGCTCTTTGGAGGAACCCCCCCCCCTCTCGGGAAGGCAAGTCCGCACCTCCGGCAGTCCAACCTGTTCAACCGATGCGGCACCAGAAGTTTCCAACTCCTCATGGAGCTCATGCTCTTCTAAAAAATCGCCCTGCTCCATTTCCTTTCAGCGGGGTGACTGCACTGGCATCCCAATAGGACCGCCAGAGACCGGCGAAAATTTTTGTGCCAGTTCGACAGCCATCTTGCCACTTATCGACGCCGTAGGGAGGCGGCTCGGTTCTGGAGCCGAAACCGAAATCTCAGCCCCCTTCTACTTCCACACAAAAATGGGGCCTGTTTCAAGGCCTGTTACTCGGCCCTTCTCTTTCAAGAGCCCGCCCCCAATTCCCCCCCCCCCCTCCCCTTTTTTTTTTCTCCACACTCAGGCCTACTTCCCGGCCCAAGCCCACACCCTCAATTAACTTACCCTTAACGCACTGTTTCAAGTTTATAATGTCCTCTAATAAATTCCCGACCCTCGCCTCTATTCCTGCCAAAGCCTGCAGCAGGATTTCCTCATTTGAACCAACCATATCTCTGCCATCCCCATAGCCCAAATGTACCTTTCCCTGCCGTGCACGCCTTGCTACCCAACAGAGTTCATGGCTCAAGGCTCTACTTTCTGCGCTTGGAGGACCTCACTGTACGACCTGGAAGCTCCACCATCTCTGACCTTTCGTCTGGCTTGTTGAAACTGTCCCCCTCCCCCCATAGCTCTATTCCGACCCATCGGAGCAGAGGAGGAAGGCAGAAGTTCCTTCAGAGTTACCCCGAAATTCCTCCATCCCTCACCCTTCCTTCCTTTCGGCACTACTAGTAGACCTCTTCTCTTCACTGGCTCATACTCTGCGAGCGAGAGGAAGCTTCCCTTGGAGTTACGACCCCTCTGAACCACTACCACTTGGCTGCCTCCTCTTCGTGTTCTAAGGAATTCCTGCTGTCCCTTTGAGACTTCACATTCCCACACTACATCACACAACCAGCCCAGAGATTCTTGGTCAACAAAAATGAAGTTCACCATTCTTCGGCTTCTTTCAATGATTCTCCACCATCTCTCATTATCCTTCTTAAACCTGAAGGATTTCTAATCAATGAAAACCTCTCGACACAACCCCATCGCAGTTACCAACACTGAGATCACCACAAACCCATTAACCAATGCCACAACAAGTTGGCTAACGGAAGAAAGGAGAAAGTGTACGGAGAGAAAAGAGAGAGAAATGTCTGATATTTAAAGCATCTTTATTTGCAGCTACTTCTGCAATACTGCAACCTCCACTTTTTACAAGAATTGCTTTCTTGGCCTTTAAATCCTATCTTTTACAAAGCAAATTTCAAGAATCAACACTACAAGCATCGTTCGACAATCCCAAGCGCTTGAACCACATAATTACCCTATTCCACAAACAATAAGTTACACAAGAGTGAAAAATTTATCCTGTCAGGAAAAAAAAATCTCGTATAAGCTTGCTCATTGGACAAAACATTGATAGTATAAACATCAATAAATTAAACATATATTAAGATATGGCATAATGAAATGCACAAACAGTAAGAAGAAATAGTAAAAATAAATGGATGAAGCTTAACTTAAAGGAAGCTGTCCTTTGGATAAAGGAAAAGTTATATTCAAAACCAGAGTAAAAACCCCTCCTCCCCCGCCTTCCCCCAAAAAAGAAGGTGGGGGTTCTTTTTTTCCTTTTCTATAAGAATCACAGTTATAAACATAGAGTTCTATATCCAAGTTAGGAAAGTTGTTTAGCGATTGTAAAAGTTTCAACTTGGGAAGAGATTGAAAAAGTGCCAATGAACTTCTTGACTTTCAAACAACCAACTTAAAAAAGGTATAAATCATTTTGTTGGAGTATGTGGCTCGTATTTGCTGCGTGCATAGTGGCAAAGAGGCATATGCTGGAGCAAGCAGAGCGGAGCGAAATGTTGAGGAGGCGTGGACAGGCAGTGCGGTAGACTACTCCGACTTCAAAGTGTTTGGATGTCCAACCTACATGCATGTTTCTAGTGAGGACAGATCAAAACTTGATGCAAAGTCTAGACAGTGTATCTTTCTGAGTTATCAGAAAGGAGTGAAAGGCTTCAAGCTGTGGGATCCGAAAGCAAACAAGATGATAATCAGTAGAGATGTGATTTTTTATTAAAAAAAAACTATGTTACAACATACTCAAGGGAAAGAAAAACAGATGCTAGAAAATTACAGCAGCAATGAGCATGTGGTGCAAGTGGAGCTAAAGACCCATGATAGAGATGACAATGCACATGATTCAGAGGGCTCTAGCTTAGAGAGTCAGGAGCCTCACACTACAGCCACAGACAGGCCCAGACGCACTATCAGGCCACCCACCAGGTATGGTTTTGAGGATTTGACTTCTTATGCACTAATTAGTAATAACAGAGATCCTACTATTTTTCAGGAGGCAACACTTACCCTAAAGAAAAGTAGATGGATGAATGTTATGGTTGAAGAGATGGAGTCTCTGCATAAAAACCAGATATGGGATTTGGTAGAGCTTCCAGAAGGGAAGAGAGCAATAGGATGCAAATGAGCGTATAAGAAGAAAGAAACAGTATCAGAAAAGGAGGGAGAAAAGTTCAAGTCTCGCCTAGTAGCAAAGGGTTACTCACAAAGGAAAGGAGTTGACTATGACGAGATATTTTTCCCTGTGGTCAAACACACTTCCATCAGGACAGTGTTGGCTTTGGTAGCACATTCAAATATGCAATTGGAGCAGATGGATGTAAAGATAGCTTTCCTTCATGATGATTTGGAAGAGCAGATTTACATAGTACAAGCAGAGGGGTTCAGTCATCCTAGACAGGAGCACTTAATCTATAAATTGAAGAAATCATTTTATGGGCTAAAGCAGTCTCCAAGGTAGTAATACAAGCGATTTGACTCCTACATAATCTGGATTGGCTACAAGCGATGTGAGTATGATTGTTGTGTTTATGTGAAAAGCTTCGATGATAGTTCGTTTGTTTTTCTTTTACTCTATGTGGATGATATGTTGATTGTTGCAAAGAGTATGAGTGGGGTCAACAAGTTGAAGACTTTGTTAAGCAGAGAATTTGACATGAAAGATTTGGGTCTGGCCAAGAAAATTCTTGAGATAGAGATTTGCAGGGATAGAGTTTCCAAGAGATTATGGCTATCTCAACGTAATTATGTTGAGAAAGTGTTGGTTCAACATGGGTAATGCAAAACCAGTGAGTACACCGTTGGCATATCATCTCAGAATGTCTACTGCACAATGCCCGAAGACAGATGATGAGATTCAAGACATGTCAAAGGTTCTATATGCAAGTACAGGGGGGTGTGATATATGCTATGGTTTGCACAAGACTAGATTTGGCACAAACTGTCAGTGTGGTGAGCAAGTTTCTATCAAATCCGGGTCGACAGTATTGGGATGCAGTCAAATGAGTTTCAAATACTTGAGGGGTATTACAAACTATGAGATCATGTTGAGCAGACAGTAGAGTGATCCTTCAATTGTGGGGTCTATGAATGTAGACTCTATAGGGGATTTGGAAAATAAGAGGTCTACTACAAAACATGTATTCACTTTTGTTGGAGGGTCTATT
This sequence comes from Platycarya longipes, assembly GCA_036559045.1. Lineage (NCBI taxonomy): Eukaryota > Viridiplantae > Streptophyta > Magnoliopsida > Fagales > Juglandaceae > Platycarya > Platycarya longipes. Next base: position 45,714,634 of record CM071798.1, on the reverse strand, counting down.
TGTTAGAGGTCCATGGTATAGTCTCTAGTTGCACTATCTACTACTGAGTCAGAATATATGGTAGTGGCTGAGATTGCCGAGGAAACTCTGTGGCTTACAGGATTGGTCAAGGAGCTGGGTGTCCAGCAAGGTGGAGTTCAGTTGCATTGTGATAGTCAGAGCGTCATTTATTTGACAAAGAACCAAATGTATCATGCGAAGACCAAGCACATATATGTGAGATTTCACAGGATCAAGAAGTTAGTTTCTTCTAGTGAACTACTACTTGAGAAAGTTCACACCTCTGAAAATGCAGTAGACATGTTGACAAAGGCTGTTACTATAGATAAGTTCAAGCACTGCATAGACTTAATTAATGTCTCCAGTTGTTAGATGGGAGGCACCCCAACCTAGTGTCCAAGTGGAGTTCCCAATTATAATTTTTTTTTCCTCTCAAGGGATGAATATTTGTTAAGGTGGAAATTGTTAGAGTATGTGGCTCATATTTACTGCGTGCATAGTGGCATTTGCCTTGCAGGATTAATATATTGTTTGGGATGCTGATTAAGTTGGAGATGCGGAGACAAAGCTCCCGCACTACAATACTGGGGTATTTTTATAATTTTTTCTTAAATACGTCGATACACCTATGGTTAGTATAAATACATATGATGTAACCCTAATTTGATTGATATTGAAATTACGCCGCTCGCTCCTGTAAATATAAGCACTTTGTCGAATCATGTAAATCTCTATATTATTTTTCTCTTATTTTCTTTTCGATTATTTCATATATTCATCATAATTGTTACACGATCATAACACATTTCTAAAATAAGAGAAGGAGATTCTTGTGGTTGCTTTAATAGAGAACAATGAGCAGAATGTAAATTGTCCAGTTCGTGATATCAAGCTGTCCATTTCAACTTCTAATTAAAATGGATGAAGGCAAAGCGAATCTTTATAGAAAAAAGCACGAATCATTAACCAACCTAGTACAAGAAACGGAATGTCACCAACAAACAAAAAACAAAACAAAACAAAACCAAAACAACAGAAGGAAATTGAAGTAAAAGGATACCGCTACTTAGCAACCGCATTGACTGGTAAAAGAGCTACTTACGGCATCTAGAGGTCGATTGAAAATCGTTGGGGCTGGAATTAGTAGGCCAAATGTCAGGGAGGTCTAGCGAGACAAGAGATGGAGATATTAGAATTGGGTTGCTGTCATCCATGTGAGTGTTAATAGTCTTCGTTGTTGATGGCATTCCGTTTCTTACTCCCTTCTTGCATGCCGTTGCCACCCTTCGCATCATAGTCGTTGCCAACATCATCTTCTTCTAGATCCGTTTCCTCCCTTTTCCAGGTACAGCATCATATGGGCCTACGCATAGGGATTAAGGGACAAAATTGACGACACCAAAAGGAAAAAGAAACCACATTAAACGGGTTGTGATTTATGGGAAGAAGTATAGAAGAGCTAAGATGGTCCTGAAAAACACAGACACCCTAAGAAGCGATCCAATATCTTTTTCGATGCTTATGAATGTACCTCTACAACTTTGCGTGCAGTGACATCAAGAAGAGTAAATGACTACCCCTAGCAGAATTGATTTACTAAACGGCGATTATAAGGTTTCAAATTTCGATCTCGAATTAGATCCACCCCACTTTATTAAAACCGAAAGAAAGAAAGTATCACATATACAACCACGGGAACATAACAAAACCAAGAGACAAATTACCTGCTATCCCGAGAACCATTGGAGATTTGATGGGAGCGGCCGGAAGTGAGCATGAGAAAACGCCAGCAGCTACAGAACAGTATTTCGGACCTCGGTGAAGGCCTTTGCCTCTGGAATACATCGATGAGTTAAAATAAATTTAATTTATTTTTTAATATTATTATTATTTTAAAATTTTAAAAATTAAATTAAAATTTAAAAAAATATATATTAAAATTTAAAAAAATATATATTAAAACTATATTTTATATAAAAAATTAAAAAAATATAATAATCAAATTATGATAAATTGAGATAAGCTCCAATTTAAACGGTGCGTTTGTGTAATAAGAACTGCAGTGGAACTGTAGCCTGCATCTGCACTGCTGACGTCATGGATAACATGTTCTATCGACAACTGTATTGACCTTTTTCCAACTAAAATATCAAACTTAAAAAACATTTTTTCTTTTATATATATATATATATAAAAAGAGACCCCAATATATTATATCACACCCCCTAAATTCATATAATTGTTATAAAAACACAATAAAAAATATTTAAAAATATAAAAAATAAATAAAATTTAAAAAATACAATAAAAATATAATAAAAGGAAGAAAATGAAGAAAATATAATTAAAAATACAATAAAAAATAAAATGAAGATAAATTTTTAAGGAGTTTTGACCTCAGCCCAGCCCTCACCGTCCCTGGCGGCAGTGAGCGATATCGTCCATCCCATCAGGATCGAAAGGAGCCGGCGACCCTACCCCTGTGACGGCAAGTCCTGTCGACCTCCGGTGTGTCCCCGACGACCTTCAGATTTAAGGTCATTGAGGACACATCGGAGATCGTCGAGACTTGCCGTCGCAAGAGTGAAGTCGCAGACTCCCCCCGATCCAGATGGAATGGCAGTGTCGCCCATCTCCATTGGAGACGACAGGAACTGCAATGGAGAGTTCGGTTGGACCGAACTCCAGGATATTTAATAAAAAGAAAAAAAAAAAAAAAAGACCTTTTCATAAGGAAAGAACTACCTTAGTCCCTCCTCCATGCATATTCTGCTTAATTTCGTATAAGAATTACGTAAAAATCAGTTTAAAATTTTACATTAATTAAAATTAAAAATAGAAACAATTGTTTTTTTCAATACAAATAAAATTAAAATAGAGATAGACTATAATTTATTTCTTACACAATTTGTATGCAAAATTTTATATAAATATTATTAAATTTTGAAAAAAAAATTGAATAAAAATATTATAAAGTTAAAATGTTATTAAAGTATAATTTTTTAATATTATGTTTATTTTAGAGTTTAAAAATGTTGTATTTTTTTATTTTAAAAAAATTGTAATTATTAGATAAAAATTAGATAAAAAAAACTTAAAAGATTTGAAATTAAAAAATCTTATATTCAAATAATATTTAAAAAAATTAAGAAAAACTTTGCATTTAGATAAGATGTGTTCTCTAATAAATCCTAAACATTCGCAAAAAGTTTGATATACTTTTGGCTTTAGCAATTTAATTATTAGGGTTCGGAATTTGTGCAATTAATTTTCATTGTCCAACTCTCATTACAACAATGCGATTACCTATTTCATTGTGTCAAATCGTGTTTTAGATTAAGTTGTTGTCATATTAAGTTAGGGCAATGCTACATACAGTTTTAAAAGTTGGACTCTTTTACAATTCAAGTAATAAACTAAAAGAAAAATCTATATTTTAGAAATAAAATTGATTAAAATACCCTTATTTACAAATAGAAAATTTTAAAATTTTGAAAAATTCATTTCATTTAGTCATAAAACGAAAACGTTTTTATGTGGACTGCAATGTAATCCATCAAATATGGACTGCAAAAAGAATTATTCATTAAGTTATAGGGTGATGCTAGAGTGTGATCGGGCTGCACCCGAGCATGATTGTAGCCCACGTCGTAAATCTCTATAATTTTTATAAAAGCACAATAAAAAATATTAAAAAATATAATAAAAAATACAATAAAAAAAGAAAATTTTGAAAACATAATAAAAAACACAATAAAATAATAAAATAAAGAAAATATAATAAAAAACACAATAAAAAAATATAATGAAGATGAATTTGTAATGGATATTCGTCCTCAGCCCAGCTCCCGCCACCGGCGGTGGCAGTAGGCGATACCACTCACGCCAAACGGACTCATTTTAGGTTTAAGGCCGTCGGGGGCACACTGGAAGTCGGCGGGGCTCACCGTCGCAGGGGTGAGGTCGCCGGCTCTCTCTGGTCCCAATAGTGTAGGTGGTGTCGCCCACCACCACCAGCAAAGGCGATGGCTACAATTGTTAAGGGGTTCGGTCGGACCGAGCTCTAGAAAATTCCTAAGTTATAAACGCGCGCTCGACTACATAGATTAACTCAAAACTCAATCTATTAAGTTAAATGTATCAAATTTTCAAACTCTAATCTAACCCATTTAAATAACAAATCGTATCACCTATTTAAACCTGTTTAATAATTAATTAGAAATATGTTTACACAACATCACTAATTTAAGCCCATTTGTTTCATGTAAATGTATTGAAATAAAACTCACAACTCATTTAGCCTGATAAATATAATTTTACGTAAAAATTACTATCTATATTTATTACAATCGCAATAACTTAAAAGATATATATATATTAATATTTTTCAAATTTTAACATATAATAAAACAAATATTACGATTATACAATAACAAATATAAGCATAGGTTCTAAGTTACAATCTCACAATAAAAGTATAAGCATACATAGAATATCAATATTATAACTTAATAATAATAAAATTTTAATACTGAAATAAATTTTAAACGGGTCAAAATAATTGATTTCGTATTAAGCAGGTTAAACCATTATTGACCCGTTTATAAATAATATCTTAATGGATCAACTCATTTGATCTGGATCCATTAACATCAAACTCAAACTCGAATATTGTATTGTATTTGTATTGAGTTTATGAATTGTATCAAGTTTTGCCTCCTCTACCTATATTATTAGACGTCGCTTGTCAGTTAATTAGAGGTTGACATGTGCTGCAAATTAAAAAACAAAAACAATTACCTTATTAAAAGATACAAAAATAATTTAGGTCAAGATAGAATTATAAATATTGCTATTTTAGTATTTCTAATTTTCATTTCTAAAATTGGTATCTCTAATGTAAAAAGTTTAGAATAAGCACTTATGTTTTCAGATTTCAAATTAGTTCCTTTGTTAGTGCTCCTTTAGTCTTCTGACAAAGGAAGCCACTATGGTACTTGATCGTCAGTCCATGACCAATTAAAAGATGCCATAATAGTGGTAGGTGGTGGGCCTCGCACCCTGTCCACCTGCCCTCCGTCTGGCCCCGACTTAGGCAATGCCTCATCCATCAAATGTTGGTGGTAGGGTAATCGCCGCACTTTTGCACCCAGGGAGTGGGTTGGCCTAAGTCCGCCACATATATCTATCCACCAATTAATAGTGAATTTTAAGTGATTCTTACTTTTCATTTTTGTCCCTTTATGTGTCTATCCACCAAGATTTGGATTTTATACTATTCAATCCTTTTTTTTTTACTAAAAGACTTTCGCAAACTCGTGCTTGAGAGAGTGTGGGAGAGGAAGGAGCTTCGGCTGGGCCATGACTGAGCATTGGAAGGATGTCAATGAGTAGGGGACATGATGGTAGTGGCTAGAGGCCATGGGTGGCAGCGTACAGTAGGCTAGGTGGTGAAACCCATGTAGAGACCCCATTTTTGAGTTTGTGAAATGGGGACTGTTGCATTTGATGTCAAGCTTGGATGTTGGCAACTAGAAAAAAATCTAAACCAATGATGCCTTATTTGATATTGTAATCCGATGGCTAATATAAAGTCTTAAGGTGCCGGATGTATTATGGCTACTTAAGGGGTATATTTGTCATTTTCTTTCAACCTGTATATATACTTTACAATAGACACTGTACACTGTACACTTTCATTTCTATCTAATAACAGAGAGAGAGAGAGAGAGGGCTATGGCGATTCTAGGATTAGGGTTTATGCATTCTCGAGCTATTCTCTGTGGTATTCTTGTACATAACTGAGGTTTGATCTCTTGTAACCTTTTAACACCATTAATGGAAGATTCTCATAGAGCTGTTCTTGCTGTGAACATAGACCATAGGTGTGAAAAAAGTGGTCTAATTTGTCTAACCACTCATAGAGATCACCTCCATTAAACCTTGAAAACTCCACTTTAGGTCTTCGGAGTCCCTGGTCATAAGTCCGATTTCCCCCTTTTTTCCCTCACATAGTCATCCTGGTGTCTCCTCTCTTATTGGCCTCTTCCTTCACGTTGATGGTGTCCCCTAGATGCTCGGTCATCATGTCTATTTGCCCTCTCTCGGTTCACCTCTAGTTTGACCATGTTGTGTTCTCCATAGTAAGGTATGTCCCGCCTCTCATTTTAAGGTGGTTCATACCTAGGTGGTTCAGTGAAGCTTCATTCAGTGTTATATGTGACTTTGCTAGAGAAGAGGATCGGGGCCCTAAGCTTAATAGTTCAGGACCTTCCTAACTTTGATGAAGAATGAAGAATGCTTTTATAGCCTAGAGAGGTGCTTAAATACCGAGTAGTAACAAGGGGGAGACGTAGGAGGAAAGTGTGGCAAGTACTGATCTCATGGCAAGGGTTGCCAAAGGAGGAGTCCTCTTGGGAGGACTATGATGACATGGTGACGAGGTATCCTCATTTTATCTTTGAGGGTAAGGATGTGCTCGAATGGAGGGGGAATGTCAGAACCCTGAGGAGAGTTGCCCAGGATCATGCCTCGACGCGGCCCCTAGAGGGCCAGGACTGTGACACCCCCAACTCACGTCTGAGATCTAACGTAAGTCAAAGGGTCAGGATAAGTAACATTAAGCTACTCACCCGCGTACATATCAATAACTTAAAGCCTATATCTTGACTTTATAGCATAAGCCATATAATTCACAGCGTATTAGGTACTAAAATATAAAAATTCTAAAGATCACATATGGCAAAATTTAACTTCCAACTTTCACATTCTCCTTTCATTCATCAAACATTGTATTGTTATATATATACATGCCCAAAATAGTTATCAGTGTCAGCCAAATAAAAATACATATCAAAGACCATCCCTTTGGTCACTCGGGTTCCTTCTTAATTTCGGGAAATTCCCTCCTATAACGGAACATATTCAAACTAAGACAATGGTCTTTCTGAATATACTGTCCTTGTGGTGTCGAATAAACCTCACATACAGATAGGGAACCATTCAATCCCAAAGTTAAACAGCAACCTATACGCTGCTCCTCCTCGGCAAAAGCAGGTGTACTATGATACCACAACTCCATCGGCGGATTATATATAGAAAGTCTCAGGGATGCAAAAGTAAAATTTACGGTAAGGACTGTAATTAAAAAGTCCCCCAGGACTCTTCGAAGTCTCCTATATCATCGGGGCTTTCCTCCTGTTGTCCATCACATCCTGTATATAATTTGTACATACAAGAAAGAAACGTAAAACCACAAAAGAGTGAGATTTCATTAGAAATCTTAATAAATACATAATTAACTTAATAAAGTATAGACACAGCCATCATTAATATTTTTAGAAAAAGAAACTAACAAAATATGATCAAAACATGTTTCATGCAACTTATCAATAATCTACACAGGTTTACACTTTTATGAAACTTATGTTCTTTTTTCTTAACCAACAACACATTTTTAACACTTATTCAATTATTATCCTTAATGGGCGTTACGTATCGCCGTCCCCATCACAAATAACTCTTTTATATCATATTTATCTTTTATCACTAATGTGCGTTACGTATCGCCGTCCCCATTGCATATAACTCATCAATCACCCGGGTGTTACGTATCGTCGTCCCCGTTATGATGAGTCTCGTGTCAATCTTCCGGGTGTTACGTCTCACCATCCCCGTCTTGACACGAAACATACTTAACATAGTGGCGTTACGTCTCGCCGTCCCCACTAATCATATCACTACCACGAGCGTTACGTCTCGCCGTTTCCGTGTCAATACATATCACTCTTATCATATGAAAGGCGTTACGTATTGCCGTCCCTGTCAGCACTTTAGTCATTTGGGCTTTACATCTCACCGTCCCCGTCACGACGTGACTAACTTATCCATATCTCTTATTCTTAGTTGTTCATTTCTTATTCTTGGGAATGTTTCTCAAGAACATGATGTATCACTCTTCTTAAATCTCATCACATATTAGAACATGCTTCTACTCTTAAACTATCACATACTCACATATGTATATATCTTAAAATCTGCCAAGTGTTTTACACATGATATACACTTAGATAACACATATAATTCTTTCTTATTTCAATATCCATATTTATCCAAGCAAAAACCTTGAATTTAGCAAAACAGAGTATCTCGCTCGAGCAACATATCGAGCGAGAGTTGAGCGAAGTCTTGGGTTGGAACTCGCTCGAGCAAAGTATCAAGCGAATATTAGGCAAACTGGGTATCTCGCTCGAACAAGGTATCAAGCGAGATTCAAGCGAGTTTTTAAGCTAGAACTCGTTCGAGCAAGACATCGAGCGAGTGTCGAGTGAAGTCTCGGGTTGCACTTCGCTCGAACCAGACATCTAGCGAGAGTCAAGCGAAAGTTCATATTTGTTCTTCACTCGATCCTTCTAAATCTTTTTTCATGATTAAACTAAATCCCCAGAATCCTAAACTTTGCAGCCGAAATGATCATCTAATGGTCTGTATTTAAGATATTTTTGTTAACCATTTGATCAATGGTTGGGGTAGCGGCTTATAGGATAAGGGATGAGGTGTCATCATACCTACCCATGCATGCATCTCCCTTTTCCAGCCCTCATTTGGGGTTAGCCACGCCCCTTAGCATTCTCTTAACTCTTTTGGTTACTTGCTAACCTCCTTAGGACTCTACTTAACAAGTTCTAGAAGGCCACCTCTTAGTTTGATTATGATAGAATCTCATTTGGATCCATATTCTCCAACTCGAGTTCTGGTTTAAGCTCAGTCCAGAATTATCCACTTGATTTCGAAATAAGTCATTGATACTATCCAAATCTTCAAAAACTCATAACATAAAAGTTTTAGATCTATCGCTTAGGATTCTATAAGAATTAGAATCACCTCATTTGGACTCATATGAGTAACATATGATCATTATACTAAAACTCGACAGTTTAATTCGAGAATGTACATCAAGTGTTCGATGTTTAGTTCAACCACTTCCTCTTGCATTTATACCCTAATTCTTGAAAATTCAACTCTTTCTAAGTTTAAAATGAATTTCTCTAGTTGATACCTTGTTCCAAATCTCAAAGATTCCTCTACAATATTTTCTCTAATACATGATCTTACTTATTCTAAGTCCAATACTCTTATTTAGGTTTCCAACTTTATTATCCTAGAAAATATACTCAAAATATAGTCTTTTAAAGAAATCCAAATAATACTTCATCTTAGAAATTTCAGGATATTACATTCTCCACTCCTTAAAAATGATTTCGTCCCTAAAATCGCTAAAACATAAGTTAAAGGTTCAATGAATTAATACCTCGATTGCTTGCAGCAGTAGATTCTTCTGAAGAAGTAGGGAACTTTTTCCTCATTTGACAGTGAGTCTTGGGAATAGTAAAATATCATCTCGACATCCTGATCAAAATACATATTCACACTAATTTCCTGTAGTTTACGCAGTATTTCAGATTCCGTTTCTTCTATGATTGGTCCCTCCTCACATTGACGTTTTCTATCCTCAGACCTATCAGATAACTCCATTATGATGGATTTTCCTTTATCTTCTCTTTTCAACAATTCTCTTTCTGCTTGCAACCATTTTTGAGTGGGTTGTCTCTCCTCACCTGGCAAAGCTAGTCTATACATTGGATTACCTTTTTCATCTATGTCCATAATATATGTTCTATGCTTTTCACTCTTATTCAACCAATGTAATCTATCTGATTTCCATTGTTTTAGCTTTTCCCTACGAAATCTCTCTCTAATCCTTTCCGATATTTTCTTTAACTGATCTACAAGAGTGACTGACATTCGTGCTTTTCTTTTTGGAGCCATAATCCTGAGTAAAATCAATTATCAAAAACTATAGATACCAAAAGAACACAAACATCATACAAATAGATTTATATACATACATCAGAGTTCAAACATAAAACACAAATTAATACAACTAAGTTTCAAACAATGAGGATAACTAGCTTTCATTACATCCTTACGTTTCCAGGTAGCTTCTTAAAAAACAGGATTGTTCCAGATTACTTTCACTAATAGTATTGTGCGATTTCGAAGGATCTGTTCTTTCTGATCTTCAATCCTCACTGGCTACTCTTCATAGGTTAATTTGGGACGTAAATTAACAGGACTCGGATCCATCACTAACACTGATTCATTGCTTAAACTCTTCTTCAAGGAAGATACATGAAAAATGTTATGGACTCCTTGCAAAGCATAAGGTAATGCTAAGAGGTAAGCCATCGGACCTATTTTTTTCAGAATTTCATAAGGTCCTATATAACGAGGACTTAACTTTCCTTTCTTATTGAATCACACAACCCCCTTTATAGGAAAAATCTTCAAATACACCCAATCTCCTACTATAAAATCTAAGGCTCTTCTACGATTATCTGCATAACCATTTTGCCTGCTTTGCGCCCTTTTTATCTGATTTCTAATCCTTGTAATCTGCTCCTTAACTTCTTGTAAATACTTAGGTCCTAAAATATTGCTTTCACCAACTTCATCCCAATATATTGGTGACCTGCATTTCCTTCCATAAAGTGCTTCATAAGGTGCCATTTGTATGGTAGCTTGAAAACTGTTATTGTAAGCAAATTCGATTAATGGTAACAGACTCCCCCAATCTTCACCAAAATCCAATACACAAGCTCTCAGCATATCTTCTAAGGTCTGAATGGTTCGTTCTGTTTGCTCGTCCATTTGGGGATAATATGCACTGCTAAAGTTTAAATTGGTACCCATCATCTTCTGTAAACTTTGCCAAATCTAGATGTAAATCTTGGATCTCTATTTGATACTATGGTCTTGGGCACTCCATGCAGACAAACTACTTTTTTTACATAAGTTTTTGCCAATCTTTCCATAGAATCCGTGTTTGAAATAGGCAAAAAGTGAGCACTCTTTGTCAATCGATCAACTATTACCCAAATCGCATTTTTCCCCGTCGATGTTCTTAGCAATCTTACCACAAAATCCATAGATATATCCTCCCATTTCCATTCAAGAATTGGTAGGGGTTGTAATTTACCGGCTGGTCTTTGGTGTTCAGCTTTCACTAACTGACATACTGGGCATTTAGCTACAAAAGTTGCAATATCTTTCTTCATGCCTTCCCACCAAAACTTCTCTTTTAAATCCTGATACAACTTTGTACTTCCAGGATGGGCAGTATATGGTGTACCATGAGCTTCTTTCATCAATCTTTCTTTCAAGTCTAATTTATCCGACACTATTTTTCTCTTTCCAAAATATATCATTCCATCACCTGAAATAATGTAGTGTAAGGACCATTTTCCTTCCAGCAATTGTTGTTTCATCTTTTCCAGCTTAACATCCTTCCGTTGTCCTTCCTTGATCTCCTCATCTGTTAAAGGAACAATTTCTTGAATCACCATTAACTTGAGTTCTTGTGATAACTTGTCTACAAGAATCTCTTGCATTGTTGCTAGCATTGATAATTCTTCAGTCTGAGTTTTCCTGCTTAAAGCACCTGCTACCACATTAGCCTTTCCAGGATGATATTTTATTTCACATTGAAAATCACTTATAGTCTCCATCCATCTTCTTTGCCTCGTATTTAGAGTTTTCTGATTAAAAAGATACTTAAGACTTTTATGGTCCGTAAATATCTTACATTTCTCTCCATATAAGTAGTACCTCTAAATTTTTAGTGCAAATACCACAGCTGCCAATTCCAAATCATGAGTGAGATAATTCTGTTCATGATCCTTAAGCTGTCGAGATGTGTACACAACTACTCTTCCTTCTTGCATTAATACACACCCTAATCCCATCTTTGAGACATCACTATATATCACATAGGGTTTGTGAGGTTCTAGTAAAGCTAAAATTGGTGCCATAGTCAATCTTCTTTTTAGCTCTTGGAAACTTTTCTCACATCATTCACTTCAAACGTACTTAGCATTCTTCCTGATTAGTGCTGTCAAAGGTGCCGAAAGTTTGGAAAATCCTTCCACAAATCTTTTGTAATATCCGGCTAAACCCAGAAAACTTCGTATTTCGTGTGTATTGGTTGGTTGCTGCCAATCCATTACTACTTCTATTTTTGTTGGATCCACAGAAATTCCTTCACTCGAGATCACGTGACCCAAAAATTTTACTTCTCGTAGCCAAAACTCGCACTTACTAAGTTTGGCATACAGTTGATGTTTCTGCAATATCTCCATTACAATTTTCAAATGCTCTTTATGATCTTCATCAGTTTGGGAGTAAACCAAAATATCGTCAATAAAAATTATCACAAAATTATCCAAATAAGGTTTAAATATTCGGTTCATCAAATCTATGAATACTGCTGGTGTATTTGTCAATCCGAATGGCATAACCAAAAATTCAAAATGTCCATCTCGTGTTCGAAAGGTTGTCTTGGGTACATCTTGTTCCCTGATCTTTAACTGATGATAACCAGACTGAAGGTCTATTTTTGAAAATACTGCAGCTCCTCTTAGTTGATCTAACAGATCATCTATCCGTGGCAACGGATATTTATTCTTGACTGTGACCTTATTCAAATCTCGATAATCTATACACATTCGCATTGTTCCATCTTTTTTCTTTACAAATAACACTGGTGCTCCCCATGAAGACGAACTTGGTCTGATGAGTCCTTTCTTCAAAAGTTCCTCAATCTGAGCTTTTAACTTTTCTAATTCCACTAGTGCCATTCTATAAGGTGCCTTATGAACTGGAGCCGTAGCTGGTTCCAATTCGATAGCAAATACCATTTCACGGTCAGGAGGTAATCCCAGCAGATCATCAGAAAAGACTTGGGGAAAGTCTTCCACAACTAGAAATCCTTTGATACTCTTAACAACTTCCGAGGAATTTAACATATTATAACATACACTTTTGCCCCTTCCTCAATACTTTTCTTCATTCGCTTGGCAGTTACTATGGAAGAAACAGAATCAATTATCTTTCCCTTGTAACAAAACTTCTCCTTCATTGGTAAATCGAAAACTATCTCATTTTTACGACAATCAAGTTTAGCATTATACTTGGCTAGCCAGTCCATTCCCAAAATTAAATCAAATTCCATTAAATGGAATAATATCAAATTAGCGACTAGCTGAAAACTCTCAACTTCCAAATAACAATTTCTTACAATTCGATGATATCCTGTTATCTTCCCATCAGGCATGACTACTATAACTTTTTGACCCAAGGGTTCTGCCTCTAATTCACATCTTTGGACACACTCATATGAAATAAAAGATCTTGTTGCTCCCGAATTAAACAGAGCATAGAGCATGCATTGCTTCAACTTAACCTTATCTAAGAAAGTTATCCTACTGTTATTATTACTGATCCAAAGAATCCATTCATTAACTAAAAGAAGAAAAGTTAGAGAGTTACCAGTAATAACATTAGCGTTTATAGTCTCATTAGCCTCCTTGTCCACTTCTCCTGGCGTAATTGCATAAATTTTAGCTTTCATGGGTGCCTTGGTTTTTCCTCCTGGGATAGCTACGGCTTGAGGAACATTCTGAGGACAATCTTTGATCAAATGTCCTGGCCGGCCACACTTGAAGCAAGCTCTAGCATCCATTCTACAATCTCCTTTGTGTCGACGCCCACATTTGGTACATATTGAAAACAAAACCGGTACATTTGAATTACCTGCTATTCCTTTTCCTCCATCCATGGATCTAAAATTTCATTTTCTCCCAGCATCTTTTCCTCCAGAATAAAGAAATCTTCTTTTTCCAGCTACTAAAGTTTGTGCCATCACGCTCCTATTTTCAGCCTCAGCTATGGCTACTATGTTCACTAGTTCCTAAAAATTCTCCATTCGTAGGCACGCCACCTGCATACGAATCCATGGCTATAATCCTTCTTGAAACTTATGTGCTTTCATCTTCTCAGTGGCCACTAAATGTGGGGCAAACCTTGCCATTTCCATAAACCGAGCTGCATATTGTTCCACCGTCATGCCACCCTGTACCAACGTGGCAAATTCTAATGCTTTCTGCCACTTTACTGATTCCAGAAAGAATCGATCATCAAATTCTTTCTTGAACCGTTCGCACGAGGGCACTATATTTTCTCCTAACTCTAGCTTCAGCAGTCTCCGTTTCGTGTCCCACCATAATCCTGCTTCTCCTTGCAGCAAATGTCCAGCATACTACACCTTCTCAGTCTCAGTGCAACCACTAATTTAAAAAATACGTTCCAGATCGATAATCCATTTATCCGCTCGTAATGCTCCTTCCGTTCCTATAAAATGCGGATATCGGTAAACTAAAAATTTTTCATACGAACATCCTTGGGTTTCTCCTCTATTCTCCTTAGGTTGACGATGACGACTCTGCTCTATTTGATTTCTCACCATCTCAGTCATCTGCCGAATAGCTTTGGCTAACGCCTGGCCTTCTTCTAGTGGAGGGTTTTGCGCCTCATTTCTTTCTTCCAAAGGTGGGTTCTGAGCCATCAGTCCCCTTTCCAAAGGTGGGTTTGGGTTTGGTGTCGTCTACTCCTCAATCCTTGGAGGAGTAACCAGGGGAGGATTTGGTGCTGATGTTTCTACTTGTTTCGAAGCAGGACGACCTCTTGTCATTTTTATCTTCCTGAAACATACCAAACTCCATCATGAGGTATATTTACTTTAGAAACTTCCAAATTTCTAAAGTACAACTTATTCATTCATCTCACTCCAATTCCAATCTTATAAAGATTTAAACTTATTCTTATGTCATGTGATCCCTTTTTTCCTAAGACAATGTGGATTGCACCCAGAGACGTAATAGCTCTGATACCACTCTGTGACGCCCCCAACTCACGTATGGGATTTAATGTAAGTCAAAGGGTCAGGATAAGTAACATTAAGCTACTCACCCGCGTACGTATCGTTAACTTAAAGCCTATATCTTGACTTTCTAGCATAAGCCATATAATTCACAACGGATTAGGTACTAAAATATAAAAATTCTAAAGATCACATATGGCAAAATTTAACTTCCAACTTCCACATTCTCCTTTCATTCATCAAACATTGTACTGTTATATATATATATGCCCAAAATAGTTATCAGTGTCAGCCAAATAAAAATACATATCAGAGACCATCCCTATGGTCACTTGGGTTCCTTCTTAACTTCGGGAAATTCCCTCCCATAACGGAACATATCCACGCTAAGACAATGGTCTTGCTGAATATACTATCCCTGTGGTATCGAATAAACCCCACATACAGATAGGGAATCATTCAATCCCAAAGTCTGGTTGAAGATGATCAAACCAAATCTTTGCAAGCTTTCTCCTCAAAACACTTACTAAACTCACTTAGGATGTATATAGAGATTAAGGGACTAGATAGGATTTGTGTGCTACATTACCAAAGAGAGTTAGAAGACCCCAAAATGTCTATTTATAGGGGTCGACTCATGTGAAGGAAAGATGAGGGTAACTTGGTAAAAACAAATGCTTTCTGGTTTGCATGGGATGAGGTGTTCCTTCTAAATCTTTTTTCATGATTAAACTAAATCCCTAGAAATCTTAAGCTTTGTAGCTGAAATGATCATCTAATGGTCAGTATTTGAGATATTTTTGTTAACCATTTGATCAATGGTTGGGGTAGAGGCTTATAGGATAAGGGATGAGGTGTCATCCTACCTACCCATGCATGCATCTCCATTTTCCAGCCCTCATCTGGTTAGCCACGCCTCTTAGCATTCCCCTAACTTTTTTGTTTCTTTCTAACCTCCTTAGGACTCTACTTAACAAGTTCTAGAACGTCACTTATTAGTTTGGTTAGGATAGAATCTCATTTGGATCCATATTCTCCAACTCGAGTTCTGGTTTAAGTTCAGTTCAGAATTATCCACTTGATTTCAAAATAAGTTATTGATACTGTCCAAATCTTCAAAAACTCATAACATAAAAGTTTTAGATCTATCACTTAGGATTCTATATGAATTATAATCACCTCATTTGGACCTCATATGAGTAACTTATGATCATTACACTAAAACTCGATAGTTTAATCTAAGAATGTACACCAAGTGTTTGATGTTTGGTTCAACCACTTCCTCTTGTATTTATACCTAATTCTTGAAAATTCAACTCCTTCTCGGTTTAAAATGAATTTCTCTAGTTGATACCTTGTTCCAAATCTCAAAGATTCCTCCACAATATTTTCTCTAATACATGATTTTACTTATTCTAAGTCCAATACTCTCATTTAGGTTTCCAACTTTATTATCCTAGAAAATATACCCAAAATATAGTCCTTTAAAGAAATCTAAATAACACTTCATCTTAGAAATTTCAAGATATTACAAGGACAATCCCTTGGCTAGCTTGCACGCATGCCTTGGCTCAAGCCTTGACATGCAGCAGGCGCCTAGCGAGGCTACCGGTCATGCACAGTGCATGTGCACAGCCCTGCGTGTGCAAAGGCGCGCCCCACAGAGCATTCACCTGAGCGCACACGTGCATGTGCACTTGTGCCCTAGCATGCGTGCACCATAGCACCACCTAGTGAGGCTAGTGGCATGTCTTCACAAACACGCCATCCAGCGCACGACACCAGCCCACGTCTTGTAGAGCAGGCTAATGGCATGCCCACAAAGCATGCCATCCAGCGCGCGACACCAGCCTGCGCCTTGCAGAGCAGGCCAGTGGCATGCACACCATGCATGCCATCCAATGCGCGACCCTAGCCCACGCCATGCAGTCAGCACCTAAACCACCAGCTTGGGCTATGCATGCTCATCAACCTGGCACCCAACGCGAGCCATGCAAGACTACTGCCCAAGCAACTTGATTGGGCCACCTCAAAGCAACGTAGCTTGACCATGTGCTTACCACCAGGACCATGTATGACACACTGCCATGAGCACCATCAGTTGGCCCTGCATACCGCCATTCCCCGCACACCACCAGACACCATGCAGTCAAACAGCACTTAGACAAGCCTGACTGTGGACTTTGCATCACACTAGCCCACCATGGAGCACATGCAACCCATGGCTACTATATGCATGGGCACCTATCATCCTTCTTTTTATGTTATTTTATTTATTTAATTGCATTGGTTATTTTAGTAATTATTTCTTTTTAATAAGGGACCTATTGGGAGTTTCTAAGTTGTAAGACAATATAAATAGGATTTTTAGGTTTCATTTTCATATCTTTGGACATTAGATATTTGGGATTGCTCTCTAGAAGAGTTAGGCCGATCACTTACCTAGTGATTTGGATTTTGGTGTTTAGCACTTGGGTTTTAAAGAGTGCAATTCATGAATCCCTTTAAAGAGGATCATACCGTGCAATTCGTGAATCGGTGTGTTCCACATATATTTTTTATTTTCACTTTATTAATAAAAGTTGTGAGGTTATTCAGTATATGTGTTTTCAAGTTTGCAAGTGCTTATGTGTTCTTGATTTGTTGATTGAGTTATTGTTGAGTGAGTTGAGTGGTGAGGCCGAATTCACCCCATTGGTGGATTTGAGAATTTGAGTGTTATTTATATAGAGGAATTCGAAATCCACAACCATTGTGAATTTCAAAATTCTCAAGAGTGTTGAGAGCGAGTGTAAGTTGATTAAAGAAGTGTTGGAGTGTGTTGGTGAAGTGCTGCCGAACCCTTGGTGTTCTTGAGGGGATTAGCATGTTCTTGCTCTCCTACTTGAGTGTTCAATCTTTCTTTTATTGTTCATTCAATTATTTTATGTTTTCCTTGTCCCAAACACCCAAAACTCGGCAGCCTCATCAAACCCTAGCACCACACGGCCTAAACCATAAAACCCTAGCCTACCACTTTGTCAATTTCGCCCTTCACCCCTCCAAGCCCCAGCCGACCACTTAAACCCCTTATCCTTTCCTATTTTATCTCAACCTAACAAATATTCCCTTACCATAATTGGCCAATCTCGACCACTCAAGCCCCCAACCAACCGGCCACATCATTTCCCTCCCATTCAAAAACTTTCCAAAATTCAAACCACTAACCACTTTCCTTATCTAGCATACTCGGCCACAACCACTTCACCCTAGCCGAGATTCCCTTGCCACATCACCAAGACACCTCTTCATTCCCTCATTTGATTGGTCAATTAATCAAAAGATTGACTAAATCAAATCTAGTCCCAAGATAGCATATACTCGGCCAACTCACTAAACCCTTGGCCGGCCACCTCATCTTCCAACAAGCCACATTCCTAATTTTTAGGAATTACCAAAACATCTCAAAATCCTAGCCAAAAGACACTCCTACCCTTGGCTGAAAACCCTAGTGTTGCCCTAAGTAACATTCGGCCACCCCAAAGCCCTAGCAACCCACCATCTCACCCAAGCCAAGCAACCATTCCAGTGCACCCTTGCTTGGCCCTAGCCGAACCCCATAACCCAAACACTTATCCTTAGCTCCACTAAATCTTAACCTCACTTTACCCTTGCCCTCATCCACTTGATCCTTACCAAGCATTGGAGTCCATCTCGGTCATTGGAGGGAACAACAATGCAAGGAGGACCCCTTAGGTGATCGGGACTTGACCGAGGTCTCTATCAACCTATCTCTTGTGCATACTTTCTTACTTTTGATCTTGCTATTTATTGTTTTAATCTTTACAATTCTTGTTAAGTTTGCTTTCTGATCAAGTTTGGTATTTTTGAAACCCTAAAATCCGAGTTATCCTAAAACTGTTTTTGAGAAGATACTAAAAGATAACGCAACAAGTGATATCTAAAGCTAGGTTTTCGATGGATCAAGATGTGTGCGATCTTGGTTCAACAAGAGCTTCAAGATGCGTTTCTTAAAGACAAGAAGATGGCTTCCTCTTCTTAGGAAGGGAAACCATCTTCATCCCCCTCTGAGAAGGTGAAACCTGAGATCCTCCAAAAAGCACACAGTGCTATTATTCTTTCCCTTGGAGACAAAGTTCTTAGAGAAGTTTTCAATGAAGATACGATAGCTGGAGTCTAATTAAAGCTAGAGAGTCCGTACATGACAAAGTCTCTAGCAAATAGACTCCATAAGAAAACCTTAAAATGAATCCTGGAACAACAATTGATGAATATTTGGATGAGTTCAACAAAATTCTTTTGGATCTTGCTAATATTCATATTAGTATAGATGATGAGGACCAATCAATTCTTTTATTAAGTTCTCTTGACTCCACTTATAATAATCTCAAAGAGACCATGATGTATGGTAGTGAGAATTTAATTTTAGAGGAAGTGCAATCTGTATTGCACTCAAGGGAATTGTATACAAAGTCTAAATCCAAAACAGAGGTAGATGAGGGTTTAAATTTTAGGGGTAGGCCTGAGAAAAGTGAAAAGAATGGAAAGAATAATAAATCTAAGTCAAAAGTCTAACGGCAAACTACTAAAGTGTTTTGCCTATCATAAAGAATGGAACTTTAAAAGAGATTGCTCTAAAAGAAAACAAGCTGCAAATAGTACCATTAAAGAACCAGAGGGTAAGGTAGTGGTAGTTCTAGATGGATTTGACAGTATTGAAGTACTAAATATCTCTGAGATAGATTTTGGAAAAGAATGGATATTAGATTCAGGGTGTTCTTTTCATATGTGTCTATTAAAGAACCGATTTGAATCTTTTACATGTCAAGAAGGAGGTCATGTTATCCTAAGCAATAATAAATAATGTAAAATACAAGGGATTTGGACAGTGAGGCTTATAATGCATGATGGGACTGAAAGAGTGTTTAGGGATGTGAGATACATACTTAAGTTGAAGAGAAACTTGATTTCTCTTGGAATTTTAGATAAAACTGGGCATTCTTTTAAATCTAAAAATGGTAGCCTAAAAGTGTGTAAGGGATCACTTGTCGTGATGAAATGGGTGTTAAAGAATGGGCTATATACTTTAGTAGGTAAGACTGTGATAGGTGAGGCTTCACCTATCCTACATAGAATGAAAGCTCAAGTTTCCTTATGGCATAAGAGGCTAGGGCATATCAGCCAACAAGGCCTTAAAGAATTGGAAAAATAAGGACTGTTAGGAGATAAGAAACTTGAGGAATTACCATTCTGTGAGGATCGTGTCTTAGGCAAGTCTACTAGAGTTAGTTTTTAAAAGTCCACACACACTACTAAACAGACACTTGACTACATTCATTCAGATTTATGGGATCCTGTTAAGGTAAATTTCCATGATAATTCTAGATATTTTCTGTTTATAATAGATAACTTCTCAAGAAAAGTATGAGTTTATGTTTTAAAACATAAAAGTGATGCTTTTGATAAGTTTAAAGAATGGATAACTTTAGTTAAGACTTAAGTTGGCAGAAAAGTTAAAAGATTGAGAACAAAAAATTGATTAGATTATTTGTCTAATTAATTTTCTGATATCTGTAAAATTAAGGGCATTGTTAGACATAAAACTGTTAGGGAAATCCCCCAACAGAACGGGTTGGCAAAAAGGATGAATAGAACCATCATTGAGAGAGTGAGGTACATGTTACCCACCTCAAGTCTGCCTAAAACTTTCTGGGCAAAGGCTATGACCACTACAGTATTATACCTTATTAATAAATGCCATTCCTCAACTTTGAATTTTAAAACTCCCCAAGAAATTTGATTTGGAAAACCCTCTAATTATCAGAATTAAAAAGTGTTTGGTTGTATAGCTTATGCTCACATTAAAACTAACAAGTTGGAACCCAGGGCTATTAAATGCATTTTTGTGGGATACCTAGAAGGGATTAAAGGCTTTAAACTCTAGGTGAGAGAACTTGGAAAACAAAAATGCATAAGAAGTAGAGATGCAGTGTTCTGTGAAACTGCAATTGGGGGGTAAACCAAAAAAATCAGATGAGTCTGTCATGCATTCTGATATCAATGATATGCAATTTGAGGTGGAGCAACCATCCACCTCTCACAGCAATTTGCAAACAGAGATTGTGGATTTTGAGGAACAAGTCTCAGAAACTGAAACCTCTGGTCATACTAAAACATATCTTCTTGTAAGAGATAGGGAGAGGAAGGTCATAAGACCTCCTCAAAGGTTTGGGCAAGCTGAGTTGATAATTTTTGCCCTTTCTGTTGTTGAAATTGAAATTGAGGTAAAGCCTAGGACCTTTAAAGAAGCCATGGGCAGTAAAGAGGCTGAGAAATAGATTCTTGCAATAGAAGAAGAAATGAAGTCTCTAAATAAAAATAAAACATGGGATATGGTTCCTCAACTTGAGAGACAGGAACTGGTAGGGTTTAAATGGTTCTTCAAAAAGAAAGATGGTATCTCAAGAGTTGAAATACTTAGGTACAAAGTTAGGTTAGTAGCTAAGGGATTTACACAAAGGGAAGGGGTGGATTATAATGAAATATTTTTCCCTGTGGTGAGGCAGCTCAATTAGACTTCTGCTATCCTTTGTTGCTTTCAATGACTTATACTTAGAACAACTTGATGTTAAAACAACTTTCTACATTGTAAGTTAGAAGAAACAATTTACAAGCAACCTCTCAAGGGCTTTGATAAAGAAATGAATAAAAATCATGTATGTTTATTAAAGAAATTCTTATATGGTCTTAAACAATCACCTAGACAATGGTATAAGAGATTTGATTATTATATGATTCAAAATGATTTCTGTAGAAGCAATTATGATAGCTGTATTTACTATAAGTAATATGATGAGTGTCAAATATACTTATTATTATATGTGGATGACATGTTAATTGCTTATGGGGATATAAATCTGTTAAATCAAGTTAAGTGCATGCTTAAATCTGAATTTGAAATGAAAGAGTTAAGTCCTGCTAAAAGGATACTTGGCATGGAAATAACTAGAGAAAGGGAAGTAAACCTTCTTTATTTATCTCAAAAATCTTACATTTCAAAGGTGTTTAACAGATTTGGTATGAGTCATGTAAAACCTGTTTCTGTTCATGTTGCATAGCATATTAAATTGTCCATTAAACAATGTCTTGTATCTGAAGATGAATCGTTGTTTATGAATAAGATTCCTTATGCTAGTATGGTTGGAAGTATTATGTATGCTATGGTATACTCTAGACCAGTTTTAACATATGTTGTTAGTCTTATAAATAGCTTTATGAGTAAACCTAAAAAACCTTATTGGCATGCTTTAAAACAAATTTTTTAATATTTTTCTAGTATAAGGCAGTTAGGGTTAATATTTTGAAAAAATGTTCACACTGAAATAGAGTTAAATAGATATAAGGATTTTGATTATGCTGGAAATTTAGATAGTAGGAAATCTGTTTGGTATGGTCTTTTCTACCTTTGGTAGGTTTGTTAGCTGGAAGTCAAGCATGCAATTTGTGGTAGTTTTGTCTACCACAGAGGCTGAGTATATAGCCATGACAAAGACCTTTAAGGAGGCCATATGGTTAAAAGGATTGTCCCATGAGTTAGGGATGTATAGTGGGATTATCACAGTTCACTGTGACAATCAAAGCACTATTCATCTTATTAAAAATCATGTCTATCATAAGAGGTCCAAACATATAGATGTCAAGTTGTATTTTGTGAGGGATGTCATTGCTGCTGGGGAAATAGAAGTAAGAAAAATTCCAATAGAGGATAATCCCTCTGATATGATGACTAAGGCAGTACCAAAAATCACATTTGAATACTGTTCAAACTTGATTAATTTAGGAAATTGTTAGTACCCACTAAGGGGAACTTGCAATAATAGTAATATGAGAATGAGACAAGTGCAAGGGATGCAAGCTTGCCTAGGTGGAGAATTGTTGCATTTGATGTCAAGCTTGGATGCTGATAGCTGGAAGAGATTTGAACAAATGATGCCTTATTTGATATTGTAATCCGATGGCTAATATTAAGTCTTAATGTGCTGGATGTATTAGGGTTACTTAAAGGGCATATTTGTCATTTTCTTTCAGCCTGTATATATTCTTTGTGATGGACACTATACACTTAACACTTTCATTTTTGTTTAATATTGAAGAGAGAGAAAGAGAGAAAGAGAGAGAGAGGCAGAGGGCTCTGACGATTCTAGGGTTAGGATTTGTGCATTCTTGGGCTATTCTCTGTGATATTCGTGTACAAAACTGGGGATTGATCTCTTGTAACCTTTCAACATTATCAATGGAAGATTCTCATAGGGTTGTTCCTACTGTGGACGTAGACCATTGGGGTTGAACCACGTTAAATCTTGTGTGCATACTTTCTTACTTTTGATCTTGCTATTTCTTGATTTAATCTTTACATATCTTGTTAAGTTTGCTTTGTAATCAAGTTTGGTGTTTTTGAAACCCTAAAATTCGAGTTATCTTGAAACTGTTTTTGAAAAGAAGCTAAAAGATAATGCAACAAGGACTGCGTGGAGGCTCAACAATGGCTGGGTTTAGTGGATAGGGGTCTTTGGTGAAGGGAGGTGGTGTTAGGAGGTGGCCAGCATAAGCTCGTGGTGGTTGGCATGGAGTAGAAGGCTACACGGAATACTCATTTCGGGTTGCCCATGTGTGGCTGAGGGAGAGGCTGCCAACGATGGTTGATGTTGCTTGTTGGTGTAGGGAAGGTGGTACGGTGGTACGGTGGTCGGTAGCATAGTAGGTGGCTGAAGTGGTTCACGTAGCTATTTTTCAACTTGTATTTTTCTTTTTTTAATAATCTAACTCTATTTTTACAAGTAATAATACAACTTTCTTTATTTAGTTGTAGGAAAATTCGAGAAAATGAGATGAAGCATAGTTTTTGAGTCTTGTGAACTATGTTTTTGATATGTGCTTTTTCTTTTTTTTTTTTTATAATTAATAAAGGCTATTTTCCTTCTATTTTAAGTATGTTTTTTCTTACAATCCTTCAGGTCAGCTACCAAGGTTGATTACCTCTCACTAAGATGAGGATTTATCATGGTAAGTTTAACATTATATATATATATATTTATTTATTTACACTAAATATATGCATGCTGGTTAGGTTTTCTATACACCCACTTATTAATATTCCTGATTGTATGGATTCTAAATTCACATTAATGATAAATACTAATCTTACTCACATTAATCACATTCATGACTTGACCAGGCACATTTGGCACCCAAAAGTGAAATGAGATATTATTTTTAGAATTAGATCAAGAGATCACTTGAAGAGGATTTTAAAGTAGTAGTGGAGATTAGGCACATTATACTTCAAATAGCTCCAAGGTAACTAATAACTGAATGTGCTATTTGCATGGTCAATTTTGGCCAATTGGAACATATATTTTGGATTGATAAGGTTTTTAAAGGAGTCTAACATGAGCCGGTGTGGTAATGTTATGTTGGAAATGTTGCTATTTATGCTACCCTCAAGATTCTTCAATTCAATCTTCATTTAATTCCAATATTCTTCTATATTGGCAGGGTTATATTCATTTATTGGCCGTTCATGTTGTTTTGATGGAGATTCTTTTTAATTGGTGATTAATTTATTTTAAAGAGACAATTACCTTATCCAATAGGCTTAGTTCTTCTAAAGACATTTACCTTGAGCCAATGTTCTTCTTATCGATTTCATTCGTTTTTGACAAGTATACAGGCTTACTCTAATATTCTCTCTCTCTCTCTCTCTAAAAATTATTCTATTGAAGTGTATGGATTTGCTTTTGTTTTGAATATTTTTATTTTACTTTCAGTACAATAGAAAAGGGCCTAAATTTGTGAGATCTTCACAATCAATTTCTTTACACGAACACATTGTTGATGGTATGGTCCATAAAAATCATTAAGAATCATGAGTACACAACTATTCTTAGAGGTGAGAGAAGTTCTCAACTCTATCTAGAAAAACCCTAAATCGAGATAGCTTTTCGAGGGGAGCAGTGGCTCTGCCCTCCTTTCCCTCCTCTCTCCTCCTTTTCTTCTTCCACCCTCCCCCTCCCCCTTCTGCCAACCCTTGCGCCCTCGGAGGTTTTCCTTCGTTTTTATTTTCATTTTTCGCTTTCTTTTTGGCATCCAGCCTAGGGAAGTGGTTTCGTGGAATTTCCGATGGCCTGCCACCACCATGCGCCCCACAGGGGTTTTTCCCAGCCGCCAATCCTCTACCCTGCTGAAGCTCCAGCCACAAAAAGAGGCGTGTGCCTTGCACACGTGGGTTGCCAGACTCGCATGTTCCTCAACATGCGACCAAAAGGAGAGATCTATAGCTGCCATGCGCGGTGCCTCTGGGCTTCACGACCTCTGAGGTGAAGGGATCGACCGTCCAAACAACTCCAGGCGGCGTGTGTCTATCACGTGCCACTTCCTGCCGTGCTTTTGTGTCTGTTTTAGCCAAGCCTCTATGATGTAGTTTTGGGCTTTGGTTTTGTTTTGTGATGTTACTTTATTTTCATATCTTGTTGTTTGTTTGTAGTTGTTAGGTAGTAATAAAAAGGAATAGTTTTATTTTTTGTTGGTTTCCTGCTCCTCCTTTGGAGGATGGATGTTTGCTTTCCTTCTTCTCCTTTGGAGAGTAGAGGTGGTGATCCTCTCCCCCTCCTTGGAGGGTGGGGTTTGGTTACCTCTAGTTTCAGAGTGCACTCTCTTAAACAAGCCACATACCGAGAGTGTGCTCTCTCAATAGTTTTGTCACTTAAGAGTCTAGAAGTTAAGACAATACCCGCCATTGATGTGAGCGAGGACTCCATAGATCAGTGATTAGTTTGGTTTGTAATACATGTCTTTCTTGTTTATTGGTCACAAGTGTAACTTTATTTTTAATGCAATGAATTGCAGTCTTTCCATAAAATAAAAAAAATCATTAAGAATCTATCACGTAATTCACATTGAATTTCGTCTTTTATCTTCTGAATATATACCTGTGCCAGTGATCAAAACTTTCCATTTCTTTTGGTAGGGGTGTGGAGTATGCTTTCAACCCAAAGAATATAAACTTGAATAAAAAGAGTTCTTCCAATAACATTGTGGGTGAGCCAACATGACTTCAAATTAAAGACAAAATTAATCGCCTATCTCAAATTCTTGCAAATAAGGTATGTCTTCTCTTTCTGGGTTTAGGAAATAATTATTATTTTGTGAAGCACACACAAGATATAGAACATCTTTGGCCTTGTTTGGTGGGGATGTTTTTTGAGTTTATTCCAGATTGTAAGAAACAGAAGCTGACACATATAGCCTTTTTAGAGACCAGATGGTGCTACAGCTCGTCATCATTTTTTTTAAACAAATTCATATATATATATATTTTTATCATTATTGGGTGTCTCTTGAGTAGTCGAAACATAGTTTTTAAAGACAGCTAGAGCTTCTGGTATTTGAAAATTTACAAGCCTGCCAAACTAACCTAATTGGTTGATAAATGCTTCGACCAGAAGTAATTCTGGTTCTAGGGAAGCATGAAGCTTGCAAGTTATTCATGTAAAGAGGATTAGTTTAAAATTACTATCAATGCTAAATATTTGGAATTTCTTGTCCTTTCACTTGTAAGTTTTTATGCATGGCATAGCATACTAACCTTTATTATTTTTACATTTAAGAGTTAAAACTTTTGCAAACTATTGTTAGATTTGGAATTAAGGATCAACTAGCCAAACTTCTAAGTTGAATACATATTAAAGTCAGCATAACATACCTCAGGGGGACAAACTCCCACTAAGTAACAATTGAGAACTACTAATAAGGGAAAAAGGTAACATTGCCAAGAAGGCGAGAACTTAATTGACAAATCTTGACCATAGCTATCCAACAAGCATTGTGGGTCTTTTGAATTTAGTTAGGGGTCATATTAAACTTAAAAGGTTGAGTCTTTTTTTAATGATATGATCTATTCTTGATTAGAAGTAATTTGCTCAAATTTTTTCTTTATACTGTTGGGTCAACTATTTGGTTATTCTCTTTTGATTTACAACCTCCCAGTGTTGAATTGAATGTTGTTAAAAGTTTTCTTTGACTTCAATGTTGCCATGTGTTTGTCATTACCTTGTGAATGTATAGTTTTAATCATACCACAAATGTTGTTTGATATGAAACTGATGAATTTGTTTAAATTGGAATATCCTAATTGTTCATATTTGAGCTGTAGATTTTTTCGAATAAGTTCGCAAATCTCTCTATTCTTGTCAGTGCCATCTTTATAAAATATTTGTAGATTCTTTTGGTCCTCTGTTAAACAGGAGGCCAGGAGGGAGATAGAATTAAAAGTCTTATTATTTCATTCTTTTACTTTTCCAAGACAATAGAGAACCCACGGTAGTTGTTGCTGAGAAACACAATAAGCTATAGTCTATTTTGATGTTTCGCTTTTACGTAGTACTCAAATAGAATGTAATTATGCATAAAAAAAAAAGAATGTAATTATTATGTTGGATCTATGCAAACGCTTTGATTTGAATTTGAACTGTATAAATAAGAACGGAGACACATTGTAATGATTACTACTTTTGGGATATTTTCTTTTTTGACTTCTTAGAATGGACTATTTTGAGTGTATAGCTAGAATCTCTAGTGCTAGAATTTAATTTTTATTGTATAATATAAGATTATTATTGTTCTCCTCTACGCTGCATACGTAGACATAGTCTTTTGTATTTCGGTATGACATTTTGATTATTTTCATTACAAATAATTGTTTTGAAAGGCTTTGGACAATTAAAAAAAAATAATAATCAGATGCTACTCCTCACCTACCTTATTCATTAACCAATGGCTATTCAATTCAACACATTTCAGGTTTTTGTACCAAGTCTTTATGCTACTCTATAATATTATCCTATTTTGAACTACATTTTATTTATTGTTCATTGCTATTATTTCTATTATTTCTTTCCAAAACTGGGGCAACAAGTCTTGCACGTTGCACCCACAATTGGCATATATATATATATACACATTTATATTAACACGATGTAGTTAATAATCTTAGCACCTAAACCCAAAACTCCCCCATTATCAATAAACCCATTCTCTCTCTCTCTCTCTCTCTCTCTCTCTCCCATCGTCGTTCGGAGTTTACACAGTCTCCGAACACCTTAACACTTTTGTATTTTCTATCTATTTCTCAACCTTTTTAGTTATCCCTAAAGTTGAAACCCCTCTAGAAATCATTTTAGTTTTCTAATGGATTGAACTATAGAGGATGTGATTGATCATTGGATTTAAAGGATGAGCTTATATTTTGTGCGCTATGGAGATTGGATTGTGATTGTATTTTGTTTATGTTAATATAAGATTTTGAATTGAAACCATAAATTATGTTAGGGTTTTTGGTTGAAATCCCAATGTTTGGGGTTTTAGTCTCGAAACTCTATTGTTGTTTTTAGTTTCAATTTTCAAACCCTAAAACAATTTTGGGGTTTGAATATAATAATGTTGGGCTTGATTTCAGTTTGAAACCCCAATCAATTGTGATGTTCATTATAAGGGAGTTTTCCCCTTTTGTGACCTAAGTAATGGGTTTCAGAGAAATAATTAAGGAGATAAGATAAGAAGGCTCAATCAAGCATGATCAGACTTATCGGCCAAACCCATATAGAATCGGATAGAACCAATGCTTAAAAGGGTCTAGACCTACAATGAAACACCCCTTGATGCGACCTTCATGTAGGAACAGACAGCATGGGAATGAGACTTGCCACCTTGGAACTCCTTTAAACAGCATCAAGCCCTTGAGATAAGAACTAAGGAAAGTCTTTGATCTTCTGACAAGAGAACATCAACGAGCTACCTAGGATGCCTACAAAATAAACTGAGTTAGGAAGCTAAACCGCATTAATGGCACTACTACATGCTACATTAATGACTTCTTCATAAAGAACACATTGTATTACTACTACCACCCCACCAACCTGTACCCTTATTAATTCCATATTTCAAATACTTAGAATATATTTGGAACCATTACCCTCTATAAAATTGAAAGGGCAATTCGTCTATTATTACCATACGAGATAGGTGTCTCTTACACTCATCTGGATTATACTTTATATACTTCTTCAAAATCCCCTCTTAGCTCCCGTTATTGTCATCCACCATTTTTTAAAATCCAATTTCTAATTAGATGGACTTTTTCTTGCAAAGAATGTTTAATTGTACTCTTTCTTCTATTCACACGGCAAGGAAGGATGTTATTAAACTATATGATGTACATAAAGAATTGTTGAGAACCAATTAAAGAGGGGTTAAATAGTTTGCCTCACCAGCTATAGATGGACATCGGTCCAAATTTTGAATTATATCTTTGATGGCACATTTTTTATATTATGATTGACAATTAAATAAAATGATTCTTGAGTTTTTTTAAATTTTTAATCACAAGTATGAGACTATTGGGAAGGTCTTGGAAGCTGATAAGTGTAATTTTTACATGATTTTTATGATATTTTTTTTTATTAAAACTGTTACTTTTATTTTATTTTTTTAACTTAATTTATATTTATGTTTTTTTATTTGCTTGTGTTTAAAAGAATGAAAAGAATTATTAAAAAAGAAAAGATTGACTTTATTGTAGCAAGCGAAGATTTCATTTAATTCGGTTTTTCACATGGGAGAGCCGCATATTTTATTCGGCTGGATTTCACTTTTCACCAGGCCGCAACTCATTGTTTTTGGAGTTCTTCACTTCCTGGGCCGCAATTTACTTAAACAAGAATAGCATTGATTAATTCCATTCGGCTTATATGTTCATTTACAAAGTAGCATCAAAACAGTTCCATGGAGCCGCAAAACACATTAGAGATGAAGAAAGGCCCACGAGAGTTCAATTCAGGAGGAAAGACTTGAGAAGAAGTAGAAATAAAAAGATAAGAGCAAAAGCCAAGAGGCATTAAAGGCTCACACCAGTCCTTTTGGGAGTCATTATAACATATTTTGCCGCATTTTTTTCCTGCGACCTATAACTTGTTGTAAATACTTACTTTTACTTCAATATTAACTTCTCGAGAAAAAAAGTAAAAAAATCGTCACTAAAAATTATTATTTGCGGCAACATAAAATCACCACAAAAATGATTGACAGTAAAAGTCAATTTCGACTATTTTTCCACCCTTTTTCCCACAAGATTTAAGATGCCAAAAAATATAATTCAAAATAATATTTTTTGTAGCCAATATATATATCTATTTGCGAAATTGTCTATTATATAACTTATTACTATTCAAAAGTTAAACAAAAAATAAGTAGAAAGTACCTTTATGCTATTTTTCATACTTTTTTTTAATTATATTTGATCAAATATGACATTATTTTTTTAGTATATGTGTAAAAAGTATATTTTTAATGATAAAAAAAAGATGAGAATAATGAGAATGCTCTAACAATGTGGCAAATGCAGAAATAAAAAATATGAGTTTTAAATCCGCCACTGTTTATCCCTAGCCTATTTTGAAAATTCTCATTCAGCGTTCATTGTTCACCCCCTCGCCTAGAAAGCCATGTGCCCTCCCTTTGCCCATCGCACCTTGTGATGGCCCTCTCTTTGCCCAGCGCCATCCATCGACAACCTTCCCTATGCCTAGCGCCACCCTGCGACGCCACTCCCTCCCTTCTGCACGTTGCCCCGCGTTCGCTCCTTTATGTGCCTAGCCCCATGTGGTCGTTAGCTCTATTTCTCCACCCATTTGCTCAGCTTCGAAGGTTTGTGTCGGTTTATTTGACCCACTGGTATGATCTTCTTTCTAAATCTGTTGGGTTTTGTAGAAATCATAAATGTATTTTCGATGTCATTTGTGATTGTGTTGGTTTTTGTCAAAGTTTGAGAGTTGAGAAATGGGTCTAGCTTTTGTCCCTTTCGTGTGTTGTGGGTACAATGTCTCAGCTGAATCGGTTCTTTATTTTTTTCTCTTGTTGTTGCCTATATATATTTTCTTTTGGATCTAAAATGTGTTTTATACTATGGTTTTTTGTTGGTTGCAAGGTCTAGAAGAATAAATACTTGTTGGGTTCTCTGTGTGTTGCTCCCCATTGTGTGTTCTTGCCTTGTTGATCATTTTCTGTTGTGGCTTGTTGTGGGTATAGTCTCTTGATTGGATATTCTGTTGCCTTGAGTTTTTTGTTTTCTGGGTTATAGTTTGTTTGCTTTAGAATCTAAAACATCAGTCTCATACTCTGTGTTTTTGTTAGTTATGAGTTGTAGAAGAAAAAATTAATCTGAAACCTCAGACTCGAGAGAAACTCCTAATACGCTTTGGATTGTTAACTAGTTCACAATGGAGATGGCTAGTACTGAGGTAGGGAGCATCTAAAAAATTTATTCTATAAATATGTTTAAAGATGTTGTTCTATGTGTATCTTTTCTGAGACAAATCAAGGTGAGGATCATAATTTAAGGTTCTTGAACGGTTCACCATCATTTTTTTTATTGGTAATTTTTTTTTATTGATCATGAGAATAGACAACAATACAGGTATACGTGACCACTTTTATTTTTTTCATTTGGCAATGGTGAATATATAGAAAGTTGGAGAATTGTTATGCATTGTTTTTTTTAATGTTGATGGAAGTAGTACTTACTGGCCTTGGTGGGCATGACAGACACAACTGCCCCCACTATTAAGTTTTGTTACATGGAACCTTTAACAAAGTCTAAAACCAGTAATCTTAATTTGGCACTTAGAAATGGGTTCCCCCATGCACATAGTGTAGCTACTTCATGATTTTTTCTGCACTATAATTTAAGTTTTTGCTCTTTTTAATTTGAGTAACAACTATTGCATTTATAGGTAAGGTTGCAGTGGAAGGAAAGGTAGAGCATAAGTTTGACATGAAACCCCAAGGTGAAAACATTGAAGAGTATAGTTGTGACGCTCCCAACTCACGTCTAGGATTTAATATAAATCAAAGGGTCAGGATAAGTAACATTAAGTTACTCATCCTCGTACGTAACAATAACTTAAAACATAAATCTTGACTTACTAGCATAAGCCATATAATTCACAACGGACTAGGTATTAAATATAAAAATTTTAAAGATCACATATGGCAAAGCTCAAATTCCAACTTCCACATTCTTATTTCATAAATCAAACATTGTACGGTTATATATACATACTCAAAATAGTTATCAGCGTCAAGAAAATAATAATACATATCAAAAGACCATCCCTATGCTCACTTGGATTCCTTCTTAACTTCGAGAAATTCCCTCCCATAACGGAACATATCCAAGTTAAGACAACGGTTTTGCTGAAGATATTGTCCCTGTGGTGTCGAAGAAACTCCACATATAAATAGGGAACCATCCAATCCCAAAGTCAAATAGCAACCTATACGTTGCTTCTCCTCAGCAAAAGCAGGTGTACTGTAATACCACAACTCCACTGACTGATCATACATAGAAAGTTCTAGGGACGCAAAAGTGAAATCTATATAAGGACTGTATTTAAAGAGTCCCTTAGGACTCCTCGGAGTCTCCTGTGTCATCGGGGCTTTTTCCCTATTGGCTATCACATCCTGTATATAATTTATACATATAAGAAAGAAACATAAAACTACAAAAGAGTGAGATTTCCTTAGAAATCTCAATAAGTATATAATTAGCTTAATAAAGCATAGACAAAGCCATCATTAATCTTTTTAAGAAAAGAAAGTAACAAAACATGATAAAAAACATGTTT
Organism: Platycarya longipes; assembly: GCA_036559045.1. Taxonomy (NCBI): domain Eukaryota; kingdom Viridiplantae; phylum Streptophyta; class Magnoliopsida; order Fagales; family Juglandaceae; genus Platycarya; species Platycarya longipes. The sequence continues at coordinate 45,682,120 of CM071798.1, read as the reverse complement.
AACGTGATTTATCAATAACCTATACAGGTTTACACTCTTATGATATCTTAAGTTTTTTTTTTCCTAACCATCAATACCTTCTTAAAACTTATTCGATTATTATCTTCAATGGGCATTACGTATTGCCGTCCCCATCGCAGATAACTCTTTTATAGTATATTTATTTTTTATTCCCGATGGGCGTTACGTATCGCCGTCCCCATCGCATATAACTCATCAATCACCCGGGTGTTACGTATCGCCGTCTCCGTTATGATGAGTCTCGTATCAATCTTTTGGGCATTACGTCTCGCCGTCTCCGCCTTGACATGGAACATACGTAACATAGTGGGTGTTACATCTTGCCGTCTCCACTAATCATATCACTTCCACGGGCATTACGTATCATCGTCCTTGTCATGACGTGACTAACTTATCCATATCTTTTATTCTTAGTTGTTCCTTTCTTATTTTTAGGAATATTTCTCAAGTACATGATGTATCACTTTTCTTAATTCTCACCACATACTAGAACATGCATGTACTCTTAAATTATCAAATACTCACATATGTATGTATCTTAAATTCTGCAAAGTGTTTTACACAAGCTAAATACTTAGATAACACATAATATTTCTTATTTCAATGTCCATTCTTTATTCAAGCAAGTTCTTGGGTTAGAACTCGCTCGAGCAAGACATCGAACGAGTGTCGAGCGAATTCTCGAGTTGTACTTTGCTCGAGCTAGACATTTAGCGAGAGTCAAGCGAGGGTTTATAGTTGTTCTTCGCTCGATCTTTCGGTTGAGCGAAGTTATAGAGCATGGAGTTTTTCAATCCAAAACTCGCAATCTTTTCACATAAACTTGATTTTTACTTATTATAACATAGTTTTAAGTTCTTTTAACATCATTTAACATATTTCCATTAACAAAAACCACTTCAAACAATACTTAGATTTATTATAACACTTTAACAAAAATATAAGTGTTCAATACCAACATGTATAGTCCAACCATTCAAATAAACTATCTCCATACTAAAGTTAAGCTAGAACATGAACTTACACACTCTCTAAATCTAGTTGAAGATGATCAAACCAAATCTTTGCAAGCTTTCTCCTCAAAACACTTATTAAGCTCGCTCAGGATGTATATGGGGGTTAAGGGGCTAGAGAATGATTTTCTTTGATTTCCTTCAAAGGGATTCGTGTACTACATTACTAAAGAGAGTTAGAAGACTTCCAAATGTCTATTTATAGGAATGGTGGTCGACTCATGTGAAGGAAAGAAGAGGGGCAACTTGGTAAAGACAATAGGTTTCTAGTTTGCATGGGATGAGGTGTCCCTCCTAAACCTTTTTTCATGATTAACTAAATCCCCCAAAAATCTTAGGCTTTGCAGCTGAAATGATCATCCAATATTCAGTCTCTAAGATATTTTTACAAATCATTTGATCAATGGTTGGGGTAGAAGCTTATGGGATAAGGGATAAGGCGGCATCTCACCTAACCATGAATGTATCTCCATTTCCAGCCTTCATCTGGTTAGCCACGCCCCTTAGCCTTCTCCTAACTCATTTAGTTACTTGCTAACATTCTTAGGACTCTACTTAACAAGTTCTAGAAGACCCCTTCCCGATTTAGTTAGGATAAAATCCCATTTGGATCCATATTCTCCAACTCGAGTTCTGTTTTAAACTCAGTCCAGAGTTATCCACTTGCTCCCAAAATAAGTCATTGATACTGTCCAAATATTCAAAAACTCATAACATGAAAGTTAAAGATCTATCTCTTAGGATTCTGTACGGATTATAATCACCTAATTTGGGCCTCATATGAGTAACCTATGATCATTACACTAAAACTTGACAGTTTAATCAGAGAATGTATACCAAGTGTTTGATCTCTGGTTCAATCACTTTCTCTTGCATTTACACCCTAATTCTTGAAAATTCAACTCATTCTAAGTTAAAAATGAATTTCTCTAGTTGATACCTTGTTCCAAATCTCAAAGATTCCTCCACAATATTTTCTATAATACATTATCTCACTTATTCTAAATCCAATACTCTCATTTAGGTCTCCAACTCTATTATCCTAAAAATTATACCCAAAATATAATCTTTTAAATAAATACAAATAAAACTTCATCTTAAAAATTTCGGGATATTACAATAGAAGATTGTGCTGTAAAAGGACAAGCAATGATAAAGAGAGATAAATACCATATATTTTTGCTATATGTACATATATATAATAATTGATCATGGAAGTTAATCTCACGTATATGCAATATTTAATATGCGTACAACAATGTGATACATAAAAAGTTATTATTGTACACCCTTATCTATGTATCAAGTTTTTTGGTAAGAGTACTTCAAGTATGAAACTTCCATGCTGTATTAGATTTATTTCAAATAGCTGGGCAACAGACAGTTTGATATCAATAGCTGACATGTTCAAATTTAGTCAGGTTTGGATCTATTTGTTGATTGTAAATGAGAAATTTGTAATATCTACTTTTCCCCTTTATTGTATAAGTGGGAGGGTGGTTTTTAAATTTGGGCACCAAATTTTCTCTCTTCTATATAGAATACTCATGTCAGTGATGAGATGTAAATCAACTACCTTTTTACACTTGCGAGTGGAATTTTGCACAAGCAAAGCCCATCTTGTCCATCATAATTCCTCAAAAGGGAAGACCACAATAAGCCTTTATAGTACTACATTGATGCTTTTGGCTGTCATCGGTGTTGTGAAAACGAATAACTGAGGAGCAAAGCCCACCTTGTGACTTTTTGATGTTGTTGTCTCATTGCTTGGATGGTTATTTTTTCTTTTTCTCCAATATCTTCATTTGGTGGGTTCACGAGGTTAAGGAGTCTAACTTGAGGCTGTGTCACGATGTTTTGTTGGAAATGTTAATATTTATGATGTCCTCAAGATATTTCCAAATTTCCAACTTCCTTGAATTTATTTTTCATTTTCTTCCAATGTTTCCTCTATATTGGTAGTGTCATATTTATTGTTTTGGTCATTCATGCTGTTTTGATGGAGGTTCTATTATTTCTTGTATCAATTGTTGATTATGCTCAGGTGTTTCTCTTGTGACCCGTGCTCATGGGCTATATATGCCTATTGTAATCATTAAAGTTTCTTGCTTACCTATCAAAAAATATTTTTCTGATGTGTTATCATCATAATCATATCTAAAATAGCCAATGAAACATTCCTTGTGAAGCTTTAGTTTTGATGATGAAGCCTGATCAAAGAAGAAACTTCTACCACAGTATGATGATCCCAGTACAGATGAGATTCATTTCTTATTTTACCTTTTGTGCTTTAGTTTTTTCCTGAGCTTAATTTACCTTTTTATTTTTAATTAAATTTACTTGGAGAAAATAATTGATTCATAGACAATGGTCTTGAAATATGTGCTTACTCAACAAAAAACAATAGAAGTGGACATTTATTTCTAGTGAAGATCTCATTAGATTACTTTACTCAACAAAATATGCTTCATTATTTTGGATTCTATAATTATATTTTTTTAACTTACTTTTTCTATTTGCGGCAACATATGTTGCCGCAAATATATTTTTCTATCAAAATAGATTATTTTTGGCAACAATATCTGTGGAGAAAAGGAATTATTGATAAATTATTGTCACAAAAACTTTTTACGCATCGAAACTGAATATAGCTTCATGCGCACTTGACAATATTAATATTAGCAAGAAACTGTTTTTCAAAAAAAAAAAACTTTTGTGGAGATGTATTATTGCAATATTCATGGTTTGTCTGCTGTAGTTGCTTGTAAAAAACTAGTTTTGTTGACTGTTAAGATCATCTATAATACTAGTTATGAGGATGTAGAGTTGTGGCAAAAAATTCAATATTGGCAATAATGGTTGCCAATAAATTCTAGTTGCTACAAGATATAGTGATTGCTAATAAGAAATTGGGAGAAGGTAGATTGATGCCAATCATATATTGCGGTAAGTTGTATTTGCAGGAAATAACCATAGTGATCGAAGTTGGAGCTGTTATGGGTGCCATTTCGGACCGAATATTTTCCTATTAGAAAGAACAAGTTTTGTAGCAATAAGAGACTAATTTCTACAAATGGCTATTTTCCCGAAATATGTAACATGATTGGCAGTTTTTTTATCTACAATCATGCAGCAATGAGTTTTGGTTGCAATAAGTCATGCCCTGCAAATTTTCCAACCCATTGCCACAAAGGATGTTGCGGATAAAGCACTTATATGTTGTAGTGAGTTTTGATTAAGAATTTTTTTGAAGAGGTGGATCTGAAGAACAAAGACAAGAATTGTATGTTTGATCAGTTGACTCTAATGAAAAACACTAGTTTTATTCTTCTTCTCAATTTAATTTTGAATTAATTTTTTTTTTCTAGAACTTTGATGCAATCAAGTTTTGAACATACAATTTATATTTTAAGTTATCTTAATTTTAATATTTCCATAATTGAGTGTTTAATTATTGTTCTTAATGCTTATAATTTTTTGGCTAATTATTGTTTGATCTATTAAATTACAATGAGACCAAGCGATGATTTGTGATTTTAGCTCTAGAATTTAAACGTCAATAGTTGAACGAAAGTTGAGATACTTTATTGCGACTAGTGTATTTTTTAAGAAAATCTCAATGAATTTAATGAGTCTCCAATTAATTAAATTCACATAGAGATATAGAGTTATTAAAAAAAATGAAGTTATTAACTGGAGATATTTGAAATATTATTCAAGAGAAAATATTGAATAATCAAGGGATTTTTATCTCTAACATGAGATCATTGGAATTTCATAACAAGGAAAATTAAATTGTGTAGAATTTGCTAGGTGAAATTAAACGCTTTAGATCTATTATTATTATATCTACAATATTAAACTTTATGCTATCTTATTCGTAGATTTATTTTTGTTAAGTAATTTAATTTAATTTAAATAATAAAATCTTTTCAATTTCCTAGTTTTTTAAATAGTAATTAATTTAGTAAATTTCATTATTTAATAGCATAAATAATCCCTATGGGTTCAACATCCATTTTCTTTAAAAATATTTCACTACTTGTTATGATTCTATGCACTTTAGAAAATTTTTCAGAGGCTACAATAAAAGTGTAGGAGTTGGAGCGTTTTGTGAGATTAACGGTTGATAATGCCTCTTATAACGATACTTCCTTAGAGTATTTTAAGAATAATCTTAGAGAGGAGGATAAGCCAATCATAGATGGTGAGTGTTTACATGTGAGATTTGCTGCACATGTCCAAATTCTTCTTGTAATCGAGGGTTTGAAAGATGTAAATGACTCAGTTGCAAGGGTTAGCAGTACGATGAGGTTTGTAAAATATTTACCGACTAGGCTTAGTAAAGTCAAGGTTGCTATGAGGGTTGCGGGTATGAATGCAAGAATGGATTGTGTCTTGATGTTCCTACAAGATGGAATTCATCCTTTTTGATGTTGGAAATGACTCAGTAGTATATAAAGGCTTTTGACTTACTAGGTGACGAGGACATGCAATATGTCAAACATGTTAAGGATAATGGGAGATTGGGCAAGCCTAATAATGATGATTTGGATGTAGCAGAGACTTTTGCAAGATTTTTAGAGGTTTTCTACTAGGTCACAACCACCATTTCTGGGTCTTTATATTTTAGATCCAATGAATATTGTCAGCAAGTATGTCACGTAATATAACAATTGGATGAAATGTGCATGAGTGACTAAACTATGTTGCATGATATGGCAATGCACGAGTACTAATCATGACAAGTATTGAGGAGATAAGTATTTTATATATGTGGCTGTTGTTCTTGACCGTTTCTACAAAATTGATAGATTTGCTGCACTTAGGAATGGTAATATTCCGGCTAATACACCTACTGTATCGCCTCCACCTAAAGTCAAGGGTTTCAAATGGCATAGGTGAGATTGTTGGGATCGGCGGAAGCTCACAAATAATATGGAGACTGGAATTTAACGTGGTTCGGCCAATTTAGCCTACGTCCACACACATAGAGAGAAGTTTTTCTATTAAACAACAAACCAATGATTTACAGTGGTTTCTCTCAACTCTCACAGCACAGAGTGCTTCTAATCTCTCCAATGAAGCTCACCTCAGACATACCTTCTCATTACAATCTTACATGTATTTATAGGGGAAATAACTTGTGTGAACATGTGAAATGATGGTGAAGAATTCAGGAATTTCGGTGCCTACGTTTCCAGCAACTTCAGTCGGTGCCTAACTTCTATCTTCCAACAACTTCTCTTATCACGTTGCACAGTCGAAGTATTTGAAGTTTGGTGTTGACTATTCCAACAATCTCTCCCTCAACACCAAACGGAGGATATTTTGACACATTTTAGTTCAAGGTACTTAACCTAGCTATGTCTCTACATAGCTTAAGTTTTTCGTATGTGACTACCTTCGTAAGCATATCCGCTGGATTCTTTTTTGTATGGATCTTTACAAGCTTCAACAACTGTTGCTCCATTACTTCATGTATCCAGTGATAACGTATATCAATGTGCTTTGTTCGGGAGTGATACATCGAGTTTTTACTCAGATCAAGAACACTTTAACTATCACAATAGATTCTGTACTCTTTTTGACTGACTCCCATTTCTTGGAGGAATCGCTTTAGCCACAACATTTCTTTTTCTGCTTCTGCTATAGCAATGTACTCTGCTTCTGTTGTAAATAAAGCTACACATTTCTGCAGTTTGGACTGCCATGATACAGCTCTACCTGCAAATGTGTAAACATATCCTGATATAGATTTTCTCCCATCAAGATCACCTGCCATATCAGCATCTGTATAGCCATCTAAGACTGGGTTAGCTCCCCCGTAGCACAAGCATAACCTTGATGTACCCTTAAGGTACCTGAGAATCCACTGTACTGCTTTCCAGTGTTCTTTCCCTAGATTTGAAAGAAAATGACTCACAACTCCAACAGTGTGAGCGATGTCAGGTCTGGTACAAACCATGGCGTACATTAAACTTCCTACTACTGAGGAGTAAGGTACTGTATCCATTTCTTGAACCTTTTTCGGTGATGAGGGATACGAACTCTTACTCAATTTGAAGTGATTAGCTAGTAGAGTACTGATTGGCTTTGCTTTCTCCATGTTGAACCTTCTTAGTATTTGTTCAACTTATTTTTCCTATGACAACCATAGCTTCTTTTTCTTGCTGTCACGAGTGATTCTCATGCCCAAAATCTATTGGGAAAGTCCTAAGTCTTTCATATCAAAGACTTTGGAGAGATCCGTCTTTAGCTTGCTGATGATGGATGGATCTTTTCCAATAATCAGCATGTCATCAACATAGAGCAGTAACATCACGAAATCACCTTCTGAAAGTCTTCGGATGTAAACGCACTGATCTGCAGCAGTTTTCTTGTAGCCATGACTCATCATGAATGAGTCAAACTTCTTATACCACTGTCTGGGAGCCTGTTTCAAACCATAAAGACTCTTTTCCAACTTGCAGACCAAATGTTTATTTCCAGGAACTCGGAAGCCTTCTGGCTGCTCCATGTAAATCTCCTCATCAAGGTTGCCGTGAAGAAATACTGTCTTCACATCCATCTATTCAAGTTCCAAGTCAAGACTTGCCACCAATTCGAGTACCACTCGAATTGAAGTCATCTTCACAACAGGTGAGAATACCTCATCAAAGTTGATTCCTTTCTTCTGCTGGAATCCTTTAATGACCAAGCGAGCTTTGTGTTTCACCTGCTTGCTATCATTTTTTAGCTTGAACACCCATTTGTTTCTCAGTGCTCTCTTATATTTTGGAAGTTCCATCAGCTCATAATTCTGATTCTTCTGTAACGAGTTCATCTCATCCTGCATAGCCTGCATCCATTTGTTGCTATTTGGATGAGATATTGTCTCCTGGAAGTTTTCTGGCTCCCCTTCATCTATAAGAAGAATATAATCTGATTTCGGATATCTTTGAGATGGAATCAACAATCGCCCTCTAGAGGATCTGTCCTGCTGAGGTTGATCACCTGACAACTGTGGAAACTCTGCAGTTTCTGATGGAGAAGGCAACTGCTCCCCCTGCTCAGTACTGGTTTCTTCGTCTTCAGCATCCTCTTCTTCTTATGGGGAAACTTCCTGTCTATCTTCAGTGTTTGAGGCAGACTGAAGTGATAGTGAACTAGGAATTGGTTCTGGAGCACTTGGAGTTGTTTGTTCTGATCCAAACATCTGGTCTTCATGGAACACAACGTCCCTGCTTCTGGTGACCTTCTTCGCTTTTGGATCCCATAATCTGCATCCAAATTCTTCATCTCCATAGCCGATGAAGATACACGGAGTAGACTTTTTATCAAGTTTCTGTCTTTTCTCCTTGGATACATGTGCAAATGCTTTGCACCCAAATACTCTTAGATGAGAGTATGAAATCTTGCGGCCTGACCACACCATCTCTGGGACTTTGAACTGCAGTAGAACTAACAGTGTTCTGTTAATCAGGTAACAGGCTGCTCTTATTGCTTCACCCTAGAATGGCTTAGGCAACTTTGCCATACTTAGCATGCATCTGGTTCGCTCTACAATGGTCCGGATCATCCGTTCTGCTACACCATTGTGTTGTGGGGTGTAAGGGACAGTCTTCTCGTGTCTGATGCCATGACTGGAGCAGTATTTTCTGAACTCTCAAGAAGTGTATTCACCTCAATTGTCTGTCCGGAGGCATTTCAGCTTCTTGTCTATTTCTCTTTCTACCATGGCATGGAAGTTTTTGAATTGCTCAAAAACTTGATCTTTCCTTTTTAGGAAATACACCCACACTTTAAGTGAAGCATCATCAATAAAAGTAACAAAATATCTGTTACCTCCAAGTGATTCAACTTCAAAAGGACTGCAAACATCAGAGTGTACCAAGCCCAATAACTCTGATCTTTTTCCAGCAGATGTCTATAACAAAAATCTATATTGTTTACCAAATAAACAGTATTCACAAGGGTTGAGGGCAATACCTTTGTTTACTGTGATCAATGCTTTCTTTGCAAGCATAAACAGCCATTTTTCTCCCATGTGGCCAAGTCTCCGATGCCACAAGTTTGGTGACGTATCATCTTCAGCTACGTTGAGACTTTGCACATATCTTAGCACTTTATTTGTACAAAGTGCCACAGATATGTCCTCGTGCAACAACCATTGTTCATTTCTCGACTTCTACCTCTACTATTTCTCTGATGCCTTCCTTCTTTTATAAAGGCATCTGTCTGGTCTCCTCCAACCTCCTTTCGTCTAGTCTCTTCATTAAATAAGGTGTCTATCACCATTGACATGGCGAGCTTTCCATCTGGAGCTGAATTACTAAGTGAGACCACTAATGTTTCCCAGCTATCTGGTAGGGAACTAAGAAGTAGTAGAGACTGCACTTCATCTTCGAGTTTAAAATCTACAGATGCAAGTTGATTTACGAGATTTTGAAACTCGTTCTTGTGTGCCGCCACTGATATGCCGCTTTTGAGTTTCAAGTTGACAAGGCGTCTCATTAATAATGCCTTGTTCCGAGCAGTTTTTGTCTGGTACATATTTTTCATCTTTTTCCACAGCTGATAAGCATCTGTTTCCTGTGTAACATGGTGAAAAACACTAAGATCAATCCACTGCTGGATCTGATCAATAGTTTTCTTATTCAACTTATGCCAGTCTTTTTCTGCTACATCAACTGGTTTTATACTTTTCTCTTCAATTGGATCGAAGAGATCTTTATAATTCAGGAGATTTTCCATTCGAGACCTCCATAGTGCGTAGTTTGTAGATCTTAGCTTAATCATCGCACCTGCTCCTGAGTCCTCCATCAGTTCGGCCTTAATCTATGATTTGAGTGACCTTTTCTCAATGTTCGAAATTGAATCTCAACAAACGGAGCTCACTGTTGCGTTCGGAACGGTGGAAAACCTTGAAAACGACTCTGGTCTTGTTCCAAAACGATCAAAATTGCTCTAGAAATATGAAAAATAAGAAAAATGAAATATTCTTTCTGAAATGGAATATTCTTTGACATTAATGGAATATTCTCTAACGTTAACAGAATATTCTCTAACGTTAACGGAATATTCTATCCGTCCACTGGAATATTCTTTCTCTGACAATTGATCGGATCAAAAAGGTGTCACCGAAATATTCCTACTGTCACTGGAATATTCTTGCCGGTGACAACATATGCCGACGGAATATTCCTTCTCCGATGGGTCACTGCAGCAGGTCACGAACTGGGTCGGTTGTGGGTGTGGGTCGGTCACCCGGCTTTAACGGGTCGGGTCTCGTTTTCTTCCTGTGTCTGGCGCGTGCTGCGCGTGGAGTTAGTCGCCGAAACTGTCTCGACGCGTGGGGCACGTGCAGTGGCTTTTGCTGTCCGTTTGAGACAATATTTTTAGCCGAATTTTCATCTTGAGCTGAGGAATCTGATGGTATTCTCCAAACTTGATTTCGATCAAGTTTTAAAATGGGTCTCTCACGAAAATTCACAATACCGGCCTCATTCCGGCTCTGATACCACTTGTTGGGATTGGCGGAAGCTCACGGAATTTAATGTGGTTCGGCCAATTTAGCCTACGTCCACACACAGAGAGAGGAGTTTTTCTATTAAACAACAAACCAATGATTTACAGTGGTTTCCCTCAACTTTCACAGCACAGAGTACTTCTAATCTCTCCAATGAACCTCACCTCAGACGCAACTTCTCATTACAATATTACATGTATTTATAGGGAAAATAAATGGTGTGAACATGTGAAATGACGGTGAAGAATTAAGAAATTCCGGCGCCTACGTTTCCAGTAACTTCAGTCGGTGCCTAACTTCTATCTTCCAACAACTTCTCTTATCACGTTGCACAACCGAAGTATTTGAAGTTTAGTGTTAACTATTCCGACAGAGATAAGAGTTATGAGATCGTTTCTGATATTTGGAAGTCTACAGACGGCTAATCATAGTTGGATAGGTACTTGGCAGCAGAGATGTACACATTTACGCGACATTTTGATATCTTATATTGGTGGAATATCAATGCCATCCCTATTGTTACTGTAGTCTTAGAGTTGGTCTTTAACATTGAGGAGCTCATATTGGATCTATTCTGGAGTTTATTGTCTCCTACCATTGTAAAGGAGTGATTTTCACTCATAAATGAATCAAAGGGAACCCAATTCAATTTCTGGATGTGGTAAACTTTGAGGAGGATGGCGAGGAGGAGAGTGGTGATCAACCTAAATCCTTAACCTGTCTTAATTCACTGATTTGCTTTTGCTCATAATATATTGGGTTATTACTCATATTTATTTGACCACACTTATAATTTCAAATTCAATTGTTGTAAGAACAACTTCGAGAAATGAGGCTACGTCTATATTAGTCGCAATATGACTTTGATCCACCAGCATTGGTTTGTATAATTTATCTCTTAGTTGTTTGTTGTTTTTCTTACGTATGTATTTAATGTTTATCATTCTAGTTTTTTTTCTTTTATTTTTTTTTGGTCTTATAGTCTCAGTGTCACATGCACAATCCCCATCTCAACGATCTTATCTTGATCTCAATCTTATCTTGATTTGTACTTTTATATTTTTCAATTTCTTTATATATCTATGTAATGTTTGTATTTTTTTTTAAGGTTTTGTAATCTCACTTGTCCATCCCTATTCTCGTATTCCCAACAATATAATCTTGATATATAAGAAAGGCCTACAACCTGATCTCATCTTGGTTTGTACTTGTGGTTTTAAGTTTATAACTTTTTTACATATGTATATATTATTTGTAATTCTAATTTGTTTTTGTTTTTCAGATTTTATAATCTTACAGTCTCACTTGTCCACCACCCCAAATCCCAATATCAAAGTAAATGTCAAATAATCTGCTACAATTTATTATATTTTTAAATTGTATTGTTCGTTTAAATTATTTGACAACTTGTAATCTTTTTAGATTTATTTGTAATAGTTTTAGATTAATTTGGTGTAACTTAGATTTATTTGTCAAAACTTAAAAGTTACTAACTTACTAGTTAGAACTTAGAATTTATGTTTTATGCTTTAACAAGTTTTGTTTCCTTTTCTATAATAATTATAATATCATTTTTTAATTTTTTTAATTTGTGAAATTTAGAATGACATCTCAAACAAGTTCTTAGTCCAGTTATTTGGGTTGGAGTTAGGAGTGTATTCGTCCGATTCGATCCGGTTTTGAATAAAATCTAGAACCGAACTTGTACCACCGGTTTTTATTTTTTAAAACTGATTACGTACCGGTTATCCTAAAAAATTGGTAGCACCGATTTTACCAGTTTCGGTTCAGTTTTCTAATTTTAAATTAGTCTATATTAGTTTATTAGACTATTACTATATATATTAGTATTATTTATAATAATTAAAGTAATTATATATTAGTATTTGTTATAATAAGTTTAATTTTTTATAATTATATCATTAATAGTTGTAACTAATATTATTAGTATTAGCTCAAAAAAAAAATTGTATTAATATTATTATATCATTATTTCATATGTAATTATTTAGTATAATAATTTATATATAGATTTAAAGTATATTACTAATAATAATGTAGCATTATACTATAAGTATTAGGCCATAAAATATAAATTGTAACTAATTTATATTATATACTAATGTATAACATATTATATATAATTAAAAAAAAATATTTTATATTATGTATCATATTGAAAAAAATAATTTAAATATATCTTATATTGAATCAATCCGGTCCGGTTGTAAAAAGTTTAGAACCAGAACTGAACTGGTACCTGCCAATTTTAACATTATGAAAATCGATTTTGAACCAGTATCTAACCAAAACCAAACCTACTCCACCGGTTTACCAGTTCACCGATTTTTTTTTATATTCCTAGTCAGAGGGAGGACAAATGAACCAAGGGTATAATCCGCTCACGGCAATTAGATGGGGGGCCAACCCACTAGTGCAAGGCCAGATTCCAAAGGGCAAAACTCCTCTTACTTACTGGTCGTGGGGTATGGGTAATGAGTTATGCCATACAATCTTTTATTATTCACCCATCCTCCATGCCCAACTTTTTCTTTTTCTTCTTCTTCTTTTTTATTTTATTTTTTATAATCTCTTAATTCGTGTGTGACATTCTCAATCTACGCTTAGAGTTTTAACGTAAATTGAAGAATCAGAACAAGTCACACTCGGCTACTTACCCTTATACGTATCGGAAGTTCAATGCATGCACCTAAACTTACTATCAAGTGCAATGAAGTTCGCAATGGTGAGAGGTCTAAATAAAAATTCTACACAGTAAGCTAAAGATCACATGATCACATTGTCTTAATTTACATCATAACTCAGTTAGTTTTCTTAGATATTCACATATACATACTTTATCAAAATAAGCCACCTGAACTCCTTCTTACCCTCCGAAAATTCCCTCCCATATCGAAATTTATCCATACTAATATCTACATCTTTTTGAAAGTGTTGCCCGTACAGCATTTTATACACTCCACATACAGACAACGAACCACCCAAATCCAACACCAAGCAGCACCTGACATGTTGACGCTTTATAGATGAGGTGGATGCATACTGACTCAAAACCTCCGTTAAGTAATCATGTACGGGATAGTCAAAACAGTCAAAAAGCAGGAAGTTAGTGGGCCCTTCAGGGCTTCGCCGAATTCCCTTAGTTGGAGGGGTTTTCCCTTTCTCTACCATGTGGTCCTGCAATAATATTCAAAAATTTTCGAAAAGAGACAAAACATACAAAAGTGAGATTTCCTTGAAAATTTCAGTAAGTACATAGTTAACGAAATAAGGCATAGATAAAACAAAAAATTATCATACATGGCATAACAAAAGCATATAACTTATGGAATGCTTTATGAGACTCATGCATATGGATGACCACTTTTCTATATAGACTTATATCTTACATGGACCCACCACCTTATACCTAAAATTTTTATATCTTTTATTTTCTTTTTTAATCTTGTGGGTCTTACTTGTTACATAACCTCGACGGGCGTTACATATCGCCGTCTCTGCCGGATTCTCTTAGCATGACGCGTCAGCTTGACCATACATATAACTCGTTAGTCGTACCGGCGTTACGTATCACCGTCTCCATCGTGACACGACTCTTAACTTATCAAATCATGTCAGTCGTCCGGGCGTTACGTATCGTCATTTCCATCGTGATACGATTCTTATTTTACGACGGACATTACGTATCGTCGCTCCCACTGGCACATTAGTCATATGGACGTTACGTATCACGCGTCCCCGTCATGACGTGACTTTAAGCTTATCATAGTCTTATCATATTTTTATAAAGTTTTCTTATCTTGTTTACTTTGAATCGAATGCCATGACTTATGGCGACACGTATGTGATGAAATGAGACATGAACATAACCTTAGACTTTTAAGTGCATATTTTATGTCCTCATGAATCTTATGACATGTAGAAACATATCACAATAACATACATTATGTGCATTCACATGTACATCACATAATCTTGTAACGTCAAAACATAACAAATTATGCTTAAATAATTAAATAAAATAAAATAATATTAATTATTCATAGCTGGCCGAACACTATACGGGTTCAAAACTTACTTTCTTTTATTCTAACTTTGCCAAAACCCTCATTCACGAATTACTAAATTTTCCCCAACTTTCAAAAATAAATTCAAATCTAAATCTTTATGTTTTCTTAAGTAATTCTTCACAAATTTCTTGGATGATAAATCTTGACTTTTTTCCAAGTAAACTAGAGTCCCTAAACTCATCATAATTATTGAAATATCATCCAAATAACTAAAATTAATTAGATAAGAATTAAAATAAAAAATTCACCCATAAACCCTATGAAGGCCGAAAATTGCTAGGATGAGTTTCTTATTTTTTTGTCGAACCAAAGTTCCTTATTTTCACATGAATTCCTTAATATATCAAAATAGAATATATTCCTAAGTTCTTACAATTTTTCTTAACATTTTTCCATAACCAAAAAAAAAAAAAAAATCCAATTTAAAACTCACTAGGTTTCTTTTCACCACTTCAACAAAGTTTAAGATCAAATAAGTAACAAACAATATCTAACCTTCAAATAAATTATTTTATGCCAATATTAGGTTAAATTGTGTACTTACAAATTTTCTCCAAAGCTTGGATGAATGATTGGATTAAGCCTTATGCAATTTCTCCCCTTATGTGGATTAATCTCTCACGTATGTGATCAAATAAGATAGTGAAATTTATAATAAAGTTAGAAACCGCCCTTAAGAGTGATAAAGGGGAAGTTGGATATGCTATATTATGTATATGTTCTGAGACAATTGAGATGATGTAGATATTTGGTACTCTATAAGGAAATGAGTAATAAATTATGAGTTTATAGTTATACTATCCCATGTGATCACTTTGTGTAAAAGTTAGATCTCTTTACATCTATTGAAAATTTATCTCATTCCACTGCGATTTGCACTACACTTAATTAGTAAGTTTAGGTGTATGCATGCTACTCTTTACATTTACGAAAAGTAGGTAATCTTGTATTACCTATCTTGACTTTTCGATTTATATTAAATCCCGGGCGTATCGGAGTGTCACACTGTGTGTTTTGATTTATAGCAAATACATCATACAACGAAATAATATTGGTTGCAGCCCTTGAAAAGATTTTTTTAAAAAAATAAAAAAATAAAAAAAAAACACAAGTGATGTGCTAAGCAGCTAGTGTGCTGCTGCACAGGAGTTACAGCTAGTGTGCTGATGCATTTAATGCCGTCAATGTGGGTGTTCTAACACCCCTTATGTATATAAGCATTTAAAAATCTTTAAAAATGGAAGGTTAGAATGCCACGACAATGTCAACAATTAAAAAAAAAAATCACATAACAAAAGAAAAGTTTAAGAAATAAAAAAAAAGTGAAATAAACAAATAAAAATAAAAATATAAAAAAAACTTATAAAAACATAAATTTAGAAAATGTCCTACAAGTTTTAGAAACTAAATAAATAAATAAAGATCACATAAAAGAGTTATAAAAACTAAAAAAATAGAAAAGGTAAAAAAAAAATAAAATAAAATGGACCTGTATAAAATCTAGAAAAAAATATGTAAATTGTAAAACAAATAAAAAATCATTTTTAGAAAAATAAAGTAAAATTTTAAAGAATTAAATTAACATTTTACAAACTAAACTAAAACTTTTGAACCACAAATAATATTTAAGTCATTACAATTTTTAAAAAGGAATTACCCAGAAGCCTTGAAAAGATAAAAAATAATGAAATATGATAAAAAGTAATTTTAAACTAAAGTGAATTATAAAAGAGAAAAATGGCCTGATTATTTTTCCCGAGAAAGATGGAATTTGAGAAGGAGATCAAACCCAGTAGCCAAGAAAAAAATTCTGTTCTCAATCATTATTTATTTATTTATTTATTTGGAGAACCTGCAAAACTCACCAATGAAATCAAAATTTTTTTGGAGAGGGTACCATAGCAACCCGCGATGGCTTCATGTAATAAAGCATTATTAAACAAGAATTGAAATAAAAAATATCAAGTTTGAAATTTAATAATATCATATAAGTTGGTAATAATAGAAAACTTACATTAGAATAAAACTATCGACTCTATTTTTTTGACAAGTGACTCATAGAAATTATATTGCCGCCACACTGTTATATGTAGGATAAATAAAGCTCCCAAAACTAGCAAGTGCCACTAAATTCAAACGGGCCGAAACCAAACATCAAATGCCCAAATTATAATATCAAATAGTTACAGTAAATAATGACTTAATTGTTAGATCAAATACTTTCTATCTATATACATTATTATTTCAGTTATTGCATAAATCAAAGTTATAATCAATCATAGTGGTAAATTTGATGAAATTTCAATTAAACAAGTTTGGATTACAATTTTATTGTGGGAAATTTGATCCACGCTATCGGTTCATAGAAAAGATAAATGAAGTAGCTCAACAAGAAAGGTTACGAAAATGAAGAGACATTGGAATGCGGTAGATAACGAAGACATCTATGTATCCACTTAATGAAGATATGGACATTCACCATTTCTTAAACAAGATGTCCAGGCAAAATATCAACATATTACACACTTACACTGATAATAAAACAGTGCATTCTAATCACCTCTGCCACAGTCCTCCAGTAATTGCTGATCACCTCTGCCACAGGTTCCTCCAGTAATTGCTGATGAATCAAGTATGTCATCATGCGAAAAGGAAACTCATTTGTAAGTATACATAATCTTTTTTACCAGTTCATCAGATATATTCGTACAACAAGTAACTATTCTTCATGATATTAATCATATTAGATCAAGATGACAATAATAATTGGGCTGGTAGCGATGCAAACACGTTATAAGGTATCGGGAAAAGAGAAGTAGACCAGATCAGCGGGTGAGAGAAACATGTTGGAAGGGGAAATTTCCTCTCGAACCCACGAGTTGGGCCTACGCAAAATACCAGCCAGCTTAGGCCCCATCCTCCTATGGCCCTAGGGTCACAGAAGGAATTTGGTCTACGCAGTTGGTAAGCCATGGATGGTACATTGCACCGAAAACAACACCGATGGGAACATACAAGACATGCAGACCCTAACACCCTAGGAACATTTAAGAATTTGTGCCAGCCAGAGAGCAAGAAGCATGGAAAGCCCTTCATCCCTTGATGTCGAACATGAAAAGCGGCAACTTCAATATCCAGTATCAAGGCTTTGCCTGGAGAGCCATGCCGTATTAATGGTGTCACGTAGGTCTCACCTCACATTAAAGGCCCCGTCTGGAAACTACCATGGAGGATGACATGAGCCCCCTGACATGGGGTACAGAATGTTTGCCAGAGACCATGTATAAAGTCAACCTTGATGTATGAAGAACACTCTCGAAACTTTATGGTTAAAAAATGACAATATTCTAAACGCGCAAGACTAATTTAGGCATCGAAGGTTCCCCAGACCACCCCGAGCGCACCTACTCCCTTGTGAGGTAAAGATCCTGGCCTGAATGGCTAGAAGCTTGTTCAAGAGTACAAAACATGAAATTAACAATGGTGTCTACTGTGGGATCTTTCCTATTGGCGTAACTATCCTTTGTATGCCAACGATGATCCATTCTTAAAAAACATGAGGACCTAAAGCATTATTGGAAGACTTGGAAGTGTGTTTTGCAAAAATGGAGCAGTTTATAAAAACCCTGACTAAACAAGTGGAAACACTTCAGAAGGGAAATGAAGCCCTAAGGGTGGACGCTACCAAGTTGCCCAAAAACACCAAGGCCAACCACGATGTATAGGTTGAGGGCACATGCATGAGCTAGCTACAGGAAAGCTTAGTGAATCTCACAAGGTACACTCATTCACAATTCAAAACTATGGAGACTAAAGTCTTGGCTCTGAAAGGCAATCAGACTCAATAATGTAGTAGATAGCAACATTGAGTATTAAATTGCATACAAAGACCAACCACTCATTAGATAGGGAAGCTTCAAACCAGCACCATCAACGTGAGCTTGGGAACTTGCATCCAAGCTCAGTATGTACTGATTTCCTAAATTTTACTAGGGATGACCCCACGATTTGGCTCTATAAATCTAACCATTTATTTGCATTTTATAACACTTTACCCCATCATAAGCTGAGACTGGCTTCATTCCATATTGAAGGCTAGCCGCTGGTCTAGTTCCTGAACTTAGAAGAGTTTGGAAGCTTGGTTAGTTTGGAAGGATTGAGCCAAGCTCTTTTAACTTGGTTTGGCCTTAGTTCATATGATAACCTATAGAGGCCTTGACAAGGCTAAAACAAGATGGAACAGTGGAGGAATATAACTCTAAGTTTGAGGCTCTTTCAAATAGATTTCGAAGGTTATCTAACTTATATAAGCTCAGTTGTTTTTTTGAGTGGATTGAAGGATGACATAAGATTACTAGTGAGGATCTTGGCAAAAATCCAAGAAGAACATTTGAGGGTGACAAAAAGAAATTAGGGGATACTGCCCTTCCCTGAACAGGGAGTTTCAAAACACCAGCATGTGAAACATTCCATAACCCCAAAAGGACCCTCAAAAGCCCTAGTCCTAGAACAAAAGATAAACCAGAATCAAATGGAGGATGGGAGAGAAAAATGCCTTTGTTACTACTATGATTCCAAGTGGAATCCATGACACAAATGTCCTAAACCCAAGTTATTTTTTATTGAGGATGTGGAAGATAGAAGTCGAGAATAAATTAGATAGATTGATGATCCAGTGGAGGAAGAGTTTGTGAACCTGCAGTTGAAAGAAAACCAAGTAGAGATCCACTCCATGCCTTAGTGGAATCCCAAAATCATAAGACAATGACGATTCAAGGGAAGGTGGTCAAGCAGTAGTGGTACTCATAGACTTATTAAACCAAGAGGAGCAAGTAGACAATCAATAAAAAAATGCCTAGAGAACTACCTAAGGTGTTTAATGCACGATAAACCAAAAGCTTGCACCCATTGGCTCCCTATAGCAGAGTGGTGGTATAACACCACTACCACTCTTCTACATGCATCACCCATTTTGAGGCCTTGGATTGCTATGCCCCTCCCAAACTCCTTCCTTATACCCCTAGAACCACTAAAGTTGAAGTTGTGTAAGAGGATCTTAAGTCTAGAGGCCAAATCCTATAGTTTCTAATGCATAACCTCCAAAGAGCTCAGGTTCGAATGAAGAGATATGCTAACCTTAAGAGGGAGGAACAACAACTCGAGTTGGCGGAGTGGTCTACCTAAGGCTTCAACCGTACAAATAGCACTCAGTGGCCAATTGCTAAAGCTTGAACTGCTCTCCTAGATTCTACGGTCCATACTAGATCACACAAACAATTGGAGAAGCAGTTAACAAATTAGTGCTACCCTTTCATACTCCACACACCCTGTGTTTTACATTTCACAGATTAAAAAGACATTGGGGCAAGGCAAGGTGGCACTTCAAACCCTACCCCCACTTGACATAGATGGAGTAATCAAATTAGAACTAGAAGAAGTAATTGCTAGAAGGATGAAGAAATTAAAAAACTTACCCATGGTGGAGCTTCTGACCCAAGGGCAAGGGCAGTTAGTGGACGACACGACCTGGAGCCTTATAAAGAGCTAAAGGAAGCCAACCTACACCTTGTCAGCAAGGTGTTATGACGAGAGGGCTTCTCACAATCATTGGGTCATTCGTGGGCTAGGACACAGATGGGCTTAGCGTTTACAGGTGGAAGACTAGCATCTACTAGGTTATGGGCCATGAGCTCACTCGTTACTTTTAATTCTTGTAGGGCCTTATACGTCCATTAATAGTTTAGGCTTGTTAAGAATATTTTACTAATTTTTATTGAATTGTTTGTGGTTGCTAACTATTGCCTGATACTATGTGGAAATAGTTAGAGGTGTTCCACTTATTATTGGAGGCTTTGTCCTTGTAAGAACTCGTTTGGACAATTATCCTAAATATAAAATTCTAGAATTCGCTCTCTCTTCCTCTCTCCCTCTCTCCCTCTCTCTCACCTTCTAATGAGCTTAATTGCATTACAAATTCTAGTACATTTCTACTGCTACTTGTTACAATAGCTTAGAAGAATGGATAGCCAGACTAAGGCCATTTTGTGTAGGGCTTGTCGTAGCTAGCTTGAGAAGGGAGTTGCAGCTAGCTTGAGAAGGGAGCTGCAGCTAATAGACATAACTGATGTAGTTACAAAGACAAGAAAAATTTTGGATTGACTTTTGGGATTTTTGATAAGGTATCAACTAGGGAAATTCAATTTGGACTTATAAAGAGATAAATTTTTGAAATTTAAGAAAGAAATTCAAGAGAAAGTATTAGAACCAAAGATCAAACATTTGGTGTGCTCGGAATGAGCTCTTGGGCTGGTCTGTCAGGTTTTCGTTTAACGAGCATAACCCCTTCATTTGAGATCCGAATGAGGTGATTCAAATTCTTATAAAACCATAAGAAGGAGATATAGAACTGGACAAACATGAATATGAGTCAACTGGTAACCGACTTAAGCAAAGTGCATTGATCTTGACCATGTGACGAAAATTCTGATGGGTTCTTATTCTTTTTGACATCTTAACAGGTGTAAGAGGTATGTAGAAAAAGGAGAGCATTCATCTAGAAGCCCTAGTTGGCAAGAAAACAAAAGGAAACAAATGGTGAACTCGGATTGGGTATTCTCAGGTGGTTTTGATGTGTTTTAGAGAATTAAGAATATCCCTCTCATTTGATCTCGGAATAAGGTGATTCTAGTTTCTATAGAACCATAATAAATATATATATAACTTTTATGTTTTGAGTTTTGGGATATATTGACAGGACCAAGGACAAAATTTGGTTGGAAGTCGACAGAACAATTGAAGTGCAGGAAAAACACTAGCACCAACTTTGACCATGAGGAGACCAATTGAGAAACGTGGCCACCGAATTTGCCATGTCCTAGAACCATTACTAAGCTACTTAGGTGTCATTTTATGAATGAAACAAGTGGTCAAAGGGGGACTTATCTCTAGAAGACTTTTAGATTTCTCTAAGTTGCAAGAAACCTAGTACATGTGTCATTTGATCATGGAATGAGATCTTGTTAAAATTTGATATTTGATCATCTCTTAGGTGGATTAAACTAAGCCATTGGATTAGTTTCTTGCCCACCAAGCCTATATCCAAGGCCAATGATTACCTACTTCTCAAAGCCCTACATGTGGCAAAGGATTAAGGGAGACACATGGACCATTCGAAGATGATTTCCCCCTCTCCCATCTATATATATATATATATATATATATGTAGTGGCTTATATTAATTCCCTTAAGCAATAACTCATGGCTAGATTGAGAAGAAAACAAAGAAAGACCCTCCTCAAACCCTTGAATCTCCAAACAATTCCTAAGTGAGTTAATTGAGTGATTTTGAGGGAATCCTTGCAAGTGCTTAGTTCTATCATCAATTCAAGTTTGGAAAAAATTAGTAAGTGCACAACTTAACTTAGTCTTGGCATAGAATAAGTGATTTGATGTTAAGATCATGTTTGTTACTTCTTTGATCTCAAGTTATGCTCAAGTGTTTAAATGAAATCCATTAAGTTTTGAATTAGCTTTTGTTATAGAAACATGCTAAGAATAATTAGAATAACTTAGAATTATATTCTAATAAGTAAGAATAGAGTTGGTGCAAAAAGATTATTTGTTTTATGTTAGAAAAACACTTAACCCGAGATCTCGCTGGACTCTTGTTTGACGTTTGACTCGAGCGAGATACAGACAGTGATTTGACATCTTTTGATACATTGGTCATAACTTGTTCATTTGATATCATATTTGAATGATTCAAGAGGATATGAAAATTTAAGAGAAATATATACAACTTTTATATTTTAAGTTTTAATAGATAAGGACTTAATCAATGATGAAATTAGGATTAAAGTCAGAACTGAGTTTATCATAGTAGGCATTAACTTTATGAATTGATATGGCGTAAATGTATGTGCATGTGATGTATGCTATTGTGAAATATTCTCACATTTTATAAGGTTCATATGAACATAAAAAATGTATCTTATAAGTCTAAGTTTATGCATATACATGTCATAAGTCTAAGTTTATACATATGTTGCATTTTATCACATATATGTGTTGTCATAAGTCATAAAGTCTCTTTTAAGAAAATACATCAAGAAAACTTTATAAGTAGAAAGATTAATAAGTTAGTCACATCATGATGGGGACCAGCGATACGCTCGTATGACTGACGTGCCGACAGGGACCTAAGCCTGTTTATGATACAAAATCCGGCAGGGACCTAAGCCTGTCGATGATACGAAATCCGACAGGGACCTAAGCCTATCGATGATATGAAATAAGTAAGATCCGACAAAAACCTAAGCTTGTCAATGATACGAAATAAGTAATATTCGATGGGAACGCCTGTTGATGATACGAAACAAGTAAGACTCACAATGTTACGAAAGAAAAGAAATAAGAGTTTAAGTATAATAGAGTGGGTCCATGGAAAATATAAGTCTAAATCATATATGAGTCACAAGAAGCATACTATAAATGCATATTCTAACTGTCTGACTTGTATGTGATTATTTTACGATATCTATGCTTTTATTAAGTTACGTGTGTACTTACTGAGATTTCCAAGAAAATCTTGCTCTTGTATATTTCTATTTTTGGAAATATAAAATTATGTTGCAGGATTGATGACTGAGATAAAGGAAGGTCTGATGCCTTAAGGAACTCAGAGGAGCCTGGATGGTCATAAAGTTAGTCTAGGTTTTGAGAATAAATTATGTACATAACTAACAAAACTAATTAGGTTATGTATGTAATGATACCATCTTATTACAAGAATGAATGATGTGGATATTGTGGTTTTAATTCACCATGTGATTATTAGAAATTCTTTTATTCAGAACTTTTTCACTGCAATTTGCATTAAATTTCGATAAATATGGGAGTGAGCAACCTAGCATTACTTATCCTGACGCTTCAATTTGCGTTGAATTATGAACGTAAATTGGGGGCGTCACAAAAGGTCTATATATCAAGGGTTTGCTAGTGGGAAATAGGTTTTCTTCTCCTAAGATTGGACAAGATTAGGGTTATGTTGTGTGTCTGTTGATTTCTTAGGACTGCTAGGCTTAACCCTATGTGAGATGTGAAATTTTTGTTTGGCACATCTTAGAGCATTGACACTAGCCTAGCCAAAGCCAAAGTTAAAATTTTGTTAAAATTAGATGTTTTGACTAAAAGCCAAGCCATTTAAGTATAACTCCACATTGGACTTGATAAAAATAAATCAAAGTAATAATATAATATTATTTTTAATAATATATTTTTTCATATTTTTCCACTACAAGCATATGTTAATTAATAATTTAGAATTTTTTTTTTTGTTGAAAATGAAGGTAACTGATATATATATATATACATATATTCATAAATCAATTGCATAGAGTCACGCATTACGCATGCCTGAATACAAGGGGCGACATAATCCACATCAATAACTTTATATGATGACATCAAAGCTTCACGGGCCAAAGTATGAGCTGTATTGCCTCCCTCTTCACATGCTTGACCTGCCATGTTTTAGAGCCCAACATGCTATGGATAGTTGCTAGTAAACTATGCATAGGGCCATCATTTCGGGATCTTCTATGAACTTCTTAGACCACTTGTAAGGAATCCCTTTCCAAGACTGCATAATCCAACTGCAACTAATCACACAACTTAGCCGCTTTTAGGAGACTTTTTGCTTTAGCTATTGCAGGTTCCACATAGTAGAGAATAGGTTTCATATTGCTCAATAAAACCTTCCCTTCAATATCCCTAAGCACCAATCCATTTCCAACCTGATTTGTATCAGACTTTATGGCAACATCCTAATTTAATTTAACCCAATTAGAATGTGGTGCTTCTCAGTGTTTTGTTAGTGTCATGGGTGGCCTCAAACCAGCACATTGAGCATCCAAAGCAGATTTTTGTAGGACCACAACATCTATAGCAGTTGCATGAAGATGAGAAGGGTCTTGAAAGTGATTGTCAAAAATCACTTTTTTCCTTCTAAACCAGTGGAGTCTAGCCTTATCAGCAAACAGAATGAACTCCTCCATATTCAACCTGTCCATCAACTGGATCACCACCTCTGCAAAATCAAGAAAGGTAATTCCTAACTTGCTAAGCTTGGTACTACCCAATGCCATGCATCTTGTGCTGAAGGGAAAAACCAGAGGATGTGACTTGGAGTTTCCATCTCTTTGAAGTAAATAGGACAAGAGACTTTATGGACTATATGTCTTCTTGCTAAATTTAGTCTAGTTGGAAGAGCATCAACACAAGCACTTCATAAAAGATCCTAACAGCTTTTGGAATCTTGATAGACCAATCCTCTTCAAGAGATAATGATATCTCAGGTAATTAGAGCACTCACCTCGAGTAGAAGTCCTAATATGCATAGCCAAATGATCGGCACTTTTCAGACTGAAAAGGCCATTTACATTTCCCCTCCATACAAGTTTGCGAGGCCTTGAATTGCTTACTAAAGGGATTTGCACTATTTGCTTAACATCTTTAGGTAGAAAAATAGAATTGAGAAGGGAAAAATCCCACCATCCAGTAAACTCATCAATCAAGTCAGAAACCAAGGCATTCTCTAGTAGAATTATCATAGGTGATTGAATACAATTAGTGATGGTATTTGGCAACCATTTATCTTTCGAGAGCTGGAAATCCTAGCCATCACCTATACTCCAAATCACACCAGCATTTACTAACTTGAAACTATGCTAAAGGCTTCTCCACAAATAAGAAGGTTTATAGCCAAGACTAGTAGATAAAACTAACGAATTGGTGCGATGTTTAGCCTTGAAAATTCAACTTGCAAGTGAATTTGGACAAGTTAGCGAGTGCCAAGTTTGCTTTGCTAGAAAAGCAGTGTTGAAGACATCTAAGTCTCTAAAACCCATGTTTTCCATTTACACATGAAGTCCCATGCTTTCCAGTAGATATGTGCTTCCCTTTCTTGGTTTCCCCATCAAAACTTAGAAATCAGGGAGTTAAATTGCTTGAGTAAACAAGTGGGCAACTTAAAATCACTCATGCAATATGTTAGTAGTGCTTGTAGGACAACTTTAATAAGTATCTCCTTGGTTGCCATGGACAAAAATTTTGTCTTCTAGTTAAGCAACTTTTCTTTCACATTATCTATCAAACCATTGAAAGTTCTTAACTTTGATCTACCCTCAACATATGGGAGCCCCAAGTAATTATCCATATAAGAAGAGAAACTCAAACCAGCCATCGTATGCATGATGGAGTGTCAAGTTTCTAGTTTTGTATTGTAATTAAAAAACAAGGAGGTCTTGCTTCTGTTGAGATGTTGTCTAGAGGCAGCTTTATACCTATTCAAAAGAGGTTCCATTGCCCTCCATTCTTGTGCATTTGACTTGCAAAATAGAAGATAGTCATCTGCAAAAAAACAGATGACTCATCCTCATTGCCCCTTTCGCTATTGGAACACCAAACAATACATCCCCTTTGCATAGTTGTAGTTAGCTTGGCACTTAATGATTCTACACAAAGAATGAATAAATAAAGAGGCAAAGGGAAACCTTGCCTTAAGCCTCTTGAAGTCTAATAACTGACACCATTCACCACCACTGAGAAAGATGAAGTTTCTATACATTTTAGAATCAATTGAACCCATTGGTCAGCAAATATCTCACTCCACTCGATTGTAAGCTTTGCTCATGTCTAGTTTCAAAGCCATATGTCCTTGTGTCCCATGCATCTGATAACTCATAGTGTGGAGGGCCTCATAAGCAGCCAAAATGTTATCACTAATTTGCCTTCTAGAGACAAAGGCACACTAAATAGGCGATATTAACTCAGGCAAGATTAATTTCAATCTATTTGCAAGCATTTTGGTAATAGCTTTGTAAAGAACATTACACAAGCTTATAGACCTATAGTTAGTAAGAGATCTTGGATCCCTCCCCTTTGGTATTAAAGAAATATGTATGTGATTAATAGCTTTTAAATCTGCACCCTTATTCAAAATAGACAAATGATTTGCAGATCTCATTCCCCACAATGAACCAATGTTGCTAGTAGAAAAATGCTCCATAACCATCAAGTCCTGGAGCTTTAAAAGGGCCCATTTGGAAAAGAACTTTTTTGACTTTATCACTTGTGAAAAGCCTGAGAAGATTTGCATTCATATCAGGGATGACTTTGTTTGTTAGATCAGTCAGAAATGAGGAAACATCAGATGGAGAAGATGTAGTAAAAAGCTGCATAAAATATTTAGTGAAGGCATAGCCAATCTCCTGAGGATTAGTGTAAACATGTTCGTGCTCATCAGAGATCCTGAGAATCTTGTTCATTTTCTTTCTCTGAGTATCACAATGACGAAAATATTTAACGTTGAGGTCCCCTTATTGTAGCCAGTGGATCTTTGCTCATTGCTTCCACTTGAGGTGTAGCCTTGCTAAATGGTTACTAAACTGTTTTTGTAAACCAACATATTCCTCCATAGTTGCAGCAATCAATTGTTGTTGGAGCACCTCGAGTTGTTTGGTCTTTTCCTAAAAACTGGTATCTATTAAAGGGTCCATTGTTATGCACCATGCTTTCAACTTAAGCATACATACATCTTTTCAATCTCTTATTAAGGCTATCAAAGCCCCCTCCATAGGTCTCATGCTGATACCATGCCTCTTTAATCACAGATGCACAATTCTCATAAGTGGACCAGGTTGCCTGAAATCATGCAAATATTTTTCCAAATTGGAAGTGAGCCACTAAACACATGTACTAACCAAAACAGGAAAACGATCAGATGTAGAAGAAGTTAAGACCTGAACATTTGCAAAGTTCATATTGAGCATCTCCTTTGTAAAGGAAGAATCAAACCTTCTATTTGACCATGTGAAACTCCCGTTGCAGCAGCCAAGGTCATTTAAGTGGCAAAACTAAATAACGTCTCTAAATAGATCCATTTGTTGTTCCTTTCGAAGTGGACCCCTAAACTTGTCTCTTTGAAGGAGAAGTTCATTAAAATCACCTAAGCATAGCCACTGTGTAAGTTGAAAGTTAGCCAAGTGTTTCATAATGGAATTACCTTCATGTCTTTTAGCAACTTTTGAATGGCCATAAAGGCATGTTAACATTCACTGTGAATGAGTGGGTCATCCCTGATCCATGAGTTGATATGCCTCTGTGAAAAGTTGTGAATGTTCATATGTATTTCCTCTTTCCATAGCAATGCCAGACCCCTTCCTTTGCCAATACCATCAATAGAAAAATAACACTAGAACCCAAGCATTCTCTTGATAATGTCAAACTTACTATAGTGCAATCTAGTTTCCATTGGGTAAATAATACTTGGCTTATTATCCTTAACTAATCGGCCTTGAACTGTCTGAGGTTGTTAATCCCTCAGCAGTGCCAAGTTGAGAGCCTTATGAGTGTTGCCCAGATGACTAACATAAGAGGGGGGTGAATTGGATTATATTATAAAAATTAACACTTATAAATCAAATACACAATATAAAATATAAACAAAATACGAAGCAATAGGAAATATAAAAAGTAAGGGCAAGAAGAAGCAAACTCAGTATTTTAACGAGGTTCAGCTCCACTGCCTACGTCCTCGCCTCAAGCTACCCCTTGAGAATCCTAAATTCACTATTCAATCTCCTTTAGGTGGAGATAAAAACCTATTACACCTTTGAGCAACACCGTTATAAAGAATCCATGTAGAACATCCTCTACACTTGCAATCACCTCATACTTGGTGATTTAATTATTCCCTGTGTAGAACGCTTTCTACACACACAAGGGTTATACGCACCCTCTTACAAATACAAGAGCTGATAGTGGGTAGATTAGCAGAGTACACTTATCAATGAGTGAAATAAGAACAATACAGTACAACTTATATCTCTTTCAAAATGAACAAGAATTAAGGTAGAAAACTTAGAGAGAGAGAATAAGGGCTTTAAAAGAATGACGCAAAACTTAGCAATTTGAAGTTGTGATAGTTTGTCTTATTCTTATTCCCGTCTCTATAAAAACAATCCTTAACTTTATCTATTTCGCATCAAATCTTCTTCTTATCTTTGCAATTTGTTTGCATTTTCATTCTACAATTTTGTAATGGCTCCTCAATTTCCCTTCAGTACTTTTCGTGATCAATCTATTTTTACTTTTATCATAGGTGCCATAAAGCAACAAGAGACTGATTTAGCTAATAAATCTAATCATGATGCCATTTATGAGCTTGTGGGTCTTGGAACTCGATACTCATCATCCATTATAGCTTTTTCCGCTCGGTTGCAGTCCAAAACTCGCGAAATTGAGAAGTTTAGCGAGACTGTCTCTGTACTTCAACGACTTGTTTATGAGTTAAACAAAAAAATAGTAGAGTTAAAGCAATAGAATAAGGATTTGAAGTCCTTACTTGCCTCTTCATTTCGACTGCCTAATCCTTTAAACGAAAATAACATGTCGGTTTATGAAGAGTAAATACAGTTGAAAGATGAGGCTAGAAGCCTCGAGTTTTTGTAAGTCATTTGAGATTAAGGAATAAAAGTATCTAGCAGATATTCATGGCATGCATCATTCCTATTTCTCTTCTAATCATGCATAGTCTATCTTCTGGTAGGGGTTTTGTGAAAATGTCTGTCAATTGATCGTGTGTGCTTGTGAATTCTAGTACAATATCACCTTTCTGCACATGATCTCTAAGAAAATGATATCTAATTTTAATATGTTTGGTCCTAGAATGTTGTATTGGATCCTTTGAAAGATTTATAACACTAGTATTATTACATTTAATAGGAATATGATTGTACATAAGTTTAAAATCCTCAAGTTGTTACTTCATATAAAGAACTTGAGCACAACAACTACCTGCAGCAACATACTCTACCTTAACAGTAGATAATGCAACATAATTTTGCTTTTTACTAAACTATGAAACAAGTGCATGACCTAAGAAATGACATGTTCTACTAGTACTTTTTCGATCAACTTTGTAACCAGCATAATCTGCATCTGAATAACTAATAAGATCGAAAGAAGTGTGCTTAGGATACCATAATCCGAGGTCAATGGTACCGGCAATATATCTAAAAATACGCTTGACTGCAATCAAATGAGATTGTTTTGGAGATGATTGAAAACGTACACATAAACATACACTGAACATAATATCAGGTCTACTAGCTGTCAAATGTAATAAACTACAAATCATACCTCGATATAACTTTGAGTCAACTGGCTTACCGCTTTCATCTTTATCAAGTTTGGTGGTTTGACTCATTGGTGTTCCAATTACTTTCACATCTTCCATCTCAAACTTTTTGAGTAACCCTTTGATATATTTTGATAGATTAATAAATGTTCTATTTTTTATTTGCTTGATTTTTAATCTGAGAAAGAAATTAAGTTCTCTCATCATGCTCATTTCAAATTTTTCCTGCATACTCTTAGCAAAATCTTGACACATATTCATTAGTAGTACCAAATATTATATCATCTACATAAATTTGAATTAGAAGAATATCATCTTGTTCATTTTTGATGAAAAGAGTTGTATCAATCTTTCCTCTTGAAAAATATTTTTTAATCAAAAAACTACTAAGCCTCTCATACCAAGCTCTAGGAGCTTGTTTTAGTCCATATAATACTTTTGTGAGCTTAAAAACATGATTAACAGAAATATGATTTCCAAAACCTGGAGGTTGCTCAACATATACATTTTCATTTATAAAACCATTTAATAAAGCACTTTTAACATCCATTTGAAAAATGTTAAAATTTTTTATAACATGCATATGCAAGTAACATTCGAATAGCTTCTAATCTTGCGACAGGTGCATACGTTTCATCATAATTGATTCCTTCCTCTTGATTGAAACCTTGGGTTACAAGTCGAGCTTTGTTTCTAGTGATGATTCTAGACTCATCTTTCTTATTTTTAAAAACTCATTTTGTTCCAATAACAGCATGATTTTTGGGTCTAGGAACAAGTGTCCATACATTATTTCTTTCAAATTGATTTAGCTTTTCTTGCATAACTAGAATCTATGATTCATCAATAAGTGCTTCATCAATATTTTTGGGTTCAATTTGAGATAGAAAAGCAGTGTGGTTACAAATATTTCTAAGAGATGATCGAGTACTTACACCTCGTGAAGGTTCTCCTAGAATTTGTTTCAGTGGATAATCTTTCACATATTTCCACTATTTGGTTACATCTTGTACTAAGTCTTGATGATCTTTCTTAATGTCTCCATGTTGGACTTCTTCCATTGTATTCTTTTTGTTGAGATTGAGACTATTTGTATTATTTGTACCTTCTATTCTTATGATCTTCTTTTTTGAATTGTCTTCAAATATCAAGCGTCCTTCTTCTTTAGAAGTGAGGTCAATGAATTTAGTTTTATCTCCTATCACGTATCTTGAGCATCCGTTGTTTAAAAATCATTTACTTTTACCTATAGAAGACTTCATGCATACCTACAAAAGCAATTAAAAAAAATTCTTGGTACCCAAGTTCTTTGAGCCCTTTATTTATTAATATTAGAATAAACAAGATTCTTTGGTACCCATATAGCCCTAATAGTCATTGTATGTTTTCTTCTAATAGGACAAGCATGATAATTATGACTATTTATTTTGCAAAAATTACAAATAACATATAACATATTTGAAAATCTTGAGTGATTGTAATAATATTTTTCTTTGAAAAATTTATTTTTATGAAAAGAATTTTGAAAATCTGATTTTGATTTAGTCGGTTTATCAAAGAAATTTTTATAGGGTTTGAGTTTTCTTTTGGCATGTATCCCAAATCTACCTTATCAAAAACACATCTTTGACTACTAAGAAGTTTTTCAAAGTTTCTTTTTCCATTTGTAAAGTTTTCAACAATATTTTCTAAATCAGCCACTTTCTTTTTCAGCTCCTCATTTTCATCTTTTGAAACTATATTATCTTTTCTTAAAACATCAATTTCATTTATTAAAAAAGAATTCTTCTTTTTCAAAACGGTATACTTGATACCCAATTTTTCAAGTTCCTCATATACTTCTTCTAAAACATTTTGCAATTTTTCATAAGAAAATTTTTCATAAGAAAGATTTTCAATATTTTCAAAATTTGTTACTCAAAATCATTTTTAGCCATAAGACAAAAATTTGCAGATTTTTCATTACTTGCGTCGCTGTCTGAGCTACTTGAATCATCATCCCATGTAGCTTTCATTACTTTCTTACCCTTGTATCGATCTTTCTTTAGCAGTAGACAATTTGCCTTGATATGTCCTGACTTTTTACATTTATAATAAGTTAAGGAGTCGTTTTTACGTGTATCTTTATTGGAAAATTTTTTGAAAGATTTCATTGGATAGGCTTTATTTTTCTTTAAGAATCTCTGAAATCTTCTTGTGATCATTGCAATTTCTTCATCTTTGTCATCGCTTTCCTCATCTTCATTGATTTCACTTTCATGAGAAATAGCTTTGAGTGTCAAGCTCTTCTTTAACTTTCCTTCTTTTTCTCCTTTTTTCAATGTGTACTCATAAGTAATAAGTGACCCAATGAGTTCATTTACTTCAAGTTTTTTGAGGTTTTTAGTTTCAAAAATTGTCGTCACTTTTGATTCCCAACGTTTTGGAAGAGAGTTGAGAATTTTTCTTATTATCTCCAAACTAGAATAAACTTTTCCAAGAGCTGTCAGGCTATTTATAATGTTAGTAAAATGAGTATACATAGAGGAAATAGATTCATCATCAATCATATTAAACATTTCATATTCACACGTAAGAATATAAATTTTTGATTTTTTGACTTGCGAAGTTCCTTCATAAGTTACTTCCAAGTTGTCCCATATTTCTTTTGCTGTCCTACAAGTCATTATTCTGTTAAATTCATTGCCATTGAGAGCATTATACAGAAGATTCATAGTCATTACATTCACTGCATAAAGTCTATCATCTTCACGATCAAACTCTTCTTCTTCCTTGTTGACCTTTACTCCATCAACAATTTTTGTTGGAATATAATGCCCATTTACAATACATTTCCAGATTTCTCGACCTTAAGACTGAAGAAATATTCTCTTTTAAGCTTTCCATAAAAGTATAATTGTCTCTACAAAATAGTGGAGGTCAACTACTGGATTGACTTTCAGCGAATGTAGCTACAATGTTAGTCATATAATCTTAACTTAACAAATAATTAATCTTATAATAGAGTCCTTGCTCTAATACTAATTGTTGCCCAGATGACTAACACAAAAGAGAGGTGAATTAAATTATATTATAAAAATTAACACTTATAAATCAAATACACAATATAAACAAAATACGAAGTAGTAGGAAATATAAAGAGTAAGGGCAAGAAGAAGCAAACTCAGTATTTTAACGAGGTTCAGCCCCATTGCTCACGTCCTCGCCTCAAGCTACCTCTTGAGGATCCCAAATTCACTATTTAATCTCCTTCAGGTGGAAATAAAAACCTATTACACTTTTGAGCAACACCGCTACAAAGAATCCGTATAGAACACCTTCTACACTTGCAATCACCTCACACTTGGTGATTCAACTATTGTCTGTATAGAATACCTTCTACACACATAAGGGTTATACGTACACTCATATAAATACAAGAGCTGATAGTGGGTAGATTATCAGAGTACACTCATCAATGAGTGAAACAAGAACGATACAGTACAACCTATATCTCTCTCAAAATGAACAAGGATTAAGGCACAAAACTTAAAGAAGAGAGAATAAGGGCTTTGAAAGAATGATGCAAAACTTAGCAATTGATGTGTAAGCTCTTGTTGTAATTTTTACAAAACTCAAGTGAGCTATTTATAAGCAAATGAGTCTTCATATTTAAATTTGAAAAGATTCACATGTCAAATAAGAGCACTATTCACTTTTCAAAAGATTCAAAGAAAAACATCTCCTTTTTATATTTGTCAAAGACAACTCCATTCATTTTTCAAAGAAATCAAATCTAATCTTTTGCTTTTCGTACATGACAAAA
Source organism: Platycarya longipes (assembly GCA_036559045.1). Taxonomy (NCBI): domain Eukaryota; kingdom Viridiplantae; phylum Streptophyta; class Magnoliopsida; order Fagales; family Juglandaceae; genus Platycarya; species Platycarya longipes. The sequence continues at coordinate 45,648,480 of CM071798.1, read as the reverse complement.
TGAGCATGATTTATTTTTCAAATCAAATTATCTTCTTTTTGCATATGTCAAAAAAACACACAACCACCTTTCAAGATTTTCAAACAAATCATCTATTTTTTACATTTGTCAAAAAAAAACACACAACCACCTTTCAAAATTTTCAAACAAAATCATCTATATTTTGTATTTGTCAAAAAAACACACAACCACCCTTCAAGATTTTCAAACAATACATGCACATGTTAAAGACGCTAATCAATCATCTTACAAATTCAAATTTTTATACATATGTAGAAAAATAATAATAATTTTTGAAATTAAATATTTAATAAAGTTATGCAAATGTAAAAAATACAATTTGATGCTTTACGAGAAAATATTAATTTTGAACCTTAATTCAATTTCAAATTTTAAAAAATGTACAAAATTACTCTATGAGTTTCATTTGTAAACTTGTTTTTCTTTTTGCTTATGCTTGATTTCTTGATGTGCTTAACTCTCTTCATGCGTAGACAACTTGAGCTTAAGTCTTGAATTTATTTGTTATCATCAAAATCTATACGTAGATACGAGACTTAAAACATTGGGTTCTATAATGAGATTTGGCTTATTGCACCCTTTGAACATGTCTCCCTTATTGGTAAAAGATGACCCTTAGTGGCCTTTGCAGCCTTTATAACCTTGCAGCCTTTGAACATGTCTCCCTCATTTTTTTCTCAATTGTAAACTTGCAATGTTTTGAGTCATTGAACCCAAAAGCTCGTCTCAATTTTCTTTTCCACTTACGCAAGGAAGTAAAAGATTCAGATTCTTCTTCCTTAGGCAACACTTGTTGATTACTAACAGGGTGATCAATTATTGCAACTTTCTGTCCCTCTTCTCTTGAGATAGCATGTTGCTATTTCTTTGCAAGTTGGCATGGTTCTTTGACCCTTTTTGGAGAAACACAGCAAGGAGCATTGACCACACGATGCATAGGGAGCCTGCCAATATTCTTGCAACCTGATTTCAAATTTTCTGCACTAATCATTGCCCCTTTCTCAAATTTGTTGACTGTCCGTGGAGATTGGATGGCAAGCTTTCCTCGACCAACATAACTACCTATACCCCCACGATGTAGACTAATAGTGGCCCTCATCCATGAACCATATTGAGTGATAGAGGGATTATCTGTCATCATGGCCACTCCTTTTCTAGAACAACCCATCTCAGCTTGGGAGATACATCCACATTGAAAGCAAAATCAAGACAATCTCTCATAAAAAAAGAGAAAATGGGATGAAAGTGGAGGTACCATCGACCAAAATCATCTTTCCCTAAGGCAAAGGAGTAGTTAGAGAAACTTCCACTGGTACTCACAAAAATTTACCCCAACTATGACCCCCAATGTCAAATTCAACATGAAGTACATGACCAATGGACTTCCTTAAGTTAAAACCCATTTCAGGATTCATGCAAACAAATGGCAAGTCATGCATCTGCACCCACAAATATGTTAATTGAAAAGTGATTTGTTTCAAGGGATTAGTTCCATCAAAGTCCTTTAAACATATAAGATACTAACCAAACAATCAAGGCTGGCCATTCCATATATTAGATAATGCTTCAACAGTCTTGAACTAAAAAATGAAAGTATTAAGGCCAACTTTCAGAAAAGAAACATAACCCCCAGGTTTCTAGATTTTCATCATAGAATTATTAAATTATTAATTAACATATGATTAGTGTTAACATTAGAATGCAAAGAATCAAAAGTTTAAAAACTAAATTTATAATTAATAATTTAAAAATTATTAAATTATTAATCAATATATATTTAGTGTTAACATTAGAATGAAAACAATCAAGTTTGGAAATTAAATATAGGTTTTGTTAAAATTATTAATCGAGTTTCCTTTCAGTTTAACAAGAAAAACTCCAATATTTGACAAAAAATAAAACTAGGGTTTCACAAATCTCAGATTTAATAGATCCAGAACCAAGAAAACAAAAGATGGCAAGATTAAACAACAGAAATATAAAAACAATATAGTAAATCAGAAAGAACACATCGATTACGTAGTTCGGCCCTAATGGCGTACAACCACGACATGAATAGTCTCAGATATTCTTTATTGATGAATATTCAAAGCCACAGAGTTTATACACAAGTATCCACAAGCTTCAAGAACAAGAGTACAAGAAAACCATTTCTCTCTTTCTCATTGAAGCAAACCCTAACTCTCACACCTCTGTTCTCTCAGTTTCTTTTCTCTTGATATCAACTAATCTCCAGAATGAAGAAATTGTCCTAATCACATCTCACTACTACATATTTATATCATATGAAATGATGATGACACGTGCATTCTGATCCAGCGGCCTAAATCCTTCATAGCACAAAATATCCTCCTTTGACATCACGTGGCCAGCACAAGCCTCCTCATTTAGGTTGAGCTTTAGCAATCCGTGACTTGCCATGCATCCAAGTCTCATTGGCTGTACAAAATAGGATTAACAGAGAAAATAAACATTGTTTGACATTAGACTCTAACAATCTCGACCGTGGCAAACAAAATTTACCAAGTTTTCCTAACCTCATTTTTGGTTGTTCCTGCAATCATCTCTCTAGTAGGGACTCCTAACAGTGCTTATACTAATTAAATCCAGATAATGTCTAAATTTAATAGAAGGCAGGGACTTAGTCATCATATCTGAAGGATTATTTTCAGTAGAAACTCTTTCTACACCAATTTCGCCATACTCTATAATGTCCATTACAAAATGAAGCCTAACATCCATATGCTTAAACCTTTCATGGTATACCTAGTTTTTGATTAAGTGTATAGTGCTATGATTATCACAATAAACAGTGATATTTTCACTAAAAATACTTAACTCATTTGCAATCCCTTTTAACCATATGACCTCCTTTATTGCCTCTGTCATAGCTATATATTTAGCTTCTGTTATAGACAAAACTACAACTAGTTGTAAATTTGATTTCCAACTAGTAGCCCCCCAAAAGCAGTAAACACAAACCCTGTTAGAGATTTCCTGGTATCTATACTACCAGCATAATCAGAGTCTACAAAACATTTTATTTCACACCCTTTTTCAACACTATTACCATACCTCAAACCTAGATTTGTGGTACTATTAAGGTATCTCAACACCCATTTAATAGCCTGCCAATGAGGCTTTCTAGGGTTGCCCATAAATCTGCTCACAACAATCACAACATATGTAAGGTCTGGTCTTGTACAAACCATTGCATACATGATGCTTCCCACTATGCTAGCATAGGGGATTTGTTGCATATACTCTATGTTTGACTCAGTACTGGGTGCCTAGGTTACTGACAATTTAAAATGTTGACCCAAATGTGTATTTATAGTTTTAGAGTGTTCCATACCAAACCTTTTAAGGAATTTAGAAATATATGTTTTCTGGGACAGGTACAGACATTTTCCTGATCTGTCCCTTATTATATCCATTCCTAAAATCCTACTTGTAGGTCCTAGTTCCTTCATATCAAATTCTGATTTTAACATGCACTTAACTTGTTTTATCAGACCATAATTCTTACTGGCTATTAACATATCATCTACATACAATAAGAGATATATTAATATTTCATCTACATCTTTATAGTAGACACAACTATCATAACAACTTCTTTTAAAATCATTTTCAAGCATATGAGTGTCAAACCTCTTATACCATTATTTAGGTGACTATTTTAAATAAACATACTTGATCTGATTCAATTTCATTTGTAAAACCCTCAGAGGGCTTCATATGAATAGTTTCTTCAAGTTCACCATGTAAAAAAAGTTGTCTTAACATCTAAGTGTTCTAAAAACAAGTCCTCAGAAGCAGTAAATGAAATCAACAACCTAATGGAACTGTTCTTTATTACAAGAGAGAAAATCTCATTAAAATCAATTCTCTCCCTTTGGGTAAAGCCCTTAGACACTAGTCTAGCCTTATATCTAGTACCTTTTACCCCTGGTATGCCTTTTTTTCTTTTTATAGACCCATTTGGATCCAACTAAGTTAACCCCTTTCAGTTTTGTAACTAATACCCAAGTTTTATTTCTCTTAAGGGACTCCATTTCTTCATGCATAACAAGTATCCATTTGGATGCCTCCTTGCTAGCAATAGCCTCCTTATAGCTCGTTGGTTCCTAGTAAACCGCCTCATCTGCTTTGGTTAGGGCAAACGCAGTAAGCTCTGCTTGACCATACCTTTGTGGTGGTTTAATAGTCCTTTTCTTCTTGTCTCTTATCAAATTATAAGAGGCAGGTTCTTCTTGGTCTATTACCTTTGAGGTTGTAGCCTCAGAGTTTCTGTCCAGAACAGATTGAGGTTCGGGAGTAGGATTTACATGCTCCACCTCAAACTGCACACCTCCTAAAGACTTTCCCTGGGTTTGGTCTGAATCTAATTTTTGTGTTTTAGCCATTTGGGATTCATTGAAAGTCACATCCCTACTTATAATACATTTCTACCTACCTGGTTTATCAATCCACAGTTTATACCCTCTAACCCCTTCAGGGTATCCCACAAAAATACATTTTAAAGCCCTAGGGTCTGATTTATTTGTTCTAGAGTGTGCATAAGCAATATAGCCAAAAATCCTCAAATAATCGTAGTTGGGAGGTTTCCCAAACCACAATTGTGATGACCCCAAATTTTTAATACTATGCTTTTATTTAATTTAACAAGTAGAGCATAGTGACTTAGGTAATTTAGTGAATAAAGCCTTAAAACGTGGACTTAGAAGTTGAAGGCCTTAAGGCCATAACTAAAACTTTGGGCCCAAGTGGAGAGGACAAGCCCATAGGTCCATGGAAGGAAATCCAATAGTCAACTCAAGCCTATGCTTGATGACACATGTCAAGTTAGGAGAAGTTTAGTAAGTTAAACTAAGACTAGTAGTTGAAAGAAGGAAAATACTAGTAGGTGAGAAAGTTGACTAGTTGTTTTGGTTGGAGAAAGGAAAGAGAAGATCAAGATGGAATTTTCACATCTTTTCCTACCTAGATAGGCGTGTGAAGCATAGGATTTTTGCCAAATAAGATCATCATGGGATTCTACCATATCTAGTCAAATGATGAGGTAAGATTTGAGAAGATTTGAAGATGAGAAAAGAGAGAGGGGTTTGGTGGGGGCTATAGTCGAATGCCTTAGGATTTTCTCACAAACATATTTCCAAATCTAGATGGAATGGACATGTGAGATTGTAAGGATATACAAGACTTGATGTGTAAGAGGGTGTAAGAGAAAGATGACTTGAGATGTGGATTGATCGACACAAAGATGGGAGGAAGAAAAGGGAGGGTTTGGGTATGGTGTATAGCCGACTCCCCCTCCCCTTTTTGACATTCTTTTTGCTACTAAATCTAGGCTATGGATTTGTATAAGAGTGATAGGACAATCATGTGTAAGAGATGAGGTGAATAGTTGATTGATGGAGCATGTGACAAGAGGGAAATGAGAGTAGGAAGAAGACAGGGTTTCGGATGAGGCAAGGGGTCCGAACCCCACTTTTGGCTTCTCCCAAGAAGTTGATCCTCAAATCCCTTAGAGTGACCTATGAGGTGATGGTTGGAGGGACAAGAGGTGATGTGAGATGATGGAAAGAGGTTGGAACCCTTGAGAGAGAGGCTGGCCATGTGGGGAGAAAGAGGAAACAAAATCTTCAACCTAGAATGAACTAGATTAGGTTTGATGTGATCAAGTGATGGGAGTCACTCAAAGGTCTTTCAAACCCATCACATGTCACCCAAGTTTAGGGGAATGAGTGGCCTAGAGCCTAGGAGAGTCCGATGGCCGAATGGCCTTGCTTCCCTACCCTTTTGGTTGCTTCATTCGGACACACACACACACACATACACACCACTCACTCTACCTCACGGCAACTCACCTCTTTATTTCTTCCACTTTGCTTCACTTCACTTCACCACCTAAACACCTAAACACTCAAAGCTTAGAAAAAGAGGTAAGTGACTTGGTTACTTTAAGATAAACCTAGAAGTGTAAAGAAGAACACTTCCGATGTTCATGCTTTCTAAAAGAAATCTCTTTTTGAAAATGGTGTGTTCTTAGCATATTCTAATAAAATATTTCTCTTATTTTCAGAACTCATATAAGCTAGCTAGGAGAATTGTAAGTATATCCCTATTTTGCCTTTAGCATCTTTAGTATATTTTTGAGTGAATGTGTTTGTATGTGCTTGTATATGCTTGTATTGCTTGGTTTCTTGCTTTATATGTCATGAGAAAGCTTTGCGGGTAGAAATGCTATCTTGGTTAGAATCCATGTTTAGAACCCATGTTCTTTCTTAAATAAAGGGTTATAATGTGTAGATGATCTTGGTGGTTTTGTTGAGGAAAGCATGTAAGCATGACTATGTTAAATTTGTTGAATGTTGAGTAATGCGGGATGTACATATATCATTTGAAGAAGCATCTTGATTTTAGTAGCAAATATCTTGCCTATTGAAATGCCATGCTAGGATGAATATTTACAAAGTATTGGTGGAATCTAGTTATAGTGTTCTTGGAAGATATTATTGTTATTATTGATTGATGGTTGCTAAAGAAATGCATGCTTATGGAGTTTCGGTTTGGAGGGTTTCTTGGAGTGGAAATCTTGAGATTTTATTTCCCTTTCATTACATATTTGTGTTTGGATATTTTGGGAGAAGTTAGAGACGTAAGGAGTGGGAGAATGACACGTATATTTTCGGTTTCACCTTGAATGCTCAAGTAGGATACTTGTTTTTGATAAACTAAGGTAGGAAACACTATATGTAAGGGCTATAGGGTTTCGGGTTGCCCACTTGTAAGGTTAGAAAAATTGTTTTAAACATTGAACTAGGGCTAGAGAGTGAAAGGAAGATGAATGGAGGAAGAAAACACCAAGTGGAGACAATGTGGGTCTCGGCCTAAACCCTAGGGGTGGAAGCCGAGCACCCTACTCACCCTATTATACCCGTTTAAGTGTTTTCGCATGAGTGATGAGTTAATGAGATAGGGGTTTCGTGTGGAAACAACTAAATGTATGTACTCGAGCTCACCTCGAGTTTTGCATCACAAGGTTGGAAGTTGCATGTCCCATGCATAAGTACGAAAACCCATGTTTTGAGTCAAACACATTTTCGAAAGAAATGAATTAAAGTTTTAGAAGAACCCTAAAGGCTGGGACGGGGAAGTGTCCCAGTGGAACTCCCTGTTCACTTAGGAGTGTCTAAATTGAGTGAAAAACCCTGGGTCGACGAAGAATAATCGGCGGACCATGTATGGCTCCAAAAGGTGTCCGGAACGTGGTTGAATCTAATGCTAGTGGGTGCCATAAACACGGTGTTAGTCTCGACCTCATCATATGAAAAGTTTGTAATTGCTCAGAGAGAAATCCCCGAGTGACGAAAAGCACGAAAGGGCACGAAACGTATTTACCTAGGTTGACATGGTCGCCAGGTGTGACGGTAATTAGCAGGGAGCACACGGTGCATAAGGGAACCGTGAGGTGTCCAAAATAAGAAGTCATGACGAAAAGAAAAATGGCTCTCGGGCTATATATGATATGATAAGTGGCGCCTAAGATAAGAAAAGACAAAAGTTTCTGAATAAAATGTCTCTTTGGAAGAACATGCATTAAGAAGTTTTGTTACGTGATTTTTGAACGAGTATGCATTGGGCTTTGAGAAAAGATAAGAAAGATGAATTTTGTCACGAGCATGTGCATCGGTCCCAGCATGAGTCCCATGTTACTATATATGTATGTATTTGCTTGTTATTCACTTAATCATATGCTTGAAATGCTTTCGTTAAAATGTTGATATACTTGCTGAAATTTTCCCGGAAATCTCACCCCTCTCTATGTCCTTACTATCCTTCCCTCTTGGGAATGATAGAAGTAATTGTAGGTGACGATGGCTCGACCGAGTACGACCCCCGTGATGATACCTCAGGCCCTCAGGGACCCGATTGAGTCCGCCCTTAACGGGCCAGTGACTCTTAACCTTCCGGGCCAGTGGGAGGTGGAGTCACTGAAGATAGCGATGTACAGTTCAGTAGGTCTACACCTCTAGTGTTAGGTGTAGACGAGTCCCTCCACCTGGGACGCGTTTTTGGATCGCCCTCTAGGGCGATATGTGAGGTAGGGCCTAGCTTAGACTTGGATCGGCTTCGCTGGGGCCTGAACCTTAAGAAGATAAAGAATGAGCCCATCTATTGAACCCTATGGGTAGTGTTAAGACCCACTTTAGTTTGTAACACCCATTATTTATGTATTTAGTAAAGCCTTCCTGCTTGTGGGAAGTGCTATTTTGATTATCTGGACAAGGTTATGTAATTTGAAATTGGGCTATGTATGATATTTGTTTTGGGATCCATAGTGTAACCATGTGATGCATATTATAGAAGGCTTGACCTTTTTCTTTCGCTGCGAGAATCTTTCTTCGACATTTAAAAAAAAAAAAAAAACTTACAAATATGATATGACGAGGGGTGAACTTCCTTGCGTCGCTCATCCCCGACATTTCTATTCACGTGCGATCCCAAGCATGGATTGGGGCGTCGACAACAATTGGTGTGGAGTTTTAAACCCTATTGCAGAGGAAAGACATTTGTTAATTAAACATACTGTTATGTGAGCCGTCTTTGCCCAAAAATATTTTTGTAAACCAGCATTAGACGACATGTATCTCACCCTCTCCAAAATGGTCATATTCATCCTCTCAACCAGACCATGTTGTTGAGGGGTTTCCCTCACAGTTTTGTGCCTAAGAATCTCTTCCTTACTATAGAAAATTATTAAACTCAGTTGATAAGAACTCTAACCCATTATCAGTCCTTAAGGTTTTAAGCTTTCTTCCTATCTGATTCTCAACAAGATATTTCCATTCCTTAAAGTTTTCAAATGTATCACTTTTATGTTTAAGAATGTAAATCCATACCCTTCTTGAGTAGTCATCAATGATAGAAAGAAAATAGCTTCCTCTACCATGTGAGACTACTCTATAAGGCCCCCATAGGTCAGAATGTACATAATCTAGGAGTTGTTTAGTCAAATAGGTTGCCCTCTTAAAATTCACTCTTTTTGTCTTCCCATAGATGCAATCTTCACATAAAGGTAAATTATCCAAATTTGTGTCCTTTAACAGACCCTAATTTTTCAGTTCAATGAGACCCTTTTGACTAATGTGCCCTAGTCTTCTATGCCAAAGCACGGATTTATTATCAATAGTATTCTAAACAGAGGATACCTCTCTAGTTATGGTCTTACCAACTAAGGTATATAGCCTATTTTTTATTACCCCTTTCATCATAGTAAGAGAGTCTTTGGTAATTCTAATTTTTCCTGCCTCAGACTTAAAGATATAGCCTGACAAATCAAGCATACCCAGAGAAATCAAATTCCTCTTCAGTTCAGGTATAAACCTGACTTCTTCCAACAGTCTGATCATGTCATCATGTAATTTTAGCCTAATAGACCATGTTCCCATGATCTTGCAGGACATATTATTATCTAGAATTACATAACCTCCCTCCACCTTTGACATGGTTTCAAACCACTCCTTAATAGGACACATGTAGAATGAGCATCCAGAATCCAAAATCCATTCATTGCCTGAATCTATTTCAGATACATTTAATACCTCAGCACTTTCATATCCCTCTAGTACTACAGAGGCATCCCCTTCCTCTTTTACTTTATTCCGTTGACCATATTTCTTTTGTTTTCACCCTTGATCTTCTTGTCCCTATTTTTTGGTCTTCCCCTAACAGAGAGCCCCTCACCATGTTCTTATTTGATTTCTACTTTGTTTTGAAATTCTCTAGCATGAAGGACAGACTGGACTTCATCTAAAGAAAGTGTATCCCTACCATACATCATTGTTTCCTTTAAACTAAGGTAAGAAGAATCCGAAGAACTCAACAGTAGGATGGCTTGATCCTCATCCTCAACTTTAATGTCTATATTAGCAAGATCTAAAATAATCTTATTAAATTCATCAAGATGTTCACCTATAAAAGTTCCAAGGGTCATCTTGAAAGTGTAGAGGCGAGTTTTCTTATACAATCTGTTAGCCAAAGACTTAGTCCTATATAAAATTTTCAATTTTAGCCAAATACTCGCAGTTGTATCTTCATTAGCAACTTCTCTTAGGACTTTGTCCCCAAGAGAGTATTAGGGCACTATGTGCCTTTCGGAGGATGTCCTTAGGGACTTCCTCCCTACCAGCTTCAGAAGAAGAGGAACTCTTCTTCTTCTCTCCTATGAGGGCATCCTGCAAGCCTTGTTGGTCAAGCAGAGCTCTCATCTTTATTCTCTAAAGGCCAAAATCATTATCCTCCGTAAATTTCTCTATGTCAAACTTAGTGGTTCCCATTCGAAACCTAGGCTCATGATACCAATTGTTAAAATTATTAATCGAGTTTCCTTTCAGTTTAACAAGAAAAATTCCAATATTTGACAAGAAATAAAACTAGGGTTTCACAAGTCTCAGATTTAGCAGATCCAGAACCAAGAAAACAAAAGATAACAAGAATAAATAACAAAAAAATAAAAACCGTAAAGTAAATCAGAAAGAACACACAGATTATGTGGTTCGGCCTTAATGGCCTACATCCACAACTAGAACAACCTCAGAAATTCTTTATTGATGAATCTTCAAAACCACAAAGTTTATACATGAGTATCCACAAGCTTCAGGAACAAGAGTACAAGAAAACCATTTATCTCTTTCTCATTGAAGCAACCCTAACTCTCACACCTCTGTTCTCTTAGTTTCTTTTCTCTCGATATCGGCTAATCTCCAGAATGAACAAAGTGTCCTAATCACATCTCACTATTACATATTTATATCATATGAGATGATGATGACACGTGCATTCTGATCCAGCGGCCTAAATCCTTCACAGCACAAAATATCCTCCTTTGACATCACGCGGCCAGCACAAGCCTCCTCATTTAAGTTGAGCTTTAGCAATCCGTGACTTACCATGCGTCCAAGTCTCATTGGTTGTACAAAACAGGATTAAGAGAGAAAAAAAAACATTGTTTGACATTAGACTCCAACAAGTTTGACTTGTGAACAGTGACTAGCCAAGTTTGGCCTTTCCTTTCCATCTGGTGTAGGTCAAAGTTTTACCTAGAGGACTTTAGCTAGTCCAATGCAATTCATTGAAGTAGAACTTACCTAAATTTTAAATTTCATTGATATTTGGTTTGTTCAATACCAATGCTCTTAGGCTTAAAATGTGTGTTTGGCTAAGCATTGTCATTGGTTTAGGAATTAGTCAATTTTCAGTTGAAACAGTTAACATATTTAGAATAAAACCCTTTTTTGAATTCTAACTTGTTATCATTTTCTTTATAATAATAAAATATTATTTTTTATATTTTAATATGGTTTTCAATGCATAAACTAAATCCATCAAAATAGTCTTATTTTCAGTTTCATTATTTTAAAAAACAGCAAAATACATTAAAAATATGACATTATTTAGCCAAATGAATCTTATATTAAGAAAACAATAATATAAAATCCATTTAGCTAAATTACTGTTATTTGTTGAGCTACTTAGCACATAATCAAATTTACACACCAATAATTTAATCCAATATGAAGATTTTAATGGACATAACTAAATTTTAGTGAGTTTTGCTACTTATCGTTCTCACACTATACATTATATTTATTTTTACTTTCTTGGTTTTATTCTTCTCAAACTAATTGATTTTTTTTTTATTTATCATCCATATATTATATATTTAATAAGAGAAAAAAAATTAAAAATTAAAAAATTATGTGTGATGCATTGTATGAAGATATCGTGTAGAATTTTAAATTACGGAATGGGTGGCACCAACAAACAATTGGCTTGGGGATTCAATATATGAATAATTCTACTTATCATTCTCATATACCACATACCATATTTATTTTAACACTTATCATTCTCACATATCACACACCATATTTATTTTAACATGAATAAATTTAAGAATAATTCTATGTAAAAGGATGTATATTTTAAGAATCTATTTACAAATCTTATTTTTCATCACGTTTAGTTAGAATTAGGGAGACGCTGGGGACCGGTCCGGCTGTCCCCAGCGTCTAAAGCAGCCCAACGTTAGTTAGGCTGCTTGATGATGAAAAACACATTAAAATAAAATAAAAAATATGATTAAATAAAAAAATAAATATTAAAAATATACTAAAAAAATAAAATGAACAAAACATAATAAAAAACACAATAAAAAAATAAAAACATAATAAAAAACACAATAAAAAAATAAAATGAAGATGAATTTAAGGAGATTCGGCTATGGAACGAATAGAGCTGCCGCAGGTGGCGGTGGGCGACACCGCCCACGCCATCGGGACCGACGGACTCAGACGACCTCACCCCTACGACGGCAAGCTCCGGTGTGCCCCCGGCAGCCTTAAACCCGTTTCGGACCCGTACCCCGATGGGCGGGGCTGCTTTTGTTAGGGAGGTAGCCCGTCTGCCCCCCAGGATTCCTCTTAAAATTATTCCGATTCAACTATCTTAAAAAATTATTAACGTTTTGACATTTTAACACGCTAACCAAAATCCTATACATTTATGTGAATTTAGTCTACAAATACAGCAGAAAATTTAGTCCATTAACCGTATCATGAGCTGATAAAAGACTCGCTCAAATCAGATAAACAAGCCTCGAAGAAAGAGTTGACACACAAAGAGACATTACTTCCTCTTCTTTTTTTTTTTTTTTCTAATCAAATTATCAAGAGGAGACATTACTTGCTATAAAGTCAACAGGTATACACTAGACATCATCATGACAAGTGAATCCACTTGGAAGAAACATACAGTTGCAACCTTGTTGCCCACAGAGAATTTGTTATGTCTTCCTCCACTCCGCTCGTTCACTTCGTCAAGCTAAGAAGCAGAGAATATAGATCTTCGTACCATTCCCTGCGTTTTTCATCAAATCTTCATTCATGCCTCAAATGCCCATGAATAGCAACTGTAGCAGTCAAGAGCGAACCAAACCTGTACTGCTCTGCCAGAAAGTGGATAAATATTCAGGAGCTCTTATTTACTGAAAAAATGAACTATTTTATCGTGGAAATCGTCATTTCCATCTCTTCCGTGCAGCCCAATTCTCTGCAAAACCTAGATGGGAAACAATTTCTTGCCAAACAAAAAACTGAGTCCTCACTTCTTGAGCCCCTTATAGATCTGAAGTTTGAAAGTTGATTTCCACCATCAGTTCACTAGGAATTTACATTGCACTCACTCAAGAACTGATCTTCTCGGCTCAAAAACTTCTTCCAATAATGTTTATATTTCGGAATTCCCAGCTCAAGCCAGGGTTTCATGTTACCATTATAGTGCAAAATTGCAGCTTTTGAAATGGCTTCAATATCAATTCCGTAGTCATGTCCTAGTCCAGACAGAATCCAAGCACCATCAATAGCATAAATTAGGCCCTCAAAGCTGAGCAAGCTTGCACGTAATGCCACCACTTCAATTGATTCTTCACGCGCGGTCATCTGCAAATCAAGTTTGAAATAAAAGAATCAGACATTCTTCATGGCTCACAAAAAAATAAGCTTTGGCATGGCCAGACCACAAGTGACTCCAAACATGTTCAAAATGACAACATATCAAATGAAATTCAACATTACTCACCTCCTGTGCCAACCTTTGGAAAGCTTCCGTAAGATTTAAATCTCTCCACCTTGCCAGATCAATTACATTCAATCCAGACATCCATGCACATGAATTCTTATTGTAACTGTTCTCACCCAAATATTTTTTTAGTTGGTCCAACCTCAATGAGCAGAACTGCACAGCGGCATTAACTTTCCCTCCCATGTCAAGGCTCCATAGTGCTGATAAGTCTTGCTGCACAACTACATCATCATCAAGAACCACAACTTTATTCAAATTCTGGAATATCTTGGGGAGAAGATAGTGTGAGTGAGAAAAAATAGACACGTATTCTGTTCTAATAGGGGCCATAGGTGGACTATCAACACTGTGGAAGGAAACACGAAACTCCTCAGGCAGGGAAAGATGCAACAGAGGTGCTTTGCTATGGTTGTCCAGTTTAAGACTTTCAATGTTCAACACTTGAACTGTGGCTTCCTTGTAAGTATTTCTAAGAAACCATAGTTTCATTGCAAAATAATTCTGTACATCTGTAACCACGTGAAACACCTGATTCACACTTTCCTGAAACATAGCAGGATAGTCAAATCAGTGTTATGAATAAAAGTATCGATAATTGAAAAGTCAAATAGGACTGGTAGAATGTTTGAAAGTTACTTTTGAATGCATAACAGTTGAGTTGATTACTACTGATGAGGCAAGCACATTATTGGAGAATATAACATAGTGGTGCAACATAGGATCTGTGGATTTTTCAGCCATAGAGAGCTTCATATCGTTAGGAGGAGATCTGAAATACTCCACTGTCAGTCTCATTGACAGGCAGTGAAGACTCTTTGGCATAGTCTGGACTGAAAGTTGGTAGAGGAAGGCACTCTGTTTCATGTGGAAGTTAGCTTCGTCCTCAGTCATATCATATATTTGTCTCAATTTCTTGTCAACGTTGTTACACTCCACATGAAACAATTTTGCTTTGGCTATTGCAGCTTCCATCCTCTGTAACTTCTGAGCAATCCTATTGAAAAAATTTTGTTAGTAGTGTGTTGAACACGTAATGAGAAAATATCTTATAACAGTCCATAATACTTGCAGAAACATATGTTGAGAATACTGGTTGCCTTTATCACTGTCTGCCAAAAGACCTAACGAGTGATTGTATACTGATGGGAAAATCAAGCTAATCAGGAAGTTGCAAGTCAAAAGGTCTGCCTGTCCTCATCCAAAGCAAAAGAAGATATAAGGTTTCAAGCAGAACCTTCTGTCTAAAATTCTCAGAGAAGTATTTTTAACTTCTACATGTAATTGATTGTCTGAGTATATTAAATGTTACTTGTCACAGCAGTTTCCAAAAACTCAAGCTTTCCAAGAAGGTTGGTACTAAAAATCTAGAAAATGAAAATAAACCATGTGTCAAGAATTGCACGAAACCAGCATAAATACAGGCGAGAGTTCAATAGTTTAGACTGACTAAGATGATTTACTTATTGCGATGACCAAGCAATATCTAATAACAAGGTCAAGCAGAACAAAACGGAAAAAACAAAGAAAGGAACAAATAAGCCCAAAAGAACATTGTGAGGACTTGGAATACCACATAAACCAAAAAGAAGTTATAATTAGAGTGTGTCTAAAGAACCTAGTAGTGGTATACCATGAGCTTGGATATACAGCACCCAAAAGAAAAACCAAAAGCATTTACAGAAGCAAAAATCCAAAACATTTTTTGATAAGAAAACATGTGAAAGTATAAACCCTAATTATGAAGGCTTTCTAAGTTTTCTGCAGTGAACATAATTCCAAACGAGAAAATAAAAAAAATAAAAACAGTTCTAGAAAAAAGCAAATACGATGTGCCTGAAGAAAGGAGAGTTATTCATCATGTTAACAAGCCAGTTTTGAAAGATATAACATGACAAGACAAGGATGGAAAATGGGGTGATCACAAAAAGGTATTTATTACTTACTGTGGTGGAAGATCAACATCTGTAGTACTTTCACTAAGAACACGCTCTAGTTCTTGAATATTTAGTTTCAATTCCCGAGACAACTTATCCTGTCTTGGAAGTTTTGCAATACTAGGATAGAATGCTCTAGCCACAAATACTTGATCCTTCAACTTTTTCACCATGGAATCCTTCATTTCTTCTCTGTGTTCTTGACGCCAATGACAATAACTACCAAATTTAAACTCACATAATTTTCCAATGTCATCAACGACATCCTTTGCGTATAAGGGGAGTCCAACTGCGGCACTAACGGTGGTATTCTGCTACAGAATTTCAAATCAACCACTACAGCAATTAAAAAAACACAATTGACAAGCATGCTAGCAGAAATCTATAGCAAAATAGTGAAGCATGCTTACATTCTTAACGGGAGGAGATGGTGTAACACTACGTGGGGGCGCTGGAAAACCATAATTGATAACAATTAGAAGAAGAGGAAGAAAAACAAATGTGTGCTCATCTCTTAACAAGGCAGGAAGGATTGTGTAAACAATGATTATACAAAATGGAGTTCAGCCAGACCTTCTGTCACCTGACTTTCATGCTTGGAACCCCTACCAAAGGTTTTATTCTTTGCATTATTGGTGAAGTTTCTAAGAACATCCTGCCACAAAACATAAGATGATAAAAATGTCAAGCTCAAGCATGACTTTAGATGCCTATATTAGTGCATTTAAAAATCAACAAGCTTATAGATTAAATGAATGTGCATCTTTCTGTTTCCGGTACATTAACTGCAAGACACTTGTTAATGGCAAGTTAACAGCTTAACTAAATTACATAGAATTTAGTAGGGAAGAGAACCAAGAAATAATTAACCGCATATATTTCTATGGGCCTCAAATATCAACCAAATATGAAAGTAACAACGAGACTCATATTATATTATTCATCAGGTTCCACTCCTCCCCCCTGCCCCCCAATACAAAATAAAGAATAATTCTTGCAATGACTAGAAAACCCTCTTATGCCTCTCAGGAATTGCTTCCGACCATGCCAATAATGTGTCATTCAAGTTTTTTGTTTCATTTACCTCCACAGATTGTCTATGCTTTCATTATCGACCAAAGCACAAACTCAAATCCTTTCGCAGAATAAATAGAAGAAAAATGTAAACCAGTTGGAATTTAACAATTTGAAGAGCCATTAAACTGACAGGTAGGGTGCTACAATGGTCACACTCAAATAGGGAAGCCACCTATGGTCCCCCCCCCCTCCTTCCCTTTTTGTTCACAAAAAAAAAAAAAAAGTATATATAGATGAAAATGAGGTTCTTTAATTCTGAGGAGTTGTGGAAAAGTATGAAGTTAAAAATAAAAATAAATAAATAAAATTCTACAATGAAACTTTCTACACCATCAAAAGTCTGCAAAAGGATGCCAATATAGGTCTAGTGCAAAGCTATCAAAAGCACAATATAAAACAGCTTAAGATGAGATGTATTTAACTAGCTTAGAATACTTGAAATCCAGAACCTATGCAGATGAGTGAATGAAAACAATTAGTGTAGACAAATGATAGTATCATCCCTAAGATGCCGTATTAAGTTAGAGTCAGATTTTCTATTTAGCCTAATGGAAAATGCATTACCTCTGCCCCATTCCAAGAATCTCTGACTTCGTACTTGTATCCTATTCGACTCTCCTGATTTACAGTATTTTTTTGGGGGCAGAGAGAGAGAGTCAACATCGACGCAAAAGAATTGAAAGCACCGAGAGATGTACCAAATTCCAAAAATGTGCAAATACTTACTGAAGTTGGCCTTTGTTGCTCGGATGCATATCCTGCAGCAGATGAGAATTCCTCAATGATGCTAAAAGATTATATAAATCGGAAAATGTGCTCATATGTTGGGAGGGGATAAATAAAGAGTGTAATTATCAAAACAATCCCAAAGTAAATAAAGTTATATAACTAAGGGTAATATGTAACAACTGCAGCTAACTGATATAAGCCCAATGTGTAACAATTACAGCATAACAGCCTATTTATTTTTTCATATGTAGGAAGGGAGAAAGATCTGGGACTATATTCTTTAGCCAATTAAGTAGGATAAAACCACACACTTGCCATCAGATTGGTGAAAAAGAGGCAGAAGAAATCACAATAGGAAATGCAGTAGATTAAAAAGCCACAGCCAATGAACTTGTATCAGAATCCCTTCGCACTATTCTTCATCTCGATCGATCTGAGAAAATGGATAGAGATATGGAAGGAGCGAAGAACAAGTACGGGAGTAAAACAGCATTCGCCCAATCTCAATTGGAGGAAGAGATAGAGAGACAATGTGCCCTAATTAGGAGGGAGAGGATTTTTTTGGATTTTTGGGGGGGGGGGGGGGGGGGAGATGGGGAATTGACCTGGAACGACTAACAGATCTAAACAGAATTAAAAAGGACGAAGAAGAAGTAGAAGTTAGAGGTAAGATTCAACAAAGCATGCTAGCGAAAAAAAAAAAGATTCAAGAAAGCAAATTAAAGATAGAGTGGAAACTAGAAAGAGAATTACCCGCAGAGCGAAAGCCATTGTGAAGGCCAAGCAAAAAGACAAGAGGAACGAGCATGGAGAGGATAACAAGTCCCAGCACCCCAATGACCAGCCCCCTCCATCGCCTTTTCGCTGCATATCCATAAGAAGAAGCACCGCCCTTCATCTCCGCCTCGCTCGTCCCTTCCTTTTCCTTCACCTTTTTTCTTTCTTCTTTAATGTCCTTTTCTTTTGGAACACTCTCAATTTAACTTCAAATGCAATATTACCTTGCTAAATTTCAACCGAAATACGGGGCTGACAGGCAACGACCTCCCCCACCGATTTTCTGCGACTACAGAATTAACCACTCTTGTTTTCTTTTTGTAACAAAAAATTTACGTACAGTTGTTTTATATCTTTTCCTTACATAAATTATACCTTCTAATATTGAATTCTATTTTTTGTTTTTTCGAAAGAGAATTATAGGGTTAATAGAGTGAGATATTGTTTTTCTTTTTTGAATCGGAGTGAGATATTGTATTGATTAGTTAAAAATGAGTTCTATAATAGTTATAAAGAATTTGTGGGATTAGTATTTGATCCCTATAATCTATCATTTTCTTTATATTTGATTTCTTTGTAACGACATACCTATCATCATTTTCATAATTTTTTTAGGCAATCAAATTTTAAAATGTGACTATTTTTATGAAATGGTGATATTTTATAAGTTATTTCATTTTATTGTCTTTTATCTAAAACATGATTATATGATTGTAAAAATATATAAAAAAAAAAATGTTATAAAGAGGTTTGATGCACTCTTCATTTTTGTGTAGCCTGTATCTCTCGTTTACAATGTGCTGCACATTGCAATTGGTTGGTGTTGGTATGGCAGATAACTCCTGACAGGCTGACATAACATGAGAGAATAGTTTTAGACCGTGTTTGAATTCAAAAGGTAAGATAAGTTGAGATAAATTTAATTTATTTTTTAATATTATTATTATTTTAAAATTTAAAAAAATAAATTAAAATTTAAAAAATATGTATTAAAATTTAAAAAAACTGTATTAAAATTTATATTTTGTATAAGAAATTGAAAAAATATAATAATAAAATAAAAATGAGTTGAG
Organism: Platycarya longipes; assembly: GCA_036559045.1. Lineage (NCBI taxonomy): Eukaryota > Viridiplantae > Streptophyta > Magnoliopsida > Fagales > Juglandaceae > Platycarya > Platycarya longipes. The sequence continues at coordinate 45,629,219 of CM071798.1, read as the reverse complement.
ATAAGTTTAACTTACTCTCTAATTCAAATGGAATTTTAAAATTGACTTTAGGGTTAATTACAAACTTTTTTTTCCTTTAAATAAATAAATTTTATTAAACAAAAAATAATAATATAAAAAAGGGAGCATGATCACAATCATTTCAAAATGAAAAAAATTACAATTTAAAGAAAAAAAAGGTAAAAAGCGAATTTATTTGAAATCAAGATTTCACATATTTGATATTCGAAAAATCAATCTTAGGGTTAATTACAAAATTATTACCTAAGTTTTCACATATTTGCAATTAGATACATCTGATTACTGTACTTTCTTTTAGAAACTAATAAGTGGCCGCGTGTCACTTTCTCCTTGTCTAACACAAGACAGCACAATATCCACACCATCTAATTGAAAGTTTACGTGTAACATATTCATACTATATGGCAATTCTCTTGTTAATTTTCTAATGGGAGATTCACGAAATCCTCAAATTGCAAAAATGTGAAAATTTCTGAATTAATTTCGCGAAAGGTAAGAACTAATAAGGTTTTAAATTACAAAAAAGTGATACCTCATGTGGTTATTTTGCAATTAACCTTTGCTTTAAATTAGTTATCTTGATAGAGATTTTAAACCGATTGCAAATCTAAATTGACTCGATCATATCATTTTCGATTAGCTAATTTATTTTTTTGAAATAAAAAGCTGTAGCTAGCTTTATTCATAAGAATCATCAATAGAATATTCATTCCAAGCGTTCTCACTCGTGATTGAGCTGACAATTTGATTAGGAACTTCTTCAGTTTCTTTAGTTTCTTCTGACATATTAATAGGTAATTTAGATATATAGTTTATGAGCTACCATGTTATCCAATCTATGGGTGAATTTTAGACTCCAGTTTGGTCTACGTCCCACCAACATTCTTCTTGCATCTTCAATCGATACTCCATAATCTGTGTTTATTTCTTCATTGTTTGTATCAGCTTTCACTACAGCCTCTTGAGCATCTATTTCTAGATCCACTTGAGGCAATCCCAATTCTATACAGAATATCATAGCTTTTCCATGTGCTAATGCTTCAGCTACAATATGCTTCATTATATACTTTAAGCATGAGCACACGGAAGCTAGAATATCACCGGCATATTTCTAATTGTAACGCCCCAGTCTCGCAGGAGTCAGAAAGTTACTTCTTATCATATACACTCACATTCGACAGTATAATTAAAGACCACTAATTCCCAAATATCATATAAACCTTGATTCCAAAAATCATTTTCCTCAATTTCACTAATTCCAGAAATGCTACGTCACAAGAATACAATAATATTTTCTTACTAAACCTTATCAATATTCATATAAATTCTCTATGGTTAATCAACCATTCTGAAGTCATCTCACCCAATACTTCATAATCCGATCCTTGGCTAAAATATCCAAACTCATATGAAAAATATTTAGAGATAAGGGGTAAGTTTAACCACAACTCAATAAGCGAAGGACATATACCAGAGTGCAAACATGAGCATTTACAAAATACTGTATGCAAAACAGAAATAATTATCAGAGTTAATATGCAGAATAAAACATATTTTCAAATGTAACAGAGCGATCATTTTTAAATGATAAGAAATAAGGAATACTTTGGCATAACAAAATTGAGCATCATCGTCATATCAAAACAGAGCATCTTATAGAGCAGAGACCATGTTTAACCTCCGTGGTAGGGTTGTGCTAATCCCAGTGGCCAAACCAGGCAGAGATAGTGAAATTTTTCCTTAATCATTCTCGGAGTCCCAAGTGTGCACAGAGGAAAGTCCACAATAAACCACTTTATTTCTAAAAAAGGTGCACTCAGAGACAGAGAAGTCGGTACCAAGCCAAAAGGAGCAGAGACAAAGCAGAGCAGAGCAAAGCAGAGACAGAGTCAGATAAAACCAGTATACCATGCCAAATGTTTTCAGAGCCACATCAAAATATTACAGAGTTCCAAAACATTTTTAGAAACATTCTTACCAAACAAAACAGAGTTCAAAGCATCTTTATAAATCAATGCACAAATATTTCAGATAATCAATATCGCTCTTTTTCACATTTGAGAAACAGCATGACAAAAACTAACTCATGTCTGCATAATGCATGATAGAAATATTTTTCTTTCTTTCATATAACTTCATGAGTAATGCAAAGAAATGACTGAGGTTGGTTTTTCTCAAGTTCTCATTTCATAACAAAACATACATAAATTTTCAGAAAGTTAACCTCAGTCTATATTTGGTACAAAGTCAAGTATAGGAACCCCGCTTATCTGGACTTCTTAGCTTTTCAGAATTCCTCTACAATAGTATTTGTTGAAAAATCACACGCCGCCTATAAGAATAACATGAGATTCTATAAATTTCCAAAGGATCACAAACTCCAAAATTAAAGCCTAAGATATAAAATCAACAACTTTCCTCAATATCTAAACATCCTCAAAATCCTATAATATCAACTCTCCAAAAATACTTTGAATCTACTAAAATCCTCCAAAACCTTAAAATAAAACAAATCCTCCAATACCTGGGTTTTCACTTAATAATCACTTACTATAATTCCATCTTCGGACTCAACTCAAATACCCATCTCTTTCAGAAGTCAAAACGAACTGATCCACTTAAATCCCGAAAACTCGTTGAAATAACATTATTAACCAACCCAAAAATAATTTAGAACAAGAACCCAATGCAACAATATTTAACTCCCAAATAACTTATCAAAACCTTTTTTTTTTTTAAAGTATTCCAGTGAGAAACAAGCTCACTAAGTAAAACTTTAAAGCTTCTCTTCATTATTTTGAATCCAAGAGGGTAAAAAGGGAAAAAGAATATAGAACAGGGCTTTAACACTAATGCGTACGAAGCTTTACGTAAAAAAAAAAGTTAAGAAGCTTAAACTAGTTTGTAAAGAAAGTAAACCAAAACTTATTTTGTTTTAAAATCAGGCGACGAAAAGTTAATATTAACAAGAAAACTCATACTTCAAATAAGTATTACGGGAAGGCAAAAAAAAAGGAAAAACTAAGAACGCACAAAGGGGTACGGTGAGGCATACTGAGAGGGAAGAAAACCAATTGGGGATGCGAGGTGCTCGGCGGCACCATCTGAGCAGTGGAGACAACGTGGAGGTAGCCGATGTCGCTGGGTTTTACCGAGTCATTTCTGGTGCACCTAACAGCAGAACGCACAAAGGGGTACGGTGAGGCATACTGAGAGGGAAGAAAACCAATTGGGGATGCGAGGTGCTCGGCGGCACCATCTGAGCAGTGGAGACGACGTGGAGGTAGCCGATGTCGCTGGGTTTTACCAAGTCATTTCTGGTGCACCTAACATAACCGGAAGTTAGGGGCAATGGGTGCTCTATTTTCGATGGAGAAAAACAGGGCACTAAACGGGATGAGTTTCCCTAAAATGGGGAGGGTCGTTTCTGATCAAGGGGGGGTGGGCAGTGGCTATTATGCGGTGGTGCAACGCATAAAGGAGCAACGGTTGGCTTGTCCATTTACCGTGGCTAAGCTTTACACAAGGCAATGTTGCTTCCAGTGCTTCGTGGGTTCTGCAAGGTGGTTCCACATGGTGGCTACGCAAGGGTTGTGTTTCTGAGATGGAGAGGGGTGCACAAGGGTTGGTTTAGCAAAGGAGATTGCAGCGTGCGACCTTTAAAGGTCGGGCAATGATTCACAATGATGCTAACCGTGGTGGGTTTTCTCGTGGAGGAAGCTGTCAGTGGTGCAGTGCTGAGTGAAGGGGAAGCTTTGGCATGTTTACGGAGGTGCAAGGGGTGTGGGTTAGTGTTTTCCTTCATGTAATGGTTTCGGTGTGGGAGAGATGCTTCATGTAATGGTTTGCGGTAGTGTGCGGGACGGTGGTTGGCTGTGGTTGTGCAATGATGTTGGACGAGGAAAAATGTCGTGGCCTTGTTCTTCCTTCGATCAGATGTTGCGACAAAGGGTTTTGGAAGTTTTATCACATACTGAGTTGAATATATGTCATATATATATATATATATAGATGGCTAGACCCCTAAAGAGAAGAAAGATAGCCATGAATATTCTAAATTGTTGAGAGAGATTTTTGTGTGAGAAATAGAGAAGGTAACTGCCGAACCATGGGAAGTTTCACATCAAGAGGGAGAAAAATCAAATCAGGAGGGGAGATACCGAGTGATTGGGAAAAAAAATCTTTTTATAATCCGTACTTTTACATAGCAAGATGGGAAACCCTAAGGAAAAAATAAGGTAACTGGAGACGTGCGGAAAATAATGCATATAGATGGTTGAAAACCTAGTAAAAATAGAGTGGGATTCCAGGTATCAAAACTGTTGAGTGGGAGGTTTTACGTAAGAACTAAAACGGAAATGGCAGAAATTGTGGAGAGGAGGTGAAAAAAAAATATAAATACATAAATGTTATAAATCTATACATATAAATAAAAGAACTAAAAAGATATATAATATGCATTTTGGAATTTTAAAGGAAGAGGGCACTATGTTCGTTTGAAATAAAAGACATACAAAGAAATAAATCATGAGTTGGAAACACGAAATTAAATTAGATTTCGATTTAACATAAAACAAAATAATATAACTTACCAATAAAAAGATTTATAACAAAATTATCAAACTTAAAAAGAAAAATATAGATCTTCAAAGCAAAAGTTTTAGGCCTGTAATTTATTTAAAAACAAATAAAATCAAATCTTGAAAACAAAGTGACATTGGAACCGGGTATTACACTAATTATAACCCCTATCCCCCACTTTCTTTTCCTTATTATCTGTAGTTGCATCCCATATGGCTTTTGCATATGTTCTCCTTGGCTTTTCCCACTTTGTCTATTGTCTCACTATACTGCTAGAATGATGTTCATCTCGCATATTGATATGGCTTTGAGCATATATAAAGCCCAGTAAGCACAATTTTGCAATCTTGAAGGCTTGTATCAAGTACTCAAATTCTTGTTCATATATCAACAGATTTCTTCTTAACCACAGTCTTTTCATCACATAAGCCACCAATTCTACCTCTTCAACCTATAATCTCTCATTAATTCTCTCCACAACTCCAGAAAGTCTTTCTCTGCAATTGACCATTATTTAACTAGGCTATCCATTTCAAACTATACATCTATTGCTGTAGGATCGTTCCAGAGTGCATGACAATTTGTCTCTTCTTCGCTTTCACAAATTGGACACAAAGAATAATCAATAATCTTTCTCTTGAACAAATTACTTTTGTTTGGAAGAATATTATGAGTTATCTTCCAAATAAAGCATTTGACAGAGCTTAGTAAACCAAGCTTCTAGATCTATTGCCAATATGCTGCCAAGCTAATATATTTGATACATCATTTTCATTATATTATTTTTTGTTTGATTTACTTATAATAGTGATAAGATATGCCTTCAAAATCTTTCTTAACCCATATATAAGTTTTTAATGATTCTTTTTTTGTCTCCAAATATTAGTAAAGTCTCTAAATAATAGAATACTAATAAAGCAACAAAATATGCATGTATATATTATCCTGGTAAGAATTGAAATCCTCTAATCGGGAAAAGTTTGAAGCTCGTATTAAAAGAAACCCAAGATCAAAGATGCCCAACCCAAGAATTGGGAACAGCTTAGTTTGGTTCTCAAATTCATCTCATTTCATTATTACAACTTTTTTAAATTCACATATATTCTCCCAAATTTTCATACAAAATATAATAAATAATTCAATTTTTTCAAATTCCAAAACACTCATAATATTAAAAAAAAATATTCTAACAATATTTTATTCAACTCATTTCAACTCAGTTCATTTCGACATCCAAACACACCGTTTATGCAACAAGATATTTTTTTGGGCAAGTTTCACACTCTTGCACATGCCCGCCGCAAACCTACAACACATTAACGGAGAAAGGCTTGAAGAGTATCAAAACGCTTCCGATGCATAAGTCAAACAACATGTATGAGTTAAGTAAAGAATGAAGGTTTCATTCACTTACTTGGCTTGTATAGAGGTTGGGGCTATGCTGTTCTCATCTCTGTAACGACCTTATCTTTTATTTGAATTAAGTTAGTGGATTTGAATTCACTTTACTAATGTAGAATTTGTTTGATCCCTTTTTTGTGGGTGGCGCGTAAATCTTGAATGTATGGCCCACAAGACGTTTGAAACTTGTACTGGGTTCTTTACTTTGGGCCCGGGGTCTTTGAGCTGCATAGGTGGGCCAAGGGAGATTTTGGCCTCTATAATTATCCTGTGAAGTCTCATTACGGTCACGTGATGGGACTTTTACTCGTGGGTGATGCTTCAACATCTGGGCCATAGTCATGTCAGGCTCTATGCACATATCAAGGGGAAAAGGGGCATCATTTCATTTTCGCATATCTTTCTTTCTTTTTAGGTTTGACACGCTTTCATGATCATTACGCTCATCGTTTTGGGGGATCAATGCTAGGCTTCTGGCTCAGATAAGAGCAAGATAGAGGTGACCCTTGACCTTACTTTCTCGGAGACTCCTCCTTTTGTCTCAATAGGGCCTTCTTTAATCCCTTTTGATGAATTGGGCAAGGCTTCCTTGGATGATGGAGACGATACACTGTTGAAGGGTTCAACACTAGTATTAACCACCTCTACCGCCACCTCAACATCCTTAGGAAGAGTCACCCCAAAGATCCACTTTGTCTTTTCTAAGTTCTTTTGAGAGAGAACCATGGGAACGAACCTCAATGGTGGTAGGGTCTCCATTCCATCATCGCCCTTTAATGTCTCGTCAACAAAAGGAGATGTTTTGTTGCTCCTTTTTTCCACTAGTTCGCCATTTGTGGATGCCCATTTGGGATCAGTAGATCACGTGGGGGACATCACCTTTATCACCCCTTCTTCTCCTCCACTTCTGAGATCGAGTTCCTCGCCAGTAAGTAGTACCTGCGAGATGGGTGGTTTTGTTCCCTTCGTTGGAAGGCCTTTTAATGTGTCATGATTGCTCAGTTCTTTGAGCTCTTGTCCTACAAACTCCAATGTTTATTGTCTCCTATATGTTTTTCTCTTGTCCTATTTCTTTTTTTTTTCTTTTGAGGTTTGCTTGTTTGCCCAAGGCGTGGATCTCTTGGCCGCCATCCTAGTGGATAGTTAGATTGATTGAAGGAATAGAATTATCTGACACATTCTTTCATCAGTAAGGTGCATGTTGTGGTTGCCTCGCCTATGTGAGAGTGGGGCACTCACCTTGTGTTTGGCTAGAGAATGCCTCAACCGTCCTAAAGGATCAAGGAGGGAAAGATTCTGTTAAGTTGTTTTCTTGCTTGATCGTCAGGTGCAGGGAAACACTCAGCTTGTGTTTGGCGGGAAATTGTCTCAACTATGCCAAATGTGGCGAGTGAAGACATCGATCTTATGTTTTGGCTAGAAATGCCTTGATTGCGCAAAAGGAGGAAGGAGGGAAAGACTTTATTGAGTTGTTTTCCTTCTATGATCACCAGGTGCGAGTGGAGACACTCGGCTTGTGTTTGGTGGAGGTTGCCTCAACCACACTAAAGGTGGCAAGTGCAACTTAAGTTTTGGTAGGAGGATACCTTCACTGTCCTAAAGGACAAGGAGGTAAACACTCTGTTGAGTTTTTTTCCTCCTATAATTTCCAGGTGCAAGGTCTATTCATAGAATTCAACAACATTTTTTTGCATCAAAGTTGTTACATGGGGAGCTATGCAAAGTAGATATCTAGATGCTTAACATTCCATGGGTGGGGTAGCTCCTTTCCTAGAACGTCTTGAGGCAGTATAATCTTGGTTTGTGGCTGGTTGTGACAATGTAGGGGCCTTCCACAGTGGTGACTCTCATTTCCTTCATACCCAAATCTCCTATTTTGAAGGACCTTGGAATGAACCTTTTATTAAAATAATGCTCTGTCTTCTTTTCATTAGTTGTTGCTCTAGTCTCCTCATCCATTTTTTTCCTCAAGAAGATCAAGGCTCTCCTCTAGTGCCCTCACACTTTGTTCCACGATGAAGTATTGGCTTCTATGGCTAGGCATTCCCAACTTGACTGGTATAACCGCCTCGTTCTCAGATGCTGAAGGTGTTTTTCCAATTGGGGGTCTTGGCTATCATTCTCACTACTATATTTTTGGCTTTTCACAACCATTTCTTTTTTCTGCAATATACACTCGTGGCAAAAGGTGGTCTGTTTCTACCATAGTTACTAGTGGGTATAAAATCCTAGTTGTTGTCACGACATGTTAATGGTGGATAAAAATGGTGAGGAAAATTGCATTTGATGCAAGAAAATATGTTATTGCCATAACATTGGTCTCATGGAATGCAAAGAGGAGTAGACATTATAATGTTCTTGGGGAAAAAAGTTTTCTATCGAGTCCAACTTCTTTTTGTTGCTGCAAATAGTGTTAGTAACAAAAACCATATTTTGTGGCTTTCTATTTTTTTTCTCATGACCTATTTCCCTAATAGCGGTGAATAGTTTTGGCTGCAAAAAGTCTCTTCGTATTTTTAAATACATTTCTCACGCCCAAAACTATGCTGTTTTGATGCAACTAAAATAAGCTTTCCCCGATTCGAAATCAAACTTCCCCCCATCTTGCGATACTTCTCTCCTGTCTTTTCTCTCTTCTCCTTCAACCACAACTAAGTCGTTGTCCATCACTACAGTGTCACGCCACCACCAATCTCTCACTAATAAAGTTTGTGGGAAAAAAATGAATTTTCATGCTACATATACTATTCTAGACCACACGCGTTCGTGGCAAATAGCTGAAGATGTTGTAGTGGGTTTGTAGGCCCCAAATCACTTAAAGGAATTCCTTAGATGAAGCGCCTTCTTCTCTTTTAGCCTTTTTTTGGATACGCCTATGATGGTTTTATTCATTGCCTCAACTTGTCCATTTTTCTGAGGATTCCTAAGGAAATAGTAATTGGCTTTGATTCTGAGCTCAGAGCACCAATTTCGATAGTCCTCTACATTGAACTATGTCCCATTGTCAAAGATGACGCTTTGTAGTATCCCAAATCGGCATATGATTGTCTTCCATCGGGATTTGGTGATTGTTTAGATATTTATAAAATGAGATTGATTGGCTAGATTACAAGAAACAGAACCACTTTGAAGTAGGCAAGGTGTTGTAGGGTGTTTAACACCCACCAATGTAAAACTGTCACATCAATGAATTGCATGGTAAAGAAATAGGACTCGTTGCGCTTGATCATCACTGAAAAAATGGAAGGAACACACAAACAATCTAGCCCATTGCATTTCTCCTTTAGTTTTTTCTTTCACCCATCGCCCTCTTCGGTGCCGTCAGTCACATCAATTTTTCCCTTCACCATCGTCATTATTGATGGTAACATCAGCTTGCTAACCTTCATCAAATAGGCACTCCCACAAATCTAAGATACTCGTAGTTTCCAAACAGAGATAATTTAACAAAAAAAAAATCCAAGCTGGCCTATCAATTTGACATCTTCGTATCCACCAATTAGTTAGAGTCCCCAAAATTAGATCTGGCCATTTCAAACACTTTGAAGAATTTGTAATCTCTCTTACGTAGTTATATGTAGACATTGGAATCCAAATGGAAGAACATTTTAAAAAGCAACATACCCAAACTCATCAGGGACAGAGTGCGAGATCCGTATCTTCCTACGACAAACCTTGTAAAGCTCCTCCAAGTGATGGTGTTGAGGAGGGATGGGTGAATTTGAAGTCACGACGTCGTGGAGGGATGGGTGAAAGTAGAGTGGGTCACGGTAGGTCGAGATGATGAGTGACTGCTCTAACCTCGAGGGTCACGGGGTTGAGAATAGGTTTTTTAGTTGAGGTTCCAGATCGATGGATGAGAAAGTGAGGAGAAGAGGAGAAGGGGTTTTCCCAATCGATGGGAGTTAAGAGGGTGATGAGAAGAGTTTGGCTACTGCATTCGATCGATGAGAGAGAAAAGGGGTTAAGACTGAGTCCCTATTTGTTTTCAAAGATGAGATGAGATAAAAGTTAAAAAAAGAATACAATATTATTGTCATATATTTTTTTAATATTAGTTTTGTTTTGGAATTTGAAAAAGTTAAATTTTTTATTATATTTTGTATAGAGATTTGAAAAAGTGTAATGATGAGTTTGAGATGTGTTTTGAGTTTTGATTTTATCCCTATAAGCAAACAAGCCCTGAGTGAAGGAGAGAAGCTCAGTGTATGTCATGTTCCTAGCATTAGTTCCATGGGTGGCCTACGTGTCAAGACCTTATTGGAGGGTGTTATTTGGCTTGCATGATCACTCTTTTAGCCTAGGAGATTTTCTCTACAAACAATCTTTTTTTATTTATTTTTTGTTAATTATTTTTTGTTTAAATGATTTTTTTATTAAAATAAGTTTATTCTCATCAAAATAGTTATTTTTATGGTAAATAAGTTATCAGTATTTTCCTTGTAATGAATTAATTAAATAGACTCAACAAGTTGATTCTTGTAAACCCTGACTTGTCCAGCTCATTTCAATTCTAGGCTCATGTATTGAGGTGTGTTTCGTAAATGAAAATTTTTCTAATAATATAATTGTGAGAATTCTTGAAAACATTAGAGATGTACTATTTACAATAAACTTGTTAAAAGTTATATGGTTAAAATAAGATCAATTTGAATTGGATAATTTTTTTTAATTGTTTTATATTGGAGTTTGTGAAATTTAGTAGATCGATCAGAATTTGAGAATTTGTTTAAATAAAACTTGTTCCAGAATTTTGGGAAAGTACTTTTGTTTTTTATATTTTCTTTTTAATTTTTACGAAACTCATGTTGTGAATGTGTTTCTCTCTCTTGTATTTTGGGAAGTTTTATGGATGCATGTTAGCTATGGTGGCCATTAGTCATGAGTAGTAGTACACAAGGGCCACTAGTCAAGGTTTGTTGTCCTCGATCGAGATTAGAATTGTAAGATTGCATAAATTAATGAAGTTGGGTTGATAAAAACTTCCTTGAGATGGCCGTAGTCATGTTGAAGCTAAAATTAGATAAAAATTATAGACAGAAAAAATCAATGATATTATACGGGCTTAATTTACCGTAAAGGAAAAGAAAAAATGATAGGATATAATGTAAGTCATGTGATACAAAAATTGAATGTCATGATCTATGGTTGACGTATAAGCAGTTATAATTATTCTTTACCATCTTCTCCATGACTGTTTTGGTTAAAAAAATGTATACGTACGTACAATTACTGATTACATAACTTAAATGTGTCTCATGATCTCATACATATGCAGGTAGGTGGTCTCTCCAGATGTCTTCTTCTCATTATCACTATCCTTGTGTGAAATGGCATGCTGTGAGACTAGAGATCATCTTAGATTGTGTACGGTGGGGGCTTGGGTAGATCCTTTACAATGCCACAAAGCAAGGAATCGTCAGGAACGTTGTACTCGTCTCTAAGGGAGCGTGCAGGAGACAAAATGCTAACATAGAGTTGTTGTCCGAGGTAGCGCCTTTCTGCCACCTCAGACCTTATATTCCACATTCCGGCATTATCAAATGTCAAGAGAATGGCTGCCCATGAGTTAGGGAAAACCTGGACTGTGTGCCTGCTTACAGCGTCAAGAAGATTGTAATTCTTTCGACGTTCTGGGGTCCACCTCCCAGGCTCAATGCTATTAATTAAAAACACAAGATTATCATCATTAATCACATGAATAAAATTAACAAACATGAAGAGTATTCAATTAAAAAGAGCACAATATTGAACCATGCATGCATGCATTAGTACGTAGCCACTTACGCAACTGCGAAGAAGGAGTATCCATCTAAATGCCAAGATTGTATGCTCTTCTCGTGGTTCTCGAAGATAATCTCGACGAAGGTACGGAAAGTTGTGTTCAAGACAATTGGTGCCTTGGTAACTTGTACACCGTGAGATTGTGGATCGTCAGAGATGATGTTATATTTGAAAACCTTATTGGCGACTCTATAGTACTCTGCTAGCTTCAGTGGGGTGGGAGGGTCAACGTGGGAGATGCCATTAACAGCATAACGAAGATTGCCGTCAACTTTGCTGGCTGTGTTGACGAGCTTGATGGTGCGGGTAATGTTAATGGCACCATAATGGAAGGACCCTTGAGGGTTAGGCCTGGCAGCACTGGAAGTGAGATTCCAACGGAAGGTGCGGAATTGATTGAGGGACCAAGCCCAACCAACAGGGGCCTCAAGGATCTCAGGTGAGGCTGGGCCCTTGCCATTGGTGTAACTGATGAGAGCCTTACCAGTAAGCACACTCTTGGTGAAACGAGTTGAGGCAACCATGAAATATTGCTTGGGCTTTTGGTCCGCAGTGACAAGAACTGAGAAACATTGTCCCACATGGACGTCAAGGGATTGATATGTGTTTTGGACTGTGTGGGAGCCCTCCATCTCCACTAACTTCATGCTGTGGCCTTGGATTCTGAAGTTAAGGGAATTCTTAAGGCCAACATTGCATATTCTATATTTGTAGGTTTTGCTAGGCTTCATATGGAACAAGGGCTCATCCTTGTCGTCACCCTTGGCATATTTTCCATTGATGAGGACACCATCTGGCCTACCTAGGGAGCGCCCAGTATCCAAGAATTTCCTGAGGGTAGAGTGGCTTTTGATGTACCAGTCACCAATCAAGACAGTGAAATCATCTTCAGGATCAGCATATGGGACAGGTATGAGTAAGCGACTGTTGACACGGAGGCCACCAAAGGCACCAGCTGCCCTGTGCATGGCAGTGGTGGGGTAGTAGATGTAGCTTCCAATTTGGTCCTTGACTTGGAAGTGATAAGTGTAGTTTGTCTTGGGGGGAATTGGGCACATGGTTCCAAGTGTACCATCTTGCCAAGAGTTTTTCCTATGTTGGATGCCACTCCTGCCAATCAAATCAAATGGTTAGACGTACAAATAATTAGTCAAAATTTTCAGACAACTCATTTTTATGTATATATACATATATTACTAGATATATACAGAGTGATTAAATATGGAGAATGAGCACACCATGTAATCAGGAATGGCTCATCTAGGTTGTTGAAGACATTGATGACTACGTTGTTGTTGGTAGTGGAGTTGATATTGGGTCCGGGAAATTGATCGTTTATGAGAATGCCTTGTTGAGGAACTCCAAGGGGAGCAATTGTGCCGTAGGTAACATTCCATGTGAAGAAGAGGTAAGGGTCCTCACCGTGTACCATTGACATTGCCACGACGAAGAGGCACAAGAGCAACGTGAACGTCCCTTCTCCCATTTCTCTCTCTCTCTTTTCTACAATTATATGTGGCCTATTTTTGAAGAAGATACTTGGCCTTCTTCTTGCCAGGTCTGGCCACCCCACCCGACCTCTCCTTTTATACATCTTACAAAAATTTTCTCAACCATTCAAACTCTCCGCAATCTTTTCTAAGCTCACCCTTTTATTTTGCCCCTACCATTCTGCGCTTCCCCTCAATTTGTTTTGTTTCTCCCCTACTCCGGAAAACACTCGTGCTCTCTCTCTCTCATAACCAACGTACCTAATATTCTCAAGGAAAAAAGAATTTAACGTTGTCCAAAACTTCCAAACCCACTTTTCAAGCCTTTCAACCTCACTTTTATAAATTAAAAGAAAACTATTAAGACTATCTAGAACTAAGTTTAATCTTGAATGCATGCATTCAACAAAGCCAAATAATTAGTTCTGTATTTCAACTATAATTTCATGGAGCATATCCTTATAAGAAAATCGTGAACCTTTTGAGTTATAGTACTACTTAGTCTTGGCAATATTTCTTTTAGAATTTTTCTATATAATTATTGAGTTGAAAGTTAGAGATAGATCAATGCTATAGTGTGGATTAGCAACGCCGCTTATTTCTCCCTTGTTGGTATTTTTTAATAAATAGTATTTAGTAGTAATTTTTTTAATATCATTACGTTGGAGAAAGTCTTATGCGCATCATTCATTTTGGTTATAAGTGTTCATACCATTACATGTTTTCAACGTAATTCAGTACATTGAAGTTTATAGTATTAAATCACGTTATGAAGTTTATTGCTTGAATTTTATTGCCTTACTTTCAATAATGCTACGTACAATCGTGTAATGTGTAAATACCATATTTTAAAAAAGAGTGGGATTATTATTAAAAAATTATTTTTTTTAAAAAATTATTTTTAAATAAAAGAGAGGTATTCTTCAAATGAACTTTTGTGGTTTACCACTTGTGCAGAGTTGGTTTAGACTATATGACAATCATGGATGAGTGAAGTTAAGAAAGTTTTGTTGTGAACCTTTCGATTGTTTTCAGTGCAATTGCGATATATGGAAAAAATTGCTACAAAAGCTCTATTTTGGCTATAAAAATGGCTTATTGCTGCGTAATAAAGTGCTGTAATAAACCAAATAAGTTTAACGTCACTGCCCTTACTGACCACGGCATTTTCATTACGCTACAAACATCTTAAAGATTACTAGCGGCAATTAGGCAACACTAAAAATAAGTTTAAAACCAGCATTTTATAAAAAAATGTCGCCTTTAGGTTAGATGTTTTTGCAGCGTAGTTTGGGAATTTTTGCAACGTTTTTAAAATACTGCTAATAGGTTTTCACGACATTTACCAACCAGTTTTCAAATCAGAATCGCGACATACCATAATGCATATTTTCGACATTTATTCAGTATCGCAATCAACCACCTTATGCAGCTAAATTTGAAAAATGACACAAAATCGCAACTGCAGTATTTCTATGGCGTCCAACGTGTGGCACCGTAAAAAATGCAGGCTTTAATGATTTGCGTCATTTTAGAGGGTTTATTGCGGCGTTTATGAAGCGCCGCAAAAAGCCATATTTCTTGTAGTGCCAATTAGATTGTTGTCTCCTAGATGAGTGAAGTTAAGAGAAGTTTTGTTGTATTGGTTAATTTGAGATTTTATAAACTATAGAGAGCTTGAATCTCTTTAAAGAAGGCGAGATTTTCGTGCCTCAGTCCAAATTGATTTTATTTTAGTTTGAATTATAATTGAATTATAATTCTTATTATATTATCGTGTATTTCACAAATAATTTTAAGGAAATTCAAAACGTGGAGCCTACAACTGAAAAATTCACAGGAAGCATTGGAAATCTTAACAAGCTCTTCTGCTTCAAAAGAGCTCATTTCAAGATATGGAAGTACAAGGTGCTCTTCTATCTAAGCCTTCTCAATGTCACTTATGTTCTCACAGCATGCAAAGAATGCTAATAAGATCAATACTGAGAACATAACTGATCAAGCACAAGTGAAAGTTGCTCATGAAGAAAATATTGAAAAATATACCAAAAAGAAGTATAATTTGTCTATGTTATTTTTTAGAGGGCTGCTACAGCCACAAAATAATTCCACAAAAAAATCTACAAACTGATGTGGCATTTGTGTCACATCATTTTTTTTTCTATACCAGAACATGAATCGTCTTTTGCCGGTCGGATCTTTCTGTATAACATTTCCTTTCTCCATCAGTGCTCTCTCTCTCTCTCTCTCGCTTTCTCTCTCTCTCTCTCGCTTTCTCTCTCTCGTACGCGGCTGATTTGTAGCTCCATTTTCACTTTGTAAGTACATGAGTCATCATCACTACATTTTACTTTCACGTTTCATTTCTTTATGCTTCTTTTTATTTTTTATTTTTTATTTTTAATTTGTCTTCATTAAGTGTGGTTGTAGTCACCCCTTAACTGCTACGCCCCCAACCACAGCTTCATTGATAACTTGTGAAACTATTCGTCCCTTGACTGCTTGAGAGAGAGAGTCATGTGTACAAGGGAAAAAAAAACTCTATAGTCATTTGTACAACCTTAGCTTCGTTTATTTTCCATTTATTATTATTTTTAATATTCTTGTCTAGTTTGAAGTGTGGTTGTAATTTGATTACAAAGTGAAACTAAGGGCTGTAGTATGGAATGGTTGTAATCTGATTATTATTTTTAATATTTTGAACTAAAACTTAGTTTAAAATGGTTTATACTATGGAATCATGTGTACAAGAAAAATACTCTATAACTGTGATATCATTTCAGTTATTTTATTTTAATTTTGCATAGAATTATTTTTCCTGGGCATAGTGATTTAGTGATTTATATATTTATTTATATTTTTGTTCACACACACACACACACACACACACACACACATATATATATTCCTTTTGTTTGCAGCTATAATTAAGAAGGAACCGTGTCAATTGATCTTTTGCGAGGAAGAACACAATAGCGATGGTCCTAACACTCCACGAGGTTAGATGTTAATTGCTAAATTTTTAATGACATTGCTTTATAGTCTCTTTCAAATATTGATTGGTCTATGCCATGGTAAACAGATTTTAAATAAATTATGTTTTACTAAATGTAGACCAACAAGAGCAAGCTGGATCTCAATATATTGAAAATCAAAAGGTTGAAGAACCAAAAGTTGATATGATATTTGAGACTCAAGCAAATGTTATTAAATACTATACAAAATATGCCAAACAAGAGGGATTGGAGTGTCAAAAAGAACATCGACTATTTGGGATTATGGAGAGGTAAGATATTTCACCATAGCATGTAGTCATCATCACAAGCCAACAAGCAAGTCATCAAAAATTGATCAACCAAAACCGGTAGGAGGGGCAGATTGTAAGGCTAAGATTAATGCAAAGTTGATAGCCAGTGGTAGATATCAATTATTTAATGTTGTTATCAAACACAACCATGCAGTGAGCCCAAGTAAGTCAAGACATATTACTTGCCATAAAAAATTATCAAGTTGGTCAAAAAAAAGAATTGAGATGATGAGTAAAGCTGAAATAGGTCACGTTAAAAATTACAAATCTATAGTTGTTGAAGCACATGGATATAAGAATCTCACTTTCGGAGATAAAGAGTGCATGAATCATATTAATAAAATCCGTAATAAGTTGCTTGGGGAAGGAGATGCAGAGCCATTTCACAAGTATTTGATGTGGCAGCAAGAGAAAAATAATGATTTTTTCTATGCGATGGATCTAGATGAAGAAGGGAGGTTAAGAAATGTGTTTTGGATGGATGCCCAAAGTAGGGCAGCATATAATTTATTTGGAGATGTCATAACATTTGACACAACGTATTTGACAAATAAATATAAAATGCCATTTGCCCCTTTTGTGGGAGTCAACCACCACTGCCAATTGATACTTTTTGGATGTGGCCTTATATCAAACGAGGACACAGATACATTTGTGTGGTTGTTCGACACGTGGTTAAGGTGTATGTCAGGATGGGCTCCTAATGCAATTATAACTGACCAAGACAGGGCAATGCAAGCAGCAATAGCAATAGTTTTTCCAAGGGCCAAGCATAGATTCTGTCTATGGCAGATTTTATGCAAATTACCTCACAAGTTAGGATCATATTCACAATATGAAACTTTAAAGTCCCTTCATTAAATTGTATATATGAATCTTTGAGCTGTCAAGAATTTGAAGAGAGGTGGCACAACATCGTTCAGAGTAACGGTTTAACAAACAGTGCTTGGTTGAGTAAGTTGTATGAGGAGCGACTTCAATGGGTACCTGCATATGTGAGAGGTACGTTTTGGGCTGGAATGTCCACAACCCAGCGTAGCGAGAGTATGAACTCATTTTTTGATGGCTATGTAAATGCGACCACACCATTAAAGAAGTTTGATGAGGACTATGATAATGCTTTGGCAAGGATGGTCGAGAATGAGAAAATAGCTGATTTTGGTTCATTTCAACGAAAGATCCCTTGCATTACGGTCCATACAATTGAGAAGCAATTTCAAGAATTATATACAAATGCCTAGTTCAAAGAGGTACAAATAGAGTTTAAGGGTACTATGAATTGTTTATCTTCCCTAAAACAAAATGAAGGCGCAATATCGATGTATGAAGTTATCGACCACTTGAGCATTTATGATAATTTTGTAAAAGATGTGAAATACTATGTATATTTCAATGATGATGAATGTGAAGTGATGTGCACTTGTAGACTATTTGAGTTTAGAGGAATTTTATGCAGACATGCACTCATTGTCCTCACCATGTGGAAGAAAGTTGTGCGGTTACCGTCCAAGTACATTCTTGACCGTTGGAGAAAGGATTTGAAGAGAGAGTACACAATGATACCAAGTAGTTATGTTTATCATGGTGATAATCATGAGGCACAAAGGTTTAATGATTTGTGTAACGATCACTGTGAAATAGCTTTGCTTGCTTCGAAGGATCATAAGACCTATATAAAATGGAAAAATCATATGCACAAGTTTAAGAAGGAAGAGTTAAGTCAAAACAGCACAATGTATCATGATAGTCGAAGTGAAACCAAACACAAAAATCCTGGGATTCACAATCCTACTAGTATTAAGAGTAAAGGTAGACCTCCATCCAAACGCCAAGTGTCTACCATGGAGACAATGCTGAAAAAGATCAAAAAAAGTAAAAAAAGAAACATGATAAATAAGGTATAGCAAAAGTGAAAACTTCTTTTGGTATTTAAATACTACTGCACAACTTCATTACAATGTCAACCACTTCATTCATTACAATGTCAACAACTTCATTACAATGTCAACAACTTCAAATAACTTTCCAGTTAGTAGGCAAATAAAGTCGTAGTCTTGGGCTTGAAACATCTTTCTTCCAACCAATTTTCTCTTGGCAACCAAATTCTTTCCCTTTTGTATTTAAACAGTCAATCTGGAGTGGCAATCAGGTCTTGTTTTTAATAGCTTGTTTTCATAAACTAATTTGCCATATATTCTTACACTTTTTTATCTGCTGACTGCATGCATTCAGGATTGTAAATAAGTAAATAATGGCAATAATGGCAATAAGAACATAAGTTAATTAAGTAAGTAAAGAAGTTATTCAAAGAAGACTGTGTTCGTAGATAGAGCTGATTGTATTATGTACTCAAACAATGCATCCTTAGATATGCACCCATACCTACTGTTTCGAGATGTTCATCGATGAAGAAAAGAAAACAAGAGAATTCCAAAAGATAAAACCATACATGTTAGCGCTAACATTTACAAATATAGCTAATACAACTATTCTAAAGTTATATTTTTATATGAAATATAGAAGGGATGGATACATTGTAATACCAAACTATCAAGGTTTTTTGCACACCAAATTATCAAAAATAACACAATTACCCCCCAAAACCACCAAAGCCAACACTTTGCACCCTTCATTACAGCCTGATGATCAACAAATGCCACCTATTATTCAGCCATCTTAATTAAAATTGAACTCTGTTCAACTATAAAGCCCTGTTTACCATCAAAGAAAAACTAGTCTTCCTTTGATATTTACAAGTCATCAAAAAGGCCCAATCTAGTTCATAACTGACCAGTATAAGAAAGGGTTTAGATTTCCTTTGGTTGAAAGATATCATAGTTTTTGTATGAGCAAATCTTCCCTATCTCTTCTAGCTTTTTCTTCATTAGGATGCTAAAATCATTAGCACCACAACAGACTCCACTATTTGCTCACGGGAGCAAATCAAAATTAATCACTATAACAATGCTATCAATGTTACCTAACAATTAATCTAAAATATAACCCTTTAAAGAGTTGCTATAAGCCAATAAAAAGAGGAAATATCCAAGTTCTCCTATCTGGGAAAGACGATGTTGCCAACCAAGATTGGAGAGCAACATAGACCAAAAGTTCAAAGAGCAAAAAAAAAAAAGTCCTGTTGTTTGACTAGTCACTTCAGTTTCAAAAGAGAGATTCATGTGCCCCTGAACTTCAACCAACCCACCACCATCTTCACCTGGTAGCACCCAAGATAAATGCCTCTGAACAATATGTTGTAGAACAAGTCTAAATTTAAAGAATATAGATACACCCATACAAAATTCAAAAAAAAAAAAAAACTAGATTTATTCAACTCGCAAAAGATTCAGCTACAAAATTAAGCATTTAGACGACTCCTAACTTTGCCCAGCCTCAAGCATTAGGAACAAGAAAAAGGAGATAGAGAGTTGTGCATCAGTTGATATGATCACTCTTTATTTTACAAACTAGAAACAGTATTTGGAGAGCCCAATATGAAATCAAATTCGAGATTTAATTCTCATATTACACAAAAAAGGAAGACCTTGGAAAAATAGCAATCTGTCAGGTGCTATTCAATCAAAGCATAAATCAATATCTAAAAGTTCATCCAAAGATGAAATCAGTAATCACAATCGGTTTAATTGTTAAATAAACCTACCATTAGATCCGGGAACTCAAAAAACAATGAGGTGCACGAAAACTGGCGAAGAGCAAAACTGAGACAAACCAAGGAAGGGAGAGAAAGAGATGAACTAACCGAGACATAAGAACAGGTAGGTATGATGGGGATGGAGTGGGATTTGGCGTGGTTGAAGGCAGTGAAGCAGAGGTGGGAAGCCAAACCTAAGCCTCTCTTGGAAGATGGTACGAAGGTGTGGACCAAGTCCATGACTTTGCCATCGTCTCTGAGCACGTACTCTATCGACCTTGTGGACGTGATCCATGTCTGGTTATGGGCAACGGAATGGAGAGGATGGGTCGCTGTGATTTTCATGGGGGGAGGAAAGGAGAGCAGCAGGATCGGCGACAGAGGGCTGGAAAAGGCAATTCCCAAGTGAAGATGGAAGAAAGTAGGGAGGGGGGAGAGAGAGAGAGAGAGCGCAGGGGGAGGGGGAGTGAGAGAGCGCAGGGGAGGGGTGAAGAAGAAAGTCGGGGAAGGGGGGGAGAGAGAGAGCGCAAGGGAGGAGGGGAGAAGAAAGTCAGGGAGGGGTGAAGAAGAAAGTCAAGGAGAGAGCACACAGGGAAGGGGAAAGCAAATGAAAAAGTGACATGTATTGTATGGGATTTGTATGTGTGATTTGTGTGTGGCTCTAGCATTTTCCTATTTTTTAAGTTGTTTTGCTGATCAATTTTATAATTATTACAATACTGCCTAGGACCTGCTTTGTTTTCAGAGATAAGATGAGATAAAAGTTAAAAATTGAATAAAAGTTTTTTATAATATATTTTATAATATTTGTTTTGTTTTGGGATTTGAAAAGTTGTTTTGAAATTTGAAAAAATTAAATTATTTATTTTATATTGCATGAAAAATTAAAAAAATGTAATGATGAATTTGAAATGAGATAAGATGTTTTTGCAAAACAAACAATACCTACATCTCTGCAAAGAAAATTTGGAAAATTTTAAAGAATAAATATGATGCAGAAGAAACTAGAGAAATGAAATAGCAGCAAGTTGCTTCTTTCGATATCAAATGATAGATGGAAAACTTGTCGTAGAACAAGCACAAGATTTTTAAATGGTTGTAACATAAGTTAGATCTTAAGGGACCAAAATTGGAAATAATCTAATTGTTTGTAGCATCATTGACAAGCTACCACTTTTGTGGAGGGAGTTTCAAAAGTCAATGCATCATAAACAAAAAGAGACATCCTTGGAGACTTTAATCATGCTTATTTGCATAGAAGAGGAAGCTAGAGGCCAAGATACTTTGATATTTTAAAATGGTAATGAGGAATCGTGACAAAGGTAAATTTAATTTCTAGAAATGATAGCTAGCCCAAAGATCAAAAAACAAGAAATAATTATTTGAAACCGCAAAGATTCAAAATATTCAGTAGACCTCACAGAAATAGCTTTTAAAGCCAAAAGGATAAGAACCAAGACTCCCTTTACAAAATCAATTTTGTTTTGTCTATGGCAAAAGTGGACACTTTGCTCGAATTTGTAGTTTCGAAAACGAAAAAATAATCATCAAGTTAACGTAACTGAGGAGCTGTATGTAACAATGATTGCAGATATTAACATGGTTCAATTTATTGAAGGGTAGTGAGCAGGTTCTGGTGCTAATCGACATGTCTGTTATGATAAAGATTGGTTCAAGAAGTTTGCTTCCTTTGAAGAATAGAAGACTATTATGCTTGGTTATTCGAGTAAAACCAAGATCCATGACAGTGGTGAAATCAAGTTAAAATTCACTTTTAGACGTGTGTTGATGCTCAAAGATGTAATATATACATCGTCTATGAGAAAGAATTTGATGTTGAGTTTTTTATTCAACAAGGTAAGTTTCAAAGAAATTATTAAATTTGATCAATATGTAATTACAATAAATGGATTTTTGTGGGCAAGTGCTATGATTGTGATAGAATGTTTAAATTGAATATTAAGAATAAAGTATAGGATGGTTCTCTTTATATGTATTCTTCTTTAAATCTTTGACATGCACGTTTATGTCATATCAATAATTGATCTGTTAATATCATTAGTAGTTTATGATTAATTTTCAAACTAACAAAGGATTTTAAAAAGATGTGAAGCTTATAGTCAAGCATATATTACCAAACGGCCTTATAAAAGTTTTCATGAGAAAAATATCAAATTATCGTATTAAATTCACATTGATCCTTGTGAATTTGAAGGAATTTTAACTTGTGGAGGAAATGAGTATTTATCTTTTTTATTTTTTCAAAATATAAATATGTTTATTTAAAATAATAATTTGATGATTTTGAAAAGAAAAATCAAAGAATTCCTCTATGAAGTTGAATACAAATTGGTAGAAATGAGTTTAATTCGTTTAGTCAATTATTAAGAATTATCCATGAAACTACTGCTTATATCTTTCTTATATATAAAATAAAGAATAGTAGTCCATTTTTTTTATGGAATAAAGTGATTTTTGAGCGAGGTCCATTTTTTTATTAAAAAAAAAAAAGAAAATCTTTTTAAATCTAAAAAATATTGGCTGTTTAGATAATTTTTCTATTGGAGGCTCAATAGGATTCTCAACAAGTTTCTCAGAGAAATTACCAACATAATTCTCAGTATTAGCCACAAGCAATTCAAACTTTCGAACCAAACCACCTAATTTCACTTTAGGTTCATCTAATTGCGGTGGTGTTAAAGAACAAGCAATATCCAAAACAATATTATCTTGCACAGCGGCGACAACAGTTCTTGTTCCAGGATTTTTTCCAACGTCATTTTCCTTCGGAATCTCCTCTTGCGCCGACTCAAAATTAATACCATCGTTTTCAAGTTGCACTTTCTTTTTCACCCATTTTTTCTCATTGTTTCTTTGGGTCTTCTCAGCTTTGCAAGTCTTAGAATTGTGACCTTGCATCCTACATTTACAACAATATGCAAAAAGTCTCATAAATAATTTCTTGTCTTCGGCTAGTATTCAGACCTAGAGGACCAAATCCAAAAGTGTGAAAGGGGTTCCTTAGCGGCATCCACTTCCACGTATAGTCTAGCACAGTCAGTCCGAGTTGCACATCAAGTGAGATTATCTTGATGTATAAAACGTCCTATGGGTGCCATAAATCTTGTCAAGAAAGATTCTTGATAAAAGTTAGGAGGCAAATCTAAAAAAAAATCCACACAAATACTTGGGAAGGCTCTTCATCCTCTTGAAAATCAGGAGTCCAATGAAAAGCATGGTAGGGGATGCCATTTACATCACAATTTTTTCTTTATAAGGGTTTGATAAAGTTCGGCTTAGATGCAAATCTCAAAAATACATTACGTGGCCTTCCCATGGCCGAAACAATTGGAGTCGACGAGAGTCCCCAACGACTGTGGATGAATGCGCGAATGGTGTCTAGGTAGGGGTGCTACCGTAAAGACTTTAAGACCATAGAATAACGGAAGGGTTCAGCCAATTTGTTGATTTCATCCTTGGAAAATTGAAAGTAAACTTCGTTGTCCAAGAGTTTGGGAGCATGAGGGGCTATGGTGGTTTCAGGGATCGGAAGGGGCACTGCAGAGACAAGGTCCGCGAAGGACTACCACCCAGTGCAATCTTCAGGGGCTACCATGCAACTGCATATAAGGTGTAACACATTGAAAGGAGAGCATACGAAAACCCTAGGAGAGCAACTCACTCAATTGTAATATATTATAGTATATATTATATTTGTATTATAGACTATAGTAATATATTATAATATATAATGATATAGTATTAGTATAACTATTAATTCAATAGAGTATAGTGATATAAGATTTTAAAATTTAATATAATTTTAATTAGTAGTTTACCATATAATAAAAAACTATCTTATATATAATTATATATTATATACAAGATGTATATACAACATTAAGAATTTATATATATATATATATGAGCTAGTCTGGTCTGGTTTCAAAAAAAGAAAAATCGAAATTGGACCAATTTTGACCGGTTTTAAGAAAAATAAAATCAATATTGGATTGATCCAAACTCGATACCAAACCAAACCCACTGATTCAGTCCGGTCTAGTCCGGTCCAGTTTACCTGTTCACCAGTATTTTTGGCCATAGTCTAGAATATATCAAGAGAAATGAGTTCAAAACCCATAATCTCTCTATCTCAAAGCGCAATAACACTAGAAAGAGCAAGGCATATCTACACGCCCAGTTTTGTCGAAAGGATCCACCTTCTTCCATCAAGTATTATACTTTTTTCTGGATACTCTTGTTCAAGTACCCACGAAATGATAAAAGAATACCCGAAAGGATAATGCTACAATATCCACTCTATTTAACACCTCTTATATTTTATTTTAATTTTAATTTTTAATTTACTTAATGATTAAGAAAGTGATTATTAGTGTATTGATATTTTTTCCTTTTTTTAAAATATTTATGAAAAGAAAAATAACAAAAAAAAAACATTTTTTTCTATTTTTTTATCATCATTTTAATATCATTTTAAAATATTTTTAAAAATTTTTTTAAAAATATCAATATACTAATAATCACTTTCTTAATCATTAAGTAAAATAAAAAAAAATTAAAAAAATTAAAATGCAAGAAGTGTCAAATAGAGTGGGCATAGTAACATTTTCTTACCCAAAAACACATCTAGAAAAGTTTCGTATCAGAATTTACAAAAGAATGCAAAACACCATTGAATTTCAAAGCAGCACGATCTAATTCAAAGAATTATCCTAATGAGCATGTCTAGCATATTTTTTCATAGTAGTAGAATCGCTATAACTGACTCCATTCAATTTGCCGTTACAGGACTCCACAATTAGACCTACTTATTCAACACTATACTTCAATTCTGTCCTTCTAAAAGGAACATCTGATTAAGATGTAATTCATCCATTTAAATATTGAATTTATAGTCGAAAGATTTATTAGCTCAATGGGATTAAATCTTAAGTTATTGCGAATGTTGGCAAAAGACAAGTTAGAATACGGGTGTCATTTGATCCAATATCATTCTATTAGATAGGAACATATTTGATCAATACGGATGACTTTCGAGATATCTCCTCCAACTCACTAGTATGACTATCAAAATCGTGAGCTTTAACATGTAGGCCCATTGGTGAACTTGCTTTGGGAAAAAACATGTTAGTAGCTTATATGCCATGGGAGGATTACAATTCTGAGGAAGCGGTAGTCATTAGCGAGAATTTTTGGATTCTCAGATACAAAGAAACCAAATGGGCTTTATCAAATTGGCATGTCCAGTCACTCATGGGTGGTGTTTGAAACGTCTTCCTAATTATATTGTGAATCTTTTAGATAAACCTCTCAAAGAATTAGAAGGGCTAGCATATTGCGATGTGTAATTTGATCAAAATTATGATTTTACAAATTCAGAATGAGAAACTATCATCCCATTTAGTCGAATCCTTAGGTTTTCAGGGTAAAGGGTTCTTACCAATTTTTGCATTACTCAAGCTGACATTCTCAATTCCACTTGAGCAATTACAGATCGGGGACCCTTGACACAAATAAATGTACCATGAATTCCATACCGATTACTTCTCAATACAATTTCTCTCAGAATTATTAAAATCTCATATATTGATTCTTGGATACTCACTATGGTTGAATATTCATGTGGTATTTTCTTAGAAGATATTTTAAACGGCTCGTATGTTGCGACTTGGAATAAGCCTTTCTGTGTAGAAAAAGGAAATATCAATTTATTCCTATAAATTATTTATGAATATGCATTAATTTACCTACTAAAATACCACCCATCTCTACCCAATATCCTAAAATCACAATTCCATTTTTTCTTAGACCTATGATGTGACATTCTCAATTCTCGTTCATAATTCAACACAAATTGAAGTGTCAGGGTAAGTAACGCTAGGCCATTTATACCCGTACTTATTGTAAATCAATGCATGCACCTAGACTTACTAGCACATGCAATGCAAATCGCAGCGAAGAAGTTATAAATAAAATAAAATTCTAGAGATCACATGGTGACACAAAATCTTAATATCCATATCGTCAATTCATAAAATAACATTGTATCCTTACACCAAAACTCAACGGACCAGCCCGAAAACTCGTTTTGGCACACTAAGTGTTTGATGTTTTATTCTATCACTTCCCTTTAAATTTTTCTCTCAAATTTCAGAAATTTGCCTCTTTCTAATCCCAAATATAATTTCTCTAGTTGATACCTTATTAAAATTCCTAAAGATTTAACCAGAATTTATCCTAAAATGCATAATTAAATCCCTTTATTGGCCCAAAATTATTATCCAATTCTCAAGTTTTATTTCTATGGGAGATTATACTCCAAAAGCTCATTAAAATATATTATAAATTTTAAAAATAAATATTTTAGCCTAAGGGAAAAATGGGCTATTACATATGACCGCACCCCCAAGGATTAGGCCCACTTTTTATAGGTTAGTAAAATCTTTATGCACAAACCATGATTCGAGTAGTCATTTATTTGGTACTTCCCAAGGCGCAAGAGTGACCCAAACTTGAGTGAAATAAATATCACGACTTTGATATTTTTCAACAAAATCATCACGTAGTGTAAGATAGAAATATGTCTATATAATCTTAACAAAAGAAATGAATTAATGATTGAAAGTGTAAGAAATCATCATGTAGTGTAAGTTTAATTCCTCGTTCTAGTATGCTAGACCAATCATTCCAAAAAGGTCCTATATCTCGTATTATTTCTATTCTACCTATCCTATTCAATGGTGGCAACTAAATATGAGGGTTGTGCTCGTTGCGGGACTTAACCCAACACTTTATAGCATAAACTGATGACAGCTATGCACCACCTATGTCCACGTTCTCAAAGGCAATCCTCTTGTTATATAATATATAATATACAGGAAAAATTAGATCGGAACCAGTAAAACTAGAATTATTAGTTTAGAGTTATAACCGGACAAGTGCATTCCAGTTCGATTCTAAAAAATGTTTAAAATTGGATCGAACTGAACCTATTAGATCCCTATTATTCTCTTAGCTCAATAATAGATATCGTACGAAGGCTTGGTCAGTGGGAAATAATATAAAACAAATACTAATTAAATTATTAATCAAAATTAAATTAGTTCAAGACTTATGTAATTAACCTAGTTTTGTTAACTAGAGAAAAAAGGTGATAAACTCATCAGAAGTCTCATTTTAGATATGGTAGATTAAAGAATCACCATGACAAGTCTTTTTTAGAGACAAAAGTTTATTTTGTTTTGTTTTCTTCTTGTGAAGAGAGAAGAGAAAGAGTCAGCTATTTCTTTTGGTTGTACCTTTGTATCTAAACTACAAATTTTGACACTTTTGGAATTTAAGTTGTAAAAGGTTGTAATTCTTTTTATAATTATGACACTCCTCTTTTTCTTTTATTAATTTCAGTAGTTAGAATTGTATGAAAGAAATTATTTGAGAAACAATAGTAGCTTAAGGAGGCTATTTTGAGAATATTCACAAGTGAACCTTTTTCCTAAAATACGTGAAATGAGATGATCATTTTAATAATTTAATGGAAAAAAAGGGGTGACCTAATATCATTTGAGGTTGCAGTAGATGCTTGAAGAGCTATTTGAGCCAACATGAAAGTGGTAGTTTGTGTTTATAAGTATACAATTGTATGACTCAGCGTGATCTTGAATCTTGACACATTTATAATCAAACTCTTTTTTTTTTTTAAACTTGCCTTGTATTCATTTCTTAATTATTATCATTACAAAGTTTATCATTTACAGCCAAATGGTAAACACAATCGGGGACTTCCTCTAACCAACAGTGTTCCCCATACATATGCAATGCCAACATCGCTTCACATTGCCTTCCCTTCAAGTAAATTTAATGGTCTATCTCCCATTGTTGCTCCACTTTTGTTTTTTGTCTTCTATGATTTGGATTTGGCCTCTCCAAGATTCATCCTCTCTTTTAGTTTTGACAACATCTATAACCTCCTTTGCATCTTACTTAATGATCTCATCATGAATTTCAATTTCTGAGCACAACATCATTGTCCTCCATAATGCATTGGCTTTTGCTATATAGGGAGAATACACATATCTTCTAGTTGCACGTAAGGAAGCAATAACATCTCCTTTGCAATCTCTTATTACAATCTCCATGCTCATCCTTTGCTATTCCACATACAGAGCACCATCAAAGTTTGCGTTATACTAGTTTGCCTATACTTTAGTCCACCTTCTACACTTTCCCCTCTCTTCCTTCTATTGAACTATTCTTCCGTTTATCTACATAGAAGCATAAAATTCTTCCAATCCATTCACAGCAACATGCAAAGCTTTAATTGGACTTTCAAACTTGTTATTAATACAAAAATATTCCTTCTATATCATATGTACTTCATTATAGCCATTTTTCTTCCTATACATTTAATTTGTAAATTTGTATATAAGTCTTTCCACAATTGTACAAAGTTGTTATCACAAACAGGCCACTTATGGACAGGACTATTTCTTTCTTTCCACACTTCCCTTGCAACTGGACAGCTCTAAGAGCATGCATAATTGTTTCGTCATTAGTTTGGCATATTGGACACTTCGAATTTTCCACTACTCTTTTATGGTATACCAACAACCTTGTAAGTAGAATATTATTCACAACTTTTCATAGAAAATGTTTAGCAGTAATAGGGATATCAAGCCCATATATGTTCCTCCACATATCACCCCCTTAATTCTGCTCAGAAGGACCACACTCCCCCCTCTACTACTTTTGTTTTTCCATTTAGTAGGCACTTTTAATAGTAAATACGCCATTCTTTGAGTTGTTTCATATAAGCTTGTCTGCCACTGATCCATTCTGACTAATTGGGATTGCATATATCACCTTGGCCTCCTCTTCACTAAACCAGCTACATCTTCTTTCCATATCCCTTTTTGTTCGTCAATCAACTCACAAACTTTTGCATCCTTCTACAGAATTCTTACAAGTGAATGTACACAATGGGTGCTAGGAGTAGGCAACCATTTCTGGCACCAAATACATATTGTTCTCCCATCCCCAATCCTCCATATAAAAAATTCCTTCACTATTCTTAAATTGGACCAGATGCTTTTCCAGATTAGTGAGGGTGAATTTTCCAATGGTACCTCCAACTAGGGGTGGGCAAAACTTCCGAGTTCTAACTTTCGTCCGAACTCCGCTCCGATTCCGACTTCGATCGGTGTCGGAACTCAGGGTTCGGAATTAAGAGTCAGAAATTTTCGACTCCGAAGTTGGAGTCAGATTTCAGAATCGGAGTCAGATTTTATACCAAATTCTGACTCCGAACTCCGAAGTTTTTTTTAAAAAAAAAAAACAGATGCAAAACGACGTCGTTTTGCATCTTTATTTTTTGTTTATTTAATTTAGCTAAACGACGCTGTTCCAATTAAATAAGAACGGCGTCGTTTAGTCTAGGGTTTATTATACCCAGCGGCCTCTTTCTTCTTCTTTCTTCTTCTTCCTTCTTCTTCCTCCCATCCGCGGCTGAGGCTCCGAAGTCCATCCCCCAGTGCAGCGCTGCTCGTCTTCTCCAACGGCGATTCCGAACCTCCGGTGGGCGCCGCTTCTCTCACACCGCCGTTGCTCCACGACGTCGCCCGACGCCCGCTGGCCGCTAGTCCTCCGAATCGGCGAATTCGAATTGGGGTAATTAAAACTAATTAAAACTAATTAAATGTATTATTTTAATGTGATTATTTGAGTTGGTTGGCTTGTGAGTTGTGTATGTTATTATATTGTGAATGGTTGGAATTTATATTGTGTGTTTTGACAGTGTGTGTAAACTATTTGATGAAATGTCATTGAGAAAAAAAAAATTCAAAATTGGCCTAATTAAATGTCATTGTATATTCTATTTATATATAAAACTTAGCAAGAAGGCTTACTTAAACTTGGACCATTTTTAAAAAAATATATATATATATATATTGTAGGTAAAAAAAAATAGACTACCTGTTCTGTTAAGTGTTATGTACTTACAAAATAAAGTGTAGGTTGTGTTTGAAGTTTTGAACTTTGAATATTGACGCGCCGTCGCGATCTCAAATGATTTGAACTTATATGTAAAATTGTAAATATTAATGTTTGTACTTTGTAGGTTATATTTATTATTGAGATCATTTGTTTGAATATAAATATATTGAAATATTTGTTGGAATGTATGAAATAGATTGAGATGAATTTAATTTTTTTATTAAATATTTGTTATATAAAATGAAATAAAATAATTTCGAGTTTATATTGTGTGTTTTGACAATATGTGTAAAGTGTAAACTGTTCGATGAAATGTCATTGAGAAAAAAAAAATTCGAATTTGGCCTAATTAAATGTCGTTGTGTATTCTATTTAAATGTAAAACTCAGCAATAAGGCTTACTCAAACTTGGACCATTTTTATTCAAAAAATAATATATATATTGTAGTTAAATACTAATATTTGTACTTTGTAAGTTATATTTATTATTGAGATCATTTGTTTGAATATAAATATATTGAAATATTTTGTTGGAATGTATGAAATAGGTTGAGATGAATTTAATTTTTTTATTAAATATTTATTATATAAAATGAAATAAAATAATTTGATTTTATGTAATCAAAATTCAAACCCGCTCTAATTAATAATTTTTTCCAAGAATAGATCAAATCATCAATTAGAACAGCCAGAAAGGGAGAGATCAACTCATCCTACAAGTATTAGTACGGATCACATCATGAAGTATTAATAATGGAACGTCGTGGTGTTAAGGAACCAAAGCATAATTAGGTGATAACATTAATACCATCCAACACCTTTAGTTACAAAGTTATTGAAATACAACGGGAATCGGGATGCCACACTTTAGTTACAAAGTTAGGCAAATGAGAAGTGAAACTATCTACTACTTATATTATTCCAAAAATGATCACATATGACATAAACACATACATATATATTATATATAGAGAGAGAGAGAGAGAGAGAGATTAATTAGGAATTAGCAAAGCCAAAACAACTTATAATGATTAGCATAAAACTAATATGGATCATTACAGGTAAGCGTGAACCCTCTGGCCTCTCCTATAATTGAGATAATTATATTGATCTATGCCTTACATGCTTGGCAGCTTGCTAGTTGCTATGTTCCAATTTTCAAACATTTTTTTCCAAGTAATTTTCAAACACTTTTCAGAGTATAAAAGCTTATAAATTTATAATTACATCATTGAAGGCTCTAATGTGCCTTGTTTTGTTTCTAGAGTATTTATTTTCTCTCTTTTCCATTCCAGTTGTTTGCCATTAAAAACCATCACCATTCACCAAACAAGATGCATATATTCAATTCCACAAGTTTTTTTTTTTTCAGAGAAAATTACATTATACTAGGTCAGGACTTCAAACTTTGATTGTAATGGTTGGATGATTTCTTGATAATTAAATAAATTTGTGTGTAAACACTTAGATAGAAATATTTTACTTATAAAAAAATACTTTAAAACAAGTCATGATTTCTGTATTCAGTACAAGTCATGAACTTTCACCTAATAACAGTTTCCTAATATTGTATTTTGCCACACTATAACATTATAATTTTTAGGAATTTACTAACATTTTTTATATTATTATACTTGAATTCTAGGTCTACAATTACAAACAGATGGATCCCTCACGCAGTGCTAGTGGGACTCCGACTCCCCATGAGGCTCCGAATCCAGATGGTAGGACTCCTTCGGCGCTCCACGCTGCAGCTGCGAGCCGTAGTCGGCTACCCTTCACTCGAGCACAAACCTCGTGTGCTAGCTGTGGATTTTTACTTCCAATCGACATAGAATTGGAAGTGGAAGATCCCGACCAGTTTATGGAGTCTGGGCCTTGGGGACGATCCGATTCAGGATCCGGATGTACCAGTACACCCTGCAGCTGCGAGGCCACCCCGTCCACGGTCAAATAAAAAAAGATCGTGGACATGGAAACATTTTGAGAAGTTTGAGGGTGGAGATCCCCAGAACCCACGGGCTGAGTGCAATCATTGTGGCGCTCGAGTTGTGTGTCATTCAAAAATGCAAGGCACTTTTTGCCTTTCAGCACATCTAAACGGTTGCAAGCGCTACCAAATAGCGAAGGGGATGGCATCAAGAGGTTAGTGTCTTGCTTTATATGCTACTTAGTTTTGTGATTATGATCCTATTTAATTTTCATTTAAGACTAATATTAGTAATAAATTATCAAATACAGACGCAGGTGGGTCTCAGACTAATCTTAGCTACGAGACTTCTACAGCCACTGATGGGACAGGGACACAGATAAGGAATCTAGTTGTCCCTCAATACAGTGAGAAGATGTTTCGTGAAGCGCTTGCGAGGATGATTATAAAAGATGAGATGTCCTTTACCACGGTTGACAAGGATGGGTTCCGGTATTTTGTGAAGCTGCTTGAACCAAGATTTCCAATCTCATCCCGTTATACAGTGATGCGAGATTGTATGAAGATGCATCCGAGGGAAAAGACAGAAATGAAGAAGATGTTCTCCACCACTGGCCAGAGAGTGTCATTTACGACCGACACATGGACGTCGGTACAGAATACCTCATACATGTGTATCACAGCACATTACATTGATAGTGAGTGGAATCTTCAAAAAAAGATTATTGGATTTAAAGAAATAGTTGACCATAAGGGTGCATCGATAGGAGCGGAGATGGATGATTGTTTGGTTGATTAGGGCATCCAAAAAATATTATGCGTTACAGTTGACAATGCCGGTGCAAATGAGACCGCCATCGAATGGTTTATCCGAAATATGAGGGCGAGAAAAGATGTGATTAAAAATCACCAGTATATCCACATTCGATGCACTGCTCATATAATCAACCTTATTGTTGGTGAGTCCTTCTAGTTTTAATTTTGTATTTTGTATTTTAATATTTTTATGATTAAAGTCTTTGAAAATAGTACCATTTTTTTAATTATTATGATAATTAGATATTTTTCAATGATGAAACAGCTAAAGGGTTGGAAAATGTAGACGACTTTATCAAGAAAGTCCGCAACATTGTGCGGTACGCGAGGGCTTCTCCCCAAAGGCTACAAAAGTTCAAGGCAATAGCAGAACAGGTTGGGATTGAGTCTTCAAAGATGTTGTGCCTGGATGTTTCCACTCGATGGAACTCCACATATCTGATGTTGGATGTGGCACTAAAGTACCAGAAGGCATTTGAGCGGCTGGAGATTGAGGATGGAGGTTTGAGGTATGCCTTACTGGAGCCTGATGGAAGGGGACTTGGTCCGCCAGACAACATCGATTGGCAACATGCATCCGAGTTTGTCACATTTTTACAAATCTTTTATGACATCACGATGCGGGTTTCTGGATCTGCATATGCGACGGCAAACATGTGGTTTAGCGAGATCTCCATGCTACCCCACCACTTGAAAGAAGGTTGTGCTGACCCGAGTGGATTGTTATCTGGTATGGCATCACAGATGCAGTCCAAACATGATAAATATTGGGGGCAAGTTGAGAAGATAAATAGATTATTGTTCATAGCGTCGATCCTCGACCCCCGATTGAAGTTGGCAGTGGTAGAATGGTGGGCAACAGAGGTTCTCAGGGCAGTGAAGGCTAAGTCGTTTATCACAGCACTCAAGGCAGATTTGAACGAGTTGTACACCCATTACAGTGCCAGTAGTCCTGCTTCATCCTCACGAGCCATGGGTACCTCACGTTCGAGTTCGAGCTCAGGACCAGCCACAGATGCTCGTTCGAGTCAGGCCAGTGTAGCCAGTCGATCCCGAGGCTTCAACGTCATGACGTCGTTTCATGCACGGTCAACGAGAAATCCATTGCAGTGTACAAATGAGGTTGAGCGATATTTACTGGCAGAGGTTGAGGAGCCTAGTGAGGAGTTTCAGATCTTGATTTGGTGGAGAGCTAATTCACCCAAGTACCCGATTCTCTCTCGCATTGTTTGAGATGTACTAGCCGTTCCTATCACTACGGTTGCATCGGAGTCGGCATTTAGCACTGGAGGTCGGGTGTTGGATGCCTACCGGAGTTCATTGTCACCGTCAACCGTGGAGGCCCTCATTTGCACACAAAACTGGCTCAGTGATGTACCTACTGGACTAGAGAGTATTGGCATCGATGCCATGAATTACAGACTTGAGTCAGGTAAAGTTAAATTATTTTATTTAATTCTTTTTAAATGATTAAAGTAACAAAGTTTATATAATTATTAAATTATTTCAATAATCTTTTTTATAATTTCATTTTCATAAATCTATTTAAATTTTAATTTATACTGTTTATGATTTTACATATTTAGTTATCAACCCTACCATACTTGCCGATGACTGATGGAGCAACTATCGATTACGTATATTTTTTCTCTAATTTATAGTTACTTGTTTCATGTTTGGTTTATTTTTATTTTTTTTATATATAATAATACATTTTATTTTTATCTTAATCTCAGGTACGATTGCGTATAAGTTCCAACAAGGCAACAACAAACTACTTTGCTGCAGCAATTATTATTATTATTATTTTGTAATATCGATACGGGTCCCAACCGTCCCATTGAACCAGAGTCATCAGACTATCAGTGATAATTTAATTTATATTTTGTATTATTTTTTGTATTAATAGTCTAGAGTCCTGTACTATTTTTTGTATTACTATTTTTTGTATTATGTTATAACGCTATTGGCTGGCATTAGCATTGTAATTACTACTTAGTACTTTGTATTTTTTGTTTAATTGTTTAAGACTAATTAGTACTTAGTAGTGAAAACTGAAACTTGAATAGATCAATAGTTGTGGCTTGTGGGCCTTGTGGCAACTCAATTGAATCTAGTATCTAAATACTCAATTCTCATATCAGTAAATTCATCTAAAGTCAAAACTTATTTACATATGAGATTTTAATTCAACATTTCTTTATATACGAAATTCATAAATTTTTAAAATTTTATAATTATATCTAAATTTATTATAATATTAAAATATATTAAAATTCATTTTAGATAAATCTCATAAAACTTATTTTATTATCTTAATTTATTTTTATTTATTAAAAAAAATTTATTCTATCTCAAATCAGCTTCAACCATTAAACGCAGTTACGCAAGTTAAAATATAAAAAGTTACTTCCTAATATCCTATCCATGTGCGCCGCGCGGTAAACCTAAAGAGATTATGCGAGAAACTCAAATATTTGGCTCCATTATCAAAGATCGTGCACGTCAGACAGCTGTATGACTGATGGATTGATTACTTGCCAGTTGCCAAGGCCCAAGTCTACCATACATGTTAATTGTTAAGTAAGCACGGTCAACTTATTTCTTCACAAAAAATACATCTCAATTGAACAAATGAGCTCATATAGAATTAGTATGGCCCAATTGGGATCATTTAGTTTCAGAATGAGTGTAATTTGGCCCATACCGAACTCGCTGAAGGAATCAAAATCGGAGTTTCGATCGGAGTTCGGAATTCCGAACTTCCGATCGGAACTCCGATCAGAATTCGGAATTCCGAACTCCGATCGGTGTCGGCCTCCGACAGTGTTTCAGATTCGGAGTCGGAATACTTTTTTGACTCCGATGATTGTCAGAGTTGGAGTCGGGAACTCCGAACTCCGACAATTTCGGAGTCGGAGCACACCCCTACCTCCAACAGCTACAAGTTTTTAAAATGTTTATCTTTAAAGACCTTATAAGCTACCAATGAATAAGGCCCCTTTAGCAATTTTCATCCCTGTATTGCTAACATGGCATTGTTAAAGTACTCTAAGTCTCTGAACCCCAAACCCCCTTCCTTTTGCTAACCCAAGACTCCTTCATTGCTTCCAATGAATTCATTTCTCTTGTTATAACTGGCCTCCCAGAACCTTGCCATCAGTGCCTCGATCTCCCTACATAACTTCTTAGGCAACTGAAAAACATTCATTGTATACGTGGGGATTGCTTGCAAAACAGTTTTGATAAGTACCTCCTTGCCTACTCTATACAAAAAGCTTTTTTTTTTCTTCCTAGTTTTGTATCTTCAACCAAACTCTTTCCTTTATGCTTCGAAAAGCATTATATCTTGATCTGACAACTATTTGTAGAAACCTCAAATATGTCTCGTAACTATCACAAACTACTACCCTAGCCTATTGAGATATTCTCCCTCTCACATCAATAGGTGTGTTGGCACTAAAGAATATAAATGTTTTATCACTGTTAATAACAACTAGATTTGTGACAAGATCAAATTGATAAAAAAAAAAAAAAATCCATTACAATATCTAAAAATGATAGAACCCAAGTTCTTATCAAATATCCAATTAAAACTAAATTACATTCCAATACAATTGATATAATTAAAACAATAAAAAGTACTAAGTAAATGAAATTAATTGCAAACAAACAATACCATAAAACCTCCACATTGTTGAATGTGTAGCAGCTATTCTAAGAAGCATTTGGGTCAGAAGGAATGCTTTAATCTTTGAGGGTAGGTTTGACAAACCAGATCATATGCATGTAGTTCATAAAGCTTTGACGACAATTGATGATTATAAAGCTGCTCAAACAAAACCACAGTTGTTGCAAGTTTATGCAATTTCAAGAGAGCTAACTACATGGAGAAGGTTTGATATGAATCAACTGAAAGTTAATTGGGATGGAGCAATGAACTCAAAGATGAAGAAATCTAGGTTGGAAGTCATTATCAGAGATGAAAATGGAGAAGTTCAAGTAACTTTATGTGCAAACATAGAGGCAAAATCACAACCCTTCGTTACTGAAGCAATATCTTTGAGGAGTATATGTTTCTCTATATTGAGTTGGGCTTCTCAATGTACTATTAGAGGTGATTGCAAGGAACTAGTTACTACAATTTCAACATCTGCAACAGATAATTAAGAGGCAGTTATTGTGATTCATGATATTAAGCAGTTGATATATAACAACCGTTGTGGCAGGTTTACTTCAATTATAAAAAAAAAAAAAGATTACTTCAATTATAGAGAAACCAGCAAAGTAGCTTATATGTTGCTTAGTATGCACTATCTTTAGAGGGAGAACATATTTGGATGGAGAAATGCCCCATTCATGTATTGAATGATATGATGCACAACCAATGTAACTGATGTTTATTAATAAAGCCTCCACATTAAACATCATCCGTATTTAAAAATGAGTTAATATCATGGTTTAAATATTTACTAAATGAAAAATGTAAGTTCAATATGTGGGTTATACATATCAATTATGGGAGAATGCATTGACATGTAATTGGTATTACTATTAAAATGATTCTAATCTAATTAATCTGATTTGACTTGGACTCTAGTTCACAAACTAGTCCATTAAATTTCACAAAAATCTTCTTGAGTTAACACACTGTGTAAAAAATGACCTGCCTTTCAAAACAGTATTGCAACCAAAATCGTAGACTAATCACCTCTAAGACTAGAAATTCATGTTGTCTATCGGGTTTGAAATATATTTTACTATTCATGTAAGAACTTTGTTTATTCATATCCATGCATTGTTTGGTATTCTAGTTAGGATGTTAAGAGAGAACTATAACATGGACATGAAAGGGAAAAACATAAAAAAAAAATCAAGAAAATAAAAAATGAGCATTAAATGAAGAAACATACTCAAGAATTCAAGAAAATCAACAATGAGTTTATTTCAAGAAAAACTCAACCACCCTTCAATACACTAAGAAACTTCCTTAAGCTTTCATATATCCCATCTTCCCTCGCGTTTACCTTGTATACAATAAGACATAGTAAAACACCTTGTATTACTAAATGGTGCAAAACATACTTTTTAACACCTTTGTACAAAGGCTAAACCCAATACAAAATGCACCCAGACTAAGCCCATTACAAAAATGCCCCGTATCAATTTATTCGAACTACACTGTTTTATTTATTCAAGTGCATCGTTTCATCCTCAATTTATTTTTCCATTTAATCCCTCTTCTATATAAAAACCCTATTCTATACAAAATCCTCTTCCCACAACTATAAATTGTCCTCCTTTAACATAACATTCTCTCCCTTTCAATAAGCCTTGACCACAAGGATCAGTACTAAGCTCCCTCTATTAACAAAAGTTTGCCCACAATGTAAAGGTAAATTTCTCTGAATTTCCACAAAAACTCCCACGTGCTATCCTCAGGAAGAGTTCTACTACAGTGAGTCAAGACTTCAATCATTGCATGATTGCCTACTTTCCTCACATGCCTCATCAACATAGCTTGAGATTCTAGTTGAATTTTGCCTTCCTTGTCAACAGGTGGTAAGGTTAGTAGGGGAGTTATATGTTGTCCAAATTTCTTCGTTAGGCAAGGCATTAAAAATAGGATGTATCTTGGAAGATAAAGGCAAATCCAATTTATTGCTACAGAACCAACCTTAGCTACAACCTGAAAAGACCCATAATAACGAGGAGCCAACTTCGAATTTTGTTTAAGGGCTACTATTTTATGTTTATAAGGATATACCTTTAGAAAAATCCAATCACTCTTATCAAATCTCCTATCAATCCTCTTTTGTCAGCAAAGAATTTCATTCTCTGTTGTGCCTTCAACAAACCCTCATTCAAGAATCCCATTACCTGTTCTTTTGTTTGTAACTGTTGATCCACAGCCTCATTAGCTATTGTTCCATGAACATGTTGGAAAAATAGAACACGAATAGAGATTGAAAGAGAAGAACAGTGAGGCAATTGTTAATCTATCTCTTAGACAAATATTGCTTCCCACTCGTATAGAATTCTGCAAAAGGGAATAAAAAATAATTCTATCCTCGGGAATCAACACTATTTATATAGTGTACAGATTGTAAATTTTGAACACTAACCTTTTGAACAAATAGATGTAATAGCAGCAGATATAACGTTTCGGTTTAATTGAATGCGACAATTATTATCTGAAGATGTACAAAATAACTTTAACTAACAGTTAATCATAACTATAAAAAATGTAATCAAACATATCATTACGTTTAATAAAATAATTATGTCACTTGTAACAATGCGTCTATATGTCGCGCGCGCGGATGTGTGAGTGCGATCAGTGTTTCGCACTGGGTGACACTTCCAGAGTGTGTCTACCCTTTTGTTTATTTTATGTATAGTGAAATATATTCACTTATAAATCATTAAAGAATTTACTGTCTAACAAAAACCAATGTGGGATTAATAAAAAATACATTAGAGAAAATTTCAAAAAATAGATAATTTTAAAATTTGGATAGATTATTTGAAATAATATTTGAAAATTAAATTTGAAATAATCTAACAGAACATAGGATAACAATCTCGGTAGTGCTAGCCATATAATACCTCAAATGGAGATAGACCAATAGAAGAGTTTAATTGTGGTGTTGTAACACCATTCAGCCATTGGCAACCATAAGCTCCAATCCGTGGGACTCGATCCACAATAACACCTTAAGTAAGTCTTAACATACTCATTGAGGGTGTCAATTTGACCATCAATTTTTGGGTGGTACACACTGATGGCCAGGGTATTATTTTGGAGGTGGAATAACTCTTTATAGAAAGAACTTTTAAAAATGGGATCTCTATCAAAAATCATAGTTAGGGCAT
The DNA here is from genome assembly GCA_036559045.1 of Platycarya longipes. NCBI lineage: Eukaryota > Viridiplantae > Streptophyta > Magnoliopsida > Fagales > Juglandaceae > Platycarya > Platycarya longipes. Next base: position 45,589,350 of record CM071798.1, on the reverse strand, counting down.
ACCGTGGAGTTTGAAAACTCCAGAGAAAAATGCTTGTGCAACTCTCACTACTTAAAAGGATAAGCCTAAAAAAGGGGGAGTGCTTAAACCTTCAATGAAATCAATTGAAACATCTATCCAAGGAAAAATAGGGACAAGTAATGGCTTTAAAAGTTCAAATAGATGAATTTTCTTATTTTGAACAGTTTGGCATATATTAAATTCCCTTACAAATTTTCTTATATCTCTATGTGTTCCCTTTCGATAAAACTTCCATTTGGCTCTTTCTTATATCTCCACACATACCATCTAATGAACTTTCTACACTACCCAGTTAATTCTAGAAATCTGCCCAAAGATTTCCAAGAGTTTGAACCTGGACATTCCAACATGAAAATTATCTTTGCAGGATCAGCTTTCACTCCAACCCCTTATATGAAATGCTCCAAATAATCCACCTCAATCACTCCAAACCGACACTTTGACATCTTAGCATATCATTTGTGTTTGTCTATTGTGCTCAAAACAACTCTCAAATGCTCCAAATGCTCAGAACAATTCTTGCTTTAGACCAAAATGTCATCAACGAACACAAGTACAAATTTTCTGAGAAAGGGCTTAAAAGCATCATCATCAATCCTTGAAAGGTAGTTGAAGCATTAGTGAGCTCAAAAGGAATCACTAAAAATTCATAAGAATCCTTTGGGTCCTAAAAAGGTCCTAAAAGTTGTCTTTAAAACATCTTCCTTAACTCTAATTTGGTGATAACTAGATCTCAAATTCAATTTAGAAAACATTTGAGCTCCAAATGGTTCATCCAACAATTCATCTATAGCAGGAATGGGAAAAATGACTTTTATAGTCTCTTTATTCAATGTCTTATAATCAACACACATCCTCCAACTACCTTTCACTTTTCTAACCAAAAGAGTTGGTGAAGAAAAAGGGCTCTCACTTGGCCTTACAACTCCGAACTTCAGTAGGTCTTGTACAATTTTTTTAATCTCAGTTTTTTGATAAAATGAAAACCTATAAGGCCTCACTGAATTAAGTTGAGTTCCATCCTTCAAAATGATCTGATGACCACAGGACTTATTAGGTGGAAAGCCAAATGGTTTCTGAAAAACCCCTTGAAACTCATTCGACAATTCATTGGGTTCCTACTACTGCACTTTCTGCTTACCCTTCTCCTCCACAACTATTATCTGCAATAACCACCCTTCTCTTCTTAATGCTAAAGGCTTAGAAAATAATTGCATTCCACCATAAGTGTCACTTTCACATAATCCCTATAGCTTCACCTCCGTGCCCTCTAACACAAACCGCATAATCATTTGTGTAAAGTCCCAGACAATGGGATCAAAGTTCTTGACCATTGTAATCCAAGTACCATTTCACATCCCCCAAAGGTAACATATGAAAAGAAATGGAAAACTTATTTCCATGAACTTTCATTACAGATGCTTCACACTTCTTTTTACTCAACAACTTTTCTTCATTAGTTACGTTAACTTAAAATAGAGGATCCTCACAAAATTTTAAATTAGCTAGCCTGGCCAATTGCGGGTCAAGGAAATTGTGAGTACCATCCAAATCAACTAAAATAACAAGAAGCTGAGAACCAAGCACACCTTTCAACCTCATAGTATTAGGACTAGGGAACCTTAAAATAGCATGAATTAAAGTTTCCAATTCATCGTTATACTCTATTGATCCCACTGCCTCCACCACTTCCTGCATATTTTCCATCTCTTCTACACACTTTTATCATTCTCCACTTTCAGCAAGTATACTTTGGGTATCTTACAAATATGAGAGGGGAACCACTTTTCTTCATAGTGGTAAAACACACCCTTCCTTCTCTCCTTATCCATTTGTACAAAAGATATTTGAGAATTGTCATCAATATTTCCCATAGAAAAAATTGAAGTACCCTCCTCAAACTCAACACATATTCTTTTTATATTTTTACTAACCCAAAAATAACACTTAAACTAATGACATTTACCATTTTTACAAGTAATTTGATCTCATCTTTGAGACCACTAAAAAAAACTCAATTCGGTGCTTATTTGGAACTGTGGTAGGAAATACAGATTTTTAAAATAATACTTTAAATTGTAGAGCTTATTAAAAAGTTCTATATTTCAAAAGTTATTTACTATTTGATACATATGTACTACAATTGCTTTTAGATAACGGCTTTAGTTTGGTGCTTTTTAAAATAGTAGACTTTCAACTTTTTTTTAGGTGATTAAAACATTTTTTTATAAATTTACCAAACATATCATTTTTTTTTTGTTTAAAAGAGCTTTTAAGTAGTTAAAAGCACTTTTCAAACTTCTAAACTCAACCCCAAACCAATTCTTATATTTCTTAGAAAGTCCTTTAAGTCTGTTAGACAGCCTTTCAAACTGGGTTTTATACAAAGCCATAGATAACATTTACTTAAGCTTTGTCAGGACTTCCATTGAATCATCATAGACCATGGGCCAAATCTAATCATCAAAGCCTTCACAAACGATTCCTAACACTGTTGTCCACCATCAACAACATATTGGTACCACGTCAGGGCCTTCCCTTCCATATGATAAAAAGTCATCAAAAGCTTCAAAATAAGAGGGGTGTGGTGATACCAAAAATACTAATTAGCCTTAAAAATCCACTGAAAAGGATTTCCACGATCTAAATGTGGAACAATTTAAGCTAACTCCTATAGGCAAATAACTACAATTATTGGTTATTTCATATTAGTTATAGGTGAACATACATGTTGATTCTCAATTAATGTTTTCATCATATCAGTCGGTCTAACCTATCAAAAATAATATGGATAGATTTTTGCTGATCATCCAACTGGCACTGTATTGCTTCTTGATTGATTCGTCTCTTGATGGGCCTTCACAGTTGCTGCTCTGGTATTTAGCCATGAGAGGATCATTTAACTCTGATACCAATTATAAGGAGAGAACTAGAACATGGACATGAAATGAAGAAGAAAAATCAAGAATGGGTTTATTTCAAGGAAAACTCAACTAGACATGAAATAAAAAAACATAATGAAGAACTCAAGAAAATCAAGAATGAGTTTATTTCGAGGAAAACTCAACTTCCCTTCAATACATTGAGAAACTACTTCAAGTATTCAGATATCCCATCGTAAACTCTGTCTTGAAAGGCCTTGTGGTACTAAATGGTAAAAAACACATCTTTTAACACCCTTTTACAAAGGCTAAACGCAAAACAAAATGCGCATAGACTAAGAGCATGTTTGAGATTGAAGTAAAAAATATAACTTTTAACTTTAGGGCTTATAGCTTATAATTTAAATAATAAACTCTATATTTTAAAAGTTGTTTATTGTTTGGTAAACATGTATTTAAAGTGCTTTTAAAGTTAGTTATAATAATTTTTTCAAAATATACAGTTATCCACAAAAGTTTTTTTTATAAAACTCTAATTTGGTATTTTTTGAAAAAGCTAATTTTTAACTTTTTTTAACCTACTAAAACAATTTTTATAAAGTTGCCAAACATATTATTTTTTATTTAAAAGTACTTTTAATTTCTTAAAAACATTTTTTAACCTTCAAAATACAACCCCAAACAGGCTCTAAACCCATTACAAAAATGCCTCTTATCATTTTATTCGAAGTGCACCGTTTCATCCTTACATTATTCTTCCATTCAATCTATTCTATTCAAAAACTCTCTTTCTGCAACTTTATTAATTGTCTTCCGTCCACATATAACATAAGAGATGATTGAAAAATGAGATGAGATGAGAACTTTGTAAATAGTAGTAAAACAATTTGTAAATAGTAGTGAAATAGTTCGAGGCCTTGTTTGGATTAAGAAAGTATCTTTACTTATCTCATCTCATTTCATCTAATTTGTATTATAAATCTTCAAAAATTATAAATAAAATTTAATAAACAATTCAACAGTTTCAAATTTCAAAATAAAAATAATAGTAAAAAATAACAATCTAACAATATTTTATTTAACTTCAACTTTCATCTCAACTCACTATCCAAATTTTCCTTAATATTTTATGAAGTTTTGAAAAATGAGAGAAACAAATTGAAGAAAAAATATTATAAAGTTAATATATTGTTATAACATTAATTTTTAATATTAATTTTATTTTGTGATTTGAAAAAATTAATTACTTTTTATAGTTTTGAAAAATCGTAATGATTAATTTGAAAATGTTATAACCATTAGTTTGAATGATGTTTGGAAATAAAATGAGATGAGATAGGATGGAATGAGACCAAAATAGTTTTCGAACATCTTCTTAGTCCGTTCATTAATCAATTTTTGATGAGTCAATTATAACATATTATAATACATAAAGGTAATAATAAACCTCTAATGATTTTATAACTTATTTAATAATTAACCATGAAAACATGTGAATTAATTAAAAAGGATTTTAATTTTGACAAAAAAAATTGATTTAATATATATTTTTTGATACATTTGAGAAGGTTTCAAACTCCAACTTTATAAATAGTGGGGCATTCAGAATGACGACGACTCAGGTGTGGAATTTAATGGGATGGGTTAAGTTTAAAGAGATGGGCGAATAGAAATACTTGATTGAATTCCAATTTCTTGCTGATAAGGAGAGAGTAATGAGTGATGTCCTTGATTTTTTTATAGAAACCTTATATCAATGCAAAAAATAAACGAAACAACCCCTTTAAAAGGAACAGCTTTTCTATCTGAACCTTTTTGGGTTCAGTTGTATGGTTTACCTTTAGCGATTATGAATGAAGATATAGGTAAAGATATAGCTATTGTTGTAGGCCACGTTATAAAAGTAGAATCTGATGTAGATGGATTGGCTTGGGGAAACTGCCTTCGAGTTAGGGTGGTAGTGGATATGTCTAAGCCCCTGTTAAGGGGTAAATGGATTCAATTGGAAAACAAACGGTACTGGATGACAGTTTTATATGAAAGACTCTAAGCGTTCTGCTTTAAATGTGGGATCTTAGCATGCAAAGGTAGAAAATGTAGTAATTAGAGAGAGGGAGACTCTGATGATGAAGAAAACACGAATCAGTTTGGGGTGTGGTTGAGAGCTCAGCCAAGAAATGCTAGGGTCTTTTAGACAAGAAAATATAGGGGTAGGGAGGAGGCGAGGAAAGAAGGGGTTTATAAGAAAACTAAAGACCATGAAGATGAGCAGGGGAGACAGTTAGCACCAAAACCTCCAAATGATAGTAAATGGGGTAAACAGAGGAGTCTAAAAATTAGAAATGAGTTCGAAGATTGGAAAAAAGAGGAGGAGGAAGAAAAAATGTTGAGCAGTGGATTGATAAGAGAACAAAGGGAGTTGAATGCAGAACTGAAACAACTGGTGGAGACAGAGGAGAATGATGATATGCTGGCCAACCAAACAATTGAAGTAGTAGAAGAAATAAGCAAGAAGATGGCAACTTGGAAGAGAGGGCCAGGGGTGTGAGTAGTTCAAGCAATGTAAACCAGCCTGGAGGCTGCAAACTGTCAGGTAAAAGAATAATAGCAGAAACTGAGATGAATTTTAAGAAATTGAAGAGACAAACATAGGAAGGTAATGTGGCTCACAGCATAAAAGATTCTAAACTAGTGGAGGTTGCTTGTCAGCCCCACCTAAAGCAATGATGGGGATTTCCTGGAACTGTATGGGACCTAAGAATCCCTTTATAGTTATAAAGCTGAGAATGCTTATTCAATCAAAAACTCCAGCTTTTGTCTTTCTTAAAGAAACTAAGTGTGGTCGTTCAAAACTTGAGAAATTCAGGAATAAGATGGGTTTTGACGCCAGTTTTGTGGTGGATAGTGTAGGGCAAAGTGGTGGAATAGCTTTTTTGTGGGATAATAGGTATGATTTCTCTTTAGAAAACTACTCCCAACACCACATTTCCCTCTAATATTTTGATGAAGACCAGAAAATAGCTATTTTGATCTCGGGATTCTATGGATACTCAGAAACAAGTTCTAAACATCTTAGTTGGAATCTTTTAAAGAAAATGAAGCTTGTAGGTAAGACTCCATGGCTTTATTTTGGAGATTTTAATGAGATATTATCCCAAGATGAGAAGGTAGGAGCAACAGACAGATTGAACAGGAATATGGAACAGTTTAGGCAATATATTGACCACTGTGGACTAAGTGACCTTGGCTTTGAGGGCATAAAATATACTTGGAGTAATAAGAGGGAGGGACAACATTTTACTAAAGAGAGACTTGATAGAGTATTGGGAAATCTGGACTAGATTGAACTTTATGAGGAATATAGTCATGAAAAATGCAAAGATCTTATTCAGGCAACCTAGAACAGCCAGGTATTGAGGTTAGAAAATAGAATCAATATGATTCAAGGTAAGCTGGAACACTGCAGGAAATTCCTCAATCATTGGAATCAAAACTCCCTCAAAAAGAATGGAAAGAATTACAAAAAAAGATGAAGAAGCTAGAGGATATTTAGAAAAATGATCTTGGAGATAGGAAGGAAGAGGTGTTGCGCTTAAAGAGGGACATTAATAGTTTCTTAACAAAGGAGAATAAAATGGAAGCAAAGAGCAAAGCAGGTCTGGTTGAAAAGTAGAGATAGGAACGCTTGATTCTTCCACAATTTTGCAAGCCAACAAAAGAAGCAAAATGAGATTAAGGAAATTACAAAGGATGATGGGACAGAGACAGCAAATCAGCATGAGGTGATCGAGGTATTTAATCAATTTTATCTTGAGCTTTTTTCATCTCAGTCCCCTAGAAACATTGATGAATGCTTGTGTAATATTAACACTATAGTTTCTGATGATATGAATAATTTTCTGTCTTGTAATTATTTTGAGGAAGAAATTAAGAATGCTTTTTTTCAAAAGAAACCAATGGGGTCCCTGGGACTTGACGGTTTCCCTTCTATTTTCTACCAAATCCAATAAAAAATAGTAGGTAAAGACATTATAAAAGTTGTTTCTGACATTTTTAATGGTGGTGATAGTGTGGTAGATATAAATGAGATGTTTCTAGTCCTTATCCCCAAGGTAAAGAAGCCCAGCAGGGTCTCTGATTTTTGACCTATTTCCTTATGCAATGTCATTTATAAAGCGGTTTCTAAAACCATCGCTAATAGGTTAAAATATATTCTCCCCTAGATTATCTCTCCAAATTAGTGTGCCTTTGTATCTGAGAGACAAATCCAAGACAATGTGATCATTGCCTTTGAAGCCCTTCACACAATGGAAATTAGAGGAAAATGAAAACAAGGTCATATGGCCATTAAACTTGACATGATTAAGGCTTATGATCGAGTGAAATGGGTATTCCTTAGAAAACTTTTGGAGAAAATGAGATTCAACATGAGGTGGGTTGACATGGTTATGAACTGTGTGACTACTGTCAAGTATTCCTTACTTATAAATGGTGTTCCTCAAGACCAAACTCTTCCTTCAAGTGGGATTCGTCAAGGAGATCCAATTTCCCACTATTTATTCTTTCTTGTGGCCGAAGTTCTAACCTCTTTAATTATTAGAGCAGAAATGGTAGGAGATATCCATGACTTTCAGATAAGCAGAGGCAACCCTAGTGTGAACCACTTATTTTTTACTGATGATAGCTTGATTTTTTGTAGAGCTATAGCTAGTGAATGGGCTGCTATTAATTTTCTGTTGAACTTGAATGAAAATGCATCTAGACAGCAAATTAACAGAGAAAAATCCTCAATTTTTTTCAACAACAATACTAAGAAAAAAACCAAAGATTATTTATTGAGTATTGTTGGGACTAGGGCTACAATCTCTTATGAGAATTATGTGGGCCTACTTGCTTTGGTTGGTAGAGCAAAATTTAGAGCCTTTAAGGATGTACTTGACAGGATAAGGGGAAGGATTAGTAATTGGAAGACAAAGTTTCTAACCCATGCTGGTAAAGAAATTTTACTGAAAGCAATTGTGCAATCCATTCCCACTTATTGTATGGGGGTTTGTAAACTTTCAAAAAATTTAGTAAAGGAGATCAACAAACTCATGAAAGATTTTTGGTGGAATTTTATGGAAAATGAGAGGAAAATGTACTAGGTGAGCTAGAAACAGATGGGGAAAGCTGAAGGGGATGGAGGTCTCGGATTTAGGGATGTGGAAAGTTTTAATTTGGCATTATTAGCTAAACTTGGAGAATTCTTCATAATCCCAACTCTCTAGTGGCCCAAATTTTTAAAAGTAAATATTTTTCATCTTCTGAATTTCTTATGGCTAAAATAGGTGCTAGACCTTCTATTATTTGGAGAGGAATTTGTGCTGCTAGGAAGTTTAGAGCACTGACATTGGATTAGTCAAAAGTTTTCTTCAAAAAGTACAAGTTTTGCACACAACTCAAAAAATTTTCTTCATATTTGATCAATTGTGGCAAAAATTTTGAAGAAACTTTTGAAGATACAATTTATTTTTGAAGAAGAAAGATACTTTTATTCCCTTTATGTATTTTTTTTTTGCCATAATTGATCAAATATAATGAAATTTTTTTGAGTTGTGTGCAAAACTTTTACTTTTTGAAGAAAATTTTTGATTAATCCAATGCTAGTGCTCTTATAATGGAAGGATCTATGTGGAGGGTACGTAATGGGGAAAACATCAATGTGTGGAGGAGTAAATGGATTCCAAATCCCTTATCATATAAGATTTAATCACCCAGGAGACTTTTACATGCTAACACTCGAGTACAAGATCTTATTAATGGAGAGACTAAGCAGTGGAGGCTTGATTTGTTGAAAGTAGATTTTAATGAGGAAGAATGTGACTTGATTTCTAGAATTTCCATTAGTTTGCATGGAGAATAGGATCAATTGATAGGGAACGTGAATAAAAGTGGTTTGTTTTCTTTCAAATCTGCTTATCACAAGCAGCTGGAAATTTTTGAAAATGAAAAATGGTCAATCCTTTACTTTGGGGCAAGACAAGGTGATGTGAAAAAAATTATAGTCTCAATTTGCCGAGTGTAGCTAAAGTTTTTGTTTGGAAAGCTTGTTTAAAATCTCTCCTTACAAAGCTTAACTTGTATAAAAGAAAAGTGATAGATTTTCCTGTATGCCCAATATATAAGAATGGAGAGGAATCGGTCAACCATGTTTTATGAAGCTGTAATGCAACAAGAGATGTTTGGTGTCAAAGTTCTCCAAAGATTCAGAAAAATGACCAGCTCTAAAGGTGATTTCAGAGACCTTTTTGAATATATTAGTTTAAATTGTAGCTCATAAATTGTGGAGAATTTTTCTGTTATAGCCTGAGCTATTTGGTTGAGAAGAAACAAGTGGTGCTTTGAGGAAATGTTAATACATCCTAACTAGGTGGTCAAAGATGCCCTAAAATCCTTTGAAGAGTTTAAACTAGCCAAAATAGAGTGTAGGCAGGTTTCTCACAAGCACCAAGAGTCCATATCTTCCTAGCATCCACCTCCAAGAAACTTTGTTAACATAAATTGGGACTCAGCCATTTTTAAAGATAAAAACAGAATTGGGGTAAGACTGATTGCAAGGAACCATGAGGTAGTTGTCTTGGTTACAAAGAAAAGTTCTAAATCTTCCATAATAGACCCTCTTTTTGCAGAAGCGATAGGAGCTTTAGAAGCTGCTAAACTAGCAACAGAGATGAACTATGCCAATGTGATCATTCAAGGTCATTGTTTACAAGTGATCAAGGACCTCTAAGAGAAGGTTGAGCGTGCCGACAGTGTTGGTGTAATGCTTAGGGACACAAAATTAATTCTCTCTTGTATCAATTGAAAACTAAATTTATTTATAGAAATGGGAACAATGAAACTCATTGTCTAGCAAAATTGTCTATGTTACTAGTTAAAGGTGAGTCGAAACTGGTTATTCGACCATGGTTATAAACTCTCTTCATTTCTTCTTTCTAATAAAAATTGAGATTTTCCCCTTTTCATAAAAAAAAAAAAAAAACCTCAAAACTTTAATTTTAGAGTATGGAATTATGCCAATTAAGTCATAGGCCTTTAGCTTATTTAATATAGAAATGTAAAATAGTTCTAAATTATAAATTGATCATTTTCCTATAATTAAAGTCCATCTCTTCAACTTTAATTCGTTAATTAGCATAAAAAATCCTTAATTCTGTATTAGATTCGCGTAGAATTATGAGTGGGTTAAAAATTTGTCAGCACGAGACTCGACGTTTGCTTGCAACCAAATAATTGGAAAAAAAAAAAGAAAACATAAAGGAAACAGAGAAATAAGACAAACAAATAAAAGGTAGCGGTGAATTGGCTTTGATACTGAAACTTTTAGTGTAGGGAATCGGCGTTGGCGTTAAGAAAAAACAACAAAAAGGAATGACGGGTGAGGAAGAGGGCCGCCCGGGTAGTACGGCGAGGATTCTGGCGACGTGCTTGATCGGCGGGGTGGTTGTGGGGGTGTCGCTTTTGGGCTTATCGCAGCTGCCTTTGGGAGTTCGGAGGAGGAAGAAGAATAAACCCGTACGGGTCTACATGGATGGTTGTTTTGACATGATGCACTACGGCCACTGCAATGCCTTGCGTCAGGCTCGTGCCCTTGGTGACCAATTGGTTGTTGGTGTTGTTAGCGACGCAGAAATCATTGCCAACAAAGGTCCTCCCGTCACCCCTCTTAAAGAAAGGTCCCTGCTTCCATTCTCTAATCCCCAATTTTCATTTTTCTTTATCTGCCTTTTGGATTATATCAATTCGGTTGCATATCATATTTTGCTATTTGCCTAATCTTGTTCTCACGTGTATTGATTTATTTATTTTCATGTTGTCGTAGGATGATTATGGTCCATGCTGTGAAGTGGGTTGATGAGGTTATCCCTGATGCGCCTTATGCCATAACTGAAGATTTCATGAAGAAGCTTTTTGACGAATACAACATAGACTATATCATCCATGGTGACGATCCATGTGTTCTTCCCGATGGTACTGATGCTTATGCTCTTGCCAAGAAGGCTGGTCGCTATAAGCAAATAAAGCGCACTGAAGGAGTCTCCAGTACAGACATTGTTGGTTAGAATTGTCTCCTATCTTTATTATGCCTTTGCTGGTTTTCAGATATACCTATGCTTATAAATTTAGTAAGATTATAAATTCGATATGGTAGGGGAAAATGCCAATGAATGTGACAAAAAATTGTCAGAAAGAAAAAATTGGAGCACTTGATTATCATGTAATAATTGTTAAGTTATTAGAGACCTTGCTCACTCAAATGTATTAATTGTTATTAGTTATTAGAGACCTTGACCTCTTATACTGCTGGATTTGGGATCCTTATTTAGAAGAGAAATTCTATATGGAAGCCTTACACCACACAATTCCACCTGATCAACATATGATTTGTAAGTTTTTCTCTTCTGTCTTAATGCTCAAATATGTGTGTGTTTAGATAGAAAGACAAAAACGACAAATCATGTATTGGTTAAGTGGAAGTGTATGGTGTAAGGCTTCCTTGTATTATTTCTCTATTTAGAATTCATTTGATCTCAGAAGTCTAACCTCTTAAAACCAATCTTGAGGACATTAGGCCTGTTCATCTGGGCTGGGTACAACTCGACCCGGTTTAAAATTTTATTTATTTGTTAGTACTTTTAAATTTTTTTTAAAAAAATATTTAAGAAAATTTTGAATCCGGATTCCCAAATCCGGAACCCAGATGAACACCCCTAGAGGACATATAGAGCCCATCTTGTTATGAAGTTGGGGCAATGAAATACAACTACTACCTATGTTCAGAAGTTTTGTGATCACTAATTATGATCTATTTTTTTATAAGGTAAACTTTATTAATAATAAATTAAGGCAATAACATTTATTTTATGGACTTGTCTAAGAAAGATTCCATATAAAATAAGAGACAGATGACTTAATAAAATACTATTGATGCATACTCTCAACCAAAAGGCTACTTGGTTGGCATGTGCCCATGGCCTCTTAGTACTTGGTTGGGTGCTGGTCCAACTTTATAGTTCTAAGCTGTGGGTTAATAGAGAGGATAGCATGGTGTGGACTCTTGCTGCAAATGGTCAGTTTTCAGTTTCTTCTTATTATAAAAATTTACCCAACCATAGTTCTTGTGCCTTTTGTTGGAAAAATATTTGGAAAGTGAAAGTCCCTTCCAAGGTTTTTTTTTTTTTTTGTTGGGTGGTATTTTGGGCAAGGTGTTGACAACTGATAACCTTAGAAGGAGAGGTATATTCATTGCTGATTGGTGTGTTATGTGCAAAAGAAATAGGAAACCTATTAACCATCTATTCCTTCATTGTGATGTGGCTAGATTCTTGTGGTATGAAGTTTTGAGCTGGATCGGATTTCAGTGGGTTATGCCCAAAGAAGTGACGGATTTATTGGCTGGGTGGAAATGTTTTAAGAATTGCAAGAAGGCAAAATTGTTTGGAAAATGATTCCTCCTTGTCTTATATAGTGCGTTTGGCTCGAAAGAAATAGAAGATGCTTCAAAGACAAAGAGTGCTTGTTGAATGATCTTAGGGATTTTTTCTTGAGTACTTTGGGATTTTGGATTAAATCTTTTGTAATGGTTAATGATTTTCAGATTCTGTTTTAGAGTCTTGGGAGGTATTTTTTTGTTTGTTTGATGGAAGTAGGTATTTCCTTTTGTATACGTCCTATGTACTAAGGCTTATGCCTATTTCTTTGGAATAAAATCTTTTATTACTTATAAAAAAAAAGTATTCCGCATGTGAAGGTGCTTATCCTTCTTTGACCACGCTATAGATGTGACATTAGGTGGTCTCTTGGTTGGAGGTGATGATGTTATGGTTGTTGTCAATGATGTGGCAGCAGCAAGAGTGGTGTTCGCAATGTGGCTGTGGCAGCAATGTGGTGATCAGGGATTGGTACGGAAATGAGTGGTGCTGTGATATATATTCTTGATATAATGCTCTGGTCTCATGCCTACTACTAAGTTATTTCTGGTTGAAAAGTGTCCTTATGTTGTTTCAAATATGGTAATTAACATTAGTTTTTCATCTTATTTTCATGATATATGTGCCTTCTCCAATTCCAATGTAAAATATATTCTTTAAAATTTTGTTTCAACCGGTTGACTGAATGCCACATCCTATGCTTGATACCGTTGGATTTACTGTATATAAGATTTTTTATTTCGTAAATTTGTTTGCAGGTCGTATGCTTCTCTGTGTACGAGAGAGAGCCATTAATGAAAATCACAACCATTCTTCCTTGCAAAGACAGTTCAGTCATGGTCACAGCCAGAAATTTGAAGATGGTGGCTCTGGAAGTGGAACTCGTGTATCTCATTTTCTGCCAACATCTCGCAGAATTGTTCAATTCTCCAATGGGAAGGTATGTATTCTGTGTTTGTTGCATGCCTTTCCATGTCTTTTTGTTGAGTCCTTGATCCTTTTATTTGATAAGCAAGTCAAATTTTATTGATAATCAAAACAAGGCATTGGCATTATCATAGTATGCGGAGTATGATATGAATACACCTATTAAGAGAGGGGGAAGAGGTAAAAAGATTCCTGGGTACTAAAATTGGGAATAACTGTCAGCCTGTCACACAATCATAAAGAGTAGTAAAAAATGAAGCATTGAGTTCTTCCAATTTCCTTGACATGTCTTTAAAGTTTCGCTCATTTCTTTTCCTCCATATGTACCGCATCAAACAAATTGGAGTAATTTTCCACAAAATTTCTGTGTGGATTTTCAGATTGCCTTTTCCTGCATGCTAACACATCCACCACCCTTCTAAGCTTTATCCATCCTAGCCCATATAGATTGAGCTTGATCTGATGTGATTCTATCTTTTACATTGGCTGATTCTTCTTGTTTCCTTTGCATAAATTAAGTTGGCATGTGATGCTTTCATGAAAATGTGCTTGATCTATGGCGCAGCTGGCAAATTGGGGTTTCGAACAGGAACAATCTACTGTATGTGATAATGGCAGTTTTGTATCTGTGTGATAGGTGTTTCCTTAAGTCTTTGGGCCGTTTTTGGAAGTTAAAATCTGGTGGTTTTCCATGAAAGTAATTCGCCTCTCACCAATGATGACTTTTAACAGCACCTTCAAATTATTTTGACTCAAGCGGGATGTGGTGGGAAATACTGATTGGTAGGCTTAGGATCTGAACCTAAACACATATTAACATGCTTCCTGTGTGTGTGAGAGGGAGGGAGGGAGGGAGGGAGGTTTCTTTCTTCATAAGTAAGCTCTACTTTTATATCTAGGCTTCTATTTTCTGGAAAGTATTTTTTGATGAGTAAACATTGTTTATGTTAGAAATTATGATAAAGAAAAGACTAGCTTGCTCCTAAAGTTGTCAGGATTAGCTTTTTTTGGACAGAACCAGATTTGTCCAGATCTGGTGTGGTAGAATGCAGTGCCATGGCTACATGTAGCCTTTGAAGGAGTCCAGAGAATAAAAATATTTCTATCCTTGTGGCTCTCAACTAAAGATAGAAATCCTAACATTGACCTGCCCTGAGTCACTCTTCCCCCCACAAATTCTGAGCCACTAGAGAACCATATGTGCTGTAAACCTTAGGTCCCGTTTGTTTTCAAAAAACATCTCATCTCATCTTTTCTCATCTTATCTAATCATTACATCTTTTTCAAATCCCAATACGAAATAATATAGACAATTTAACATTTTCAAATCCCAATACAAAAATCGTATTAAAAAATATATATTATAACAATATTTTATTTAATTTTTCACTTTAATTTTAACTTATCTCATCTCATCTCATTTTATCTCATCTCAATCTCATCTCTGAAAACAAACTAGGCCTTAGAGCTCGTCGATTGTCTGTTCGCAATCCTCAAAACTCCTTCCATTCCTCTCCATTCATATGCACCACCATACATAGATCGGGACCATCTTCCACATAGTTGCTATTTGAGAATTACCTTGGATGCCTATCCAACTTTCCAGTAGATCAAACACCCTTTGTGGCATCACCCAAAGTAGCCCCACTCAAGCAAAGATATCATTCCATAACCTCATGGATACATCACAACGCAATCAAATGGTCCATGGACTCCTCACTTTTCTTGCACTTGTAGCACCAATCCAACACAATGATTCAGCGTTTCCTTTGGTTATTTAAGGTGAGGATCTTCCTTAATGAAGCTTTCCATACAAAGAATGAAGTTTTTTTGGGGTGGCCTTAGTCTTCCATATGTTCTTCCATGAGAATGTATTTGTATTTTATATCATAAGGAACTTGTAGAAGGAACAAACAGTGAGTCTCTCCTTGGATGGATACCAAAGGATCTTGTAAGCTCCTTCATTCACTCTGCTAGCATACACAAGATTGAAGAAATCAGTAAATGTATCAATTTCCCATTCTTGTGCAGCTCTAAGAAAGATGACATTCCATTGAGGGGAGCCACAAGATAGGTCCCGAAGGTTTGCAATTGAAGTCTCCTGCCTCGATTCAATACCATTGATCAATGGGTAAACTTCCTTTAGGGTTCTATCGCCCCACCATAAATCAATGTCTGAATCTAATTCTGGAACAATGCTCAGCAGCAAAGTGTATGCATCAAGATCATATTGTCCATTCTCTTCTAATATGTTTTCAGAGACTCTTTTTGGTCTCCACAATCACTTACCCAATCAGGCCTTATTGAAAACTAATAAATTCCGAATTCCCAACCCTCCCTCATGTGTCAGAGTACAAACCATAGCCCAATTCACCAAATGAAACTTGAAGTCTTCATCCATTCTCCCTATAAGATGTCTTCATCCATTCTCTCTAAATTTTAAATTTGACAATGTGGTTGAAAGATGAAAGTTTTGTTGAGAAAGTGAGAAGTTGGTGGGAATCCTATCATCTTTCTGGTACTCATAGTTTTATCTTGGCTGGTAAATTTACAGAACTCAAAAAGGATTTGAAGAAATGGAATAATAAGACTTTTGGCAGTGTATGAAATAACAAAAAGACCCTTCTTGATCAGCTGAATGCTTTAGAGGCTTTGGAGGTGTCAAATTCTGTCTTTGGAAGATTTGAACAAGAAAAAAGTCATCTTGGCTGAAATTGAAAAACTATCACTCATGGAGGAAATATCTTGGCGGCAAAAATCTAGAATTAGTTGGCTGAAAGAAGGTGACAAATGCACTAAATTCTTTCATAAGATGGCTAGCTCTCACCGTTGGAATAATGCTATTGAAGCTCTTCAGATTGGCAACAATGTGGTTAGTAATAAGGTTGAGATTGAAGACCTTATTGTGAAATATTATGAACAGTTTTTTCGGGAAGAGTTTGCTTGGAGGCCTCAGTTAGATGGTTTTCATTTTGACTCCATCGATCAATTTTCAGCAAGTTGTCTTGAAAGACCCTTGAAGATGAGGAAGTTCTTGATGTGGTCAAGGGTATGTCTAGAGACAAGGCACTGGGTCTGGACGACTTTTCCATGGCTTTTTCTCAAGCTTGTTGGGACATTGTAAAGCACGACATTATGAAAGTTTTTGTTGAATTTCACTACTTCATGAAGTTTGAAAAGAGTCTCAATACAACTTTCATTGCTCTCATTCCTAAGAAAATAGGAGCTGTTGAAATTAGAGATTTTCGACCAATTAGTTTGGTTAACGGGATGTATAAGATCATTTCTAAGGTGTTCGTAAATTGTCTCAGTGTGTTTATGAATAAGATCATCTCTAAATCTCAAAATACTTTTGTTCGAGGCTGTCAAATTCTCGATTCCATTTTAATTGCTCATGAGTGTTTAGACAGTAAACTTAAGTCGGGCCAATCTAGTGTTTTAGTGAAATTAGACATGAAAAAGGCTTTTGACCATGTCAATCGGGAGTTCCTGCTCTATCTTCTTGGGAGAATGGGCTTCGATGAGAAGTGATGTTCCTGGATTCGACATTGTATATCGATGGCCAGATTCTCTATTTTGGTGAATGGAGCACCAGTCGGTTTTTGTAATAGCTCCCATGGTTTAAGGCAAGAAGACCCCTTATCCCCCTTCCTCTTTGTAATTATTATGGATGCCTTGAGTTGTATGATTGATGCGGCTGTATTAGGCGGCTTCATGTCAGATTTCAAGGTTGGTGATGCTTCTTGTGATGGAATCATTGTGTCGGATTTGCTCTTTGCCGATGATACTCTTCTTTTCAGTGTCTCTAATCAAGATCATTTGAGAGCTTTAAGCTCTTTGTTGTTATGTTTTGAGGTTGTCTCTGGCCTAAGGATCAACTTCTCTAAATCAGAAATTGTGCCTGTGGGTTCTTTCAGCAACCCCCATGATCTTGCTAATAATTGGGGTTGCAAAAATTCTCCTTTACCCATAAAATATCTTGGCCTTCCTTTGGGAGCCTCTTATAGAACTTTGTCTATTTGGAATGGGGTGATTGAGAAGATTGAAAAAAGACTTGCAGGTTGGAAGAAGATTTATCTATCGAAAGGAGGAAGAATTGCTTTGATTAAAAGCGCTTTGACCAATCTTCCCTCTTACTTCCTAACTCTCTTTCCTCTTCTTATGGGGGTTGCAAAAAGAATTGAAAAAACTTATAGAAACTTTTTATGGGATGAAATTAGGGAGGAAAGGAAATTTCATTTGGTGAGTTGGAATAAAATTTGTGCACCTATGTCTTGTGGGGGCTTGGGCATCAGAAATTTAAGACTATTCAATAAGGCGCTTCTTGGTAAGTGGTTTTGGAGATATATTCGTGAGAGAGATGCTTTATGGAGGAAAATAGTGGATGTCAAATATGGTAGTATGTGGGGGAATTGGTGTACTAAAGAGACAAAATGGGTTTTTGGGGCGAGCTTATGGAAATCTATTCGTTTGGGTTGGGGAGATTTTGTCAAGAAAGCCAGATTACAAGTGGGGGATGGGAGTAGTACTCTTTTTTGGCACAATGTTTGGTGTGGAGATTTAGCTCTCAAGTTTAGTTATCCTCATCTTTATCAGATAGCTAGAAATAAAGGGGCCGTTGTGGCTGATTTGTTTTAAATTTCAAACAATTTGCTTCATTAGAATGTGGAGTTCAATAGGGATCTTCAAGATTGGGAGATTTGTGAAACTTCAGATTTTTTTGCTAAGCTTTATGAATTGAAGCTTGATTTTTCTAAGGCGAATAAGTTGTTGTGGGTTCATGATTCTAAATCCATGTTCTCTGTAAAATCTTATTACAAAATGTTGAACTGCAAGGGCGATATTGTTTTTCCTTGGAAATGTATCTGGAAGTCTAAAATCCCTAGTAAGGTTACCTTTCTTTGCTGGTTGGTTTGTCTTGAGAAAATTTTAACCATTGATAATTTGAGAAAAAAGGGGGTTGATTATCATTGATCGGTGCTACTTGTGTAAAAAAGATGGGGAATCTGTTAGTCATCTCTTTTTGCATTGTGAAGTGGTGGCAACATTGTGGAATGACATTTTTAATAGGGCTGGTATTGCTTGGGTCATGCCTCTTCATGTGGTGGATTTCTTGGCAGTTTGGAAAGACTCTTGTTCGTGGAAGCAATGCAGATTTTTGGAGAGTTGTCTATTGTGTTTGTTTTGGTGTTTATGGTCAGAAAGAAATGGAAGATGTTTTGATGATTGTGAAAGTTCTTGGGGGAATTTTAGGGTTTTCTTCTTTAGTACCCTTAGTTTTTGGGTGCATAATCTTGTAAGGGAAAAGAATTCTTGTAATGTTTTGTCTTAACTTTTCTTGTCTAGCTTGTAACTAGGTTTTTACCTTGTACACTCCTTGTATACTTGGTTTGCCTTTTTGCATGAATAAAATTCTTATTACCTAACAAAAAAAAAAAAAAAAAATTCTCTAATTGGTGGGTCGCTTTGTATGGTAGTGGAAATAATGATAACAATTATGTGGGCTAGTTGGAGAGAGTACTTTTTATCAACATAACTCTACCATCTCTGGACAAGTACATCTTCTTATAGCTAGCCAATTTACGCTCCATTTTTTTTCCAACACCTCATCCCAAATAGACTTCGACTTGAGTGAAGCATCCAAAGGGAGAACGAGATATTTGATTAACAAGGTTGAAACTTTGCACCCCAAA
The DNA here is from genome assembly GCA_036559045.1 of Platycarya longipes. NCBI lineage: Eukaryota > Viridiplantae > Streptophyta > Magnoliopsida > Fagales > Juglandaceae > Platycarya > Platycarya longipes. Next base: position 45,570,357 of record CM071798.1, on the reverse strand, counting down.
ATATAGGCCAAACTTAGCATGCTTGGAACGTTTCCAACCGGAACTAGTTATTAATTGGCTACATTCACCTTCAAACATGATGCCACTTCAAAGAAAAGTGAGCTTGAATGTGACTTTGGTTAGCTCCACAAAAGACGAGTATCATCCACAATTAGGAGGTGAGTCATCTTGAGAGTGCTGATTCTTGCTTTTCCCACTACAAATCCAGATAGAAATCTACCTTCCACGAGACCTACGATCATTTTGCTAAACGCTTCCATTTTGAAAACAAAAATTAGTGATAGTGGATTTCCTTGCCTCAAACCCCTCGAGCTTCCCAAGCAACCCATTGGAGTACTATTCACCAAAATGGAGAAGCATATGGTTGATATACAAAATTTAATCCTAGAGCACCTTTTCTCACCAAGGCCACACCTCATGAGCATGTGTAGCAAGAAATTCCAATTGATTAGATCAAATGCCTTCTCCATATCAAGTTTGCATAATAACCCTGATTCACCCCATTTCTTCTATCCACGTATTCGTTGGTGAACTGGGTTAGGAATTTGTCTACCTCGTAGAAAGGCATTTTGAAACTTCGAGATAATCTTCTCAACATTGTACTCAATCTATTAGCCAATACCTTCGAAAGTATTTTGTACATCCCACTTACCAAGCTAATGGGACGAAAAAGTCCTATCTCCACCACTCCCGGCTTTTTTTGGGATGAGAGCAATGAGAGTAGCATTAAGGCTTTTTCCAAACTACCTCTTCCATGAAAGAATCTCATAAGGTCGTCTTTAACTAATTTCCAACAATCCTGGAAAAAAAAATTCATAGTGAGCCCATTTGGACTCGGAGCTTTTTCACCCATAATACTTTTCACCTCCTTACAAATCTCCATCTCCTTGCATGGCCTCTCTTGCCAACTTGCTTCTTGATGATCAAGAGACTCGAAGACAAGAGCATCTAGTCTTAGTCTCTAAGAGAATTGTGCTGACAGTAGTTGCTCATAATAGTTGGTGATGTGATCTTTGATCTTAGGAGGGTTCGACGTGAGCCTGCCATCTACTAACAATGACTCAATTAGATTGTGTCTCCTATGCAAGTTAACCAAGCAATGGAAGAACTTGGTGCATATGGCCATTCTTTTAACCATAAATCCATTGATTTTTGTCTTTAAGAATCTCTTCCATTAAAGCCATCCTTTTAATATCTAAGATCACAAGCTTTTTGCGAACCTTTTCTTCTTCTGAAAGATCCCTCTCCTCCTCCACACCCTCCAAATCCTAATTCATCAAAGAGTGACTTTTTCTGGTGTTTCACATTTCCAAATACTTGCTCATTTCCATCCTTTAAATCTTTTTTCAAATCCTTCAACTTAAATGCCAACACATAACTAGGATTACTCTGTATGAGACAGGACAACCACCATTGTCTAAGTCTCTCAATGAAGCCTCCCGATTTTAGCCACATGTTCTCAAATTTTAAGTATCTTCTACCTTCACAAGCAATGATAATAGGAAAATGATCCTAACATAGTCTTGGAAGTCGTTTCAGGATTATATCTGAAAAATGTGCTTCCTAATTGGGTGAGATGAGGAATCTATCAATTCCTGACCGCGATAGGTGCTTGCGAGATTGCTAGACCACATGAAGGTGTCACCAAGTAAAGGGATGTCCAAAAGATCTTGCTTGTAAATGAAGTAAGAAAAATCTGCCATTGCAGGACTAGAGCTGGGAACGTAGTTTTTAATCTTTTTCCATTCTGATATAGCACCTGGTACACTGTACATCCTCATTATATTTTGTTTCAAATTTCGGCCTGTTTAGACTAGAATTTGCTTGAGTTTGTATGGAATTTTTGTACATTTTAAATATAGATGACATTCATGTAATTGTAAATCTAAAAAGCTTTTATATAATTTTAATTTATTTGTAGCTTTAAATATATTCCCACATTCTCCCTTTTTTAGATCTCATTATTTTTAATAATTTCTTAACTCTTTTTTTTCTTTGTTTTTTTTAGTGTCTCAACTAAAGTTGTTGATTTTTTAATATTATCTTTTAACATCAATATCTCTACATTTTTTGTTAAATGTTTTCTACTTACATGATATAAACTTACATATACATGTATTTATTTGATTAATTATCAATTTATATATAGCTAATCCTGGAACGGTACACCGGAACGCATTAGAAGCAAAATATTCCATTCCTATGCTTAAACCAACATGATCGCCTGAACGGAATTTAAATTATTGACTGGGACTCCTGATCATTTGCTTGGGAAACGAGAATCTGATGATTAATATATGATAACACTACTAATCAAACTTGAAATCATGTCTTTAAGTACTAGGAACCATCATCGGTGAGAATTGTGTTCAGAGAGATAAGCAAAGAGAGAGAGGTGTCTCGGGTTCTTTTAAGAAAAGTTTTTTGACATGAGCATGTGGAAATACTTTTAGAAGTTGCTGCACCTAGAGGTAAGAAAAATAATTGATTCTCCAACTATTTTTCCTGACAAAAAGATCTTTCCTTCAAAGATTCCTTAGAGAGAGCGAATTATTTTCAATAATTCCATCCAGTTTTGGAATCCTTGCAAACCCTTGTAACACTGTGTCGGCATGTATAGGAATGCTGCTAAAAGATGAAACTTTCGTCAGGTAAGAGATCCACGTAGAGTAAGTTACCTCAAAACTTGTCCCATTTGTCAAAACACTTATTAAGTTCAGAATTTCACAACACTTGGTCTATGCCTAGCCCACCTGCTCAACATCCACATCATCACCTGGGACATTAGAAACATGAAAACAAAAAAAGAATCCAATCACTTACTAACTACAGAAGAAATAAACTTAAAATCTCTTAAAAGCCATAAAGATCTGAGATCTGGTCTCATCCCCACAAGCTACACCTGGTTTTGCAGGTTTGTCATCATAATTTCTTCATCTGGGACGGTAAAAACACAAAACAAATGTGAGCCGAATACTCAATAAGTAACCATATTGCAAAATAGACGTCATAAAAACATACAAACAATTTCTTAGCAAAAAGATTGTGGCCATGTTTCTTACTTAGAAGAACGATGAAGGTGAGATCATGGTCACTTACTTAGGTTTCGACTACTACAGATTCCTTGCAGATTCCTTGGCATGTTCTTCCAGTAATTGCTCTTAGTAACTAAGTTGCAGTAAGATTTCTTGGCTTTCCCTGAAATTCTTAACGATGAAAACAGGGAAAAAGGGCAGGGATGTGGGATGGTACAGCAGGGAATATCTCTGGTATATGGTCATGTATATGAGTCAATATTTGATAAAAGGAAAACCTGCTTTTTCTTTGGCTGGATCTGGCACACAAGGCAGATGTTTGTGGGGGCTCATTTTCTTGAGAAACCTTGGGGCTGGATGAAAAAAAAGGGGCTGCAGGAAGCCTCTTATTTATAGAGGTTGTGATTCTGAGATTTCATTTATTCCTAGTAAGATTTGGATTCATAGTTCAGCGAGGAATTCTGGGCAGTAGGGGTGTAAAATTCTCAGTCCGGACTTGACTCAAATGGGGTTTGGCCGCTTTCGGTCCTAATAGAAGGGAAATTTTGGGAATCGGTTTGGTCCCGGGGTGGGGTTTTTTACCCGACCGGACTGAACCAACCAAATCATAACTATAACAATTTTTAAATATTTTTTTTATAATTTATATATCATTTTATATAGCAATTATATAAGTGAATTATGTAATTTTCATCTAACCTATCACCATTGATAATATAAAATGTTAAATATGTAATTATTAATATGCTATCAATTAATAATATATTATATGAATCATGATAAATCATAAATTTATAATATTATATGCAAAGTAACATACTCTAGTATCTACACCTAATTAAAGTAATTAACTAAATTTTTCTTCAGATAGCTAAGTTGCAAGTAAATTTGAAGTATCTATGGTCAATCAAAATTATTCATTAACCATATATAAAATTTTAAATTTTAATATAGGTCATCATGCATTAAACATCATAATACAATTTGCATAATATTAGGTACTAATGTTGGTAACTATTAACAACATATTATAATTAATTATTTTTACAATGATTTAGTTACATAATCCACATTAAAGAGCTCACTTAATTTTAATTTTACGAATTTAATTATTTTTTTCTATCAAGTCATCTGCCAAAAAAAGAAAAGAGGAAAAAACATGTTCCTAGCTCATATGGACTGAATCGGACTGATAGCTAACAGTCCGGTCCGGAAAAAGGGTGAAACGAAATTTTTGGTATGTGACCCTCTCCCCCCCTCCCTCCATCCCTCCCCTGACCAGACTGATTACACCCATACGGGGCAGGCCTATTTTTGGTAGTTTTCTGGAAGAACGTTATCGATTGTCAAAATGTTTCCAAGTGAAGTTATCCATATGAAGAACGCTACTTTGGAAGGCACGAGACCTCCAGATTACTTCCAGGGAAAAGAAGAACAGCTCTGAACAGTCAACACCTTGTAATAGGACCAAACCTAGAACTTTTTACTTCCCGAATGCTTCCATGTCAATTTATCCCTCTCATTACCCCCAACTCACAAGGAATATAGGAAGCTGAAAATTCAGTCACCTCACCAAGTTCCCAGTCCTGTACAGCTCTAGTAAAACCAACATTCCACTGCAAGATTCCATTGAAATGGACTAACACATCAGAAACAGAAGCAAACCGATGAGTTGCTATACGAAAGATAACCTGCCTTAGTAGAGAGAATGGTGACCAGAGTGAGGAGTTGGACATGCAGGGTTCTCTCCTATGCAAGTAGACTCCAGCTGGTAAATTCGATTCTCTTTGCTATTCAAGTTTACTGGTCCTCAATGTTTATGCTTCCCAAAGGAGTGGCTAAGCAAGTAGAAGAATAAATCCTTAGATCCTTCTTATGGAAGGGCAGCGAACTAAGCAATTCAGGGGCAAAAGTTGCTTGGGAAACAGTGTGCTCACCTAAGAAAGAAGGTGGATTGGGGGGTGTAGAATCTTGGGACCGTGCTGCAATGCTTAACATTTATGGCATTTATGTGCAGATGAGGAGCAGTCCATCTAGTCATGTTGGGTTAGATCCTACCTTATCAGAGACAGAAATTTCTGGAAGTTGAAGTTCCTAGGAGACTGCTCCTGGACGTGGAGGAAAATACTAAAACTGAGATCCCTTGCAAGAGACAAGATAAATGTGTGGTGGGAAATGAAAATTCTACTTCTCTTTGGTATGACAATTGGGGTCCCTTTGTCAGCAAGTTTGGGAACAGTTTCATTTTGGCTTCTGGTTTGGGAGAGCCCAATCACCACACCAAGTATCGAACCAAAAACGGATCCTAGAACCCTCACCCATGACATAGTTTGTAGTTTAACAAAATTCTCCCTTCCCTTTCTAATAAATTTCCAAAGATTCACACCAAAGGTCCCCTAACCTCTTTAGAACCCCCCCCCCCCCCCCCCCCCACCCCCAAAAAAAAATCACATCCATATTTCCGATCTATAATCTCCCTCCACAACAACTCCGCTTCCAATTAATACCCCCACAGCCATTTCCCCAACAAGACCTTGTTAAAACTACTCAAATTTAGGATCCCCAGACCACCATTAAATAGGAGAACAAACTCTATTCCAACTAACAAGGTGGATTTTAGTTTCCTCACCCATTCCTTCCCACAAAAATGTGCGAAATAATTTTTCAATATGGTTGCCCACCTCTACAGGCAAAGGAAATAAAGAAAGGTAATAAGTTGGGAGATTCGAATGAGTACTTTTAAAAAGAGTGATTCTACCCCCTATTAAAAATGTAGTTTTAATAAGTTGGGCTTTGATCACAGGGAAAGAAAGATAATCAATCTCCTCCATTATCTAAATCCCACTGAATATTTATGAGAGTTAAATACTAAAATAGTCCCTGTGGTTTGCACTAAGACAGATTAGTCTTCAAGAATTTTAACCTTTTGACTCCTTGTACTTTCAATTTTGATAAAACTAAATATTCTTTCACTATTCCGTTAGTCAACTGCTAAAAATGGCAGGTCAACACCAATAAATATTTGACATGTTGGCATCATATTTTAGAAATTAAAAAAATACAGAAACAATATAAATAACAACAAAGTCATTTAAATTTTAAAAAAAAAAAAAAATTCTAACCCAACAAATTTCAATTTAAAGTGAATATCATTTTTAGGATTTAATTTTAATTTAAACTTTTCAAAATATTTGAACTTCTAAGAAGTTTAAACTTCTAAAAATATTTTTAACAAACTTTTAGGATTTAATTTGAATTAAAAAAAAAAAAAACTTCTAAGAGCTCTCGTGGTTCCTTTAAGAGCTCTCGTGGTTTAAGACAAGGTGACCTTTTGTCTCCATTCCTCTTTGTTATTGTCATGGATGCTTTGAGTAGGATGATGGATGCAGCTGTTGTAGGTGGCTTCTTGTTGGGTTTTAAGGTTGGAAATGATTCTAGGGATTGCATAAATGTATCTCACTTACTCGTTTTTTCTCACAACAACCGCATAAATTGCATAAATGTTTTGCTTATGGCTAGAAAGAAATGATTCTTGGAAAACCGCATAAATTGCTCCTCTGTGCTGTCTTGTTTTTTCTTGGTTGCGATGAGCAATTTTTTTTTTTATCCCATCTTTTCCTAGGGATCCAACCTCTGTTGTAATTTCATTGAAGTTGTTTGCTTTAAAAGTGTGGGTCATGAAGTCTACCTTGTTATTTTTTATCTGACTTTTTCTTGCTTCTAATTTCAGGGGCCAGGACCGGATGCTCGCGTAGTTTATATAGATGGTGCATTTGATCTTTTTCATGCTGGACATGTTGAGGTGCCATCTTTACTTTTTTCCGTCATGTTCAAGTTAAGAAATTCATGGATAGATGGATTAATGGCATTAACTTATGGAAGAAAAGAAGGGAAACATCCAAAAGCTGAGATGTTTTCTGATACAACCTTCCGACAGTAAACCTCTGTAGTTTCCTGCTTGTAGTACTAGAGCAAGTTCTGCAAGCCTCAAATGACCAGAGACATTTAGGAACGATTAATGGCAATTAACTTTTGCATCTGCCCATTGTGTGTGTGTGTGTGTGTGTGTGTGACAATGGATGACTTTCCTCCCTCTACAATTTTTTTGTTTGTTCTAAAGTGTGGCAGCATTTGGCGCTCTTTATTTCTTGATTTCATTATATTTGTAGCACTTACTATAACTTTTTGGAGATCATCTTGTAGCATATTTGCAGTTTCGTCTCTGATATATTATATTATTTGTGCTATACAATTTTGTTTTCTTTGTATTTTTTGTTTATTCCGCATAACTTTGAAGTTTTCCATAAATTTCCTTATAAAAAAATGTTATATTATTTGTCATAAAAAGAAAAAGGTTTGCATTAACTTCTTTGCCTTTATATTCCTTTGGGCCCTTTGGGAGCTGGGTAATAAGATCAATACTATTCTCATGTATATTCCCTGTGTATTTGGGCTATGCCTATTATTATGAATAAAATGTCTCGATTACCAATTAAAAAAAATAAGATCAATACCATCAACTACCGTCAACAAATGGTATAACCTAGAGCAACTGGATGGTACAAACAGCTCCTAAATCCATTAGGAGAAACAGGATGACGTAGATAACCTTGTTCTGTACAACAAACTACTGCAGTTATGTCCGACACAAATCCTGTGTGATCAGTAACACTAATTCCCGTCGATTGAATCCTTGCTCTTCCTTCATTGTTTGTTCTAATTCATGTCTGAAAATTTCAGAAAACCTTTACTCGTTTCTTTCGCAAATGAGATGCGATAAGATGAAATAAAAGTTAAAAATTGAATAAAATATTATCAAAATATATTTTTTAATATTATTTTTGTTTTGGGATTTGAAAAAGCTAACTTGTTTTATTTTATTTTGTATGAGAATTTGTGAAAGTTGTAATAATTAGATGAGATGAAACGTTTTGGGAAAGTGAACGAGGCCTTAGATTTCCGGGTGTTTTACTTTCTTAGTAATGTCTCTTTAATTAACACGCTTCCTGTCATGATTTAGATGCTGACTGCCAAAGTAGACAGATAGTGAAGAGAGTACGACCTTATATATTGTGTTGTTGGCCCCTTGTTTTGTATAGATCTTGAGGGTTGCTAGGGAGCTTGGAGACTTTCTTCTTGTTGGCATACAAAATGATCAGACTGTCAGGTTGCAACCTTTCTTTATTGCTGCTTTCCTCTCTTTTTCTTTCTTGCATTGAAATATAAATGTCTTGCTATATGCATAACTTGTATATGTCTATCTTTTTACCTTTCTACTATTTTTGATTGGGAAGGGTCTTGGAACTCTTTGGTTGGTGAAACATCACTGTTTTTGTTTAGAGGGATATCACATAAAAGATTATAAAGACAACCAAGGGGGATCGGGCCTATACTAGTTAATTATGAAAACTAAGTTAGGGAATTTGAATAAACTATCTACATCAGGAGCTATTTTCGTTTTTGTTGCGGTAAATATTATAGCTGCTCTTAAACAATGAGATGGCTAAAACCTAAAAGCCCCAATTGTCTATGTCTACCGGTCAATCAATTTAGAGGTTGAGAGAAGGAGCTGCCCCCAAACCTATCCTAGAAGAGGAAGCTAAACCTGTGCAGACGAATAACCAACCCCCTTATAGGTTTCCTATGAATGACCTAGTATCGAATACAGCTAATAATATCAGTCAAGACAATGAGAAAATAAAGAATCCTGAAATATTGATAAAGAAGAATAAAAATGAGCACAAATCCAGTAATAAACGATTTTTTTTTTTTTGATAAGTAATAAGATTTTATTGAAGAAAAGAAGGGCATAGCCTAGGTACACTAGAAGTATACAAGTACATACGCCTATTTAAGTACATACGCCTATTTAAGTACTAAGGATAGAAACAAGGAAAGCATGGAGGCTGAGACCATTCAAATCTAAAGCAATGGCCCACGAAGACAATGTCTTCCAAAAGAACCTCCTAAACTCTTCCAAGGAACGTTCATGATCCTCGAAAAGTCTCTCATTTCTTTCACACCAAATACACCAGAAAATACATAAATGAGTCATCTTCCATAAAGCTGCAATCTGTGGTGTCCCATTGATCCCTCTCCAACAGGCAAGGAGGTCCGCCACTCTGCCTGGCATTACCCATGCTATTCCGGTTTTGCTGATGAAGTAATCCCAGAAATCCCAAGCAAACTGACAATGAAGAAGTAGGTGGTCCACTGATTCCCCACTGTTTTTGCACAAACAAGACCAGTCCAGGATGATGAGGCCACGTCGTCTGAGATTATCAATGGTCAAAATCTTCCCAAGTACTGCTGTCCACGTAAAAAATGCAATCTTGGTGGGTGCTTTAGTCCTCCAAATGTTCTTCCAAGGGAAGATGCAACCTTGTTGTTGCATAGTGCTAACCTCATATAAAGAACGTACATAGAACCTCCCTTTTCTAGAGTGTCGCCAGAGCATCACGTCTTCTCTTGTGGCAACAAAAGTGAGATTATACAGCAAGGGCAAAAAGTCCAGCAAAGCATTTATTTCCCAATCTTGAGCATCCCTAGTAAGGCTAATATTCCACTCCTGCGATCCTTGATTGATTGCCCTCAAACCAGCCACCATGGCTTCTTTTTCCCGTGCAATATTGAAAATAGTTGGATAAACATCCCGTGTCTTCCACCCAAATATCCTTCCAAAAGCTGATAATCCTCCCATCCCCCAATCTCAACCAGGTATTACTAGCAAAGGAAGACCAACCCTGTCTTATATACTTCCATAATCTCACCCCATGTGTTCCATAAAGTAGAAGTCTTTAAGTTTGGCCCCTGTCATCTCTTTATACTCAAAGCTCTAGTCATTTGCTTCTCTCCATATACAACATAACCAACTTCTTTTTTAAGATAAAATAATATTTTCTTGAATCAAATGAATAGGCGTAGCCCAACTACACATGAAGTATAAAAAGGAAACATCTAGAGGGAGTTAGGTGCTTGATGGAGATACAAGGAAATTATTATGGTTCCACTGAAATCAATATAAGATGTGGCATGAGATCCATGCAAGTTTGGGTTGTGCATGAGATCCCTACATTGCTTGGAGGGAGTTGCTTTTACAATGATTCCTCCATTGTACTATTGGCTAGTCTTTTTGGCGTATGGTCCTAGATGTGGCTTGGGCCTCTTTTGGGGTGTTATAAATCGTATCAAATCCAATTCCACCCAAAATTGTAGGACTTGACTCGTGCGACCTATGATCGAATGGCTTCACGAGGACTTGGAAATTTAGGAGGGAGGAGATTATGATACCCTATACTGAGTGGTGAATTTAGGTGTATGTGATCCCACATTGCGCTCTTTATAGTAGTTTCAATGGAGCTCCAATTATACCATTGATTAGTCTTTTTTTGGTTTGATCCCCGAATGTATCTTGAGCCTCCCTTGGAGAGTTACAGAAAAATATTTTGAGATCTTCCAAAGAGTGTTTCCTATATTAGATGTACCGATTATTCCTCTTCGACCAAATGCAACACATACGGCACAAGAGACCCTCTTCCATACTGATGCCATTTGGGGATTACCTTGAAGACCTCTTTTGTTGGCAAGGAGATCCACCACCCTCCTAGGCATATCCATGCTAGTTGGGTTTTGCTGAAAATGTCGTCCTAAAAGGCCCTGGCTACCTGGCAATGAAGTAAGAATGGTCAGCGGAATCGCCACTTTTCTGCACATACAACACCAATCAACAATAATATTCCGGTGCTTCCTTAAGTTATCCATGGCGAGTACTCCAAATAAAAGTAGCCCAACCAAAGAAAGCAACTTTAAGAGGCACCTTAGTCATATAGATATACACTTCCATTTGTCCCATTGTGGCCTTGTACAAAGACCGTACAGTGAATTTCCCACTCCCGGGATGAATCCAAATAATCTCATCTACCACAAAACTACCACTACTCATAGAGTACACGAAGCTGAAAATTTCTGTAATGGCAATATTCTTCCCCAACGCTTTGCTATGTAGACAAGTAAACCTCCCTTTCCAAAGCACCAAAAATCCTCCACACCGCGAGGCAGAACTTATAACTTGAACAAACATGAAACAGCATTCCAAAAAACACTAGCAACCTCACAATGCAACACTAGATACTTTGGTTTATTTATTTTCCATTCACCACTGCTATTCATGCAACACAAATCCATCAAAATAATGTTTATTTTTCCTAAATTGTCCAAGGTAAGGATCTTTCTTCCCCAAGGTAGCTGTCCATACAAAAAAAAAAAAAAAAAATCATTTTCTAAGGTGCCTGCCAAATAGTCTTCCAGGAGAATGGATTAATGTCATGTAGATATATCATGTTATAAAAGGATTTTATATTAAAGACCCCAAGGTTTGAGGGGGCCCGACAAATCTCATACTTGCCACCCATTGTGAGGCCAACCAATTATAACTGATCTAAGAACGAATTAAGAACCTCCATCTCCTAGTTTTGTGCTGTTGTCATAAAATCCACAATCCATTAGGGAACCTCATTCAGAAAATGCAAGTGATCTGTACTAAAGCTTCCTTAAAAATGAGCAATGTTGAGGTATAATTTGGAACCTGATGCTCCATGGAAATTGGTGGTTGATTGTAAACATAGAAGCTTTTGGGGGGGATGGTGTACTAGAGAGGTGTTTGGGGCTCATGGAGTTGGGTTGTGGAAACATATTAGACAAGGGTGAGAGGTTTTCTCTCGCCATACTAAACTTGTGATGGGTGTGGGCTCGAGAGTAAAATTTTGGCAGGACGTGTGGAGAGGAAGCTCTTAAGGACTCATTTTCTTCGGTTTACCAGCTGGCATGAAGCTTTCGTGGCAGACCTCTTGATTCGCTCGGGTAATCTAGTTCAATGGAATGTTACATTTTGCAGAGTGGCCCAAACTAGGAATTTGACAGCTTTGAGGCATTTTTTACTCTCATATACTCCATGAGGCCAAATGGAATGTGCGTCGACAAACTTTGGTGGATACCAGTGGGTAAGGGCTCTTTCTCAGTTCGGTCCTTTTATAAAGCCTTAACGCCTTTACCAGATACTCACTTTCCTTGGAGGAATAAGGCACCCCCAAAACTTTTTTCTTCTCTTGGACAGCGGCCCTAGGCAAGATCCTAACCATTTATAACTTGAGAAAGCGTCGGATCATTATCACAGACTGGTGTTGCATGTGCAAGAAGTCTAGAGAGTTTGTGGATCACCTTTTACTACATTGTGAGATAGCTAGACACCTGTGGATAGAGGTTTTCAGCCGAGTTGACTTGAACTGGGTAATGCCAGCCACAGTGGCTGATTTGTTGGCTAGTTGGACTTCTCTTGGAGGCAACACTCTCATTACATTAGTATGAAAGATGGTCCCTATCTGCATCATGTGGTGTATTTGGCGAGAGCAAAACGATAGAACCTTTAAAGACGCGGAAATGACACTGGAGGAGCTTCGTTTTTTCTTTTTTCGTATTTTATTATGATGGGCCATAGCTGTAGATTTCGATAGTCTCCATTTTCATGACTTTCTTGTTTCTCACAATTCATCTATGACTTAGATAGGTCTTGTCTCGTGTATACCATCTTGTGTACTTGAGCTTTGTCTATTCTATCAATATAATTATTTACTTATAAAAAAAAAATGAGCAATGTTGAATCTGGGAAGGATGCCTTAAGAGTTTGATTCGCATACCAAACATTTTGCCAAAATATTTTATGTGCTCTATTGGTAGAGTCCTTAGCATTGACTGCATCTCTTGGTAGAATCCTTACTATTGACAATTCAAGGAAATGTGCTTGTGTACTTGAGCTTTGTCTATTCTATCAATATAATTATTTACTAATAAAAAAAAAATGAGCAATATTGAATCTGGGAAGGATGCCTTAAGAGTTTGATTCACATACCAAACATTTGGCCAAAATATTTTATGTGCTCGGTAGAGTCCTTAGCATTGACTGCATCTCTTGGTAGAATCCTTACTATTGACAATTCAAGGAAATGTGGTCTCATTACTATAGAGTGGTGCTTCCTGTGTAAAAAAACAGAGAATTCAGGGAATCCTCCTTGTCTTATGTGGTGCTTATGGCTCGAAAGAAATGGGAGATGCTTTGAAGACAAAGTGCACTCTTTGGGTGATCTTAGGGGCTTCTTCTTGAGCACTTTGGGTTCTTGGATTAAATCTTTTGTAATGGTTGATGATTTTAAGATTCTGTGTTAGAGTCTTGGGGGCTTGTTTTTCTTTTTTTTTGTTTGGAGGAAGTAGGTATTTCCTTTGGTATTATACTACTAGTGTACTTGTTTACTCCTTTTGATATATATAACATTTTTACTTATAAAAAAAAAAAGGTATTACCTTTGGTATACATCCTGTGTACTAAGGCTTATGCCTATTTCTTTGGAATAAAATCTATTATTACTTACCAAAAAAAAAATGTTGCGGGTGGCTTGGTTTTTGTGGAATGAGATTCTTAACCAGATCAGTGTGGCATGGGTTATGCCTAGAAGAGTTATGGATATTTTTAAGGGCAGGACAGGTATTAGGGGCAATGTTCACATTGCAGCTGTGTGGAAAATGACCCCGCATTGTATTATGTGGTGTTTGTGGAGAGAAATAATAGGTGTTTTGAAGATCAGGAGTGTTCATTTGATGAGCTGAAGAGTTTCTTTTTCAATTCACTGTTTTCTTGGGCTTCATTCATTATTTGTAATGGGGACAGTTCTCGTAATTTGCTTGTATCCATCACTAGTGCTTAGTGGTATTTAGCCATTTCCGGTGTATACTCCCTGTTTACTTGGGCTGTCTTTCTCTATTTATAAAGTTTTACTTTTACCTTTTTTTTTAAAAAAAAAATTTGATTTATCAGATAATAGTTTGACTTAACATTTTCTAGAAGGAAAATTTCAGATGTTCTGTGCACACACACTCAGTGTATGCATAAAGCCAATTATCTACATAACTTAACCTGTTGGTATATATCTGCCTTTGTTGTGCAATGACTCAGTGCTACTAGGGGAGCACATCGCCCTATAATGAATCTTCATGAAAGAAGTTTAAGTGTTTTGGCTTGCCGCTATGTAGATGAGGTGATAATTGGTGCTCCATGGGAGGTGTCAAGAGACATGGTTAGTTCATCTTTCTAGCTTATTGCTGTCACTTTAATTCTCCATAATGTACTTTATAGCTTTCATCTTTTGCTGCTGTAAATTGCTGTGTCAAGGTTATATTGATTTCCAACTCTCACCGTAGGTCTGGTTTAAAAAAGTTTGATTTCCAACTCTCAGTGAAAATTTTCTTTTGCTGTGTGGTGGAAAACTGATCTGAAAATATATATTTTTTCTTTAATTACTTGTGGTGATAACTTGATGAATACTATCAATACTATCAACAGAGTATTTATAAATTTAACACCCCCTTCCCCCAAAAAAGAGGATGATAAGTGCATGATAAAGTTGCAATATGAGTCGTTTAATTGAACTCTTAACTCAAAAGAAGAGGAGGATTATGTTGTAGATTTCCTTTCCCATGAAGGTGAGGTCATAGATTTAAGACTTACCTGGTGCCTAAGTTACCATAAAAAATAAAAGTATCTTAAATTCTTAGATTATTTGTGATTTATGGATGATTCAAGCAGAACATGCTCTCTATATCTCTCTCTCTCATGTTTTCTCTCTTGTTAAGTCACTAGTTATTGAGGTCTAGAATTCTTTTTGTAGTTGTCATATGTTTCTTTTCTGTTTTCTGGTCGTATTGTAGTTGCTGAACTCGTTTCTTAATGGACTTGGCTAAATGTCCACTCTGCTGAGCTGATTTTTGTGTGCAGATCACTACCTTTAACATCTCATTGGTTGTTCATGGAACAGTAGCAGAGAATAATGATTTTCAGAAGGTAAGCTGTAAGATTAGTTGCTAGTGGTGATACTCTTGATCAAAGTAGCAACTTTTATGATGTCCAGTCCATCCTGTATGAAATCATTTATTTATTTCTTCACAGAAAAGAGGGTGGTAGCTTATAATCTTATTAAAATCTTCACGTATGGCGAATGAATATTTTGGTTACAACCAACAAACTTTGGAAGGTTACATAACACGTACTCCTTCCAAGATAAGAGGATAGAAAACAAAGCAAATAACACTGAAGCAAAGGTATAAAACAATACAGATAAGCTACATGGGATGCGAAACTTTGGCATGTTTAAAATGCATGGTAGACTTTGGCAGCTTCTCCAGATAAAAGAAGGAAGCAGTCACCTGTATGCTATAACCATCATTATGGAAGTGTATACTTTTGTTGGTTATATACTATTTTTCATCTTACAGGAAAAAGACAACCCCTACGCTGTTCCCATCAGTATGGGCATCTTTAAAATTTTGGAGAGTCCTCTGGATATCACCACCACCACTATAATTCGGAGGATCGTATCAAACCATGAAGCCTACCAGGTTCTTCTATTTCTGAACATTGCAACTTTTCAATGTGTGAACAAAATTTCAACCCTGCTATATTGATCAAATTATCAGAGATTTGCTAGGTATAATTATGAACTACTACCAAAATTGAAATTAAAATTTTGAAGGGGTGAGAAGCATGATTTTAGGATGCCTGAAATAGCAGCATATACTAGAACTACAGATCAGATAGAATGTTTTCCTAGCTGATCTGCTTTGTCTTTTTGGTTCTCATCTAAGGGATGCATGTTTTTCTTTCTTTACTGCAGAAACGCAACGAGAAAAAGGCAGAAAGTGAGAAAATGTATTATGAGGGTAAAACTTACGTGTCTGGTGACTGATTGACGCTGGATCGTCTGGGGCACATACATGGCTAGGCGTTTAATAGCGTTGGGCTTATATTTTCCTAAGTTATTGTTAACGAAAGATTAATAAAATTTTCACAGTACTAACGTCACTGATGAGGGTTTAGAGTTGTACTGATTCATAATTTCAAGATATCATGTAATTGCTGAATTAGCGTTGTCGGGGATTTTATATGTATGTGTATGGATTTGACTAAACTCAAATTTGATACAAGGTTCTAGTATAAATTTATTCAAGGAGGTGGCGATACGGGTAGAGAACTTTCTTGGAGTTGGTCGTGGATGCAATCAATTTTTCGTGGGGACGCAGATTTTGTATTTGTATTGCCACCTTGCAAGAGAAAAGGACTCTCTCTCTCTCTCTCTCTCAGAGCATAAAAAGGGTTTTTATTGCTTTTATCTGTCTTATAGAAAGAATTTTCTTAATGATTATATTCGTTAAGGATAAATGGGTATAGTATTAGGAAGAAGGTATCTATATTATAAAGTTAACAATAATACCATAAAATATAATCAATATTAAGTTTACAAAAATTGAGTCATACTTTATACAAGCATTGTTTGGTCGATCAACATTTACATTTACGAATAATTAATTCAATAAACAAATTGAGCTGAATTCTAGTTTAGAGGGTCGATCTCGAGCAACTTTTTTAGTAGTATTGTTTATTTACGCAAAATTTTATTCATCATCTTCTTGCTCTCTCCTTTGTTGGGCTAGTGATTTTCAAGTAGATTCAATCATGATATCTAGATTTAAGGAGACCTAACCAGTTCTAACATGTTAGTTCCCAATTGAAGTAAAATACATTCAAGAGTAATACTACTCATCAACTTTTTTATTAATACCTTCCAACCATCAGATGTGGCGCGAAACTATTAAAAAATTATTTGTTATGTTTCACTTGTTTGACAATTATTTGACGCCACATCCCGAGAAGTTGAGAGGATGAAGGTTAAAAGAATGATGAGCAGCATTTTTCTGTCTAATGTTTTTTTATAAGTAACCGCGCTGCCTTCTTACAGAGCATGTGACAAGAAATGTGTGGACAAAGGATCCACCAAACTTGAACAAAGAGCCCTAGCAAACCAACAAATGTGTGGTTGGATCGTAACAAAGATCCACCAGCATGCATGTAAATCACAACGCATCATATGTACCCGAGACACGAAATATCTCAAAATTTTAGCAACTTAATTTAAAATTAAAATTGTAAGACAATGCATCTAATAATCTGAGCTATTACCTTAACTACATGCCCTGCGAAATATAGGAAAAAGGTTGAAAACCTTTCATGTTCACCGACCATTAAACTTCAGAAGGCGCCTTCGCCACAATTGACAGTGCGTGTAGTCCACTCTGCAACTCCTCCTGCAATAAAGCATAAACAAGCCTATGCCTCTTAACCAAACTCTTGCCTTCAAACTCCTTAGAGACAACTTTCACATTAAAATGGGTTTCCCCATCGCTTCCTTTAACACCTGTGTGCCCTGCATGCTGATATGAGATATCTTCCACCTCTAATTCTACAGGACTAAGCTCTCTCTTCAATTTCTCCTTAATTCTCTTCCCCCTACTTCCCAAATCACCCAAATTTACGTTTTTGTCAACATCCACATCAGAATTCAATTCGAAGTTCACATTTCCAACACTGTCATTGATTTTCGATACGGAATTCAATATCACCTCCGGGTTTTTTTTAACAGCCACATTGGGATTTAATCCAAAATTCATGTTTCCAACGCCACCATGGACTCTCGGCTCCAAATTCTTGCTCTTTTCAATTTCCACAACCAGTTGGAGTGCCTTCTTTTGCATCAACCTCAACATGTTCAAGAACCCATTATTCCTCGAAGGTGTGAGACTCTGCTGGAGCCCAAGAAGCACTGCAAAGTCCGGAGAGACACGCAGAACCTCCTCAACAGGCCTGCCTGAAAGCCCATTGACGAGCAAAGCAGCAAGCCCCTTGGTGAGGACTGAGTCGGAATCAGCCTCGTAGAAAACATTATTGTCAGCATCCAAAAAGGCCCTGACCCAAACCTGGGAGACACAGCCCTCTACTTTGTTTTCCTTTGTCTTGAACTGGGTTTCAAGAGGCTTGAGTTTCTTCCCGTAGAACAGGAGTTGCTCGTACTTGGCCTTGGGCTCTTGTACAGATTGAAATAGCTTAATGATTTCTTGGAGCTTTGGCGGTAGTTCTTCTATGGGTTGCAGAGGTACAGAGCCAGATGCTGATGACAATGGAGATGCTAATGATGAAAGTGTAGTGGGAAGTCTATGAAAAGACATGGTTTTAGAAAATGAGCGAGTATGGGGTTTTGGGGCTGTGAGGATTTTGGGGGAGAGGAGAGGATATATGATTTTGGTGCTGATTAAACGGAAAGAGGGTGAGATTGAAGGTGAAGACATGAGGTGGTGGTTCTTTTTGTTTCAGATGTTATACTGGGTATCGTTGGACAAGTAAAAATCGCAGCTTCAAAGACCTTTTGTGTTAAATTTCTGATCTCATGAGCTCATTGTTTTCATCACCCCCTTCATAAACAAGGTGCCACCATTAGTGTGAAAGAAAATAATATTTTCATATATGTAGAATGAGAAAAAATTATTGATCCCACTCATGACATTTCAATAGGTACACAAGGGTATAAAGTTGATCAATATTACCACCCTACTATAAAAGAGTGGCTACCATAAGAAAAAGTATGCTTAAAATAATCACAAGTACCTGATTTCCAAACCCCCCCCCCCCCCAACACCCACCCCAAAAAATAAAATAAAAAAATCCAAAAATAGGAAAAAATAATGTCCATTTGACTCTTCATCGCTTGGTCTATAATTTAGGTTAGATTGAAGAGGGACAAGTTACAAAGAAAAAAAAAATCGAGAATTTTGAGGGGGGAAAAAAACTAATTAGGTGTGTTTTGTGTTTGTATTTGAAAGGAGTGGTGGAGCCCATCGAAATGATGTTTGGAAATAAAAATTATTGAGATTTGAGTTTTTGGCGTATGTGAAAGTGATGGGGTCCCCTAATGACTTGAAGTTTTTGGGAAGATGTTATAGTAGTTTCGGTCAAAGCATGTTATATTGAAAGTTAAGGAAAATGAACATTTTCTGATAGACATCACAAGTCTTAGTTCACATTGGGAGAGAGAACATCTTAAGTGCATGGTTGAGGAACTAATCTATTGAAATAGCTGGATTCTATGCCAGATTAAAAGAGAGCTTACCCTTCTCTGGAACAACTCCCCCGCACCCCCTTAGCTCCCCCTTCCATGGCTAGCGCCACCATCGGGGCCACTTCCGAAGTGTCAAAATTTTCAAAGTTATATAAAACTACCTTTATTTCCAGAGTCCAAAAAGTATGAATCCAAGTTTGGACAGGAGCATAAATCTAAAACGAGTCTCACCTTCTTTTAAAGGAATTTTTTAAGGCAGAGAAATTTCATTCATAACCAATAAAGAGAACCATAGGCAGTATCCAGGTACATAAGGAGAATACGTCAAATACACCTAATAAGAGAGAGAACGATTAATTAGCATCAACATTCAACATTCAATTCAACGGTCTAACAGGTCAATCTTTGGAAAGATCACATAAAATAGGATGAACAAGAGAAATAAGGCTAGGCTGTGAAGCAAAATAGGAGGACAAAAAAATGCAAATCACCAAAACATATATTTAGAATATTGAATCTCAAAAGAAAAATTGGATTGGGCTGGGCTAATTGGATTACAAACCCTACATGGAAGCCTAAACCAGGTCATCAGATGTCTTTCTGCTCACCAAAAGAGGCAGCTCTTTGAGTTTCATTCCAGCATCACAAGGCGGCGCCTCATGTTGGCCTTGGTTTGAAACCGATAGTCCCAAGGGCACCGCGGGGCATGCTGGTGAGAATATTATTATGACTTAGGGTACCGTGACTAATCCTAAACCATTTTAATAATCATAACTACACCTAAATTTTTACCCACTACCGTTTCTGGGCATGCTGATTCACATTTCTTCACCTAAAAGTACAGTGGCACAACGTCCTCAATCACTTAACATTACCCCTTGAAGTTTCAAACGAGTAACATAGTATCTGTCCTCAACTTTCTCTCAAAGCTGTAACCAAGAGGATCATAAAATATTAAGCCAAGTTGAACTTGCAATCTGAATGCCCAACAGCATCTAAATTCACCCAAAAGTTTTTACTTCTCATCCCGATCCACTCAAAACTTTAGCCACTATTCACACCAGCCTAACTCAGCTCGATCCATTCTCCCATATAAAACTAACAATACTAGGCCTGTTTCTGTTCACATCTCTCTTCACGCCATTTGAACAGAAACCCATACTAGCCCAATAGTTACTTACTGCTGGACCACCAGATAGGCAGCAACCAGTTCTCTAAATCCATCACCTAACAGTATCTACCAAAAAACCAATTTGAATTTCTACGTTAAGCATGGTCTTCAAAACTAAGACAACAAATTTTCAGCCTCATCAACCAGTCTGAATCAGCACCAAAATCATAATCTTACCACACATGCAGAGTTCAGTCCCCAGGTTACTCAACTTCAACAAATAGCAGTTCCAAAACTAACAGTTTGAAGATGAAAATATTTCTTTCCAAAAATCTTCCCCTGCCCAAAAACATACACGACACTTCAAATTAACCATTCAGTTTAAGGCAATAATGAAATTTCCACTAACAGCTTGATAAGACGAATAACTTACTGTTGGATCAACTATAAGCAGCGAAGTATTTAAAACTTCAGAGCACACAAAAATCACTATGCTTTTATTTCTCCAACTAATTTCATACAATTGTAATTTCTGTTCAAACCTAAACCCCCATTTGGAATAATAAATATTTTCTTTTTATATATAGGAAAATTATATTTTTGGGCACAGTCCAAGTACACAGGAGGTATACAAAAGAGAAGATCTAACTACAAGCCAAGAACTAGTAATGGGTGATAGATATAGGGCTGAACACCGACTGAATCGGAGTCGGAATTGAGGTCCGACTACAACTCGGACTTTGTCGGAGGTGGAATCTGACCTCCGACTCCGATTCCGACTACTATAAAATCCGATCCTACTCCAACTCCGACTTGTCGGAGAGGAGTCGGAGCTGGGCATTTACACGCAATCTATAGAATCCCTTTTTTTTTTTAATCCAATCCATATGTCTTCAATGTCACGCATTTACACACACACAAATGAAATATTAACCATTGAATCTGGAAAATAAGCAGAAAAGAATCTCACAAAACTTCACGAAACTCGATCCACTTGATTATAAGTAATGAGCGGTAGTAGAAGGAGAAACTCACCTGATATGGCGCTGAACAGTGGTCGTGGGCTGAGATGACCGAGTGCACGGCAAGGGGGAGGCGAAATCGGGATGGACGAGAAGAGAAATGGTGACTGTGTCAGGCTCTCACCTTGTGTGACTAAGGCAGCGTGGGGGAGATTGCACGACGGTGGGGAGGCGAGTGCACGGCGAGGGCCAGAGGTGGCAACGCGGTGGTGGGGGGGAGTTGAACTCGAGAGGGGCAGGAGGGGCTCGGGTTTTCTGTTTTCAATCTGAAAGGGAAGGAGTCGTTTGAAAGTGATCTTCCCAACCCCCCCCCCCCCCCCCCCCGGGGCGGGAGTTTTGCCTTTTGGGAACAATATTCAAAACGAGGTGTTGTTTGCCATGTCTACCTTTATTTATTTAGCCTTTTACTTTCTTTTTTTTTTTATTTAGAAATTTAGAATTTTAATCTTCTACAATTGACAATTCTAATGGTAACTATGTTACCAGTTACTATATTACTAATATATTAGTATTACTATAATTTTTATACCCTTTATATATTAGTATTACTACCAACGTACATTAGATTATAGTTATATAAAATATATATGAAAATGTTTAAAATTTATACACAAATTGTTAATATTTAATATTTAAACTTGAAGAGATTGGTTAATCGGTAAAGATGTATTTGATGCCCCATCCAAGAAAGAGACCCAAGTCCTAGTAGCCCTGCTAAATGGTGATTCAACATATAATATTGATATTTAAATTATTAATATTTAATATAGTATTACAATTATTAACATTTAATATTGTACTATAATATTGATTATTGAAAATTATAAATTGTTAAACTATAGTATTACAAAATACATATTATTAACTCATTATAATTTTACTATATTAGTGCCTAACTTATTAACTAATTATAATTGTTTGGACATTAGTATTAAAAGCCATTATATATTAGTGTTTATACATTAGTATTACTAATTTACTACTAATGTACATATAAAAAAAAAATACTACTAATGTAGATTAGTTTATAATACTTTAGTCCATGTCTATTATATTATAAGTAGACTATTTGGGAACAACAACAATTAGCTCATACTATTATTTAATTCAATTATCAATCTATATAAGTTATAGTCTATGACTATATGTAGCCATAGGGTCTAAAATTTAAATGCAATTGTTAATATTTAAACTTGTACTATAGTATATTACATGTTATTAACCCATACTCATTATAACTCTACAATATTAGTGGCTAACTTGCTTACTCCTATTAATAAATATAATTATACATTAGTCTTTATACATTAGTATTACAAGTTATTATAACTAGATTATTTGGGAACATTAGCTCATACTATTATTTAATTTGATTAGTCTTTATGTTATAAATATCATAAGTATGTTATTTTGGAATATATTGGTGCTTATACATTAGTATTACTATTAATGTACATTAGTAACTTATAATGCATTAGTGTTTATATATTAGTGTTTATACATTAATATTACAAACTATTATATTAGTTTATGATATTTTAGTATATGTCTATTATATTAGGAGTAAATTATTTGTGAACAATAATTAACCCATACTATTATTTCATTTAATTATCAATCTAGGGTTGTAATAGTCTATGACTATATGTAGGGTCTATGACTATTACAAGACTACAAGTTATTATTACATTAACTTATGATACATTAGTCTTAGTACATGTCTATTATATTATTAAGATATTATTTTGAATAAATTGGTGTTTATAACTTTATACTTTAGTGTTACAAGCTATTACATTAGTAACTTATAATGCCTTGGTGTTTATAACTTTATACATTACTTGTCTTTATACATTAGTATTACAAGTTATTACATTAGTGACTTATAATATATTAGTGTTTATACATTAGTCTTTACAAATTAGTATTATACATTTTTATATGATTTATTAATTTATGATACATTATGATATTATATTAACTTAAAATATATCCTTGCTCATATATTAGTCTTTAACACTGTATATATTAGTATTACAAATTATTACATTAGTAATTCTTAATATATTAGTGTCTATATATTAGTATTACAAGCTATTAAGACTAATAATTATATATGTCTATTAGATTATGAGTAGATTATTTGGAAACAATAATTAGCTCATACTATTATATAATTTAATTATCTATCTATATAAGTAATAGTTATATAAAATATATATGAAAATACATATATTTTTACATTTATACACAAAATATCAAAGTCAGAGTTGGATATGTAGTCAGAGTCAAAGTCAGATCGGAGCAAAGTCGGAGTTGGCGGACCTCCATCTCCGACTCCATCCAACTTTGAAGGGAAAAAAACTCCGGCTCCAACGGAGTCAGGAGCTAAGTCAGATTGTTGGATTTGTATCCAACTCTAGATAGATACAGGAAATTTATCCCGCTGTGTTAAAACTTTATTATGTTTACTGATAAAAAAAAGATACAGGGAAATTATATAAACTAGCCCCATTAAAATCAATGACAATAACCCATGAAAATATAGTGGTGAACAAAAAATCTTAAGCTCGTCCAAGGAATGCCCCCGATCTTCGAAGCCCTGACCATTTCTCTCAATCCAACGACAAAACATAAGACACTGGAATCATTTCCCACACAGCAGCAGTTTGGGGGTACCCAGAAGGCCATTCCAACCCAAAAAATATCCACCACCCTTCTGGGCATTACCCATGCCACTTCAGTCCAGTTGAAGATGTCATCCCACAAAAACCTGGCCACTTCGCAATGTAATAGTAAACGATCCACAGTTTACCATTTTTCTTACACAAATAACATCAGTCCATAACAGTAAGACCACGTTTCCACAGATTACCAGTGATAAGGAGTTTCCGAAGGGAAACAGTCCAACCAAAGAAAGCTACCCTGGGTCCTTGAGGGTATCTTACATCTCCAAATAGATTTTTCTAAACCAGAGTCATGTACAAATCCTCTTCCAAATTCAATCAGTACAAAAAATAACCACCACTTCAATCCTATCAAACAAAACTTCAGAATAAAAGCTTCCTCATAGTGGTCGAATCACACGTTTCACCATATTCAGACTTCTAAACACAAACTTCAAAATAAAAGCTTCCTCATTGTGGTTAAATCCTAGTTTTCATCATATTCAGACTTGTAAACTCCAACTCACACACCGAGCACACGAAACCCATCTAAGTGTCACTCAGAAATAAACCAAATTTAAGCCAAAATCTGTTTTCACCGAAGTCCTCCATAGCCGGATATACCCGCATCTCATTTCAAATTATCCAATCTGTCGCACCAAGAATCAACTACCATAACTACTTATCGGAAAAAAATCAACCATCAAAATTCAATTTACAATAAATAAAGTCCAATAATTTGATTGTAACGTTAAGAAAAAAGGTTTCCCAATACCCAATCGTATTTACTCACCAGTTTCTAATTCCAAATCAAGCAACTATCACGGAGAGCTAGAAATATTACCTTGACCTCGTGCGGAAGGGATTTGCTGCGGTTTTACAGAGACGTGGAGAGCTACGGTGGTGAGATGATGGCTCGGCTGTGGCGAAGAAGGTTGGTGAGAAAGAAAGAGGGAGACAAAATCCAAGGTAAATTACCGGGATGGAGGCTGAGCGGCGGCTATGAAAGAGGCAATCGACTACCGAGCTACAAAACCGAGAGAGAGAGAGAGAGAGAGAGAGAGAGAGACTCAATAAGTATGGAAGAGAGTTTGCACTGCAGATCGCGGGAAGAAGACCAAGATTTGGGAAGTAGGTGGATAGGATCCTAATCATTCACTTCCACGTATTTTTCGTAAATGGGCTTTTAACGGGCCTTGGCTTCACATGAATTTTTCAAATTTTTCTTAGAGATGTTAAAATATAAATACAGAAATGCAATACATAAATATATTTGTTTCATTACATCTAATAAATAAATAAAAGACTTCTATCCAACTTCTCAATTTCTACGTATCGTCATTTTTTTATTTTATTTTTTATTTTTTATTTTTAAATTAAATTAATTTTTTATTCATTATTTATATATTAAATATTTGATTAAAAATAAAATAAAATAAAATAAAGTGTAGTGTGTAGAGGTTATGTGAATAGGAAATACTTTTTGTCCCTTTACTTTGTCCTTTTAGATTGTCCCTTTTTTTTTAATTTTTTAATTATCATTTTTTACACAATGATTAAAAAAATATTATAAAAATATTATGAATTTTTTTCTTTTTTAAAAAATATTTAAACATATTAAAAAAATAATGTGAAATAAAATATAAAAATACAAAAGTTTTAATTTATACTAATGGGGCAATAGAGCGAAGCACCCTAACGGATTCTGTAACATTGCCTTATTTGAATAGTAGAAAGTTGTATAAATTTTTTCATAAAAAAATGCAACTTATATTTCTTCCTTCTCGCGTGATGCCTTCTATCTCGATTCTCAATTTCAAAACACATATTCACTTAAGTTCATGACGCACCAATGCCATTTTGTGAAAAGCCATTGCTTCCCAAAACGCACAGCATCACTTGGTTCCTGATTCCCCAAAACAAACAGTCATTCGAGTTTCTAACGCACATTTTTTTATTCCTATTTTAAAACCGTTGCTCAGCCACGACCAACCCCCAGAGGCCATCACACTATTCTCTGACTTACCCTTACATAGTAGACCCCTTGCATACTTAAGAATGTACCATTGACTACAAGTAACGTGTCCCTATAGGACTTCTGTATTGGTTGGTCCTGTTAGTACTCCTCACACCGACGCTCGTGAATTTAGTTGAAAAATCTTACAAATTTACACTCTCATCTCCTTTTCGTTTTATTATAACAAAATATCTCATTTCCATATTCATTTTCACCTTGTTATAACAAAGTAGCATTGTCTATCAACCTTTGAATTTTTCTTAAAAAAATATATAAAAGATAATTCAAAAATAATAGAAATACCAAATTTTATATAGTAAAATGCGAATAAAACAAAAAATGCAGTGTGTACCATTCCTAATTTGAATTTGGCTATTCTTATTTATAGGCAATCGCATCCCGTCCGGCTGATAAAGAGAACTAACTAATCAGTAGCCATCACCCATCAAATTGCATCAAAATTAAAAATTAAAAATTAAATATGTTTTTAGAAAAGTTGAGTTTTTTTTTTTTTTATACCGAAAACAAAAATATAATCTAAGCATGAATTTCTGCAAACACCACAGCATGACAATGATCATGGTTAAGAAGAAAAATATATGAAAATATTCATTTTAACCATTCTGTTCTGTCAACCTCCACAGACAACTATTCCAAAATACCGAAAGCCACCATAATGGTCACAATATACGAAAATTGATGCTTATTTATCAGAAGAAAAAATATAGACAGCAGCCCGGCTACTGCACAAGCCTCTCACGTGAACAGAGATTTTACTATTCACATAAACCGTAAAATTATTGTTCACGTGAGAGGCTTGAGCGGCAGCTAGGCTGCTGCCAAGCAAGCCTCTGACATGCTATATTCCACAGCCTTCTGAATTGCAGTAAAGCATAGAAACCTTTCTTTATGCTATACTAGTTATCAACAACTTCGATGAGGATTAGTGTCTCTCTGAAAGTGATATGTGATTTCAGAGGAGGCGAGCTTGAGTTATCTCAGCCAGTGTGTTAGGCTTAAGTCCGACATTAGAAGAGACGGGGAAAATGGAAGATAGAAACAACTACGTCTATCGAAAAAGGAGACGGCAGTTTTAGAATTTCCTACAAAGGAAGAGGAAGGCGTCAAAAAGAAAGGAGACCTGAGTTTAGTGGGGAAGATCTGCTGTGACCGAGTAGTGGGTAAGAACATCCTCACAAATACCATGGGTATGCTGTGGAGAATCAGCAAGAAAGTGATCTTCCAAGAAGTTAACAAGAACACCTTTGTTATTACATTCACAACCCATGCGAATAGGGACCGTATCATGGCTGGGTGCCCCTGGTTGTTTGAAAACTCTCTTTTTCCTCTCTGTCTATACGATGGAACACTAGTGCCGGGACAGTTAGCCTTCGACCATGAGGCTTCTGGGTCCAGATACACGATTTACCATAAGGGCAGATGACCCGAAAAAGGGGAGAGCAAATCGACGAGTCAATCGGCAAAGTCCTAGAAATTGATGTCCCTAAAGACGGGGTAGGGTGGGGACGCTGCCTTCGTGTCAAGATTGAGATTCCTTTATCCAAACCAGTAGCGCAAGGTTGTTTTATTGCCCATCAAGGAGATAAGATATGGATAAACTTTCAGTATGAAAAATTACCCAGGATCTGTTTCGATTGTGGATGTATCCTATATGACCAAAACGGTTGCCCCAACGGCAGTTCTTAAGTTCTGAAGGACAATCCTGATCCCCTGCAATAGGGGTCATGGCTGAGGGCGAAAGGAGAATATCGACGGAGGACATCCCTAGCTCCATCTACTAGTTTTACTAGCAAAGATGGATCCTTTTCACAAAAGGGAACTACGATGGAGGACTCCATCGAAAGTCCTGATGGTGTTCGGGGGAAGAAGCCGAGAATAGTGCAAGGTCTGAAAGCTCAGCAAGGCGAGAGTCCCGACAAAGGTGAGAGGACAAGTATGGGGTCAGGAAATCGGGGTGGTATAGGCATAGGGCTATTGCATGGGCTATCAAAGCGCAAAGACCAAGATGACAGTACTAAGGCTATCGAAGGTCTAGTCGGGGCAGATGAGAGTGTAGCTTAATCTCTAGGATCAACAAATCACGCGGGAAAAGGAAGTCAAAGTCTTTCAAGCTGGTTTGGGCCCGAAAATCACACTCTAATGGGCCCTCTACAGGACTGGGCCCTCTACAAGACTATCTAAGGGCCAGAAAGGATCCCCAAACAAGGAAACCCAATGTAGAAAAATGGGTTCATAGAACGTGGGGGATATTCCTATGCCAGTACAACTCTTAGCCTCTTACCACGAAAGCTCTCTTTGAGGAACTTCGACACAGCTCTCCGAAACAGCGATAAGCGAAGAGGGGAAATGGAAGCAAAAAGCAAGAGGGAAAAAAACTACCTTTAGCAACCACAAACCACAGTGTTCGGAAACGTTTGCTGGCAGATGAGGAAATCACTCTAACGGAACCGGTGACATTAAAGAGGTACGAAGTGAATTAGGCATGCATTGAATTGGCGAAGGCTGGCAACCAGCCTCGCCAAACTCTATGAGGATCCTCAGTTAACTGTCAGGGGCTTGGGAACCCCCAGACAATTCTTAGCCTTCGTTCTCTTACGAAGGCAAAAGGACCCGACATAGTATTTTTAATGGAGACAAAAATGGTAGCTAGACGTGGTAAGAATATTGCAAGCAAAGCAGTTTTGGAAACTGTATTGGGGTGGATGCCCACGGCAAGAGTGGGGGGCTGTTACTATTCTGGAAGAAGGATTACGAACTCAAGTTTGTGAATTACTCTCCTCGCCACATCAATGTGCTAATCCACAATTCGACTAATTCACCTAGGTGGCTTCTTACCACCTTGAGGCAAGCCACAAGAAAGAGGCGTGGGAACTTCTCAACTCCTTTAGACCCAGAGCTAATGGATGGTGTGTGGTGGGGGACCTCAACGAGATTCTGTTCCACGACAAATAAGAAAGGGGCTGCCCCAGAAGTGAAGTCCAAATGAACCTATTTAGGGAAGCTCTAGAACGGGACAATTTACATGATTTAGGATGGAGGGGGGAGAAATTCGCTTGGAGTGACCGGCATGAAGATTACACCTACACAAAAGAGAGATTGGATCATAATCTGGCAAATATAGCTTGGTTGGAGACAAATAAAAACTTTAAGGTTGAAACGTTCACAACCATCTACTCTGATCATAGACCCTTATTACTAGAATGTGGACCAGGCAACATGAGACAGCGAAGGGGTAGGTACGGCTTCCAATATGAGTTTAATTGGGCTCATGAGGAAGGGTGCACCTCCCAAATAGCGACTGGGTGGAACAAGAGGACTACGAGAGTTTCGCTAATGGAAGCAGTTCAAATTAAATTGGAAGCCTACGAGGTTCGATTGAGAAAATGGAGCAGTGATATGGATAAAGAAAGAAACCAAGCAATAAGGGAAAAAACAAAGTTGTTGTCCCAGCTACAGACAGATGAAAAGGCAAACTCGATAGCTACCCAGAAAACCATTCAAAAGGACCTCAACTTTCTTTTGGACCAAGAAGATGCCAAGTAGAAGCAGCTCGTCAAACGACACTAGTTGGAAAAAAGGGGACAGAAATACTAAATTTTACCATGCATGTGTCCATCAATGGTGAAAGAAAAACTGTATCAAAAAGATAAAAACTTATGCCAGAGTGGAGCTAACAAAACCTGAAGACATTATGCAAGGCTTTTGGCACCATTTCGACCAGGTATATCGCTCCACTACACCTTCAATTCTTGTATTCAACTTTGCCTTTCTAGTATTAGTCCTAGAGTTATAGCAGAAATGAGAAAGGAGCTTGAGTAGGATTTTACGAAAGAAGAGGTTTTAAAAGCTTTAAAACAGATGTCTCCCTCAACACCTCTGGACCAGATAAGTTTAGCACCGATTTCTTCATAGGCCATTGGGATACCATGGGTAACGATGTCACCAAGAATGTGCTAGACTGCCTAAAAAATGGCACTATACCCAGGAGCCTGAACCATGATGTTATTGCACTTATTCCTAAGATAAATTCCTTGTCCTTCATAAATGAGTTTCGATCGATAAGCCTGTGCAATGTCATGTATAAGCTCATATCAAAAGTCCTCGCCAACATAATGAAATCCATTGTAACCTCGGTGATCTTTGGGAACCAGCGCGCATTTATTCTAGGAAGGCTCATCACGGACAATGTCATGGTGGCCTATGAATTACTACATTCTATGCAAACCAGGCAAAGAGGGGAGCATGACCATCAAACTGGACATGTCCAAGGCATACGACAGGGTGAAGTGAGATTTTTTAGAGGCTACCATGCTCAAGATGGGCTTACGAGTTCAATAGACTAAGCTGGTTATGCTATGTGTCCGAACGGTTTCATATACGGTGAAAGTCAATGGGGTAAGAGGCGAAACTATTTTACCATCTTGGGGATTACGGCAGGCGACCCCTTGTCACCTTACCTCTTCCTCCTTTGCATAGAAGGGTTGAGTGCTCTGTTACATAAAGCCGAAGGTGCAGGACGATTAAAGGGAATCGCGGCCTTGAGAGGTGGTATTGATATAAATCACCTGCTGTTTGCCGACAATTGTGTCATTTTTTGCAAAGCCAAACAAGTAGAATGGTGTGCTGTGGAACATATTTTATGCCTCTATGAGTGTGCGTCTAGACAGGTTATCAGTAAGCAAAAGACTTCAGTAATTTTCAGCCCAAACACGGATGCAAATGAAAAGGAACTCATCATCAAGACGACCAATGGGGAACTTTGAATAAATATTCGGGTTTGCCTACCGTGGTGGGGAGATCAAAATATAACACATTTCGGCATCTCAAAGAAAATATATGGTGGTTGAGCAGTTGGAAGGTCAAAGCGCTATCCAAAGTCAGGAAAGAAATTCTTATTAAGAGTGCTTTACAAGCCATTCACATCTACACGATGAGCGTTTTCCATTTACCACTGGGGTTGATAGGAGAAATTGAAGGGTTGCTTGCAAAGTTTTGGTGGAACAACAAACGCGAAGGCCATAGTATCCATTGGAGAAGCTGGGCACGTCTAGGGGCTATGAAAAACAAAGGGGGGTTGGGTTTTCGCAACCTAGGCATTTTCAATATTTCCCTTTTGGCAAAGCAAGTATGGCGATTAGTCCAATACCCATCTTCTTTGGTCTCCCGAATCTTCAAGGACAAATATTTTAAGAATGATAGCATCCTCAATTCTAATCTGAAGCATTCCCCCTCACATATTTGGTGCAGCCTTAGGGCTGCAATCCCTCTTATCAAGGCAGGGGCAGTGGCAGTATGGTGTGTGGGGGGTGGCAGGGATATTCACATCTAGAAGGATAACTAGTTAAAGCCAGTGTCATACCGGGTCCAATCCCCTATCAAAGTTCTTAATGCAGACAGTAGAGTATCAGAGCTTATCGATGCAGCTTCTGGAGAGTGAAAACACGAGCTGATACAGGCAATCTTCCAAGAAGACAAAGCCCAAGATTATTAGCAGCATCCCCCTCAGCAGTTGCACCCCACAAGACCTCTTATTCTAGGTTAACGACAAGAAGGGCCTATTTATAGTTAAGAGTGCCTACTTCCTAGAAAACGAGCTTGTACAACAAAAGGGTGAAGAAACATCAAACAAGGAAGCAGGGGGACAAAACTGGAAAGTGATATGGTAGCTCAATGTCCCTGGAAAGATCAAACACTTCATATGGAAAGCGGAAACAGGCATCCTTCCAACAATGCAGAAGCTCAAACAGAAGCAGATTGTGGATAATGAGCACTATCCTATCTGCCAAAACCACACCGAAACGATTATCCATGCACTTTGGGAGTGTCCAACTTCCATGGATGTGTGGAGAGATAATAATAGCCCGCTGAAAAAATGGTTTTCAATGTACCTTGATTTCAAACAACTCTGGGATGACCTTATAGGGAGATTGGAAAGGGACACTCTTTGTCAAGTAGCCGCTATCCTTCACAAAACCTGGCAATGACGAAACAACCTCATCTTTGCAAACGCTTTTGCCAATCCTGTTCGCTTACTTTGCTCAACGCATAGTGATATCAAGATGTTCCAAGAGGTAAACCGGACATCACACCTCTAGAGCAATTGCTCCTTGCTGCAACAACAACCTCCAACTCGATGGGTGCCGCTTGCTGTCCCCTGTGTAAACTAAATTTTGATGACGGTTTTGTGCTTGAACGCCACCAAATGGGGATTGGGATGTCATACGTGACCATACGGGGGCCATTAATGTGGTGGTTGCTAGCAAAAAAGATCATGTGTTGTGCCCTTTTATGGCGGAATGTTTGGCTCTGCTCAAGGGAATTTAGTTGTGTCAGAATTTACATATGCAACAGGTTATCTTCGAAGGCGATGCGAAGCTAGTGATTGATGCGGTTAATAGTAACACCAACATGGATCACTCCTAGAAAAGACTGCTAATCGAAGACAATCAAAGGGCTTTTGTAGCCCACCAAGGATGGACTCTATCCTTTGCCAATAGGACATGCAACCAGGCTACCCATGAAGCGGCCAAACTGGGCTTTTCTTTAGAACAGAAACTGATTTGGGTCGAGGACTTTCCTTAGACCCTTGTGTCTGTAATAGCTCATGACAATGTAGGCTTTAGCTAATTTGATGAATGCAAGGATCCCCATTATAAAAAAAAAAAAAAAAAACTTCGATAACGGTTGGCTCATAGTCACTAGAAGCCTCAAATCCATGGAGATTCATCACAGTTGCAACAACATTTGCAAGCCCACTAGTAGGAATATCCTTGCAAAACTAAACACCAAGTGCCAATCCAGGACCTCCAATTGCAATTGGCACCTAAATAAATAAATAATCCAACGTTTTAAAACTTGAGAACAATCCACTTTACACTAATAGTAGAATGCCAATAGACCAATAACTACCATAACATCCCAGGGTCAATGCAAAAAGGACATAATTTCTTAATGCTTTAAAAGGTAAGGGACATAGGTCGCCGATAAAATCCCAACTTATTGAAATTCACACAACATATGAAAGGAAAGTAGTCTTATTTGTCAAGAACATAGCTTTAATCAAGCTAAACAAACCAAAATGATAAATCCACTTTCATTTCTCGTGCAAAAAAAAAAAAAAAGTGCACTGTGAACTTACTAGTTGAAGAGTGTGGGAAATGAGTATTTGAATTTTCTCATTCTTGTCAAGAAGAGGTTGCCCGGTCTTTTTCCTCTTCACCATGTCCTCTACATTATCGTGATCTGCAGTAACAACATAAATTCCACCAACTTGCTCTATTGCATTAAGAATCATCTGCAAATTGATAGTTTCTTTAGCCAACCAATATGCAGATCTTTTCTTTCAATGAATAAAAAGGAAAAAGGAATAGAAGGTGGAAGACATGTTAGTTCATATACTCTATGAACCTAATACTTCATCCTCTGCCCATCTTATGGGGGATGAAGTGCAATTTGAGCTAGAGCTCATTGGCCAACAGCATGTAGCCTAATGGCAAAGTCCCATGTTTCCAAGTGGAGATCGTGGATTCAATTCGCCCTCCCCAATATATATATAAAAAAAAAAAAAAACAGCTAGAGCACATTGGCTACTATTGAGTTCTATTTTCAAATATTTCTTAGTTTCCTTAAGAGTAACACTAAATTCCAACCAGTTCAACTAACTCTAATAAGAAAAGCAAGAGGATCCAAAAAACTTAATTCACTCGCTCTTAAAAGGACCAGTAGAATTGCAAAGTCTGAACATGAAAGAAAATTAAAAAACCTTCATACCTTGACAGCTTCATTGACAACCTTGCAAGCAACAACTATAACCTCAATATCACTGATATGGCCCACCATATCACCATTTGGTAGGTTAACACATACCTAGGTAGATACATGCAATGACAAGTCAAGTTTTGTTCAACCTGAAGCCATGTTCCAAAAATATTACTTAAGGGCCGGTTTGGATTCATAGACAAGACGAGTTTATTTCAACTCATCTCAAACTTATCATTACACTTTTTCAAATTTTCATACAAAACACAAATTATAATATAGTTTTTCAAATTTCAATACACATTTTTCAAATTTCAATTCAACTTTTTCAAATTTCAAAATAATAATAATATTAAAAAATAAATTAAATTCATCTAAACTCATTTCATCTCCCAATCCAAACCGGGCCTTTCATTGAATTACCTACTCGAATTTTCCGCTAAGTATAGCATCTCTCGTTCTTCCAGCAATTTCCAATGCCTTCATCTTAGGCTAGACGTTGAAAGTTATTCCGGAATCACTTGGAATTTCAACGTATTCCTCCAGTTCCAAATTGAAATACCCAGAGCGGTTTGCATTCCAGAAGAAAGTGACGTGACCAAATTTGATAGTCTCACTTTTGTCCCACAACATTTTTTTTGTTATACGTACAAGAAAAAAAAACAGAACTATATTCAAACAGCCATGACTTTTAGTTATATAAAGAGAAATGGATACTACATGAAGTAATAGGGTAAAAATTAATTTGGGCTCCTCCATAAATGGGATGTAATGTCAAGTGATATTGTATCTCAAATATAATCTACAATCAAGCCAAATAGGCATATGGAAATGATGGCTTCTTATTTGGGTATCACATTTACTTAATAGTGCAGCTTAAGTGCTACGGCTTGGAAGAATAGGCTTCTAGCTCTCTCTCCAAAAGCTGATTACACTAGAACATTGAGGAGTTCCCTTTTAAGAAAGCAATGAAAAAGAACCCACAAGCAATGCTCAAAAGAAATTGCTGCCCACAAGCCACAAGATTTTTTCTGTCATACCTGACAAAAAAAAAAGTTCTCCACTTCTCATAATAGCATTTCCCTTGAAAAATAAGACAGGCGCTCTCCGTCCCCAATGGCCAGTTCCTACAAAATCCTATGAGCTATGACCCTTAACATAATCAAATAAAAAAAAGATGTACTAGCAGAGGAGACTTCACTTCAAGAATAGAACACCATTGTCGAAGGAAAAACACACTGACTCTATGGAAAAGTAAAAATGAGTGAGAATCAAGTTAGCGACAGCTAACCTGCAAGCAAAAGTACGAACACCATTATTCACTAGGTATTCATTAGAGTTCTCTCGATCTCTGGAGGTGAAACAAGGTAGTAGCTTGGAAGCTTCAACTCACCATCATACTGAAGCATTCCAGCATAATGGATTTTAAGGAATTGAACTCAATCAAACTTGTCAAAACTTTCATATTCAAGCGGCTGAGTAACCATAGTCATACGATCTGCTCGAAAGTTGAATTTAACCACTGCATCACCATCAACTATAGGGCCAATAGGCTTCACGTTCTCATTAACAATAACAAAAGGAGGTAAATACTGGTCATTGGCCTTAGGTTCCTCTCTTAATTTCTTGACAGCTTCAACACCACTTCTAAATTTGTAAGGGGCTTCACCAAGAACCTGGGCATACCATCCACGTTTGACTACATCCCAGTCATTTTGCAAAAGACCAAGTTAATATTTCTTAGAGCTAAATTATCATATTCATTAATTAACATTATGGAACCTAAGAGTTAAAATGAAAAAAAAAAAAAAAAAACAAACAAGCTTGCATCATCAATAACAATCATGGGAATCATTCACATAGATGCAAAGTGGCCCAAGTATGATACCATCGAGTAGCAGCTTACATCCTTGATTCTAAAATCTAGGGGTGGGGAACCAACCACTTTCATCTTTCCTTTTGGGGTCAACTTAGGACTATTCAGTATAAAAGAAAAAAAGTTTAGACTGGCTAGAAACTTTCTTTTAGCCAAACTATCCAAGGATTAATGGGACACCTGAATTATGTGTTGACATTCACTACAATCATACGAAACAAGAACACACAAAAAACAAACATCAATAACGAATCCATCATAACTATAATAGAACCCAAGTCTATACTATTTCATACCTCATAACGATCCATTGTAACATACATGCGACCACCACCAGATGCAGGTAAAGGCTAAGTAAATTCCAGAATAACTCCTAAGAACTATCTTCCAGAGGTGCTCTAAAGCATTTAACAAGTACCTATGTAGCTGTGTGATTGCGCGCTTTCTTCACTATCCTCTCTCAAATAGACTTTAGACTCAGATTGAACTTGCCCTTGTGAATCCAGAGGAGGTAGTGCAAGTATTGGAATAATATTTTATCCTAGCTTTTTCTTTAAGCATGACCCATGAAACATTAGATGTATTTTATAAGAAAAAGGTAAGTTCAACTTTTGGGCCAATGTACTAGTCTTTTCAAGGACGTGAAAAGGCCCAAATAACCTTGGAGTAAGTTTCAGATTGTGGCACATGAATATTGATTTGAGCCCTAGAAAACATCCATTCTCTCACTTTAAAACTCCTTTTAGATCTTTTTTCTATCAGCAAACATCTTCATTCTTTGTTAAGCCTTGTGCAAATCCTTTCTTAACATCACCATAAGCTGCTCCCTTGACTTCAACTGCTGGTCCATTGCAGGATTAGTAGTTTTTCCTAGAATGTAGTCAGTAACTTGGGTGGAGAATACCCATAGAGGGATTCAAAATGAGAGACTTCAATTGAAGAGTGATAAGTGTTGTTATAACACCATTCTGCCATAAAAATCCATAGACTCCATTGCTTTGACTTGTCAGTGGTATAATATCTCAAATGTTCCTCCAAAGACTATGGTTGATAGGTAGAACTGAAATTGAGTGAAGTACCTTGCAATTGAAACAACCCCCTCCAAAAGGTACTCATAAAAAATGGATCCCTATCCATGACTAGGGCTGTAAAAAGACCGGACTAGACCGAATTCCATTCGGTCCGGTCCGATCCAAATTTTACATGAACTGATTAATTCTAGTCCGGTCCCGGTCCAGAGGATTTCTCCTCCTGGACTGGACCGGACCAGACCGAACCCCACATATATATATTTATATATGTATATATAAAAATAGTATATAAATTATAATATTAAAATTGATATAAATTAATATATTAATATATAAAATATTAACATATTAATATATAATATATACTCTTATAATATTAACATATTATAATTTATTAGTTGACTAGTTATAGTATAAAAATATAAATTATAATATATCTATATAGAATATTAGTAATAACTTATAAGTAATAAGTGTATTATTATTATTTAATATATTATTAATAATTTATCACTATTTACTAACATATAAATATATAATATACTAATGTAATAGTGTTATTAGTTTTAATTTACTAACATACTTAATATATAATATATACTAACATATTAATATATAATATATACTCTTCTAATATTAACATATTATAATTTATAGTAGTTAAATTTGGGCCAAAAAAATATTTGATCATTGCAGAATTTTAAATTAAATTTAGCCCATTAAATAATATGGGGCACCTCTGGACCGGACCGGACCGGACCGCCTTTGGACCGAATCGAACCGGACTGGTATGGACCGAACTCCTGTTCGGTCTGGTCCAGTGTGAGAGAATTCTTGGACTGAATGGAACCGGTCCACAAATTTCCCGGATCGGACCGGACCATTTACACCTCTATCCATGATAATGGATTTGGGCATCTCATATAATTTAAAGACTCCAAAAAAAAAAATATATATATATATATATATATATCTATATATATATATATATTTGGGCTACTTTACTTACTGTATAAGGATGAGCAAGAGGAAAAATTGAGCAATTTGGTTAAGGCTATCAACTATTGTGAAGATCACTATAAACCTATTGGAAAAAGGCAACCTTCAATGAAGTCTATGAAAATATCCTACTATGGAGAAGTGGGAATAGGAATCCTTGACTAGCTTTTTAAGGTCCTAGCACATACCTTGACTAGCTTTTTAATGTCCTAGCACATACCTTCCCAATAAAAGTCCAGCTTGAACTTTTGCACTGTTTTATGATAGCTCACATGCCCAGCTTGTGGATTATGATGTATATGTTGTAATGCTTAACCTTGAATGGAGAATTATGAATCACCTCTAGCTTCTCTTTCCTCAATAATACGTCTGGTTGTATTGTGTAATCAAGTCCTGTTGAAATTTAGAGTATATGTCATTTTAGAGTAGATGTCATTAAGTGTGGGAGAGAATTGATAGCTTTGCTTCAATTCCTCAATCTAGACGGGAGTTGGAAAAGTAATCAAAGTCAAAATAGTTCTTTCATCCTCAAATTTCCGTAAAGGGCATTTGCAACTTTATTATCATTCTCCCTTTTGTAATTGTTGAACTCAAAGTTTCAAGTCTCATATCTACATATAGATTTTGATGATAATAAATAATATTCAAGATTGAAGCTCAAGTTTTCTACGCATGAATGGAATTAAGCACATTAAGAAATCTATCATGAGCAAGAAAGAGAACAAGACTATAAATGAAGCTCATAGAGTAATTTTGTACATCTCTTAATAAAATTCAAAATTTGATTAAGACTCAAAATTAATCTTCTCTTATAAAGCATCAAATTGCATTTTTTATATTTGCATGACATTATTAAAATGTTTAATTTTGAAAATTACTTTTTCCACATATGCATAAAGATTTGAATTTGTAAGATGATTGATTGTCATCTTTGACATGTGCATGTTTTGTTTGAAAATCTTGAAGGATAGTTATAATTCTTTTAACAAATGAAAAAGATAGATGTTTTTGTTTGAAAATCTTGAAGGGTGGTTGTATGTTTTTTTGACATATACAAAAATAAAATGATTTGGTTTGAAAAATAAATCATATTCATTTTGTCATATATGAAAAGTAAAAGATTAGTTTTGATTTCTTTGAAAAATTAATGGAGTTGTCTTTGACAAATGTAAAAAGGAGATGTTTTTATTTGAATATTATGAAAAGTGAATAGTGTTCTTATTTGACACGTGAACCTTTTCAAATTTGAATATGAAGACTCATTTGTCTATAAATAGCTCATTTGAGTTTTGTAAAAATCACAACAAGAGCTTACACATCAATTGCTAAGTTTTGCATTATTCTTTCAAAGTCCTCATTCTCTCTTCTCTAAGTTTTGTGTCTTAATCTTTATTCATTTTGAGAGAGATATAAGTTGCGTTGTATTGTTCTTATTTCACTCATTGAGGAATGTACTCTGATAATCTACCCACTATCAACTCTTATTATGTAAGAGGGTGCGTATAAAGCTTGTGTGTGTAGAATGTGTTCTACACAGGAAATAGTTGAATCACTAAGTGTGAGGTGCTTGCAAGTGTAATGGGTGTTCTACACGGATTCTTTGTAGCGGTGTTACTCAAAGGTGTAATAGGTTTCTATCTCCACATGAATGAGATTGAATAGTGAATTTGGGATATCAAAGGGTAGCTTGAGGCAAGGACGTAGGCAGTAGGGCTGAACCTCATTAAAATGCTGAGTTTGTTTTTTCTTGCCCTTACTCTTTATATTTTTTATTATTTCATATTTTGTTTATATTTTATATTATGTATTTGGTTTTAAAGTATTAATTTTTTAATATAACCAAATTTACTCCCCCTTTTGTGTTAGTTATCTGGACAACAGTAATCAAAAGTAAAATCATAACCCATCTGTTTTGACAACCACTTCTGTTGAGCTTCAGTTCTCCACCATTTGCTCCAATAAGCACTTCAAGGCCAACCGATCAATCTTAGTTTTGAAGACTCCTCAACAAATATGGTCTCTATTTATTGAGTGCAGAAACTTGTATCAATGGCACCTTTTCATTTGTGGATAGTAGAAATCAATAAGTTGGCCCTTTAAAGCCTTGTTGCATGAGCACACCAAATTCTACTCCTGAAGCATCACATTCAATTCTAAAGCTTTTGGTGAATCAGGTAACCTCATAATAAGAGGTTCAAAAACAACATTTTCAAGTTGCTTCTTCAATACAAAAGAAAGAGTTTTTTTAACAATCCAATCAAAGGAGCTGCTATAATTTCATGATTCATTGCGATCTTTTTGTAATAGCCTATGAGACCCAAAACCCTTTCAATGCCTTTAGAGAAATGGGAATAGGCCATTCCAATATTGGGACGATCTTAGGTGGATCAGATTTAGCCCCATTGCCAGAAATAACTTGATCCAAATAGTCAATCTCTTCCATCCCAAACTTACATTTAGACATTTTTGCATATAAGATGCCGCACTAGTTGTTTCAATACTCCTAGGACTGATTTGAGATGCCGCACAAGTTCCACCAAGTCCTTTCTATATATCATAACGTCATCTTAGAAATCCAACACAAATATTCTCAAGCCTGAATACATCATATTCATAAACCCTTGAAAAGTAGCAGGGGCATAAGTAAGGCCAAAAGGCATTACTAATAACTCATGCCCTCATGAGTTCTAAAAGTTATCTTTTCAATGTCCTCTTTCTTCACCCTAATCTAGTGATAACCTAATCTCAAGTCTAACTTGGAAAATACTTTGGTTCCAAACAACTCATCAAGCAACTCATAAAAGACAGATATGGGAAGTTTGTCCTTGATGGCCACTTCATTTGATGCACAATAATCTACGCACATCCTCAAAGTACCATCTATCTTTTTTATAAGTAACATTGGTGAAAAGAAAGGACTTTGGTTAGGCCTCACTTCCCCAGACTTTAACAAGCCTTGAACAATTTTCAATTCCTATCTTCTGATAGTGTGGGTATCTATAAGGCCTAACTGTCATTGAAATAGTTCCTTCTTTCAAGAGAATGTGATGATCAAAAGTTCATCTTGGAGGTAACCCCACTAGTTAAGCAAAAACCTCCTTAAACTCTTCAATAACTTTCGAGTTTTTTGCTTGCTCACCTACCACTAATTGTAAAAACCAGCATTGTTGCCTAACTAGAGAAGACTTCAAACAACTTTCTCCAGTTTGCACCTTCAAATTATCAGATTTCATCCTTTGCAAAGTCACTCTCGACTACCCCCACCATAAAGCTCATTGACATAGAATTAAAGTTTCAAATGGGTCCCAAGGTTTTCAACCAGTAAACACCCAATAAAATATCACAACTCCTCAAAGTCAAAACATGAAAAGGAATTTTTGAACCTTGAGACTTGAATCTTAACCATTTCCTCATGTCTACCTTTACTCAGCACCTTATCTCCATAACAATTTACTCAGCACTCTGTCTCCATTAGTGACTCTAACTTAGAAGTTGGAATCATTATAGATCCTTAACTTCTACAGCACTAGTGGATCTAAAAAGATATGAGTGCTTCTTGAGTTCACTAGAACTTCTACTACACCAATCCTTCCAAGTAATCACATAGCATTATTGTTAGGGCACCTTGAAATTGCATGGATGGATATCCCCAGATTTTCCTCCTCATTCATTGTCTTTTCACCAGAAATCAAAGCCCCTCATTATCCTCCATTTCTACCTTTCAATTACAAGATCTTCAACTTGCAAAAGGTATAATTATGGATTCTTACACACGTTTGCAAGATTCCATTTTACATCCCAGTGGCAGCAAAGGCATTTTCTCCTTTTTCAATCATTTGAAAAGAAAAAGTCTTTTTAATTGGAATACGAGGAATCTGTACTCTATTCTTATCTAACACTATCTCAGAGAATCCCCTCTTAATACTTACTATCAGAGAAAATAACAAAGTGCTTTGAAATATTTCAATTGTATTCAACGTGATTTGTATAGAGATACTACAACATATACATAGGCATGTTTACAGAATGGATTTACAGCAAAAAATGTATCAAAGTTTGTTACAACTGAAAATTAAAAAGGTGACAAACATTTAGAATATTCTAGCATTCCTTGACATGCTAAGGTGGCTGTTGAGATGGCATATGTTGAATTTTCTATTTCTTATTCTTATGTGAATCATCTTCATTAATACGCCCCCTTGGGTCATATGGGGTGTTACACACAGTTAGACTCAATCGCATTGATGAGAATCGATTAGCTACTAGGGGCTTGGTAAAAATGTCTACTAACTGATCTTTGCTACTGCAAAATTGGACTTGAAGTGTCTTGGCTGCCACTCTATCACGCACAAAATGAAAATCTATAACCATGTGCTTAGTGCGGGAGTGGAAAATGAGATTAGAGGTCAGATAAGTCGCTCCTAAGTTGTCACACCAAAGAATGGGAGAGCTGAGTAAAGAGAGACCTAGCTCTTTGATGAGCGTTTGCAGCCATATAAGTTCGGCACTAGCATTTGCCAGAGACTTGTACTCGGCT
Source organism: Platycarya longipes (assembly GCA_036559045.1). Classification (NCBI taxonomy): domain Eukaryota; kingdom Viridiplantae; phylum Streptophyta; class Magnoliopsida; order Fagales; family Juglandaceae; genus Platycarya; species Platycarya longipes. The sequence goes on along the minus strand of CM071798.1, from coordinate 45,528,295 downwards.
TCGATGCTCAAATGAGCAGGCGGTTGTTGCTTCCGAGAACTCCATGAGATCATATGATTCCCAAGAAAAATACAATATCCTCCCGTAGAACGTTTATTAACCGGACAACCAGCCCAATCAACATTCGAGTATGCATGCAGAGTGAATGAAGATTTTTTACTTAGAAAAATCCCATAATTGATGGTTGATTTCAGATAACGCAATATCCTTTTGACTGCTATCCAATGAGAACTGACATATTCTATTGATAAAAAAAGACAAATCAGGTCTGGTCATAGACAAATATTGAAGACTTCCTACTGTGCTTCTAAACAAAGTGACATCATCAAAGGTGGGGGAGTCAAACTTAGATAATTTTGTGGAAGCAGACATTGGAGACAAAATAGGATTTGCTTCAATCATATTTGTCTTGTGCAGTAGCTCATAGATATATTTTTGTTGACTGATCAGAATACCATCAAGGTGATAATCAACTTCTAAGCCAAGAAAATATAGCAATCAGCCTAAGTCTTTTACAGGAAAGGTGTGACCAAGAGCAGACATTAAATCATCAACTGCAGATGAGGATGAAGACGTGATGATCATATCATCCACAGAAATTAATACAAACAGGCAGAGATTTGATGTGTGCATGATAAACAACGAAAGATCACCCTTGGAGGTTATAAAGTCGTACTTGAGTAACCATGAGTTCAATTCAGAGGACCAAGCCATCGGGGCTTGCTTAAGGCCATAGATGGCCTTGTTGAGCTTATAGACAAAATTAGGCTTCAGAGGGTCAACAAAACCCTGAGGCTGCAGCATAAAGATAGTTTTAGAGAGTTTACCGTGAAGAAAAGCATTCTGAATGTCTATTTGATGAAGGCACCATCCACGAGCAACATTAATGGAGAGAACTAGTTCAACGGTAGAAGGTTTTACCATTGGACTGAATGTTTCGGTAAAATCAATATTGGGTTGTTGATGAAAACCCTTGGCCGCAAGTCCCTTCCTCCTCTCAATGGTTCCATCAGATCGAAGCTTTGTGCGAAATACCCATAGTAGTTTGCTAACTAGGTTAAAGGCAGAGGTGGGGGGTACAAGGGTCCAAGTGTTGGTGCGCATGAGGGCTTGATATTCTTCAACCATAGCAGTTTGCCATTCGGGGAACTTGGAGGTAGTGGTGAAGGACTTTGGTTCATTTGGAACTACTGCAATGGAGAGAAAGCAACTTCGTGATGCATACAGTACAGTTCCATCGATGAATACTCTCAATTTGGAAGAATTAGTATGAGACTGTGTGACGCCCCCAACTCACGTATGAGATTTAACGTAAGTCAAGGGGTCAGGATAAATAACACTAGGCTATTCACCCTTATACGTATCAAGATCTTAATGGATAAATTGTAGGAATTATAATATACACAGTGAATAAGGTCTCAAGTATAAAAATTTCTAAAGATCACATACGGCAAACTTTATCTTTCAACTTCCACATTCTCCATTCATTCATTTAACATTGTACTATTATATATACATGCCCACAATAGTTATCAACATTAGCAAAATACTATTACATGACAAAAGATCATCCTTATGGTTACTTGGGTTCCTTCTTAACTTCAGGAAATTCCCTTTTATATAGAAACATATCTAAGCTGAGACCACGATCTCGCTGAAGACATTGTCTCTGTGGCATCGTATAGACCCCACATATGGACAGGGAACCATCCAATCCTAAAGTTAAGCTACATCTAGAATGTTTCTCCTCCATTGAAAAAGCAAATGCACTGTCCTTCCAAAATCCCATCGGCTAATCATATATAGGTGGTCTCAAGGAAGCAAAAATGAAATCTACATAAGTGCTATATTTAAAGAGTCCCTCAGAACTCATCGGAGTCTCCTGCGCCATTGGGGCTTTGCCCTTGTTGGCCATCGAATCCTGTATGTAATTTATATGTACAAGGAAGAAATATAAAACTACAAAAGAGTGAGATTTCCTTAGAAATCTCAATAAGTATATAATTAGCATAATAAAGCATAGATAAGGCCATCATTAGTCTTTTTTTAGAAAAAGATATTAAACATGATCAAAAACAAGTTTCAGGTGACTTATTATTAACCTACACATGTATGCACTCTTATGGTAACTTATACTCTTTTTCTTAAAATATGCACCATTTTAAACTTATTTATTTCTTATTTCCGATAGGCGTTACATATCGTCATCCCCATCGCATATAACTCTTTTAAAACTTCTTTATTTCTTATCCCCGATAGGCATTACGTATTGCTGTCCCTATTGCATATAACTCATCAATTACCTGAGCGTTATGTATTGTGACGACCCCAAAATTATCATACTTTGCTTTTATTTAAATATATATAGAGCTTAGTGACTTAGGCAAATTGGTGGCTAAAGCCTTAAGAAGATAGACTTAGGAGTTTAAGGCCTTAAGGCCATAACAAGAGCTTTGGGCCTAAGTGGGGGAAAGACAAGCCCATAGGTCCATGAGAGGAAGTCCACTAGTCAACCCAAGCCCATGCTTGATGACACATGTCAAGCTAGGAGAAGTTTAGTAAGTTGAGTCAAGACTAGTAGTTGAGAGAAGAAAATGCTAGTATGTGAGCTAGTTGACTAGTTGTTTTGGTTGGAGAAAGGAAAGAGAAGACAATAGTGGAATTTTCCATCTTTTCCTACCTAGATAAGTGTGTGAGGCATAGGATTTGCCAAATAAGATCAACATGGGATCCTACCATATCTAGTAAAATGATGAAGTAGGATTTGAAAAGATTTGGAGATGAGAAAAGAGAGAGGTTTCGGTGGGGGCTTTGGCCGAATGGCCTTAGGGTTTCCTCACCTAAACATTTCCAAATCTATATGGAAGGGACATGTAAGATTTGTGTAAGATTGGATAGGACTTGATGTGTAATAGGGTGTAAGAAAAAGGTGGCATGAGATGTGAGTTGTGGATCAAAAAGTGGGAGGAAAGGAAATGAGGGTTTCGGGTATGGCCTTAGCCGACTTCCCCTCCCCTTGTTTGACTTTCTTTTTGCCACCAAATCTAGGTTATAGATTTATGTAAGAATGACATGACAAGCTTGTGTGAGATGTGAGGTGATTGGTTGATGGAAAGAGCATGTGACAAAATGGAAATGAGAGTGAGATGAAGGGAGGGTTTCGGATGGAGGCAATGGGGTCCAAACCCCCACTTGTGTGTTCTTCCAAAAATGGATCCTCAAATTTCTTGGATTGACATGTGAGGGGATTGTTGGGGAGACAAGAGGTGATGTGAGATGATGGAAAAGGGTTGGAACCCTAGAATGAGAGGCCGGCCATGAGGAGAGAAAGAAGGAGCAAAATCTCCAACCTAGGATGGGATAGATTAGAGTTGATGTGATCAAGTGATGGGAGTCACTCAATGGCCTTTCAAGCCCATCACAAGTCACTCAAACCTAGGGGAATGAGTGGCCTAGGAGCCTAGTGGAGCATCTTGGCCGAATGGCCTTGATTTCCCTTTCTTTTGGTTTGCTCATTTCGGACACACACACACACATCTCTCACTTTGCACCTCACGGCAACCACTCCATATTTCCCTCCACTTTGCTTCACTTCTTTTCACCACTTAGACACCTAAACACTCCAAGCTAAGAATGAGAAGAAGATAGTGATTGTGGAAGGAGGAGAAACCTAGAAGATGGTTTAAGATCAAACCTAGAAACATGAGGAAGAAACCTATGTTCATGCTTTCCAAAAAGAAAACCTTCTCTTTTGAAAATGGTAAATTTTTAGCATGTTCTAACTAAGTATTTCTTTTATTTTTAGAAGTTATATAAGCTAGCTAGGAAGATTGGTAAGTATATCTTTACTTTGCCTTTAGCATGTTTTTGTATATTTTGGAGTGAATGTGCTTGAATGTGTGTATATGCTTGTATATGCTTATATTGTTTGGTTACTTGCTTAGTATTGCCATGATGAAAACTTGAGGGTAGAAATGTTATTTTGATTAGGATCCATGTGTAGAACTTATGATCTTTTTTGTTAAAGAGTTATGAGATGATTGATGATCTTGATGGTTTGATGAGGAAAGGAATGTAAGCATGAAGGTCTTCAGTTAGTTGAGTATTGGTGAAAATGGGATATATGCATATATGTTATTTGAAGAAGCATCTTGATTTTAGTTGTAAATATCTTGCCCATAGAAATGTCATGCTAGGATGAACATGTATAAAGCATTGATGGAAACTAGTTAAATTGATCTTGGAAGATATTGATGTTATTGTTGCTTGATGGTTACAAAAATGCATGCTTGTAGAGTTATGTTTTGGAAGGATTTTCTTGAAGTGGAAATCTTGAAGTTTTAATTCCTTATTTATCTAACATTCATGTTTGGATATTTTGGAGAAGTGGAAATATGTATCTTGGAAGGATGACATGTATGGATTTGGTTTCACATAGAGTATTCAAGTAGGACCCTAGTTTTGAAGGGCTAAGAAAAGAAAACACAAAACTTGAGAGCTATAGGTTTCGGGTTTGACCCCTTGTGAGGTTAGGAAATTGTTTTATATATGGAACTAAGGCTAGATGGTGTTAGGGAGATCAATGGAAGAAGAGAACATCAATGGGAGACAAAGTGGATCTCGGCCCAAACCCTAGGGGTGGAGGCCGAGCACCCCATTCACCCTAATGCACTTGTTTGAGTGTTTTTGCATGAGTATGAGCTAAGAGGAAGTAGGTTTTGAAGGAGGAACGACCAAATGTGTGTACTCGAGTTCGCCTCGAGTTTTACATTTACAAAGTTGAAAGTTGCATGTCCCATGCATAAGCACAAAAACCCATGTTTTGAGTAAAGTATGTTTTCGAAAGAAATGAACTAAAGTTTTAGAAGAACCCCAAAGGTTGGGACAGGGAAGTGTCCCAGTGGAACTCTCTGTTCACTCAGGAGTGTCTAAATTGAGTGAAAACCCCTGGGTCGACGAAGAACAGTCGGCGGACCATGTATGGCTCCAAAAGGTGTCCGGAGCGTGGTCGCACCTAATGCTAGTGGGTGCCATATAAGCGGTGTTGGCTTAGGCCTCGCCATCTGATAAGGTTGTAGTTGCTCAAAGAGAAATCTCCGAGTGACGAAGAGCGCGAAAGGGCGCGAAACGTATTCACCTAGGTTGACTTGGTCGCCAGGTGTGACGTTAACTAGCGGGGAGCACACGGTGCATAGGGGAACAGTGAGGTATCCAAAATAAGAAGTCATGACGAAAAGAAAAGGGCTTTCGAGCCATATATGATATGATATGATAAGTGACGCCTAAGATAAGAAAAGACAAAAAGTTTCTAAACAAAATGTCTTTGAAAGAATATGCATTAAAGAAGTTTTGTTAAGTGATTTGAACAAGTATGTTTTGGAAATTAAGGAAAGGAAAAGAAAGATGAATTTTTTTTGTCACGTGCATGTGCATCAATCTAAGCATGAGTCTCATGTTAATGCATACGTAAGAAATTTGTTTGTTATTCACTTGACTATATGCCTAAAATGCTTTCGTTAAAGTATAGACGTACTTGCTGAGATTTCCCTCGAAATTTCACCCCACTCTTTATGTCCCTACTATCCTTCCCTCTTGGGAACGATAGAAGTACTTGCAGGTGAGGATGGCTCAGATGAGTACGACCCCCGTGATGACACCTCGGATCCTCAGGGACCCGATTGAGGCTGCCCTTAAGGGGCCAGTGACTTTGAACCACCCGGGTCAGTGGGAGGTGGAGTCACTAAAGATGACCATGTACAGTTCAGGCGGTCTATACCCTTCGAGGTGTTGCTTAGTATTAGGGGTTGACGAGTCCTTTCACTTGGGGCGTATTTTTGGACCGCCTTCTAGGGCGATATGTGAGGTAGGGCCTAGCATGGACTTGGATCGGCTTCGCTGAGGCCCGAACCTTAAGAAGGTGAAGAAGGAACCCGTCGGTTGAATTTATGGGTAATGTTAAGACCCATATTATTTTGTGACGCCCTGTATTTATGTTTTTGGAAAGTCTTCCCACATATGGGAAGTACTATTTTGATATTTTGGACAAGGTTATATAAATTTTAAACTTTGGCTATGTATGATATTATGTTTGGGATTCATAGCGTAACCATGTGATGCATAATTATAGAAGGTGTGACATTTTTATTCCACTACGAGAATTTTCATTTGACATTTAAAAAAAAAAAAACGTACACGTATGATATGATGAGGGGTGAACTTCCTTGCGTTGCTCATCTCCGATGCTTCTATTCACGTGCGATCCCAAGTGTGGGTTAGGGCGTCGACCCGTATCGTCGTCCCCGTTATGATGACTCTCGTGTCAATCTTCCGGGCGTTACGTCTTACCATCCCCATCTTGACATGGAACATATGTAGCATAGCGGGCGTTACGTATCGCTATCTCCGCTAATCATATCACTTCCACGGGCGTTACGTATCACCGTCCCCATGATAACACATAATACTCTTATCATACGGTAGACATTACGTATCGCCGTCCCTGTCGGCACGTCAGTCATCCGGGCGTTATGTCTCGCCGTCCCCATCACGACGTAACTAGCTTATTCATATCTCTTATTTTTAATTTTTCCTTTCTTATTCTTATGAATGTTTCTCAAGTACATGCCATGCCATTTTCTCTGAAAATTCATCACATACCAGAAAATGCATGTACCTTTAAACTTATCTCATAATCATATATATATATATATATATATATATATATGCTTATAACATAAATCTTGCAACGTATCTTACACAAGCTATATGCTTAGGTAATACATATATAATTCTCCCATATTGCAACTTCAACTTTTATTTCAGTCAGAGCCCTAGATTTTAGCAAGACAGGATACCTCGCTCGAGCAAGGTATCGAGCGAAAATCAAGCGAAGTCTCGAGTTGGAAGTCGCTCGAGCAAACTATTGGGCGAACATCTACCAAACTGGATATCTCGCTCGAGTAAGGTATCGATCAAGACTCAAGCGAGGTTTCAGGTTAGAACTCGCTCGAGCATGACATCAAGCGAGTATCGAGCGAAGTCTCGGGTTGCACTTCGCTTGAGCCAACATCTAACGAGATTCAAGCGAAGGTTCATATTTGTTCTTCGCTTGATCATTCGGTCGAGCGAGTGTCGAGCAAGATTACAGATCATGGGGTTTTTCAATCCAAAACTTGAAATATTTTCACATAAACCTAATTTTTACATATTATAACATGATTTTAGGTTCTTCTAACTTCATTTAACGCATTTCCATTATCAAAACCAATTCAAACAATACTTAGATTCATTATAACACTTTAACAATAATATAAAGGTTCAATACTAACATGTATAGTTCAACCACTTAAATAAATCATCTCCATACTAAAGTTAAGCTAGAATATGGACTTACAAACTCTCTAAACCATTTTGGAGATGATCAAACCAATCCTTGCAAGCTTTTTCTCCCCAACAACACTCACTTAGCTCACTTAAAGGATTTGTGGAGGTTTAAAAACTTGAAAAGGGTTTTGCTTTGGTTTCCTTCAAAGGTAGTGTGTGCTATGCTTCTAAAGAGAGTTATAAGACTCTCAAATGTCTATTTATATGGGTGGTGGTTGACCCATATGAAGGAAAGAAGAAGGCCAACTTGATAAAGACAATAGGTTTCTGGTTTGCATAGGATGAGGTGTCCCTCCTAACCCTATTTCATGTTTAAACTAAATCCCCCAAAGATCCTAGGTTTTGCAGCTGAAATGATCATCTAATGGTCAGTATTTGAAATATTTTTACAGCCAATTTGATCAATGGTTGAGGTGAAAGCTTATGGGATAACGGATGAGGTGGCATCTCACCTAACCATGCATGCATCACCCTTTCCAGCCTTCATCTGGTTAGCCACGCCCCTTAGCCTTCCCCTAACCCATTTAGTTACTTGCTAACCTCCTTAAGACTCTCTATTTAACAAGTTCTAGAAGACCAGTTCTTAGTTTAGTTAGGATATAATCCAATTTAAATCTCTATTCTCTAACTTGAGTTCTGATTAAGCTCAGTCCATAGTTGTCCATTGCTTCCGAAATAAGTCATTGATACTGTCCAAATATTCAAAAACTCATAACATGAAGGTTTTAGATATATCTCTTAGGATGCTATAAAAATTGGAATCACCACATTTGGACCTCATATAAGTAACTTATGCTTATTACACTAAAACTCGACAGTTTAATCCGAGAATGAGCATCAAGTGTTTAATCTTTAGTTCAAACACTTCCTCTTTCATTTACACCCTAATTTTTGAGAATTCAACTCCTTCTAGGTTCAAATTGAATTTTTCTAGTTGATACATTGTTCCAAATCTCAAAGATTCATTCACAATATTTTTCTATAATACATTATTTCACTTATTCTAAACTCAATACTCTCATCCAAGTCTTCATCTCTATTTTCCTAGAAAATATACCCAATATATAATCCTTCTAAAAAGAACTTCAAATAAAATTTTATCTTAGAAATTTTGAGATATTACATCCTCTTCCTCTTAAAAAGGATTTCGTTCCTAAAATCGCTAAAACATGAATTAAGGGTTTAATGAATTAATACCTCGATTGCTTGCAGCAGTAGACTCTTCTGAAGAGGTAGGGAATTTTTCCTCATTAAGCAACGAATCTTGAGAATAGTAAAAGATCATATAGACATCCTGTCATAATACATATTCACACGGATCTCCTATAATTTATGCAGTGTTTCCAGATTCTGTTTCTTCTATGATGGGTCCCTCCTCACATTGACGTTTTCTATCTTCAGACCTATCAGATAACTCCATTATGATGGATTTTCCTCTATCTTCTCTTCTCAAAAATTCTTTCTCTGCTTTTAGCCCTTTTTGAGTGGGTTGCCTCTCATTACCTGGCAAAACTCGTCTACATGCTGGGTTACCTTTTTCATCTATGTTCATGATATGTGTCCTATATTTTTCACTCTTATTCAACCACCTTAATCTATCTGCTTTCCATGATTTCAGATTTTCCCTACGAAATCTCTCTCTAATCCTTTCAGATCTTTTCTTTAACTAATCTACCGGAGTGACTGACATTCGTGCTTTTCTTTTTGGAATCATAATCCTGAGTAAGACCAATCATTAAAAACTATAGATACCAAAAGAACACAAACGTCATACAAATAACTTTATAAACATGTATCTAAGTTCAAACATAAAACACAAATTAATACAACTAAGTTTCAAACAAATGAAGATAAGTAGCTCTCAACACATCCTCACGTTTCCAGGTAGCTTCCTGAAAAACATGATTGTTCCAAAGTACTTTCACTAATAATATTGTGCGATTCCGAAAGGTCTGTTATTTCTTATCTTCAATCCTCACTGGCCATTCTTCATAAGTTAAGTTGGGACATAAATTAACAGGACTTGGATCCATCACCGCCACTGATTCATTGCTTAAACTTTTCTTCAGGGAAGATACATGAAAAACGTTATGGATTCCTTGCAGATTATCAAGTAATGCTAGGCGGTAAGCCACCGGACCTACTTTTTCCAAAATTTTATAAGATCCAATATAACGAGGACTCAACTTTCCTTTCTTACCGAATCGCATAACTCTCTTCATAGGAGAAATCTTCAAATACATCCAGTCTCCCACCATAAAATCTAAGGCTCTTCTGCAATTATTTGCATAACTCTTTTGCCTACTTTGCGCCGTTTTTATCTGATTTCTAATCTTTATAATCTGCTCCTTAATTTCTTGTAAATACTCAGGTCCTAAAATGCTGCTTTCACCAACTTCATCCCAATATATGGGAGACCTGCATTTCCTTCTATAAAGTGCTTCATAAGGCGCTATTTGTATAGTAGCTTAAAACTGTTATTGTAAGCAAATTCGATTAATGGTAGTAGACTCTCCCAGTCTTTGCCAAAATCCGGTACACAAGGTCGCAACATATCTTCTAAAGTCTGAATAGTTCTTTCTGTATGCCCGTCTGTTTGCGGATGATATGCACTGCTAATATTTAGATTGGTACCCATCATCTTCTGTAAACTTTGCCAAAATCGAGATGTAAATCCAGGATCTCTATCTAATACTATGGTCTTGGGCACTCCATGCCAATGAACTACTTCTTTTACATAGATTTTTGCCAATCTTTCCATAGAATCCGTGTTTGAAATGGAAAAAAAGTGGGCACTCTTTGCCAACTGATCAACTATTACCCAAATCGAATTTTTTCCTGTCGATGTTCTTGATAATCCTACATAAAATCCATAGATATATCCTCCCATTTCCATTCAGGGATTGGTAGGGGTTGTAACTTACCGGCTGGTCTTTGGTATTCAGCTTTCACTAACTGACACACTGGGCATTTGGCTACAAAGGTTGCAATATCTTTCTTCATTCCTTCCCACCAAAACTTTTCTTTTAAATCCTTATACATCTTAGTACTTCCAGGATTAGCAGTATATGGTGTACCATGAGCCTCTTTCATTAATCTTTCTTTCAAGTCCGGGTTATCAGGCACTATTTGCCTTTTTCCAAAATATAGCATCCCATCTCCTGAAATCATAAAGTGTGAAGACCTTTTTCTTTATAGTATTTTTTGTTTTATCTTTTCCAACTTAGCATCCTTCTGTTGTCCTTCCTTGATCTCCTCATCTGTTAAAGGAACAATCTCTTGAACCACCATTAACTTGAGTTCTTGTGATAACCTGTCTACAAGAATCTCTCACATTGCTGCTAGCACCAATAATTCTTCAATGTGAGTTTTCCTATTTAAGGTATCGGCTACCACATTAGCCTTTCCAAAATAATATCTTTTTTCACATTGAAAGTCACTTATAGTCTCTATCCATCTTCTTTGCCTATATCACATAGGATTTGTAAGGTTCTGGAAAAGCTAAAATTGGTGATGTAGTCAATCTTCTTTTTAGCTTTTGGAAACTCTTCTCACATTGTTCACTCCAAACGTACTTAGCATTCTTCCTGGTCAGTGCTGTCAAAGGCCCAGAAAGTTTGGAAAATCATTCTACAAATCTTCTATAATAACCAGCAAACCCCAAAAAACTTCGTACCTCATGTGCATTGGTTGGTTACTGCCAATCCATTACTGCTTCTATTTTTGCTGGATCCACAGAAACTCCTTCACTCAAGATCCCGTGACCCAAAAATTTAACTTCTCGTAGCCAAAACTCACACTTACTAAGTTTGGCATACAATTGATGTTTCTGCAAGATCTCCATTACAATTCTCAAATGCTTTTTATGATCCTCATCAGTCTGGGAGTAAACCTAAATATCATCAATAAAACCTACCACAAACTTATCCAAATAAGGTCTAAATATCCGGTTCATCAAATCCATGAATACCGCTGGTGCATTTGTCAATCCGAATGGCATAACCAAAATTTTGAAATGCCCATATCGCGTTTGGAAGGCTGTCTTAGGTACATCTTGTTCTCTGATCTTCAACTGATGATAACTAGACTGAAGGTCTATTTTAAACAATACAGACGCTCCTCTTAATTGATCCAACAGATCATCTATCCGTGGCAACGAATACTTATTCTTGATTGTGACCTTATTCAGATCTCAACAATCTATGCACATCCGCATTGTTCCATCTTTTTTCTTCATGAATAACACCGGTGCTCCCCATGGGGACAAACTTGGTCTGATAAGTCCTTTCTTCAAAAGTTCTTCAATCTGGGCTTTTAACTCTTCTAATTCTATCAGTGCCATTCTATAGGGTGCTTTATGAACTGAAGCCATAGCTGATTCTAATTTGATAGCAAACTCCGTTTCCCGGTCAGAAGGTAATCCTAGCAGATCATCAGAAAAGACTTGGGGAAAGTCTTCCACAACTGAAATTCCTTTGAGACTCTTAACAACTTCTGATGAATTTAACATTATTATCACGTACACCTTTGCCTCTTCCTCAATAATTTTCTTCATTTGCTTGGTAGTTACTATGGAGGAAACTGTATCAATTATTTCCCCCTTGTAACAAAACTTCTTCTTCATTGGTAAATCGAAAACTATCTCCTTTCTACGACAGTCAAGTTTAGAATAATACTTGGCTAGCCAGTCCATCCCCAAAATTAGATCGAATTCCATTAAATGGAATACTATCAAATTAGCAACTAGCTGTAGACATCCCACATCCAAAGAACAATTTCTTACAATTCGGTGACAGCCTGCTATCTTCCCATCAGGCATGACTACTTTAACTTTTTGGACCAAAGGTTCCATTTCTAATTCACATCTTTGAACACAATCATATAAAATAAAAGATTTTGTTGCTCCCAAGTCAAACAGAGCATAGACCATGCATTGCTTCAACTTAACCTTACCTAAGAAAGTTATCCTACGGTTATTATTACTAAACCACAGAATCCATTCATTAACTAAAAGCAGGAAAATTAGAAAGTTACCAGTAATAACATTACCGTCTATGATCTCATCAACCTCCATGTCCACTTCTCCTGGCGTGTTGTATAAACTTTAGCTTTCACAGGAGTTTTTGTTTTTCCTCCTAGGAGAGCTACGCCATGAGAGACATTCTGAGAGCAATCCTTGATCAAATGTCCTGGCCGACCACACCTGAAGCAAGCCCTAGTATCCACTCTACATTCTCCCTTGTGCCGACGTCCACATTTGGTACATAATGAAAACAGAACCTGTACATTTGAATTGCCTGCTATTCCTTTTCTTCCATCCATGGGTCTAAAATTTTGTTTCCTTCCTACATCTTTTACCCCAGAATAAGGAAATCTCCTTTTTCCAATTACTTGAGTTTGCCCCAATACGCTCCTCTGTTCAGCTTCTGCTATGGCTGCTATGTTTACCAGTTCCTAAAAACTCTCCATTTGTAGGCATGCCACCTGCATACGAATCCATGACTGCAATCCTTCTTGAAACTTCTACGCTCTCATCTTCTCAGTGGTCACTAAGTGTGGGGAAACCTTGCCAGTTCCATAAACCGAGCTGCATACTGCTCCACCGTCATGCTACCCTATACCAACGTGGCAAATTCTAAAGCTTTCTGCCGCTTCACAGATTCTGGAAAGAATCGATCATCAAATTCTTTCTTGAACCGTTCTTACGAGGGCACTACATTTTCTCCTAACTCTAACTTCAGTAGCCTCCGCTTTTTGTCCCACCATAATCCTGCCTTTCCTTGTAGCAAATGTCCCGCATACTGCACCTTCTGAATCTCAGTGCAACCATTAACTTCGAAAATCTGTTCCAAGTCAATAATCCGTTTGTCAACCTTTAATGCTCCATCCGTTCCTATAAAATGCAGATATCGATAAACTAAAAATTTTTCATACGAACATCCTTGGGTTTCTCCTCTATTCTCATCCTACTAGCGAAACAACTCTATTCTATTTGATTTCTCACCACTTCAGTCATCTACCGAATAGTTTTGACTATCGCCTGGCCTCCTTCTAATAAGGGGTTTTGCACTTTCTGTCTCCCTTCCAAAGGTGGATTTTGTGCCCTAGGTTCCCCTTCCAAATGTGGATTTGGTGTCATTTGCTCCTCCATCCTTGGAGGGATAACTAGGGAGGATTTTTTGCTGCTGGTTCTACTCGTTTCGAAGCAGGATGACCTATTGTCATATTTTCTTCCTGAAACATACCAACCTCTATCATGAGCTATATTTACTTTAGAAACCTTTATATTTCTAAAGTACAATTTATTCATCCATATCACTCTAATTCCAATCTTGTAAAGATTTAAACTTATTCTTGTGCCATGTGATCCATTTTTCCTAGGACAATCTGGATTTCACCCAGAGACGTAATAGCTCTGATACCACTTTGTGACACCCCTAACTCACGTCTGAGATTTAACATAAGTCAAGGGGTCAAGATAAGTAACACTAGGCTATGCACCTTTATACATATCAAGATCTTAATGGATAAATTATAGGAACTATAATATACACAGCAGATAAGGTCTCAAGTATAAAAATTTTTAAAGATCACATACTTCAAACTTTATCTTTCAACTTCCACATTCTCCATTCATTCATCTAACATTGTACTGTTATATATACATGCCCAAAATAGTTATCAACATTAGCAAAATACTATTACATGACTGAAGACCATCTTTATGGTTATTGTCCCTGTGGCTGTATATGGACAGGGAACCATCCAATCCTAAAGTTAAGTTGCATCCGGGACGTTTTTCCTCCATTGAAAAAGTAGATGCACTGTCTTTCCAAAATCCCATCGGCTGATCATATATAGGCGGTCCCAAGGAAGCAAAAGCAAAATCTACATAAGGGCTATATTTAAAGAGTCCCTCAGAACTCCTCGGAGTCTCCTGTGTCATTGGGGCTTTCCTTCTGTTGGTTATCGAACAATGCATATAATTTATATGTACAAGAAAGAAATATAAAACTACAAAAGAGTGAGATTTTCTTAGAAATCTCAGTAAGTACATAATTAGCTTAATAAAGCATAGACAAGGCCATCATTAATCTTTGTTTAGAAAAAGATACTAAACATGATCAAAAACTAGTTTCAAGTGACTTATAATTAACCTACACAGGTATGCACTCTTATGGTAACTTATACTCTTTTTCTTAACAAATCTGCACCTTTTTAAACTTATTTATTCCTTATTCCCGATGGGCGTTACGTATAGTCATCCCTATTGCATATAACTCTTTTAAAACTTATTTATTTCTTATGCCCGATGGGCGTTACGTATCGTCGTCCCCATCTCATATAACTTATCAATCATTCGGGCGTTATGTATCGCCGTCCCCGTTATGATGAGTCTCATGTCAATCTTCCGGGCGTTACGTCTCGCCATCCCCGTCTTGACACGGAACATACGTAGCATAGCAGGCGTTACGTATCACCATTCCCGCTAACAGGCGTTACGTATCGCTGTTTATGTCGGCTCGTCAGTCATCCGGGCGTTACTTCTCACCGTCCCCTTCACGACGTGACTAACTTATTCATACCTCTTATTTTTAATTATTCCTTTCTTATTCTTAGGAATGTTTATCAAGTACATGCCATGTCACTTTCTCTGAAAATTCATCATATACCAGAAAATGCATGTACCCTTAAACTTATCCCACAATCATATATATATGCTTATAACATAAATCTTGCAATGTATCTTACACAAGCTATATGCTTAGGTAATGCATATATAATTCTCCCATATTGCAACTTCAACTTTTATTCCAGTCAGAGCCCTAGATTTTAACAAAACAGGGTATCTCGCTCAACCGAGGTATCGAGCGAAGTCTTGGGTTGGAACTCGCTCGAGCAGACTATCGAGCGAACATCTACCAAACTGGGTATCTCGCTCGAGGAAGGTATCGAGCGAGATTCAAGCGAGTTCTCAAGTTAGAACTCACTTGAGCATGACATCAAGCGAGTATCAAGCGAAGTCTCGGATTGCACTTCGCTCGAGCCAACATCTAGCGAGAGTCAAGCGAAGGTTCATATTTGTTCTTCGCTTGATCCTTTGGTCGAGCGAGGGTCGAGCAAGATTATAGATAATGGGTTTTTCAATAAAAAAACTAACAATCTTTTCACATAAACCTAATTTTTACTTCTTATAACATGATTTTAGGTTCTTCTAACTTCATTTAACACATTTCCATTATCAAAACCAATTCAAACAATACTTAGATTCATTATAACACTTTAACAATAATATAAGGGTTCAATACTAACATGTATAGTTCAACCATTTAAATAAACTATCTCTATACTAAAGTTAAGCTAGAATATGGACTTACAAACTCTCTAAATCTTTTTGGAGATGATCAAACCAATCATTGCAAACTTTCTCCCCAACAACACTCACTTAGCTCACTTAAAGGATATGTGGAGGTTTAGGGACTTGAGAAGGGTTTTACTTTGGTTTCCTTCAAAGGGAGTGTGTGCTATGCTTCCAAAGAGAGTTATAAGACTCTCAAATGTCTATTTATAGTGGTGGTGGTCAACCCATATGAAGGAAAGAAGAGGGGCAACTTGGTAAAGACAATAGGTTTCTGGTTTGCATGGGATGAGGTGTCCCTCTTAATCCTATTTCATGATTAAACTAAATCCCCAAAAAATCTTAGGCTTTGCAGTTGAAATGATCATCCAATGATCAGTATTTGAAATATTTTTGCTGCCCATTTGATCAATGGTTGAGGTGGAAGCTTATGGGATAAGAGATGAGATGGCATCTCACCTAACCATGCATGCATCACCCTTTCCAGCCTTCATCTGGTTAGCCACGTCCCTTAGTCTTCCCCTAACTCATTTAGTTACTTGTTAACCTCCTTAAGACTCTACTTAACAAGTTCTAGAAGACCACTTGTTAGTTTAGTTAGGATAGAATCCAATTTGGATCTCTATTCTCTAACTTGAGTTCTGTTTAAGCTCAGTCAAGAGTTGTCCACTTGCTTCCGAAATAAGTCATTGATACTGTCCAAATATTCAAAAACTCAAAACATGAAGGTTTTAGATATATCTCTTAGAATTATATGAAAATTAGAATCACGTCATTTGGACCTCATATGAGTAACTTATACTCATTACACTAAAACGCGACAGTTTAATCCAAAAATGAGCACCAAGTGTTTGATCTTTGGTTCAATCACTTCTTCTTGCATTTACACCCTAATTTTTGAAAAAATCCAACTCCTTCTAGGTTCAAATTTAATTTCTCTAGTTGATACCTTGTTCCAAATCTCAAAAATTCCTCCACAATATTTTTCTATAATACATGATTTCACTTATTCTAAACTCAATACTCTCATTCAAGTCTCCATCTCTATTTTCTTAGAAAATATACCCATTATATAATCCTTCTAAAAAGAATTTCAAAAAAAATTTCAGGATATTACAGACTGAGTGATGATAGGTGAACGAGGTGAGATAAGAGAAAAGGAGGATTGAGTTTATTGAATGGGACGAAGGGAAGATGAGGAAGGGGAATTAGGGATTTCGACCAGATGTGTTTGAAAAGAGGAAGAAGAATCTAAAAGAATGGAGGATGGACAAGATTAAGAAGGGGAGGACGTGTTGGGCTGAGAAATGATTACGGGTGAGGGTGTAGTATGAGGAGTGGGTAAAGGAGTAGGTATTGGGCTGGTGGAGTGAGATGGGCCAGGAGTATTTATTCTTATGGGTGAAGTCGGAAGTGTAGGACCATGATTCATTGGGGGTAGGCCAAGAATGGAAGGGAGTATGACGGGAAGAGTTGTAGTTGGTAGGCTGAGTAGTGAAGGGGAGGCTAGAGGGTTGTGATGTTTGTAGCGACAGACATTTTCGTTAAAAGTTACGTCACAGGATATGTATAGGCGATGTCTTATAGTCGAAACATTTATATCCTTTGTAGGATGGACTACAACCAAGAAAAAGACATGAGGTGGACCGAAAAATTAATTTGTGTTTGTTGTAGGGCCTAAGATTGGACCAACATTCACATCTAAAGGTTTTAAGAAAAGTGTAGTCCGAATGTTTATGATAGACCATAAAGTGAGGGAGCGATTTTGAAGGATTGGTGTAGGAAGAAGATTAATGAGGTGGGCTGCAGTTTCAAAGGCTTCGGCCCAAAAGTTGAAGGGAAGAGAGGCTTGGGCAAGTAGAGTGAGCTCAATTTCAACTATATGACGGTGTTTCCATTTTACGAGACCATTTGGTTGATGTGTGTGTGGACAAGAGAATCGATGATTTATGCCAAGATTTTTGCAAAGTTTGGGGAGGAAAATAAATTCACCCCTTGCATCGGTTTGAAGAGAAATTATTTTTGTATTAAAAAAGCATTCGGCAAAAGAAGTAAAATGATTGAAGACAGTCAGTACATCTGATTTGAGTTTAAGGGGAAAATACCAAGTAAATCTAGTAAAATGATCAACAATAGAAAAATAATACTTGAATCCATTTCTTGAGATAATAAGGGTTGGGCCTCATACATCGGCCTACAAAAGATCTAAGGGCTTAATAGAAATAGTAGAACTGCAATTAAAAGGCACTTGATGGGCCTTTGCCAGTGGGCATTCAGAGCAAACATAGGGTTCATGTGTGGGAAAATAAGGTAGATGGTGACTGTGAAGAAGTTTGGAGACGACGGCAAGAGAAGGGTGGCCGAAGTGCTTATGCCAGCAACTAATGGAGACTCGTTCACCAATGTTAGCAGAAGGAGAAGACGTTGGCAAGGAGGATGGAAAATGATAAAGACCGTCACAAGATGGGCCACTGGTAAGGAGCCTCCCGGTCAGTTTGTCTTTGATGATGAAATAAGTATCATGGAATTCAAAGAAACACTCATTATCAGTACAAAATTGAAAAACAGAAATGAGATTTTTGGTGATTGTGGGAATGTGAAGCAGATTAGAAAGTTTAAAAGGAATAGAGTTGAGAGAAAAAGAGGATTCGCCAATGTTCTGTATCGGGAGACCCGCACCATTTCCAACCCGAATCTACTCCTATCCAATATAGGGTTCCGACACTAGGTTGAGCTGAGATAGGTCATGGGTTATATGGTGGATTGCAGCACTTTCTGGGTACCAAGTTTGGTCAAGAATGGCAGAGGGGGATGTATAGTTGGCTATGAAGGATTTGGGGTGTTCGTATTGATATGCATGGTCAAATCAGTAGTGACATTACAAAGCAACATGGTCTGGTCTGTTGCACACTTGACATGTGGGTCTTTGGTAGTGATTGGGGTGGGAGTAATTTGGGGTTTGATTTGGATAGGATCGACCTCTGTTTGAGGAGTATCTACCACAACCTTTGTTATTTCTATCTCCACGATAATATCCATGACCACGTTGATCTTTTGAACCATTGGTTGTAAAGTTGGCAAAGGGATCAAAAGGGGAGGATGATACAGGTCGAGAGTTGTGGTTCATTCTGCTTTCATATATGAGAAGCAGATGGTACAGTTCATTTGAGCTTATAGGTTCGGTTCGGGTAGTAATAACAGTGACAAAAGCTTCATAATGAGATCCAAGACCATTGAGAAGATAGGTAACAAAATCCTTATTTGAGATTGGAGTTCCAGTTGTAGCAAGTGTATCTATGAGCATCTTCACCTTGCTGTAATAATCTGAGATGGATTGATCTCCCTTCGATAGATTTGTAAGTTGAAATTTGATTTGGAACTCTTTGGCTTGTGAATGAGAGCTATACATAGACTCGATAAAGGTCCATAGTTCTCATGATATACCTACAAAAACTACATGAGCAGCCACCGAATTTGTTAAGGAAGAAAAAAGAATACTAAAGATAAGTTTATCTGTTCTCTGCCAGGTAAGGAAGGCTAGGTTCATTGTTGAACTACCATCTTTTTCATTAGAGAGAATTTTCTGAGGTGGGGTTTTAGAGACATCAACATAAGAGAATAAGTCTTGACTACGTAGGTATGCAATGATCTAAACTTTCCACAACATGTAGTTTTTAGAGTTAAGCTTAATGGAAACAAGATGAGAGCAAGAAGAGGGAACAGAGGAGGAAGAAGCCATGGTGAAGAAAATGGATCAAGAGACCGTTAGTCTTAGCAGCTCTGATACCATATCAGAGAAAATAACAAAGTGCTCTGAAATATTTCAATTGTATTCAATGTGATTTGTACAGAGATATTGTAGCCTATATATAGGCATGTTTACAGAATGAATTTACAGCAAAAAACGTATCAAAGTTTGTTACAACTGAAAATACAAAGGACGACAAACATTCAAAATATTCTAGCATTCCTTGACACTCTGAGGTGGTTGTTGAGATGGCATATGTTGAATTTTATGTTTATTATTCTTGTGTGAATCATCTTCATTAATACTTACTCCACCACCCTTCCATAAACTCCTAGAAGTCATCAAGCTCTTGTATTTTTCTAATCCCAAAATTGCATTGAGGTTAATAGGATTGAGCATCTGCACAAGCAGTCGACATCCTTTAAGCCAATCAAGAAACAACTCAATTTGTGTCTTTTAGAAAACCCTTTAAGTCTGTTAAACAATTTCAAATTGAGCTTTGTAAATAGCCACAGATGATGTTTTCTTAAGGTGGGGCAAGGCTTCCATAGGATTATCATAAGTTGTTGGTCTAAATCTAAGTTGTAAGGAACCCAATAAAAACTACACAGTCTATGGCATCACACCTGAGCCTCACCCTCTTTATGATATGATGACATCAAAAGTATCTGATTTGAGATTTGAAGGTAATCAATGTAATAACCCTTCCTTTTAAAAAGTCTTCCTAAGGTTAAAAATTTATTTTGAGGACATTTTAGTATTTTATGGGATTTTTAGAAACATATGGTGTTTAGGTATTAAAATCTAAGTGGAAATATTTAAGATATTGGATGAAAAATTATGAATTTTGGTCAATTCTTGGAATTTTGAGCACGGTATTAGCTAGAATATTTTATTTTGAACTTAGAAAAAAAAATTTAGAAGATTAAGGAGAAAATTTAGAAAATTCAAAATTGGAAGAAGGGAACGCATGTAGAGCTCGGATTGGTGTTCTCGGGTCACTCCAACAAGTTTCGGTAAAATAATTATATCTCTCTCATTTGATCTTGGATTGAGCCAATTCAAAATTCTATAGATCACTAAAAGGAATATATAGAACTTTTATGTTTCTAGTTTTTAAAGAAACGGACTAGATCAAGGACTTATTTGAAAGAGAAGTGGTCAGACCTGAAATAGGCGAAAATTGGAACCTGAATTGTATATGTAGCACCGCCTTACTATTGGGGACTAAATCTAATTGGTTTTCAAGATTTTTGGCATCTTGACAGTTGTAAGGGAGTCTATAACAAGTGGAGGAAAATTATTTAGAATGATGGTTAGCCAAAAACCATGAAGAAACCATGTATGGCAAGGGATTGGTTAGAAACCAATCTAATGATCCAATTATCCATTAGTTGCCAACTTATACCCTAACCAAGTCTTATAAAATCTCCTAAACCACCCCAAGTGTACCAATAGGAGTTAGAACAAGTGGCCAAATGAGAGAAATCCTAAAAAGGTGAGAGGACACTTGGAAACTCTTGGGTAGCCAAAACCACCCTTGGAGGATTTTCTTGGATTATTCTCCATTTTCTTTTTATATGATGAAATTTCATAGACCATTGATCAAAATAAAATTATAAGTGGCTTAAGCCTGACCATTGGATAAGGATTAGAACCAACTAAACCTAAGTTAGGGGTTATGATGGTACCTAAGTGAGAAGAGACACCTCACAGACTCGGCTATTGAGGCAAATCGATTGCCTCAAAGCATTCTCACCCCTTAAGCCATACATGTGTCGCCTAATTCATATCTGTGTGTGTGTGTGAAGTAATTTAAGGCCTCCTTTGGTAAAAATATATGGCAACACAAGAAAAAGAACAAGAAAAACCCACTTAAAGACACTTACCTCACTAAAACATCAAAAGAGAGCAAAATAGAAACTTTGGAGGAGAAATAGCATAAAGTCTAATCCAATCATCAATTCAAGCTTTGGAAAATTTAAGTACACAATTTAACTTAATCTTGGCATAGAATAATTGATTTAAAGGTTAGATCATGTTTGACTACTCTTTTGAACTTAAACTTGGTTTAAGTGTTTGAATGAAATCAAGTAAGATTTAACTTAGTCGTTGTTATGGAAAAATTACTAATAAAAAATTGCAAGAACTTAGGAATATATTATACTTTGATATATTAAGGAGATTATGTGAAAATAAGAAGCATTTGATTGACACAAAAATAAGAAACTCACCTTAGAAGCTTTCAGCTTTAATAGGGTTATGGGTAGATTTTTAATTCTAATTCCAATTTCTTTGGTTTTAATTATTTGGATGTTATTTAGATAATTATGATGAGTTTAGGAACTCTAGTTTACTTGGAGAATTTCAAGCATTATCATAAAAGAAATTGGTGAAGAATTTACTAAGGAAATATAAGAATTTTAGTTTGATTTTATTCTTGGACGTAATGAGAATTCTTGCATTATATAAATGAAGAGTTTTGTGTAGTTAAAATAAAAGAAAGTAAATTTTTGAACCTCCTATAGGGTTCGGCCAGCTTTGGAAATTTAATATTGTATTATTTCATTTAAGCGTTTAAGCGTAATTGTTATGTTTGAACGTTACGAGATTATGTGACATAAATGTATATGCACATGACATATATTATAGTGTTATGTTTCTATATGTTATAAGACTTATAAGGACATGAAATGTACATTTAAAAGTCTAAGGTTATGTTCATGTCTCATTTCCTCATATACGTGTCGTCATAAGTCATAATGTTGGTTTTAAGAAAAAAAAGATAAGAAAATTCTATAAGAACATGATAAGACTAAGACAAGCTTAAAGTCACGCCTATCGTAAAATAAGAATCGTGTCACGATGGAGACGGCGATACGTAACACCCATACAACTGACATGACTAAATAAGTATGTTTACGGCATGACAGAGACGGTGACACGGAATGCCCGTATGACTAAAATGACTTAAAAAGCTGACACGTCATGCTAAGTAAGATCCCTGGCGGGGACTGGGATACGTAACGTCTGTCAAAGATAAGTAATAAGTAAGAGCCTAGCCGGGACGGCGATACATAATGTCCGTCAAGGATAAGAAATAAGTAAGACCCCAACGGAGACAACAATACGTAACGCCCGTCAAGAATAAGAAATAAGTAAGACTCCAACGGGGACGACGATACGTAACGCCCGTCGAAGATAAGAAATAAGTAAAACCCACAAGATTAAAAAATAAATATAAAAAAATCATAACTTTAAGAAAAAGACTGTAGGTCCATATATGGTACAAGTCTGTATAGAAAAAGGAAACATAAGTCATACATGTGTCACATGAAGCATTTCATAAGTTATATGTTTTTTTATATCTATCATGTATGTTAGTACCTTATTTTGTCTATGCCTTGTTTTTTTAATTGTGTTCTTACTGAGATTTTTTAGAAAATCTCACTCTTGTATATTTCTATCTCTTTTTGAAAAATTTAAATGTTGCTGCAGGATAATACGATAGATAAAGGCAAGGCCCCAGTAACTCAGAGGATTCAGTGGAGTCCTGAGGGGCTTATTGATTATCCTCGTTTGGACTATTTTGTCTCTCCCGCATATGTTTAGGATGACAGAGGTTTGAAGGTGTTCATATTAGTTTGGATAGGTTTCGTTACAGGAGAGAGTTTTCAGAAGTGAAGAAGGAGTCTAGGTGGCCTTAAGGATGTTATTTTGATAAATTATGTATATGTTTATGACAGACAAAACTAACTGAGTTATGTTGTGTAATGATACAATGTGGTGATGTGAATAATATTTTATATTAAAGTTATGTTCCTACCATGTGATCATTAGATTTCTTAGTTAAATTTTTATTTAGACCTCTTTCCACTGTAAATTACATTCCATATAATATAGTAAGTTTAGGTGCATACATTGAACTCTTGATATGTATGGGGATAAGTATACTAGTGTTACTTACTCTGACTCTTCAATTTACGTTAAATCTCTAAGCGTAAATTGAGGACTTCACAATCAAAGTATTGGGTGGCTTGAAAATCCACCTTGTAGGGTTGTTCCCATTGAAATGGGAAAAGTCTATACTCACTACATGAGATACAGAAATGCTTTCATCATTACTTCTCATTCTAACCCAATGAAAACCCTATCCAGATAAAGTTACTTGATGATTTTCTACAAGAGTTTTGATCATATCGGTAAGCTATTCTAACCTATCAATAATGCCATGTATAGCATGGCGATGATCATATAGTTGCCTCTCTAAAGCCTCCTAATGTGTATGTGATCCTTCTTGGTACAACTTCAGAGTAGCTTGAGTGCCTGCCGCCATGAGAAGATTGGCCTCCCTGATATCAATTGTCATATCTTTCAAAGACAGCACGAACACAACACAAATAGCAGAGAAAAAGATATAGAACTTAGAAAAAGAATGAAAAGAAACCCAAGAACTAAAATCTTTATTTCAGAAGAGGCTTTCAACCTCCAAAGGAACTTTAGTCCCAACAATTTCAAACAAGAATTCCGATACAAGTTTATAGCTTTTAAATTCGTTCTATACTACAAAAGTAAGCTCATTCGTTTCATTACATCTAAGGGAAATGCATCACATATTTCTTCATTCTCGCATCATGCCTTCTATCTCAAAACACACATCTCCCTTAATTCATGACATACCATTTTGATCTTCATTTTGTTAAAAACCATTGCTTCCCTTAAGTTCCTGATGCCCCAAAACACAAAGCTTCACTGACGTTCCTAACGCACCATTTTGATTCCTAATTTGCTAAAACCATTGCCCAGCCACGACCATCCCCCAAACCATCACACTACTTCTCAGACTTACCCTTACAAAGTAGATTGCTTGCATACATAGAATGTACCATTGAGTATAATTAACGTGTCCCTATAGGACTTTCGTATTGGTTGGTCCTGTTAGTACTCCTCACACTTGCACTCGTAAATATAGTTGAAAAATCTTAGAAATTTTTATAAAACTAAAGAAAAATAATAATATTGTAAGAGAAAATTTTTAGAACTCTTTCTTTTCTTCAGTTCTAAATTCTCTTTCTTTTTCTGAAAACTGAATCCTCATCCTTACTCGTACAAATGAATTGCTTCTATATATAAGAAGCTCTAGCGTAAATTACGAATCAAGTGCCGAAAAATAATTCGGCTTGATTGTCAAAAGTAGTGGTCATTCACCGCCACTATTATTGACTTTTATAACACTCCCCCTTAAATGATCACTCATAAAAAACCTACCTCATTAAAATCTTGCCAAGGAAAAACTCAGTGGGAAAAAAAATCAATAGCGAAGGAAAAATAGTATAGTATTCTTATGTACCGCCAAGTGCTTTAAGATTGCCTCATTAAAACCTTGCAAAGGAAAACCCAATGGGACAAAACCTTAGCAAAGAAAAAGGAATATAATTAGTACAAGTCTTCAGGACATTTACTCCCTTTGAAAAGTGCATAACGAAATTACGGGCAGCTCCATATCTCCATCCGGTATTATCTACTTTGGCACTTCAGAGCCTCACGGGTTTAAAACGCGTCTGATAAGGTAGAGGAAGCCTCACATATAAGGTGCTTGACAGCACTGCACGGGAGCGATGTGTGATTCTTCAAGAGTTCATAATTGCATAACGATAGATTTTTAAGTCTTCACATTCCAATGTTAAGCATAATTTTTTTGAATGTCATAGTTGGTAATGTTTTCTTGAATGAATCTGTCAGATTATCACTTTTCTTAAATATGTTGAATCACTGATCTCAGTCAAATACACTCTCGACTTGTTTCATGAATTGCAATTATCTTTGAGTGATTTGAAAATGTGGCAAATAGTGTTTGCTTGATAGACTTAATACAAATCTGAGATTTGTAGTAATAATTAAACTCCTCCTAAGAATATGCGTCAATTTTTCAAGTAATAAACAAACATAATTTCAGCATATATAACAAGATTAAGAATTCAAACATAATTTTCATCTAAATAATGCATTAGAGAGAATATGTTAATATTGTTGTCTAAAATTTCTCCTCCCTTTCGGCATTATTAGGGAGAACATGTTCATGCACAACGAAAAAAAAATATTGGGAACCACTCATGTTTGACAAAAGCTGTAAAAACTTGATGTCTAGTTTTATCGGTTCGGTGAAAATTCAAATCCGCTTGACATTGTTGACAAATGAGATCTTTGCGAAGATTTGAAAGATTTGAGTTGCAGTTTAAAGATGATCATTTTCACTCATTGGATACTCATGCAAGATCTCATATTCATTGATCCAATTGTTATTCATTCAGAGCGATACTATGGCTGAGAGAAATTCTTTTGTTAGTGTCCTAGATTTGAGCCAAGAATCTTTTACACCTCAACCACTCACTTTACTCTTGAGACTGTCAACACCATGATATGAGCAGAGATACATATTTCTAGTAAAACTGATTCTGAAATTGTTGCAGTATCAAGAACCCTCAGTGCTCAATATGTTATTTCTATTACAACCATGTCTCGAATGCTATTGGCGAGAGCAAGTGAGGTTGACATCTTAATAATCAAATAACTGAATTGCATCAAAAGCTTGCAACTAAAGTTAGGAAGAATAAAAAGTTAAGACAAGAAAATAAGAAGCTGAAAAAATTTGCAGAATGGTATTTTCGTGACCTGAAACCTCGAATGGAAGAGCTGGAATGAGAGAGAGCTCAAATACAAAGTCAACAATAGCAGCTGACAGTAAAGGTTTAGCGTTTACAAGAAAACTGCAATTAATCTCGTTAGCTTTTGAAAATATGCATCCAGCATATCTTGTAATTTTGACTAAATGAGATTTGAATAGATAATGGTTTGTCTTGTTCTTATTTTTATCTCTATAAGAATCATCTTTAGCTTCATTTAGTTTGCATCAGATCTTCTTCTCATATCTATAATTCATCTTCATTTGTATTCTTAATCTACAAATTTTCAATGGCTCATTAGTTTCCTTTCAATATTCTTCACGATCAATATATGAGGTATCATTCACCTCAATTACAAGTTATTCATACATCTTCCATGGGTGCCATATTGCAGCAAGCAAATGATCTGGTTAATAAGTCAGATCGTGAAGTTGTTTATGAGCTGGTGACCCTTGGAACTCGATACTCTTCCTCTATTGTCGGGTTTTCCGACCGGTTATAATCCAAAAATCGTAAGATTGAGGAGCTTAACCAGAAGGTTTCCATACTTCAACGACTTGTTCAAGAATATAATAGAAAAATAGTAGACTTAAAGCAAGAGAATAAGAATTTAAAATACTTGCTTGCCTCTTCATTTCAACTGCTTAATACTTTAGATAAGGATGGTATGTTGATTTATGAAGAGCAAATGCATTTGAAAGATGAGGCTAGAAGTTTCAATTTTTTGTAACTTATCTAGTATTTGAATAATAAGATCTTTCTTTTTCAGATATATTCATTAAATATATAGTAATCCTTATGATCTCTTCAGGAGTTCTAATAAGGTAAATCATCAACGTAAATTACAATAATGGCAAATCCGGATTCTGATAAAAACATATGAGCATATTGGATTATTCTTAAATATTTATTTCAATAGATACTCGCTGAGTCAATTATATCATATGCGTCCGGATTACTTTAACCCATATTAAGATCTTTGAAACTTTATAAAATACATATTTCTAGATATACTCAGATCAGATGCTTCAAGCATTATATATCCTTATATATGTCATGATCTAATGATCCTTATAAATATACAATGACCACATCCATCAACTACATATCTAATCCTTTTGTAATTACCAAGCCGATTAAAAATCTGAACGTGGTTGCATTCATAACGAGGAAATATATTTTTTTATAACTAATCACGGATTTATGTAAGAAACCTTGTGCGACAAATCGTGCTTTATACCGCACAATTTCATTTTTCTTATTACGCTTTCGTATAAATACCCACTTATATCCAACAAGCATTACACCCTTTGGTATTTGGACAACATGTTCAAATACATCTCGCTTCACTAGCGAGTTTAATTCAGCTTCAATAGCTGTTTTCCATTTTTGGCCAATCATTTCTACGTCGATATTCTTCGACAGTTTTTGGCTCACTTTCTTCATTACTTCTGGTAATGTCAAGAGCTATGAAAATATGTTGTTGACAATAATTTTATTTCTATCCATAATTTTTCAGTATTCATGAAATATATTGAGATCTCATTATTTTTAGGTACATGTCCCTCTTCAGGGGAAAACATTTCATAAAACATCTCTTCAAGAGGTACTCTTCAGGAGGTTTATACTCTTCAGAAATTTCCTCTTCAGGAGGTTTGTACTCTTCAGGAGTTTCCTCTTTAGGAAGTTTGTATTTTATACATAAAGTTTAAATAGATCTTATTGCTTATTTTGTAGGTACGATCTCTTTAGGAGCACCAATTTCTTTTCATTTTCCTTTTCTCTTTTGCACCAATAGATATTCAACAATTCAGGTGTGTCTTAGACTCATCTATTGTTATTTTAACAATTTGTCATTCAAAAACTTCAATTCTTGCTTAAGTATTAACAATAGTAATATATGATTTTACAACACCTTTAGTGTCAGTAAAAACATCCGGTAGTTGATTTGCAACACTTTGCAAATAACTAACTCTCTGAACTTCTGGTTCACATTCATTTGTAAGAAGATCAAATTTAGACGGGACTTTATTATCCCAAGTAATTTCTTGTCGTGCTTCAGACACCGAATTTTCAAAATATGATAAGATATTAAAAAGCTTTATTATAATATATAAAAACTCAGTATAAGTAAATCAAGTGTTTGGCCATACAACATGTACGTAACCAATGTTCAGTCATACCACATCAATGACAAACATCTTCATATTTTTATGAAAAATTATTCTGAGGGATTTTACCCTTTTCTGAATTGAATCACTTCTGGTGATACAATATATTTATATTATTATCTTCTTTAGTGTTATTGCTTTTGAAACTCACACTTTTATTATTTTTTTACCATGTCTACGTTTTTGGTTTATTTAAAAGGATCACTTCTGGGAATGATGTAAATCCAGTATCATTTATTTTAGAAAATGATATAAAACTAATAGAACATAACTGGTGATTTATTAATAAATAAAAAACTCATTATTTAGCTCAATCACTAGAAGACAAAATAAAAATTTAGAATATTTGTTGAGGTTTCGAGCTCGATATTGTTACTGCAAGAGCACATTCGAGATATGAAAAATAATATATATCTTCTTTAACATGTATCATTAATGACTTTCTCATTGCACAATTTTAGTATTGACCTCATTTTAAAAGTGCAGAGTTATATTCACTACCACTCTTAAAATCTTGCAATTTCAGGTGCACTAAGTCATGATGATCTTTTGAGATGATTACATCTTCTGGTATTCATATATTTTCCTTAAATCATTTCACAAAATAAGATGATTTTTTACCGTGAAATATACAACACGGTCCTGCATTGACGCATGATTTTCTTCTTTGATTGTATCTCCTAAGTTCATCATATCCAAATGAATTCCATCAAGGATCCTCGATAAATAACTTTTTCCAGAAATTTCAGTAGTAATAAATTTCAATTTTATAAGATTTGATATTTTCTATATATATATGAATCACAAAAATAAATATATGTATCTAAGAAATATATTCACATAATCATAAAAATAAAAGCAGAATTTTATCAACTAATATTTAGTATCAGTATCGGTAGTAGACTATTAAAACTCTGCTTTTATTTTTATGAAAGACTGCAAATAATAAATTGAAAAACTTACTTAAAGTAAAAGACCATTAACTTCAATATCGGTAGAACTTCGTGCTGATAACGTATTATAAAACTAAAGAAAAAAATAATATTGCAAGAGAAAATATTTAAAACTTTTTCTTTTCTTCAACTCTAAATTCTTTCTTTTCTGAAAAATGAATCATCATCCTTACTCATACAAATGAATAGCTTCTATATGTAAAAAAAACTCTAGCATAAATTACGAATAAGTGTCAAAAAATAATTCGGCTTAATCGTCAAAAGTGGTGGTCATTCACCACCACTATTATTGACTTTTATAACAAAAATTACATTCACGTCTTATTCTTATTTTATTATAAGAAAATCTCTCATTTTCGCCTTGTTATAACAAAGAGTAGCATTGTCTATCAACCTTTGAATTTTCCTAAAAAATATATAAGATAATTAAAAAATAATAAAAATGACTCGTTTTATATGGTAGAATGAAAATAAAACAAAAAAGCGGTATGTAACATTCCTAATAATTTGAATTGGCTATTCTTGTTTATTGGCAATCGCATCCCATACGGCTGATAAAGAGAAGTCATCAGCAGCCATCACCCATCATATTGCAAATTGAAAAAATTAAAGTATCAATATGTTGTTAGAAAAGTTGAGTTTTTTTTTTTTTTAACCGAAAACAAAAATATAATCTGAACACGAATGTCTGCAAACACCGCAGCATGACTATGATCATGATTAAGAAGAAAAATATATGAAAATATTCATTTTAACCATCCCGTTCTGTCAACCTCCACAGACAACTATCAAAATGTGGTTCCAAAATACCGAAGCCAACATAATGGTCACAAGATACGAAAATTGATGCTTATTTATCAGAATTGCAAGCTGTACTCCACAGCCTTCTGAATTGCAGTAAAACATAGAAACCTTTCTTTATGCTGTGTACTAGTTATCAACAACTTCGATGAGGGTTGGCTCATAGTCACTCGGAGCCTCAAATCCATGGAGATTCATCACAGTTGCAGCAACATTTGCAAGCCCACCAGTAGGAACATCCTTGCGAAACTGAACACCAGGCGCCAATCCAGGACCTCCAATTGCAATTGGCACCTAAATAAATAAATAATCCAATGTTTTAAAACTCGAGAAAGATCCACTTTACACTAATAGTAGAATGCTAATAGACCAATAACTACCATAACATCCTAGGGTCAGCGCAAATAGGACATAATTTCTTAATGCTTTAGAAGGAAAGGGACATAGGCCACCGATAAAATCCCAAGTTATTCAAAGGGAAGTAGTCTTATTTGCAAAAGCACAGGAAACTATCAACATATGAAAGGAAAGTAGTTTTATTTGCAAGGTATTCCCAAAGCCAAGAGCACAGCTTTAATCAAGCTGGCCAAACCAAAATGATAAATCCACTTTCATTTCCCGTGCTAAAAAAGAGTTCCGTGAACTTACTGGTTGAAGAGTGTGGGAAGTGAGTATTTGAATTTTCCCATTCTTGTCAAGAAGAGGTTGCCCGGTCTTGTTCCTCTTCACCATGTCCTCTGCATTACCGTGATCTGCAGTAACAACATAAATTCCACCAACTTGCTCTATTGCATCAAGAATCATCTGCAAGTTGATAGTTTCTTCAGTCAGCCAACATGCAGCCCTTTTTTTCAATGAATAAAAGGAAAAAGGAATAGAAGGTGGAAGACATGTTAGTTCATATACTCTATGAACCTAATACTTCATCCTCTGCCCATTCTTATGTGGGGACGACATGCAATTTGAGCTAGAGCTCATTGGCTGCTATCGAGTTACATTTTCAAATATTTCTTAGTTTCCTTACAAGTAACACTCAATTCCAACCAGTTCAACTAACTCTAATAAGAAAAGCAAGAGGATCCAAAAAACTTAATTCCCTCACTCTTAAAAGGACCACCAGAATTGCAAAGTCTGGACATGAAAGAAAATGAAAAAACCTTCATACCTTGACAGCTTCATCGGCAGCCTTGCAAGCAACAACTGTAGCCTCAATATCACCGGTATGGCCCACCATATCACCATTTGGTAGGTTAACACGCACCTAGGTAGATACATGCAATGACAGGTCAACTTTTGTTCAACCTGAAGCCATGTTCCAAAAATATCACTCAAGTCATTGAACTACCTGGTCGAATTTTCCGCTAAGTATAGCATCTCTTGTTTTTTCAGCAATCTCCAACGCCTTCATCTTTGGCTGCACGTTGAAAGTTATTCCAGAATCACTTGGAATTTCAACGTATTCCTCCAGTTCCGAATTGAAATACCCAGAGCGGTTTCCATTCCAGAAGAAAGTGACGTGACCAAATTTGACAGTCTCACTGTTGTCCCACAAAACAATTTTTTTTTGTTACAAGTACAAGAAAAAAAAAAACCATATTCAAACAGCCATGACTTTTAGTTATATCAAGAGAATTGGATACGACTTGAAAATATAGGGTAAAAAATAATTTGGGCTCCTCCAAAAATGGGATGTAATGTCAAGTGACATTGTACCTCAAATATAATCTACAATCA
Source organism: Platycarya longipes (assembly GCA_036559045.1). Lineage (NCBI taxonomy): Eukaryota > Viridiplantae > Streptophyta > Magnoliopsida > Fagales > Juglandaceae > Platycarya > Platycarya longipes. The sequence continues at coordinate 45,496,463 of CM071798.1, read as the reverse complement.
AGCCAAATTTCAGGCATATGGAAATGATGGCTTCTGATTTGGGTATCACATTTACTTAATAGTGCAGCTTAAGTGCTACCGTGTGGAAGAACAGGCTTCTAGCTCTCACTTCAAAAGCTGCTTGCACCAGCACATTGAGGAGTTCCCTTTTAAGAAAGCAACAAAAAAGAACCAACAAGCAATGCTCAAAAGAAATTTCTGCCCACAAGCCACAAGATTTTTTCTGTCATACTTGAAAAAAAAAAAAAAAAAAAGTTCCCATAATTGCATTTCCCTTGCAAAATAAGACAGACACTCTCCATCCCCAATGGCCAGTTCCTACAAAATCCTATGAGCTATGACCCTCAACATATTCAAATAAAAAAAGTTGTACCAGCAAAGGAGATTTCACTTCAAGAATAGAACACCATTGTCAAAGGAAAAACACTCCAACAGTATGGAAAAGTAAAAATGAGTGACAATCAAGTTAGTGGCAGCTAACCTGCAAGCAAAAGTCCGAACACCATTGTTCACTAGGTATTCACCAGAAGTTCTCTCGATCTCTGGAGGCGAAACAAGGTAGTGGCTTGGAAGCTTCAACTCACCATCATACTGAAGCATTCCAGCATAACGGATTTTAGGGAATCGAACTCGATCAAACTTGTCAAAACTTTCATATTCAAGCGCCTGAGCAACCATAGTCATGCGATCTGCTCGGAAGTTGAATGTAACCACTGCATCACCATCAACTATAGGGCCAACAGGCTTCCCGTTCTCGTCAACAATAACAAAAGGAGGCAAATACTGGTCACTGGCCTTAGGTTCCTCCCTTAATTTCTTGACAGCTTCAACACCACTTCTAAATTTGTAAGGGGCTTCACCAAGAACCTGGGCATACCATCCACGTTTGACAACATCCCAGTCATTCTGCAAAAGACCAAGTTAATATTTCTTACAGCTAAATTATCATAATCATTAATTAATATTACGGAACCTGAGAGTTAAAATGAAAAAAAAACAAACAAACAAACAAACAAGCTTGCATCATCAATAACAATCATGTGAATCATTCACATAGATGCAAAGTGGCCAAAGTATGATACCATCAAGTAGCAGCTTACATCCTTGATTCTAAAATCTAGGGGTGGGGAACCCACCACTTTCATCTTTCCTTTCGGGGTCAACTTAGGACTATTCTGTATAAAAGAAAAAAGTTTAGACCGGCTAGAAACTTTCCGTATTTAGCCAAACTATCCAAGGATTAATGGGACACCTGAATTACGTGCTAACATTCACTACAATCATATGAAACAAGAACACACACAAAAAAAAAACAACAATAAAGAAGCAATCATAACTATAATAGAACCCGAGTCTATGCTATTTCATACCTCATAACGATCCATTGTAACATACATGCGACCACCACCAGATGCAATCTGGGCATCAACACCCCTTTCACGTAATTGTGCAAGTTCATTCTCAAGCGTTTCTACAAATCCTACGCTTGAACCATCCAAAACATCACGGCCGTCAGTAAGAATATGAACACGGATTCTCTTAGCATTGTGCTCGCTACATCCTTTAAGCAATAACTGCACATGAAGAAAATAAAATAAAAGGATACATATTATTTTGGAATGTCAACGAATGTACAAATCAATAAAGCGAGTCCTAAACTATTAAAACCTACCACCAACTGATCAAGCCGGGAGTGAACTCCACCATCACTCAAAAGCCCAATGAGATGCAATGTGCCATTTTCAAAACATTCTTGTATGTACTTAAAACCTTCTCCTTCATAAATCTTTCCAGAGCCAAGAGCAAGATCAACAAGCTTTGCACTATATATTCACCCAAAAGAAAAATGAATAAGTAGCCATTCACACCACAAATGAACCTCTAATTGAAAATCTATTACATATCATATATACAAGAGGCCAAAAATTGATCTCCCAAAAAAGTAAAAATGAAAGGTGATGGATCAAAGAGAATGTGTAGAGAGGAATCAAGAAGAGCATGTCAACTGACATACCATGAGTCCCCAGCTTCTTTATCGATGCCATCAACACGCACATGACAGCTTAACAACTCATAAAAATGTTTTCCAAACCAAGGACTAACATCTAATGAGAGTTGATCTCACCACTTAATGCTTTACAGCCTAAAGCGTAATACATATTTTGTGCGTTATGACAAAACCATAGTTCAGGTCAATACCTCGAACGCCCAATAATTAGAAAGTCGCGGCACTTACTCATAATAAGTAATGAGCACGTAAAGGATTCATGGATGTTAGAACAAAATGGATACCACTTTCACTGGTTCGAAAGATAGACAACATTAGGAAGTTTTTTAGTCGTCGATCTAAAACGAGGATCCATACATCATTCAAAGAATAGAATAATTTTTTTAATTAAATTATAATACTTTCGACTCCACTATATGATTGCAAACGTTATAAGAAAAGGACAGGAAGATAGGCTAGAGAGACTTTACCCTTGAGCATAGATGCGACCGGCCCCAAGAGCATTGTGACCGACCTCACTGTTGCCCATGTCATCTTCTGTAGGAAGGCCTACGGCACTACCGTGAGCCTTAACTAACCTCCATCTCTCAGGAGCACCCTATAGAAAATAAAATATACAGTGGCGAAGAAAACCTCACCTCAGAGATCTGATATTGAATAAATTTAAAAAAGAAAAAAAATGGAAAGAGATAGAAAATCCATAAGCGGAGAGGTGAAGAGATCTGTGTGGGCAAATGAAAATAAAGTATTACCTGTTTGAGGGAATCCATGGTGGGAGTATTGGCGACATGGATGCAGTTGTACTGATCGGGCTTAGCCTCACCCCAGCCGTCCAAAACCACCACAGCCACAGTCTTACCCTTTGGCAGCTTCGGGTGATCAGCCAATTTAAACGAGAATCCTGAGCTCCCCATCTTTGATTTGGATTTTTATTTTGATGTTTGTGGTTTCTTCCTTCTCACTGCGCAAACTAATGGTAATATTTAAAGAACAGGTCAGTCCTCGGATCCAAACGATATTTAAAGAAAGAAATAAAATATCAAAGATGTACGTATCCACCAAACAACCGACGAATCACAGTCGCACTAATACTGGATACAAGAAATACGAACACAGAAACGCCTATTTACCTTGCTACTAACTATTACGACAAGACCATTCAAACAAAGGAAGATCTAGAAAAAGAAGCAGCAGCCGCCTTCGCTTTTCCGAACTGTTTCTACACTTGCGCTTATGTTGTTGTTGTTTTTAAAACTAGAGTTATAGTCGCCCATAGAAGTGCCGTGCCGTGCCGTGGTTAGGGTACACTTGGCATGGCCACAAATTTTAATTAAGCAACTGCAAGTCTGCAACAATCCACTGCTCTCGCTCCTACATTGGCAATTCTATCCTGCCAATAAAACCGACTCTTTACCCAACGCTTTATATCAATCGCATGGTAACGCTGCACCCACGTCAGATTTCTCATTTCTAGATTTACTTTAATTAATTTGACTCCCCAAAACAAAATTATAAAGAAGGAATATTACCGGATATTCTTTCCTTGCCGCCATTTCTTTTTTTTTACATAATTTTTTAATATATTAAAATATTTTTTAAAAATATAAAAAAAAAATTCACAATATTATTTAAAAACACTTAAACAAAAATTATATAAAATAAAAAATAAAAAATAAAAATCAAGACCTAATCAAAATCCGATCAAAAACATTTCCCGTGGGGCTATTCATATTTCATAGGGGTAGGGGTGAACACTGAACACTAATAATAGATCGTCACAGCATTTAATATTTAACCATATAAATAGCTGTTTTAGGGAAAAATTAGATTATTAAACCAATAATACTACAATTTTCCATCTTCAAAGCCGTCTCCACGCTGTGAAGAACATAAAACAGAGCAAGAAAAAAAAATAGAAGACATAAAAGAAAGTTTTTTTTTTTTTTTTGGTCATTCAGTCGGTCAAATGAGAAACAAACTGAAATTTCATTGTCATGATTTTCTATCATAGGCTAGTGGAGATAGTGTGTCAGTGTCTATGAATAGATATAAGAGATTTAACCTTTTAGAAATTAACATGTGACTTTTAGAAATATCTTTAAAATATTTGTGATTGGAGGGATAAAATTATAATTCTACAAAGAAGTCAATCAGGCACCTCCAGTTCTGTGGAACAAAGACGGAACCTTCTTTCGATGAACACCTTCAAGATAAACTGGGATGCTGTAATTGACAAGACTCACAGTATTTGAATCATAGTTTGAGATTAGAGGGGAAAAGTAATAGCCACAATGAGGATAAATCAGCCCCCTATTTCCTGACCTTAAGCTTGCTAAAGAAATTGGTGGCTATCATTTTTTTTAATCTGTAATTGGACATTACTCAAATCATTCTAAATTTCTAGAGGGTGATTCTTAACACATAGTTCAAAATACAAGAAAGGAAGAGGAATCCTATTCTACAATAAGAATGATTGTTTGTGATATTAAGAAGCTTCAAAACTATATAGAGTGGTGTGTCCATCATGTGAGAAGAATCACTAATAAAGCAGCACATGCTTTAGCGCAAAATACTTCACTTGTTTATGAATTATGATGTAATTGTGGACATGGATGTATGCAGCCATCGATTAAAGGGCCCGATGATTAAGAAAGTTTTATTTAATTTAATTTTTTATTTTTTTTATTTTTTTAATCTACAATGGGTCCAGGACAAACAAAAAAAAAACTACAATGGTAGCGAAAAAACCAAAAATTTGGTATGGATTAGGTAGATCAAAAATTGAACGCTGAGAGAACATGAATGGATTAAAGTCAAACTTCTTGTTTTTTTTTTTTTTTTTTTTGAACGCCACAATATTATAAGTTATAACATGACATAAATAGTTGGCGTTGATGTCACTCACAGTCACATGAGCTCACTCACTCACTCACTCCCCCTTTTATTTTACTTATATTTTGTTTCTTCCGGTGAGATACATCTTCTCCCAAATTATACTTTATTGTCAATTATAATAAATATGATTCAATTTTCTAAAATAATTTTCTCTCACCTGAAAATGTCAACGCTACGGGAGATGATTAATTGAAACTGAATTGTACTAAATTAAGCCTTCTCTCTTATCAAATCGATTGATGCCCAGGCCAAATATGTGTATGCATATATATATAAGATGAGAGCAACGTGCGAAAGGCCGTGCTACTGTGACCGTTGCAATGTACCATCCAGCATTTTTTTTTTCTATTTATCTTTTTTTTTTTAAATATTTTTAAAAAATATAAAAAAAAATATTAATACACTAATAATCACTTCATTAATTATTAAATAAAAAAAACTTTAAAAAAATTAAAATATCAAAGATATCAAAATAAGATGCCTAAATAAGTGGGTATAATATCATTTTTTATGTGCGAATTAGCAGGTTGTCTAATTAAGTAAAAAAGTTTTACAAAAAGGTACAATTTTTTTTTTTTTAAAATATTAATAAATAACTTAATAAATGAAAATAAAAAGTAATTTTAGCAAATCTCATGTCTGGATCTCTAACATGGTCCTAGCAACACAAAGATAAGCATCAATTCGTGCACTAAAAATCCCAGGAAGATGAAAAGGATGTACCTAACAATTAACAAAGATACATACTACAAAATAATTTTAGGGACATATGCAAGTTAGATATAATCCACAAACCACAGACCCCTTGATTCACACAACTACAGTTTTATCTTAAGCCTCTATCGGTCAATTAAACAATCTGATTAAAACAAAAACAAACTGAACATTATGATAATGTTCATAAGTCTGCTTTCTGCCAAAACGAAGTATAAAAAATTATTTAACACAACATTTGTTGTGAATAAACAATCTAAACAGTGAAGCTCACATAGAGTTAACAAATTTTCGTTGCTCAACTTGTTATATATAGACAAATGCCCAACATTAACAATCTGAATGATGTCTATTAAATGTTACTGAAAAGCCACAATTGAAATCAGAGGAGAATTAACCTGAAATTCTTTAAAAATAAATGAAATGGACGAATCTGTAGCAATGGAAGAGAGTATCTCAAGCTTCAAAGCTTTATTTGATAAGGATCTGAATAACATATGAAGAAGTCTTCAAAGTGTGCAGCAAATAGAGAAGGCATAGCTTTGGCAAAGACTTGAATGTTCCAGAGAACCTGAAAAAAGTGAAGTGACATAACCACCCTACCATCTTCCAGACTATACTGAAAATTTAAAAAAATATATATATAGAGTACAATAAAAAATATTTGGGGTTTGAAATAGAGAAAAGCAATATCTATTGCCATGATGCATAAGAATCAAAAGTGATGCAAATAATAAGAACCTATGAAATATGTTGGAATAGGTTGTAGTATATATTTAAAAGTTGAAGAAAGAAAGATTGTGAAAAATAGTTTAGATTTGTGTGCAGGCCGAAATTTCGTTCGACAGTCGCTTGACATGTCGCTCGAGCGAAGTCAAGGGCAAGATCGACGTACCACTCGAGCGAGAGACCAGGTAGTGATCTCGCTCGAATTTCACTCGACGTATCGTCGAACGTGATACTGTTAGGATCCAAAATTGTACGTTTGAAGAAGAGGCGCATCTCAACCGAAGTATTTTGTAATATCATTACTTGGTCGACATATCGCTCGAGCGAGATACCAAGCAGTGATCTCGCTCGATCATTGCTTGACGTGTAGCTCGAACGAGAGGTCAGGCAGTGATTTCACTCGACCCTCGCTCGACACTTCACTCAAGCGATAAACTATAAACTGACAATCTCGTAATTTTTCAAATATGTCTTTTCAGGCTTTATAAATAGTGTGGTGACAAGTCTGTAAAGACACGAAAAAAAAAGTTCATTCATCTTTATATTTCTGTCATTCTCGATAGAAACTCTAGGAACTTTCCAAAATTGCTATTTGGAAAGTTCAAATGTTTTGTTGTATCCTGGAGACGATTTGCTAGAAACCCTTAACAAACTCTTAGTGAATGAGGTCAAATATCCTCTTAAAGACAGTAGTTCTATACGTCTCAAAGTCTTGATTTTTATTTAGATTCTCTTTCTCATCTCCAATATACATGGACCAAAAAAATCAAGGAAACCCCAAGTACCACATATTTCGAGGCACTGGATGACCTTGGAACAAATAAGAGTGGTTTGACAATCAAAACCGAATAACAAAGTTAGCCATGCATTTAGGTAACATGTTTGAAAAGATGACCTATTATCTCTTTAGATAAAGAAGCTAATGCCACAAGATGGCAAATAATGTATGGGTGTTTGCAACTTAAGACTTTTTAATAAAACTTTCCTTGATAAATGGCTTTAAAGATATCAATTTGAGAGTAGTACTCTATGGAGAATTATTGTGGATGATATTCATGAAAAAATTTGGGGGAATTGGTACACAAAGATTGTTAGAGGGCCTTTTGGGGTGGTCTTATAAAAGTTTATTTGAAAAAAATGGGATGCTCAAGTTCAAAGATTTATTTGATAAGGATCTGAAAATTTTGGGGAAATTGGCACGCAAAGAATGTTGGATTCAGTTTAAAATTAGATAGAATTGAGTTGATTCGATTCAGTTCAAGTTCTAACTGGGCCCAAGAAAACATGTCAGAGCATCTACTTCGCAAGAAAGATATTGGAAAAAGCCCATTAAGCTAGAAAACCATGGGAAAGTGATTTTAATAATATGGAAGAATTCATAGGAAATAATAAGCAAGGAAACAATATTGAGAGAGTAAAGAAAATGGAGAAGACTAGAATATTCTGGCATAATCCAATAAGCCAACGAAGTAACGCTTTAGTACAACCAAGGCAATGCCTAGATTGCATAACACAGGCGACGCTAGGGGTGCCGTAGGGCGGGGCACCCCTCCCTCCACCCCCACCCTTACATGGGCAGGGGTGTTTTTTTGGCAACAGGGTGGCGGGGGTGGGAGTCCAGTTGCCCACCCCTCGCCACCGCATTCAATCCCAAGTTCTAAAAAATTTCAAACAAAACATCTACATGCACAATCAAATCCTCCATAGCACACAATCAAAATCTCATCCTCTAATATACATTCATATTCAACAACTAATTTTAAATATATATATATATATATATAAATTTAGGGCAAATGAGAATCAGACTCGATGGGTTTACATTCGGCAAATCAGCAGTTCTAGGATTGAGAGACTACACGGCAGCAGAGGAGCTTGTTGGGGCAATGATTACTCGACAGTGTCACCAGAGTATCTGACCGGAAGCATGACGACATCGCAAAGAAGAAATCAGTGAATGGGAATGAAGAATTTGGAAAAAATGGGGAAACTCGAAGTTGAACACAAGGGGAGGGGGGGCAGCAGCTGAGTTATTAACTCAACGCTGTTTTGATTATGGGTTAATAACCCTTAAATCCCGCTCACTACTAGGGTATTTTTTTTAAAAACCATTAGTCACAAAATGTCTGGATATATATATTTTTTAATGTATATTATTATATATAACGTATTAATATATATATATATATTAAATTATTTAAATAAGGGGGGCGGGGCAGGACAGGGTATGTGCGAGACAGAGTTTCACCCCTTTCGGCCCCCGCCCCCGCTTCCCACCATAAAAGTGGACGAGGGAACCCCGCCCCCCACCTGCTGAGCGGATTAAGTCGCCTCCGCCGTACGGGGCGGGACAATTCTCGAATAAGGCAACGAGTGCAAATACTGTCCACTCCTAGGTGACGCCAATGGAAGTTGCAAGACCCGAGCACCCAGAGAGTGCCCAAGTTGACAAATTCAGGCACGGCCCATTCAGTTGTTGTGGTGCCCAATTTGCACAACCTAGTCTCTGCTTAGGGTGATTCAAACATTTGTTTTTAAATTATTATTTTTTTACACATGGTAACTTGTTAATGGTGCTAACATGGCATTTTTATGGACTAACACAACGACTAAATGATGAAAGCTGAAAGTATGGGAGCCAAAAAGTTGAGAATTATATTATAGGAACTAATATGTTTAAAGGGCAAATAATATGAACTATTTAAGTAAATTGTGAAGTCTCATAAGATTTGGGAGAATTAGTGCCATTAGAATATTCATTACTAGCTTTGAAGGTTCAATCCCCTCTCATAAGACTCTGACTGTGGCCTTCCTATTTCTTCCCATGATGATAGAACTGAAATCCGTCGGGTTTTTTTTTTTTTCCTAATCAAGCATGCTTAGAATCATAAAATAAAATCTGAAATACATCATAGGTTCAAGGTGGATCCTTTCCACTATCGATAAACAAAATGCACCTTAGAAAAGTATCCAAGGGTATACAACCAAAAACTAGATTGGTAGCTACCCATTTTGCCAAAAACTAGAAATCTGTTGTTATCTTTACGTTCGCATTCTCAATCAAATGAAACATACCAAGTCAAAGTAAGAAAATCATTGTGACTAAGCATACCCAATCTCTCATTAAAGTTAATTACTTCCCAAATACAATAACTAATAAGAAATGACATTCCCATAATTCTTCTTTCAATTCTAAAGCCTACATTAGGGGAATTAAAAAGCCTATAGTATTTATTAAACATCTAAATTCATCATAAAGACCTACATTGTTATAGGATACCATAAATTAGGAATGCTACCCGCTCTATGGGCAGCCAGGGTAGTCCACACCTTGCACCCACTTGGGTGGAGATCCTATTTTTATCCCTGCCACCTAGCCCCACCCATCCGAGCTGTCCGGCCACCCCGTCCATCAATAATAATCACAACAACAAAAATTCCAAAAATGACAAAATCTCATATTTATGCACGAATCTACATAAAAAAAAAAAAAAAACGCTGGGGACCAGCTCGGCTGTCCCCAAAGCGTTGGGCTGCTTTGTGATAAAAATACACTAAAATATAATAAAAAATATAATAAGAAATATGATAAAATAAATAAATAAAAGCACAATAAAAAATATAATAAAAAAATAAAATGAAGGAAATATAATAAAAAACACAATAAAAAAATAAAAACATAATAAAAAACACAATAAAAAAATAACATAGAGATGAATTTTAAGGGGTATTCGGCCTTGATTGCAGCCTGCCGCCTCCGATGGGCGACACCACCCACCTCATCGGAACCGGCAAGCTCTTGCGTACCGGACCCATTTCGACTTTAAGCCTCCGTGGAGCACACCAGAGGTCGCCGTTGAAGGGGTAAGCTCACCGGAGCCCGCCGGTCCCGATGAAATGGGCGGTGTCGCCCACCGCCACCGGAGGTGACGGGCTGCTTTTTGCATGGAGATCGATCCGACCGATCCCCAGGAAAACTCTAAAATAGATAAGAGAGAAATGACTCCATTAAGACCAAGCAATCAAGCACAAGGCATGGATGACATTGCATTGCGCGCCTATCTAATCAATCCACAATTTGATCTAATGCGCCCAAATTCCACCCAACGTTCAAGTCTTTGAAACCCAGGACTGGAGTATATTGGCAGCTAGTTTGGTCCATTCTGCATTCAAACAGGCAATAATTTCCTTGACGAGAATAACGTAGAGCGGGGAGATTAGATAAACAAAAAAATAAGCAATAAAAAGGGATAAAACTTCCATTCATGATAAATGAACTGTTACACATATAGTATGTCCTTGGGAGAATTTCTGTAGCTTTTTTTGGGGGGGGGGGGGGGGGGGGGGGGGGGGGGGGGGGGACATTTTAGCCTTTCTCAACACATATGAACATATTGCCAAATATAGCCCAATTACCCAAGTAGATAGAAGATGGGAGAAAATTGCTTTGAATAAGGGTTCGAGGCTTCAAAGCAGAAAAACTCCCTGTTTTACAGCAGAAGAATTTAGAACAACTGGAAGAAAAGACTGGTTGATCCATCACCAAAGGACCTGAGATCAGCAGGTTTGACCAAAGCCCTGCACAACGGGCATGTCCGTTCCCTCTCAAACCTGAGGAAACAGGACCATCAGTCATCCAAAAGATCTAACAAGAACAAGAATAAGCAGAATGATTGCATAGAAGTTATAACACAAAACCTTCTAACAATTCAGGCTAAATAAATAAGGCCCTAACTTCTCAAAAGAAAAAAAACCAGAAAAAAAATGAAAATATAAAGAGAAAAAAAATGATAAACCAAAATGGAAGACAACGTATACAAACCCAAGAGCAGAAAAGATACCATACACAGCATGGAGATTACTATAAATCGGGCCAACTATTTACTAGCGTGCACAACCCAGGCAAATTAACCATGCTGCGGGGCACATGACCCGTCTAAAATTGAGACCAGCGAAGCCCACACAGAGAAAATAAGAAATAAAAAGACTTGACAGTATAAATTACAGAAATAAACTAACCATTCTGATACACAGTCTTCACAAAATATGTGTTTACAACGAAGAAGGATAGGAGCATCCATCTTCTCCTGGCAAATAGCACACATGTCGCCTGCTGCATTAACCTGCATCAGATACCTACAAGCTCAAAATCCCAGGCAAGAATTGAAGTTTCACAACCACTATATGAGACCCCAGAAACCTGCAAAAATTTAGATTAAGCAGGGACCTATGGAAGACTGTTGATATAGAAGAGCGAAGTCAAAACTTCAGCTCTTCTCACAAAGCATTTAACTCTCTAACCATGTTCAAGACAAAAAATAACAATATGAAAATATGAGTGATTAAGTAGAGGTAAAATTGAGCAAGGATACACTGCCAAACCAAGGATTAAGCCAACGTTTTGTTTCATGCAATTAAATTCTATCAATAATAACTTGCCAAGGCCTTCACATAAAGCACCATACATGCAGCAGGTTTGTTGCAGTTTAAAAAAGTACTGATTCAATAGAAAGATGATAGACTCCATCTGTTAGTATCCTAAAGACTAAATTACAATTTACAGCTTTTTAAAAAAGATCTTTTTTTTTATAAGTAGCTTTTTAAAAAAGAACTTTTATTTTTTTTAAAAAGATCTAAAAGAACGAAAAACTCAATCCTTAGTCTAAAAGCATGCATGACATGAACTATATCAATGAAAACTCCTCATGGTCAGGCCATAAAAGAATGATTTAAAGTGTGGCATACATGTGTTCACACATGTACCCCCACCCATGCACATACATGCACACAGTGATATGCTGTTAAGAAAGTACAACTGTTGAAAATATTTAAGGTGATTTGGCGATATGCATAACAAACTCTTACAGTAATTTAAAATAACAGCTAACCAACCCAAAACCAGCTCCCCGTGTCTGCAGCCTAACCCTTCTCAATTCTTCAAACCCATTCTGCTCAATTTTCTCATAACACTGCTATGATTGTTTTCATACCCAAATTAGTAGAAAAAAACTAGACCATGCATATATGTGTTAGCATTCTCTTTGTGTGCTTGTCTGTGGGAGAAGGAATCCACATTACCTGCTCCGATGTTGCATGGGCCCCATAATGCACCTCTTTACGTGATAATGCCTTTACTGCAGCAAAGAAAGACTGAACCTGAACATCACCCCCCAAGAGAAGGGGAAAACAAAAAAAGAGGGTTGGTGGAGAAAGTCAATCCTTATGAAAAGATCAACGACATTTTAGCAGACAAGAATCTCAAAAAATGTATTAACAAAAAATATACCTTCTCAACAATGGATGTGAGCTTGAAAGTAAGATACAACCCTGTCATCAGTGACGAAAAGAGGCTTCCATATTCTTTGTTCAAGAAGAACCGATACCACACAGGCGTTGGCAGTAAGGCACGGTACAGCAGCAGCAAATACTCAACCAACGTAAGCATTTGACCCTGAAAAGTATGCACATCTACAATCAGTAGTTAATTGCAAATAAAAGGTGTTCGCATATGAACCATGTTAATCTAACACTGTTTAGTTATGTACAAATTATCAGATAGCCAGTTTTTTTTTTTTTTTTGATTAAGTGCTAGCCAACTAGTTTACTTATACTTTTTTTTTTATCAGTAAACAAGATTTTATCTATCATAAGAATATGGTCTAATTATACTGTATAGTTCATAGTAATAATAGAAAAGAAAATGATGAAAAATGCTCAAGAAAAGGAATCAATTTCAGCAGCTTCACCCTGCTTGAATCATTCGCTTTCAAGCATTACATAGCCCAAATAAACTTTCTAGATGCCAATTCTACTAGCTCACCTGCTTACGATAATTTCGGCCTCGGCTGTTCTTGTAATGCATCAACAGAAAACACTTAAAGGCCATTGCTGCTTGCCGAACCAAAGCATCTGAAATAAACACCAACCTAAGAAACTATAGAAACGCTCCAAAACAAACTCCAACCTAAGAAACTATTGAGACGCTCCAAAACAAACTAAAATATAATCACTATGTAGAAAAAAGACAAAGATCCATAAAAAATTGTAAGATGAGAAAAAAAAATTAGACAAAGCATCTGCAGTCCATAATATGTGTACTCTTTTACGTACTGGTTTGCACTGGAGTACATGGGGGTGTGACTCTTGAACTTGGTGGTCAGATCAATGGGAGATTCTAACGTGGTTACCATCGAATCTAAGGCCTTTGAGGTGACTAGGGAGGTTCAGTGGATGCATATTACTAAGAGGGGATGGAGGTTTGTGGAAAGGATTAGTATGGCGATAGAAACTGGGCACTAGTTCACCAAAGCCTTGGAGAATAGCCTGAAGATGGGGAGTAAGGCTTTCTCCTCTGCACATAGAGAAGGAGATAGGGGGTTTATAGCACAAAGGGGCTATAACTCTAAAGGGACGTTCATGGCACTGATGGAGAATCGTGTGGGTGGGCGCCGAAAAACCATTTTCATTCCAAAAGATTGAAATGGTAGGGGATGCTGGCAACTGGTGAAGATTCTGAAGGAGATTGGTGGAAGAGCTCAACTTCTAGTGTCGGCATCACCAGCGGCGATGGAAATTCAAAAACTTCAGCCATTTCCATCGTACAAGGAAGCACTGCAACAACCAACTTTTGTGGGACGTGACCAGGCGGCGCAGGCTACTACTAGCAGACATCTTGCTTGCCCAGAGAAGGAAATTCTTCTGTCGGCGATGGCTGACATGCAAAAGCAAGTCAATGACTTGCAAAGTAATATTTTCCGCATGAAACAATGCGTTGAAGGCATTCAAGGGGTGGGCTGGTATGGAGATTTGAACTGCAGTAGTTGCTTGGGCCCAAGGGGTGGGCTGAATGAGAAGGCCCAGAGCATGAAGGGTAAAGAGAAAGTAGTGGGCTCGGGTGATGGGTTTCAGGCCACGGGTCACCCAACTTGGAGAAAAAGGATCTTGTGTTCGAGTGGGCCTCCGACCAGTGGCTTGGCCAGTGGGCCCCGACTATTGTCACCAGAGAAGGCTCAAGCAACCCTGCCGAAGGTGGTCGAAGTCCCAGGCCCCCGACGGTCATATCAACGCCGTAAATTGAAGTTACGGACTGTCGATTAGTGATTTTACCCTCCCATGACGTGTCCGAAGCTTGCGAACCCATGGGTTATGCACAAATAGGGCCGATAGTGGCAAATGGTGCACCTCCATCATCTTTTATGACAAGGGAAGGAGGGGAAGGCATGAGTCAAGATATGGGGGTGTCAGCGAATTCCAGAGAGTCTGTTATGGCTTCAAAGATCACAGTGGTGGCTTCAAATGAGACACAGACAGTGCCGACTAACTTGGTAGAAGCTCCTGGAGGTCTCGACACGAGGGTGGAAGAGGGTGCCTGCCTACTGAAGTGTTTGTTGAATTCTGAGAGGAGCAGACAATGGACACTAGAAGCAAATGTTCTGGCCAAGGCTTGTGATGATTTGTTTGATGCAGAAGATCCTGAGGAGGAGGATATGAGTAGTCCACCACCGTTACAGGTTATTCCTCCACAAAACCAGACTAGTGTGTTTCCTGATTGGGTTGTTAAAAAAGTGGAGGAGATTCAAGGGTGTGTGGGCCTATCATTTGTGGGATATGAGGATCAATTTATGGCATTCCTCGTGGCCTTGGAAGCTGGTCAATCCACTGCTATGAAATCAGAGATCAGAAAGAATCGGGAACTAAATCGACTACATTGTTCTATCAACTATGACAACAAGGAGGGTCCTTCAGGAAGGGGCGGAGCTAAGGGAAGGGATGTTATTGTTTTTAATGAAGCCTAAAATCCTATCGTAGAATGTAAAGAGGATCAATAACGTTAATAAACGGCTTCATATTAGAGCCTTCATTAGTACTTGGAAAGTCGATGTAGTGTGTTTACAAGAAACCAAACTGGATTTTATAAATAGGAGTGTTATTCGTAGCTTGTGGATAGGCGACTTTGTAGGTTGGACTTATTTAGCCTCTTCGGGTGTGTCGGGTAGAGTGTTGGTAATGTGGGATAATAGAATCTTTGAGATGGAACAAGATTGTGGTGGTAATTACACAGTGGCATGCGTTCTAAGAAATTTGGAAGATGGGTAGACATGGGCTTTAGCAAGTATCTATGGACCCAATAGGAACCAGGAGAGAAATATGTTGTGGGATGAAGTTGCAGGTCTTTATTCCTTGTGGGAAGTACCTTGGTGCATTTGCGGAGATTTTAATGTCACCCACTGGCCTAGTGAGAGGGTGGGCTTCTCATCTCTGTCCACAACCATGGAAGACTTCTCTCAACTGATTTATGACCTAGAACTGCTGGATTTGCCTTTTTTTTTTTGGGGGGGGGGGGGGGGGGGGCGGATTTACGTGGTCTAATTCTAGAGGCGGGTCAAGATTGGACAGATTTTTATTTTCTTCTACATAGGAGGCTAAGTTTCCAAACTTGTGCCAAAAAAGTTACCTAGGGTATGTTCCAATCACTTTCCCATCCTCCTTGATTGTGGGGCCATCCATGAGGGTAAACGGTACTTCAAGTTTGAGAACATATGGCTAGAAGCAAAGGGTTTTATTAACAAGGTAAGAAGCTGGTGGCTTTCATATCAGTTTGAGGGGACTCCTAGTTTTGTTTTGGAAAGTAAACTTAAAGCCTTGAAGGCTGATTTGAAGATATGGAACAAGGAGGTCTTCGGGAATGTAGTCCAACAGAAAAAAGCACTTTGGGATGAGCTTCAAACCTTGGAGGCTGAAAGGGACAGCGAGGCCAATTCGCCAAGAAAGAAAGAAGTTATAAATGAAATTGAGAGGGTACTTTTGAGGAAAGAAATCTCTTTGAGGCAAAATTCAAGGGTCTTATGGCTCAAAGAGGGGGACAAGTGTACTAATTTTTTCCATAAAATGGCCAACTCTTATAGACGCAATAACGTCATTGAAATGTTGAAAGCTGAAAACGATATTCTATCTACACCCACTGAGATTGAAGAGCATGCGGTGCAATTCTATAGTTCCCTCCTTAGTGAGTCGGAAGATTGGAGACCTAAACTTGATGGTTTGGATTTCACCACTATAGACGATGTTACAACAAGCTGGTTGGAGAGGCCTTTTGAGGAAGATGAGGTGCATCAGGTGCATCAGGTGGTTTGTGGGATTAGAAGAGATAAAGCTCCGAAACCAGATGGATTTACTTTGGCCTTTTTCCAGGATTGTTGGGAGATTGTGAAGGAGGAGGTGATGAAAGTCTTTTAGGAATTTTTTGAGTATCAAAAGTTTGAGAAGTCGTTGAATGCCACTTTTATTGCCTTCAAAGAGAGTGGGTGTTTCCGAGTTGAAGAATTTCCGTCCCATTAGCTTGGTGGACAGTATCTATAAAATCATTTCAAAAGTTTTAACTAATTGGATGAGCAAAGTGATGGGGAAGATCATCTCTAAACCTCAAAATGCATTCGTTAGAGGCCGCCAAATAATAGATTCTCTGCCGATTGCCAACGAGGTTTTAGACAGTCATAGGGATCACGGGGGTCCTTTGCAAATTGGATATGGAAAAAACATACGATCATGTTAATTGGAATTTTCTACTTTACATGCTTAGTAGATGCAATTTTGGCGACAAATGGTGTGGCTGGATAAGACATTTATTTCTTTTGTCGGGTTTTCTATCTTAGTAAATGGGCAGCCTTGTGGGTATTTTCAGAGTTCAAGAGGCTTGAGGCAAGCCGACCCATTATCTCCTCTTCTTTTTGTTCTTGTTATGGGGGCCTTGAGTCGTACAATGGAGGCTGTTGTGAGAGGAGGATTTATTTCAGGTTTCTCGGTGGGTAACATTCCTAATGATTTCACTTCAATTTCACACTTGCTTTTTGCCGATACCCTTATTTTTTGTGATGCCATTGGGGAGCAAATCCAAGCTTTGAGGGTTGTCCTGCTTTGCTTTCAAGCCATTTCTGGATTGAAAGTAAACTTGGGAAAATCAGCTGGTTCTGGTGGGAAATGTTCACAATATTCATCACTTGGCAGATTTTCTAGGGTGCCAAATTGCCAACTTGCCCTTGAAATATTTGAGACTTCCATTAGGGGCATCTTCAAGGCTAAGCACATTTGGGATGGGATGGTTGAGAAGACTGAAAAGAGGTTGGCAGCATGGAAAAGAATATATTTATCTAACGAAGGTAGAATTAGTCTCATAAAGAGCACGCTCTCTAATATCTCAACCTATTTCCTATCTTTATTTCCTCCACCATCTAGTGTGGCTAACCGCATCGAAAAGTTGTATAGAGCCTTTTTGTGGGGTGGGTTGGGAGAGGCTTCAAAGACTCTCTTAGTGAGCTGGAAAAATGTGTGTTGCCCGCTTGTTGATGGAGGATTAGGTGTTCATAGCTTGAGCAGTTTTAACAAGGCGCTGTTGGGGAAGTGGCTTTGGAGATTCCATGCGGAAGATGATGCATTGTGGAGGGGGGTGATTGCTAGAAAATATGGAAGTGATTGGGGAGGTTGGTGCTCCACGGAATGTCAGGGATCATATGGGGTGAGTTTATGGAAGCATATTAGAAAGGGTTGGGGCTGTTTTTTGAAACATGTCGTCTTCAAGGTTGGTGATGGGTCCAAGATCAGATTCTGGTTTGATGTTTGGTGTGGAGATATCGCCCGATTTAGAGCCTACCCAGTTGTCTTCAGATTGGCCACCAACCAGCAAGGTTCAGTTTTAGATTTCATGGGCAACGCTAATGGAGTGGTGCTGTGGGCTGTGAGCTTTTCCAGATCTGTCCAAGACTGGGAAGTAGAGGAGGTGACTGATTTTTTCAGATTTCTGTACTCAGTGGAGTCTAGAGGCCAGAGCAGGGATCGATTATGTTGGAGTCCTACAGCTCCTAAAAAGTTTACCGTTCACTCCTACTACAAGGTGTTGTTAAACCAACAACATATTTGCTTCCCTTGGAAGCGGATATGGAAGGCTTGAGTCCCGTCTAGGGTGGCTTTATTCGTATGGACAGCAGCTTTAGGGAATATCCAGACAATAGATAACTTGAGGAAGCGTGGAATGATTATCATGGATTGGTATTTTATGTGCAGGAAAGAAGCAGAATCCGTGAACCACCTTCTCCTACATTGTGAGGTGGCAAAAGGGTTGTGGGATGGAGTGCTTGGTCAAGCCGATTTGAGTTGGGTTATGCCAAAAGCAGTGGTCAATTTATTAGCAAGCTGGTCCAACCTTTCTTCTTCCCCCCAAGCAGCTGCAGCATGGAATATGATTCCCTTGTGTGTTATGTGGTGTCTTTGATTAGAAAGAAATGAGAGGTGTTTTAATGATAGGGAACGTAATATAGATGAAATCTGGAAGTATTTTACCAGTACTTTGCTTAGTTGGTTTGCTGCTATTGTTCTTAATGGTGGGGCAGTCAATGAGTTCTTCTCCTCTTTCTTAGCTTTGGTTTGTAACTAGGTGTTTCTTTTGTATACTTCCTGTGTACATGGGCTACGCCTGCTCCTTTATGATGAATAAAGTTTTAACTTATCAAAAAAAATATGAAGTGCTCGAGAATTCACTCTGACATTAAAATACCTCCTTCCCATAGTTGGAAAAGATAAATATAAAAGGCCAAAAAATCCAAGAGTAATTGTAACGATTGGGGGAGAGTATAGTCACAACTGGTAGCAATTTGTAGCTTCCCTAGAATCACTTACAAACACAGTTTTACCTAGTAACCAATGTGAGAGTTAGCACCCATGACCACCTGCATAACTAACCTACCCACTCTGTGGGTTATTTGTATGCTAAATGCAGTACTAAAGTGTTACCAAATCCCCCTTAAATTCTCTCAGGACCTTACCATCAATTGCTCTAGTATCACAAGGTTTTAACACAATTTTTTTTATAAGTAGGTGGCTTTAACACTATATGTAGGAGCTTGGGAAAAGACCTAACCATATATGTGCTATGACCCCAAAAAGACTAATCAATTTGAAGCTTTCCTAATATCAATTTTAAAACTCAGTTTCACCTAGTACGTATCCAATGTAGGACTTAGCACCCATCACTACCTTTATAACCCACCCACTCTACATTGGCTATTCATATTCCTAATGTGAACCCCTAAGGGTTGGCTCAAGTGGGAAAGTCCTTGGGCTTGAGGGAGTACGCTCCTCTCAGGTCTAAGGTTCAAATCCCCTTGCGTAAAAACAATCTTTAGGAGCCATCGAACTGGGAGATTTTTTCCTTGAATTAATCGAGATGCACTTGCGGAAAACTCATTGCCAAGGGCCCATGCACCCCCAGCATTAGTACTCATACACTTGGTGCCTGCCAATCAAAAACAAATATTCCTAATGTGGGTCTAGAGTGCTACAATTATGCTAATCACTAAAAGTGATTGTGCCTGCAGAATTTTAGCCATTTCTGTACATAAAAACACATGTTTCAACAGCTCCATGGCAGCACAGAATATGACAAGTTTAAAAGACCACTCGCTAGTAGAATTTGACATGGTCGGAAATATAACAAATTTAGAAGAAAGTTAACAACTTTTCTCCTAATAACTATGTTCTTAGCAGCTTCATGCCAGTATCAGAAGGATCCGTTGAATTGCATGTTGAATAAAATGAGAAGAGTCACTAAAACATGTATTGCAGCTACAATAATATTGATTTCATTCAAACCCTAGGGTTTGCTCAAATGGTAAGGGAATTGGTCTTAGTGGTATGCTCCCTTCAAGTATAAGGTTCAAACCCTTGGGTGCAAACAATTTATTTATAGGGGACATGTCCCATTGGTGAAAAGCCAATGGATCTGTGTGATAGGGGCAAGTTACACAGGTCCAAGGTTTAACAGGGTAAAAGACATGTTGTGTTTGCACGGTTTCTAATATTCCTCATCATAAAAAAAATAAAAAATAAAAATTCACAATAACAGCCAGAGAAAAGCATACCATTCACCATGATGATGAAAATAGCATGCCAAAAAGGTGGTATAGCTTTTGGAGGAAGCATCACTAATGGATATAAAAGATCATCATTTTGATACCACCAGTAAAGGCCAACCACATGAACTGCGAATGCAAGAGAAATACCAACCAGAACAGATGTTTTCCTCTCCCCCTGCAACCACCAACAATTCCCTTCGCTTAATTCAGGGAGCTTTCTGGTGCCAAAAATAGTCCTTACCAAAAACATTAAAACTCATATCTACAAATTACAGTACCTTGAGAGCTGTCTGTTTCCGTAGAATATCATTTGACTTGAACATGACAGCAGCAATCCAAATAGTAACAAAGAAACCTACAAGTCATGGCAGAAGGACAAGATCACTAGAATTAAAGAAAGAAAAAGGCTAAAACGTGCTCACAATGAGAAAGACCCATGTGTACAGTTCAAGAAAATCAATTCACTCGATGCAGATAATTCTTTATGTGCAAAGCAGATAATTCTTTATGTGCAAAGCAACAAATACAAAATGAATCCCTAATTCTTCTTATACAAGATATAACCTGAAAGGTCAAAAGACCATGTGCAGAAGAGGAGCACTTACATACATTTAATTCAGGCAAAAAAAAAAAAAAAAAGAGTAAAATCATCAACTCAACAGGCGAAGGAACACAACCAATTAGTTAAGAATGGACAGGAGTCATTAGGAAGCAAGTAAAAACAGGACCTTTGAAAATCTGAAGAAACTGGTACACTCGAGGCATAAATACATTTTATACATGTAAGTGACCTCTTTTTAATGTTTTCTTCCAAGGGTGGGGTGTTAAGGGAAAACAAAGAACCACATAAGAGGATTTATCTTATCAACTTGAACTATCTCCCGTAAAATTTGGCATGATAAAAATGACCATAACTCTATAAAAACCATCTAATCAATTAAGAGAGATGATATAAGATGGTGAAGCCTTTTATCCTTAGAAAAAAAGATATAGCAAATCTAATGCATTTAGAAATACATCAATAAAGCATATATATGATGCCAAAAGGCTCATTAGCTGATAAGCACAGCAATATCCGCCTAAAAATATTTCTCCCGTGAACATTACTTGGTCTCCAAGGCCTTCCTTCATAGAAATTTGAATGATGTTTGAATCGTCATCAGCCCCCCCCCCCCCCCCCCCCCCCCACAAAAAAAAAAAAAAAAACCATTTTAATATCAAGGCAAGGAATGCTCCAAAAGTTTAGCATCAAATAAGAATTCACATTGGCAGAACCCAGGCATGTAGAGAATAAAGGGCACAACATACATAAAAAAATTCCTAGATCAATCAAGCTAATAATCATCACACCGTTTCTTGTAGGTTAAATAAAGTGATGCCTAACAATAAGCAGAATCTATGGCAACATCAAATCATAACCTGTAATAATAATGTAAATTAGAAAAAGAGAATTACCTTGCAAATGTTGCCGAATAAAGACCACCAACAGAAGCAAGGAGAAGGGGAGGACTTGCTCAATCCACCTAGCGGCCTGCTGAATATCATATCTCTGATAAGAGGAATCCCTCCCATTAGCCGCGCTTGCATCCACAGCTTCTCCGTCAGCAGTTACATTTACGGATTGGGAAATTCCCTCTGCCATGCCATCACGGTCAATCCTAGAATCTGCTTCCTGAGTCTCTGACGCCAGGCCGGCCCTCGCCATCTCATTAGGAACAGAAACCTCTCCACCCTGCTGCTGCCCAACAACCAATCTAGGGGCAGCGGCAGTGGCTTCCCTATCATCATGCTCGTGCTCCCCTGTGCCGATTATCCTAATGGAGACCTCCCCATGGTTTGTGGCACTCGTCGACGTAGGTTGGTCCAGCTGAGCATGAAGGGAAGAGACACGTCCATGAATCAAACTCTCGGTCTCTTGGTAACTAGACCTGGTACTGCTGCCACGAACAAGCCCCAAGTACTCCAACAACGCCGAGAGTGGTGCCTGAATGATACTGGAAGCAGACAGAAACCCGTATCTTCTCCTGTACGGCGTGTCGAGATTGCTTCCGGAAGCCTCCATTCGCCCCAATTCTCTAACCCTAGTCCTATCAGTAAATCATTATCAGAAAGGCAATAAGAATGATAATCATCTTAACAATCCAAGAATCTCCTGCATCACACATACAGGGGGATGTGTGTCTATTCATAACATGATGGGATAGTATATCATATCCGTGTGGAGCAAGAAAAGGTTGAAACATTTCCTTCTTTTTTTTTTTTTTTTGAGGCGAATGTTAACACACAGAAAATTAGAGAGGTTGAAAAAAGTCAAGCTTTTACCTTCGAAGACGTAACTCCGTGGGGGACCTCCAAATTCAAATCATCGTCGTCGTCTTCATCATCAAGCAAAACTTAACCCTTAGGTCCAAGAAGAAAGACATTTAAGTAGAAGGAATTATCGGCATTTGCACCCTTTTTCGCTTCTTCAAAATCGGTGACGACACTCGATAAGAAATCACCCTTCCCGACCGATGAGGTTGCAGATATGGGAATTCGAAAGAACAAAATTAGGAATTCGATCAGACGAAAACCGGTAAATATGGAAGAGAGAAGGAAAGTTAGGGCCTATATGGGAGCCTGTGACTCTGCTTTCTGGCTTTGATGGAATTGAGGGTTGTTTCTTTCCTCTCTTTCTCACTCTCTTTCTCATTCAATAACGAATACAGCAACACGAGAGGGGAAGCTTTTTTTTTTTTCTTTTTTCTTTTTTCTTTTTCTTTTTCTTTTTCTTTTTCTTTTTTTTTTTTTTTTTGAGCAAACATAATCATAATAAAAATAATAGAAAATAACCACACTCAAATATACACACTCACATAAATAATTTCATATTACTATTTATATGAGTCTGTACACTTGAGTGTGATTTATCTCTAACATTTCTCTAATCATAATTCATTAAACAAGAAAAATTGATACATAAGAATGAAAACATCTTAAAATAATAAATAACAATACAAGAGAAATGATAAAAATATATATATATTTAAGAATAATTTCTTAATCCCTACCTAAACCCTATTACAAGACACCATCTTAAAAAAATATGGATGAGAAATATTCGCTAAAAAACGAATAACAGAACTACCACCAAAAGCGATGGTTCCTCCATGAAAGGCAGAACGGATGGTGGGTATACTGTTACTTTTTATTTGGAGAAAATTGCAAGAGAGATCCACAATTCATCTAACATGATTACGGATTAAAGAAAGCGATAAGATAGGAGCGTAGCAATTGGAGCCGAGTCGTCGATGGTGGTCCTGGTAGGGGCCTCGGTTTAGCCCCTAACCAATGTGGGTCCTCCTCTACGCACGTCTCCTCCTGTGACTGAATAGTCTCAAAGGTTTGGTCGGTTTAGGCATTTTCTCTTACTTTCTTGAGTTCTTGTGACAATGGGATTAGGGTGTTTAAGGAATAGGTTTGGTTTGGATAAGAAGATGTGGTGGTCTAAATGGTAGATTATGTTAGAAAATGTTTAAATGAATGTCTTTTGGGTAGGGCTATGTATTGGGGTCTTTTTGGTAAGGAATATGGGTCATATGGTGTAGTAGGGTTAGGGTTTTAGTGGAGGCTAAAGGAAATTTCGAGATTGAGGATTAGAGTTAGGTTTTTTATCATTTGGATAAGGTAGTGGATGAATGAGACTAGACTAGAGTTGCTAGAGATGAATGAGAGGTTAATTGGCTAGGTTTGGAGCAATGTGATGCATGGCTAAGGGTAATTTGAGGTGCACGGCTAGGATAGCTTGTGTTTAGGCTAGATAGTGTTTGGTTAGGGCATGTGATGGCCGAATATGGCTTAGGGTTCCTTTAGGGTTTCGGTCAAGTCAATTAAGGTTAGGGATCTAGGATTTTGAGTAGCTTTGGATAAGTCCTAAAAAATAGGAGTATGGCTTATAGCCAAGTGAGGTGGGCGGCAATACTAGGGTTATGGTGGCCGAATATGTGTGATGTGGAGATGGGTTTTGATTGGTTCAATATTTCAATTGAAGACCAATCAATTGTGGGAATGATGTGACAATTTAATGAGGTGGCAAGTGAAGTTTCGACTAGGGCAAAGTGGATGTTGGTCGAATGAGATAAAGTAGGAGAATTGGTTTAATTTGAATTTGAATTAATTTGAATTCAAATTGAATTGAGTGGCCGATCATGCAAGGGCTAGGGGGGCACGAAATTGGCTTGATTTGGATGAGGAATGAGGTGGATTTAAGTGAGAAAATATAGGAGTGGATGAGATTGGAATTTAAATTGATTTGAATTCAAATGGAAAGTTTTGAATTCAAATGGGAAGTGATGGTCGGTTGTGGTTGTTGGAGATTTGATTTGAATTTTGATTTGAGTTTTGAATTTGAATTGATTTGGTTGAGAGAAATATGGGAAGTTATGATGGATAAGGTGGCAAGGGATAGTCGGTTATGGCAAGATGGCCTTGGCCGAGTATGATTTGGTTATGGGATGTGATTTTGTTGTGATTTGATTTGATTTGATTTGATTTGATTTGGAGGGAATGAGTGGCCGGTGATATATGGCTTATGTTGGGCGAAATTGGATAAGTTTAGAAATGAATTAGTTGATTGAATGTGAGAAAAAATAAGAAGTGATATGATAAGGTTGGATAAGATTGATGAGGTGGTTAATGTGGTTCGGCTATCACTAATGGATGAGTTGTCCGAGTAGGTGTTTATGTAGGATTGGGGTTGATTTGAATTTGACTTGATTTAAATTTGAGTTGGTTTGAATTGGTGGGAGGATAAGGATAAGGTGATGTGTCAACTAGAGTTTTATGACTTATGGGATGAGTTGTTATGGAAATGAGTGGGCGGCTAGTCAAGGGATGGCTTGACTAAGTGGCCTAATTATGGTAAGTAAGGGTTGGTTTGATTGGAGGAATTATGGGAAAGGTTTTGGTGATGGATGGCCGTGTATGGTAAATAGGGTTTTGGGGAAATTTGGCTAGGGTGTTTGGGAGCTGGGAATCTTCAAGACTTCTTCAAGAAAACTCAAGCAAATCTCAAGTACATGCGAGAAAAGTGCATGAACAAGAGAAGAGGTTGAGCAACTCGAAAATGCACAAGAGCACCTCCTGTGTTTCGGCTTCAATACTTCAACAAGCATTTGACAATGCTTCCAATAATGTAACCACGCCAATATTCACTCAACAAGATGGTGATTTCGAAATTCCCAAGTGGTGAGGATTTCGAAAATCACAAGGGAACTCACACACACAATTCTCAAATTCACAAGTGGTGTGAATTTGGCACTCGAACAAGACACTAAAACACTCACTTCTCAAATTCACAAGTGGTGTGAATTTGGCACTCAAAACAAGACACAAACACTCAATCACTCTTTTTTTGTAATTTTTCAATAATCAAACAAATAGAACGAACTCCTAATCACTCCAAGAACAAAAAAATACTAAAATAAGCAAGAACATTAAAATAGACAAGACACCAAATGAAATAAATACCTCAACAACTTGATTGATAAATAAGGGATAGATGTGGATTACCGATTCACGAATTGCACGGATGATCCTCTTCCAAAGGGATTCACGAATTGCACCATTAGGAAGCCCAAGTACAAAGCACCGAAAATCCAAACCACACTAGGTGGTCGGCCTAAACTCCTAAGGAAGTCACTCCACACACAAGGTGTCATCCAAATGTCAAATGATCAGAGGGTGAAAAAAAAGAGGCCTAGGGTTCTATTTATAGAGCTTACAAAGTGGAAACCCCCAAAAGGTCCCTAGCAATTATTTAATTAAATAAAATAACTAAAAGCAACTAATAAACAAATAAAATAGTCTTAAAGGCCCATATGGCCATGGCCTTCAAAGGTGGATGGTGGGCTTGGCCGCCCATGGCATGGGCCATGGGTGTGAACGGCATGCTAGTTGGTCCGCACCTCAGGTGGCCTTGGTTAGTCCATGGCAAAGACCCTAACTATGGTCAGGTGTTGGCCATGGCTTGCAGCTAGTGTGCACATGGCTTGATGGTGACTCGGATGGACCCGTGCATGTCTTGGTCTGTGGGGCATTGGGCATGGCCAGGGTTGGCTGGCATACTAGCATGCTAATGGAGCGCGTTGGCATGTCAGTGGCTATGTCATGGTGCTGTCAAGGGCTAGTCGTGGCACTGTCAAGGGGGAACAAGTGAGCCACGTCCCAATTGACTCGTGTGTCTCCCCTGAACTTCCTAGAACACACTTAGGATTCTCAAGGGAATCTCCAATGTTGGGCTTGGCACCACAAGTGGTGCCAACTCAGGTGTCAATGTGTGTCTAGGGCCTTGATCATGGGCTGTTTTTTATGGGGTATTATCAGGTCCCTTAAAGGCGCGTGTGGCATATAAGCCGGCTGAATCAATGAAGCACAAACCCTACTGAAAGAGCCAAGGCCTCCAAATCCAAAATGATTACACGTGGTGACAAAAACCCTCTCATTTCACCACTGCGTGTGATCAACACGCATCGCAAAAGCCGCATGTATGGTCAACCCGTCGGCTGGAAACGCATTCCCCCACTATGAACTTGAAGATTGGCGGCATGGAAGATTGCTCGACCTGCGCATGGAGGTTAAAGGATGCCAATTATCAAAAGATCAACCAGTGGTACTACAAGGTGGAGACAACCCAAAAAATAGCAAAAAAACACTAAAAAAAATTATGAGGAAAACAAAAATAACAAGCAAGAGAACAGAAATGAAGTGGTGGAGGTGAGAAATAACAAAGCTCTAACCCACCGCCGCCCATGATAGAGGAAATAATGGGAGAGGTTGCCACTGGATTGAGAGAAAAGTAGGAAGAGAGAGGAACAAAATTCATTTTCAAACCTTACCCACTTGTTCCAAGGAAGGGAAGTTAAAAGATAAGAATGAAGCTCTTATACAAAATATTAAAATTGTAATTAGACACTAAAGTGATTTTAGATATTTTATAAATAATAATAAAAATTAATGATATTATATTAAATAACAATAAATTATAGTGAATAACAGTAAAATAAAAAGTAAATAAAATAGTAATAAAATAATAAATAATAGTATGATATAATAAAAAATATAATTTTTATGATTTACCAATTTGTAGAGGACCAGAGGTGTGTAAAGTTGTAAACAGGTTCTGTCCAATACAATTCAATGGATAAATTAAAATGGAAAATGATAATATGCCTACTTATTTTGACACTTTATTTTGACACCTCATACATTTTAATTTTTTATATTTTTTTTACTTAATAATTAAGGAATTGATTATTAGTATATTCATATTTTTTCATATTTTTTAAAAATATTTTAAAAATGTTTTAAACTGATAAAAAAATAAATATCAAAAAATACATATCAAAAAGAAAGAAATTAAGCCTAGCGGTCCCGCTCCAGCGGACAAGCTAGCACTGTCCAATTAAAATTTGGACATTCATAGAAATCGAATTGGACCATGTTATCCATTCAGTCTGATTCAATCGATCAGTCTATTTTTGGCCTAACTATTATTTTTATTTTTTTCTTCAAATAAATTAATAAAAAATTATTAAATTACTAAATTAAAATTAAGTAAATTATTAATATAAATTATGTAAATAACTCATTAAAATATAATTTACTATAATTATATTTAGAGAAATGCTATTTGTCTCAAGGTTTTCTTCAGAATTATAAAAAAAAATAAAAAAATTATTTTTTTTACTTAATAATTAAGAATGTATTTTTGAATGATGTTGTAATTTTTTTTTAAAATTATTTATGAATACAACTATAAAACTCCAAGCCACATTTCTTATCAATTCGAGTAACTAAGTTTATTGTTCCAAGACAATCCATACTAATATTTGCAACATTTATAGAATCCCATAAAGGAAAAGTCAAGTAAAATAAGACGAAAAACAACCCATCCTTTCAAAATTGGAAATATATTATAGCCAATATGAGACTCAATACGAAATGCAAAACAAAAAACACTTGCTTAGGTCATGCAGACCCAATATGCGACACTTACTAGAAGCTACCCAAAGCAACCAAATCCTAACATATATCAACCAATTAACATCAGACATTGTGAAACTGGAGATATTGAAAAACTGATCACTATCAAAGACAAGTAACCAAGGTAAACTTCAATAGCCAACAAAGTAGGTTGCAGCAACCTCCCTTCCCAAATCAACACTTAAAATAGCCAACTTAACAAATCAGATCTTTATTGTATCCATGAGGGGAAAATTATACACAAGTATGGCTATGAACAAAACCAACACAAAATCTGAACTAAATTGAAAAAAATCTAAAATCAGTCCACAGAAATCTAAAATCAAAACATCTTATAAATTAAATCCAACCCACCTGTTCACAAGATGAAATTTACAAACTTAACAAATAGTTTACTCAAGTTGCGACGGCTAATATGACCCACAATGTAAAAAGTTACAATCAACCCACAAGATGAAATTTAGCATTTCCAACCCACTAAAGTATTTCCAAACTAAACAAACAGCTTGCTCAAGTTTTTACTGGCAATGTGACCCATAATGCAAAAAGTTACCACTAGCCCACAGATTCTAAACCTCTCCAACTTTCTATTGTTTTCATCATATCACAATTCCAAAAGAAACATATTCCATTCAAAAAAAAAAAAAAAATCAAATCTCCTAGTTGTTGTCCAGCCACATATTTCTTCCTTCACATATAGTTGAGCAGCCACTAAAATCAGATTAACTACAAATCTACCCCAACAGTTACACACTTTCATGAGGTGTGGATGCAGAATTCTTGGACGTATCTTCGAAATTATTCAGAAATGTCTCATAAATTTTCCTCTGAATATTAAGGAAGTAGGCTTGCTGCATAGCATTCACGCCAGTAAAATCCTTGCTCATCATCTCCGCCTCCTACTTTTTTTGTATCATCTCTGCCTCCCACTTTTTTTTTATCAAGTTTTGATTGTGCTTCTCTATCGCGATTTGCCTTCATCATGTAATATCCTCTCCACCATGCACAGCCATCTATCCTCGATCATTTGGCCTAACGCCATGATGATCTCAATTTCACATGAATCCTGAGCTTTTTGCTTCATCAAGTTTTCTTTCACTTGTGATAAGAGAAACAATAAATTAATTATTTGTATTATAAGTTTAACACTAAATTCCAAAAAGACAACAAATTCTTATAAAAGAGCAGTCAATTAGGCAAATTATTCCCACAAGTTTAAGCATTTATCTCAATAGATGGCTATGAGAATGCCTGGGAATCAACATATTTGGGGTTTAGCTTGACAATATCAAATTACTTTGATTTGTAATTTACTAATTTTGTTCAAACTTTCCACCATACATAATAAGTCACACCTCCTATTAACAACTGCGCCTTGCATCCTCTGAATTGATACGAGTGGGTTTCATTCATCTCGATAAATACGATTCTTTCTTCCTTTATGTTAGAAGATCAGGCAGAGCAGACTCAACTGACAAAGATGAGGCTCAACTGACAAATATAAAGGCTTGATTTCATCCACCAATTCAGCCTCAGATGGAGGCCTAATTAATGCCTCGCATGTAGCTCAAGTCTAAGAATCTTCAACTCTAGCAAGACAGCAAGATAGTTGACACTATTTAGTTCCCTTGTATAAATTTACGTTTCCTTGTATGGATTTATTTTGTTATTTTTTGATTGACTGTAATCTTGCAATTCTTGTAATATTGCAATTTCCTTTTTTCATTTTATACCTCAATCCCTACAATTATGGGAGCATATGTATTTAAGTAGCAATGTTGTATTCCAAAATTTGATTTTGAGCAATACAATTGAGTTCCATTTTTATCTAGATTTTTGCATGGTATCAAAACCCCTCGGGGGTTAATACATTTTGTGATCTTTATTTTTATTTTATCTTTTACATTAAGTTGAACTCTGTCATCAC
Source organism: Platycarya longipes (assembly GCA_036559045.1). Lineage (NCBI taxonomy): Eukaryota > Viridiplantae > Streptophyta > Magnoliopsida > Fagales > Juglandaceae > Platycarya > Platycarya longipes. The sequence continues at coordinate 45,466,264 of CM071798.1, read as the reverse complement.
TCAAATTCCTCCACCACTTCTTCTACTCTATCACTACCAAGTATCACTCATTTCATTTCTATCAAATTAGATGGTAACAACTATCTACTTTGGGTATCACAGTTCCTACCTTTTTTTCGTAGTCATGATCTCATGGGCAATATTGATGGCACTGCGCCATGCCCACCAAAGTTTCTCTCTGATAATTCAGAGAGCTTGTCAACTAAGATCAATCTAATATTTTTGTCATAACAAAAGAAAGATCAATTCCATCTCAGTTGGTTCAATACCACCTTGTTAGGCAATGTATTGTCTTCTTTTTATGGCTTACATGCTTCTAGGCAAGTGTGGACCTCATTGGCAACAAGGTTTGCCTCACAATCTAGGTCCAGAGTAGCCTATCTAAAAAGACAGCTTCAATCCTTGAGCCAGAGATCACAAATCTGTACTCAATACCTAGGACAAGCAAAAATTCTTGTTGATCAACTTATTGCAGCAGATAAGGCAATGGATGATGATGACCTTATTTCCTACGTCTTGTGTAGTCTCAATCCCACTTATACTGCTTTTATCACATCTTTTCACTTTGCCACTCAAGAGTTTGTTATGTACTTTGAAGATTTTCAAGCTGAGCTTTTAAACCATGAAATTATCCTTGAGAATCAACAACAGCAGCAAACAAGTGACTCTAGTAACTTTGCCCTTTACTCACAAACGCCCAAAACTTTTGACTACAAGGGAAAGAATTCTGGACAATAGAGGCAAGATTTTCATTCTAAGAAACAATAAGGGAACAAGCCCAAGAATGAAACAAACTAGAGAGGACCTTGCCAAATATGTGGGAAGATGGGACATCAAGCTCTGGATTGCTACCATATAATGAATTACTCCTATCAAGGAAGGTATTCTCCTTCTCAATTGTTGTAATAATGAATTCTATTGAACTAGAAGAATAACCTTGGTTTGCTGACAGTGGAGCAAACAATCGTGTCTCAATAGATATAGAGAACCTCACACTTCAAGAACAATTCAAAGGTTATGAAGAAGTTGATGTAGGAAATGGCTCAGGTTTATCCATCGTAAACACTGGGTCCTCAACACTTTTTCATTCTCAAAAACCTTTCAAGTTCAAAAATAAAATTCATTGCCCTAGTACAGCTACCAACTTGCTTTCTATTCAGAAATTTTGTGTTGACAATAACTGTTGGTTTAAATTAACTGGTACTCATTTTTTTTTATAAAGGATAACCTCACAAGGCAGACTCTTATGCAAGGACTAGGTAAAAATGGCCTCTATCCAATCAAACTTTCCAAGTCTTATAATAAAGTCAAGAAATTCACCAGCTTTCTTAGAATCTTAGCAAATGCCATTATTTGGCATCAAAGACTAGGATATATTGCCTCTCTTTTCTTAAATAAAGTTAGAAAATTTGTTCATATTCCTATCATTCAGTCCACTGAACAGATTGTCTTGTGTAAGGCCTATCAATCAGCCAAGGTCAAAAGCCTTCTCTTTTCTACTTCTACAAATGTAACCAAGGAACCTTTGAAAATAATGCATTCTGATTTGTGAACTTCTCATGTTTTGTCTACAACTAGTTTTAAAAACTATGTTGTGTTTATTGACAATTACTCAAGGTTCACTTAGATTTTTCCTCTCAAGACAAAATACGAAACCTTTGACAGCTTTATGAAATTTAAACGCCAAGCATAAAACATTGTGTCTAAGAAAATTTAAGCTTTTCAATCTTATAGTGTATGTGAATTTCTTTCCACTCAATTCATACAATTCTTCATTGCAAATGGGATCCACCATCGAATAATCTTGCACATATAATGCCCAACAAAATGGTCTTGCTAAAAAAAAGCACAAGCACATAGTTAAAATGGGTTTCTCTCCTAGCACAATCTAAATTGCCAAAGACCTGCTAGACAGATGCTTTCAACACCTCAGTTTACCTCATAAACAGATTTCCTAGCCTTGTGTTGAAAGATAACTGCCCATATACCAAACTACTAAACAAAGTTATTGATTATTCCTTTCTCAAAGTATTTGGTTGTTGTTGATATTGTAACGCCCCGGTCCCGCAGGGGTCGGAGAGTTACTTCCTATTACAGAACTCACATTTTAACAGAATAATTTAAGACTTAAAATTCTCCAATATTATATAAAACCTTATTCCAAAATCACTTTCCTCAATATCATCAATTCTATAAATACTACGCCACAAAAATACAATAATACTTCCTTACTGAATCTTGTCAATACTCATTTAAACTCTTAAAGATTAATCTATAATTCCTAAAATCATCTCACCCAATGCTTCATAATCTAATCCTTCACTGAAATATCCAAATTCATCTGAAAAATATTTAGAGATAAGGGGTGAGTTTAACTACAACTCAATAAGCAGAGGACATATACAAGAGTGCAAACATGAGCATTTTCAAAAGAAACTTCATATGCATGAACCATAAATCCTTTTATTTTCATATATAGATTTATAAAATATTATCAATAAAATAGAGCGACTTTTCAATCATTTTACATTTAGAAAATCACTATTCATTATCAAAAACGCTTTGGCACAAGTAACTGTACATCTCATATTATCATCATATTAGAACATGTACCATGTTTAACCCCCGTGGTAGGGTTGTGCTATCCCCGGTGGCCAAACCAGGCAGTATCATATTGTGAGACTTTCCCTTATTCGTTCTCGGAGCCCCGAGTGTGCACACAGGAAAGAAACACATACAGGACCACTTTGTTTCCAAAGTGGTTGCACTCCTATCATATTATATCATGGTGGTACCAACCATATCATGTGAACCCATATCATCATATCAGAACCATATTCCAAAGCAGATCAAACAGATAAGAATGCCAAAGATTTTCATATCCATATCATATCATGTTATGTCGTATCAAATCATGTACCAAACTTGTTCATGTCATTTTTAAATACTTTAAACATTTCACATCACATAAATAAAACATCATTTTTCATACTCGCTCTTTTATGCATTTCAGAAACATGTCAATATTGCTCATGTCTACCCTATGCATGATATAAACAATTTTCTCTTTTTCATATAGATTTTATGTGTAATGCAAATAATTAACCGAGGTTGTTTTTCTCAGGTTTTCATTTATAACAAAATCATGCAAAGTTTTCAGAAAGTCAACCTCGATTTCAGAGTTGGTATAAAACCAAGCATAGGAACCCCGCTTACCTGAACTTCTTAGCTTTTCAGAATTTCTCCAAACTATCCTGAACAAATAATGATCGACACCTATAAAATAATTAAGTAATTCATGAATTTCCAAATAATCACAAATCTCGAAAATAGAACTCGAGACATAAAATCCAATACTTCTCTTAACATCTAAAAATCCTCCAAAACTTGAGTATCGACTCTCTCCAAAATGCTTAGAAACTAGTAAATTCTTTCAAAATCTAAAATATTAGAAAATCTCTACAACCTCGACTTTTACTTAATAAACACTTAACTCAATTTCCAACTCAAATCTAAGTCTCTTTTTAAAACAAAAAATCAAAATTTAACCTATTAAAGATAATGTAATGCCCAATATCCGATTCAAAATAATTTATAACTCAAATTCAAAATAGTTTAGAGGCCAATTTGAAATAATTTAACACTGGTAGCTAAAATAAAATAAAACGTGAAACCAACACAAAGCATTCATAATGAAATAGTATTATTGATTACCAATAAAAACAATTGTAGAATACATAGTAATTTAATTTAAAGTCAAGTATAAAATCCAAACCCAAATAACGTCTACGTAAAAGAACTTAACAAAAACATTAGCCCAAAAGGTAACCATTTAGAAGATAGGGGCCTTTAGTAAATAAAAACATGGAATTGCATGCTCCTGGGTACGTCCGAAAAAAACAAGAAAATTTGTGAGACCAGGTAAAAAAAAACAATCCTTGAGCCAAGACTAAGCATACTCACCGAGAGAGATTGAGAAACGCGACGGAAAAACGAGGAGGGCGGTGGTTGCGGGTGGTCAGCGCGTCGGCAAGGCACCGTGAGAGAACTTCACGGTTTCCGTCGCTTGGAGCACAGAGCTGAACTCTGATCCTTGCAAGCTTTCTTCGAGGTGATTCTGAAGTGGATCAAAGGTGGTTTGTCATTAGGGGACGCGGCTTGAGTGGAGAAACGGACCCGGCGCTACTCTGTTTCTGAGTGCATGAAACAGGGACTTCCGTTTGTTGGCTTATGGAGGTGCTAGCGGAGGAGGGTTGCTCATGCACGCTGCAAACGCGTATGGTGCTGGTGTTTCGTGCATAGGGGCTGAGGGAAAACAGGTTGAGGATGGTGACTGTGGATGAACACGGCTGGGCTTCATGCTGGGTCGGTGTGCAGGTAGTCGAGAGCGATGGATTCTGAGGCACACGCAAACCGCAACAGCGACATTGGAGAAGAGAAAATCCGTAGAAGTGTGGTGGGTTGTTCTCGTCGTCAAGCTTGAAGGCGGTACCAGTGGAGACTCACGAGTTTGGTCAAGAATTGGTATCGCAGAAAGAACGAGGGAGAGGGTGAGAACCGTGTGCTGTGAGTTTGAAAGTCAGGAGAAAGAGAACAACATTTAAAATGATGAAGAGGAACCGCATAAGGAGGAATGAAAGGATGCGAGTGGAGAAACTTTCGGCAGTTGGGAGATGAAAACGGGAAATAGAGAAACTAACGAGAGTAAGAAACGGGAGGGAGAAAACTATAAGGTGGGAAAGAAACTGGTGTAACGGTGTCGTACCGGAGCTTTAAACTTGGGCCTAGAGTGCCTCTGGATCCGGATATTACAGATATCCTCTTCTCAAACCTTACAACACCCATAAGCTTATGTACAGATCCAAAAAGTACATTTTCATAAGTTATTGCTCCAATTATCGAGGGTATAGATGTCTTGATCCCATGACAAAAAAAAAAAAAAAATTTGACCAGCAGAAATGTCATCTTTGATGAGCATCCTTTTCAGCACAGGATTGGAAACCATCTCTATTAAAGTCTTATGCACGAGATCTTCCTCAATGGGTTAGTACTTTGCACTCAAATGATGTTATCTTACCTGTTTACCACATTGCATCAACACAAAGTTTTGATATCTTACTTACTATCGCACCACCTGTCAAGCCAAATATACTTTTTATTGAGCCACAAATGTCTCCTACTTTTAATTCTCCTTTAGAACTACTCAAGTTGAGGAACAAATGATATCTGTTACCTGCTCCATACTAGACACACATCAAGGAGAGGTCACAATAGTCTCTACAGCACCCTCAATTGGGACCATAGTTGTTCCTACACATTCTATGACTACCAGGTCCAAGGATGGTTCTAGGAAAGCTAAGACATTATCTAATTACAAGGTGTATTCAGCTACCACACAGCCTCCCATGGCTTTGCATATTGTGACTCCCAATACCACCTTACCAACTACACCACATCTTTATTTTTAAGCCATCAAGTCACCTACTGAATTTGAATTTACTCTTGAAAAGTTAATTACCTTCCAATTAGCCAACTTGATAGAATCAACGTCCGGAGCGTAAGCACAGTATCATAAATGTCTTCTAACAACATTTTATTTGCACAATTTAGCAATCTCAACATAAAATGTCTTGTGAACAGTTTATCCACACTCACCCACCTGTTGTGAAAACAATGACAGACAAGTATGGTGATTTCTTTGTACAAGTTTTTCCCACGCACAGCCTCACAGATTTGAGTTTAAAAAAAAAGATTGCTCTAACTTTATTGAGTAATGGGCAGAAGTCTCCCCTCCATTCTTCTTGCATTAACTGGGTGCCATTTTTTGGTCCAATTTTTCATGTAAACTCTCCATATTGTTTATTAATGTAATCTTCAATGCGCAGGATGAGTCCCAGGATTATAATAAGAGGCAGCAGTTGCGTGAATTAGCTGTGCTAAATTCAAATTTCAGAGAAGAGAGTCCTGGGCCAAGCGGTAGCGACTAGCGAGTCCCCTTTCAACTCAAGTGGCATGAAACGTGCAAAAACAGGACGCTGAGTGCTCATATTTGTCCGGGCTGATATGTTCTCTACTCTGCTCCAGAAATTCTGACTAAAAATATCTCGTGCGACCTCTTGCTTCAGCACGGCTAGGCTACAAGAATAGGTTGACGGTCCATGGTGGGTGAGCTTTCTGGTGGGTTGTTCTTTTCCTTTTCTTTTCGGAACAGAGAAGAAGAAAGAAATAATGCAAAAAGAAAATTTTACGTAGTTGAATTTAGGTTTATTGGGGCCAGTCATTTTCTGTAAACTTTTGTACACATTCATTGGATTGATTCTTGTGTTGGAGGATTTTGACAAGTGTGGAAAATATAGATTAAAGAAGCAAGTATTAGGCATTGAGACGATGAACATCCCGTTCCATAGTTGGCTTAAATTGTGGTGTATATAAACCGAGTCGGGATTCCCTTTACTTGTCTCTCTCAATTTGTATTAAGAAAATGATGCAAAGTGGATTGGCCATCTCTTGATGGCTTGAATCTGTAAACTTTTGAGGTATTGGTACCTTAATTTTTCGGTAGAAGGTCTCTTCATTGGATTTGTTAGAACCTGGAATGTCCTTGCCAATCAAAGGCACAGATATAAAGATATTTTATGGTTAAATGGCCTGGCTGGAAATCTCGTGGCCCTATAGACATTATGGAAGCATCATTCTTAACAATAAATTATTTCCAAGAATGACAAAAAAGGTTTAGCCTACACGCAACTCAAAATCAATCAGCAAACTCTCACAAACCAAATTTAAGGAGTCAGATACAAAAAGATGGAGAACAGAGGGTGTTTTTCCCCAAAAGGTTCGAGGCTTCTTCAAGTTTACATATAAAGAAAACAAATACAATATCAGAGTTGCTGTTGAGGCTCTTCAGCATTACTGGCAGTTTATTCCCGCTTTCAAGAGTTCACTTTCAAAGCTTCCTGCATTTTATTGGTAGATAGCATAAGTTCCACTAGGTAAATAAACTCATTGAAAACAATGAAACAAACATGCATGTAAATAGGCAGAAAGAGAAGACAAGAGGGAAGCTCAGATTAAATGATCCGATTAAAGAGAAGACGCAGGGGCCATGATGATCCAAAAAATGTGGACTCTATCTGCCTAAGAAGTATTAGGTCTAATCTAGCTACATAAGTTGAATTCTAAGATATTATATTCAAAATAAATGTCCAGAGTAGAATAAAAATTGTCCAGACTTTCCGGCTTCAACAATCAATTATATAGGGTAACGAGCAAAGAACCTATCAACCATGGCAAGAGTTTCCTTGTGCTTGTATTCTGGAGCTAGCAAATTGACCAGCACCCTGTGTATTTATATGTATAAGCTCGCCCATTCAAAGCTCTAAAGTTCTAAGAGGCCACTATCATGATTGAGAATGAGCCAGGCGAGAGGGAGAGATGCAAGGCCTCTACTTCTTAACCTTTACCTCTGATTCCCCCTTTTTCATTTCGCCATTGAAACAACTCCAACTACTGCTATGCTATACTTGCTCCAATCTTTTCTTTGATTGATCTTGACTTGACTTTTGCTATAAGGGTTTGGCTGGAAGCTACTATTTAAACCTATATCTTAAGGTGATGATCACGAAAAGATTTTTTTTTTTGAGAGAGAGAGAAACTAAAACCTTGTATTATCATTTTCAATATGTTAAACATTTTTTTGATAGGTATTTTCAATATTTTAAGGCAAAATATTGGGAACAGCCACTGTTTGGGGAAGCCGGAGAAGCCCACTCACACGAACAGTGTTTTCACTGTTCACATGAAAATGTTAAACATTTTTTTGATAGGTATTTTCAATATTTTAAGGCAAAATATTGGGAACAGCCACTGTTTGGGGAAGCCGGAGAAGCCCACTCACACAAACAGTGTTTTCACTGTTCACGTGTGAGTGTTTTCACTGTTCATGTGAACAGTGAAAACACTGTTCATGTGAGTGGGCTTCTCCGGCTTCCCCAAACAGTGGGCTGTTCCCAATCACGGCTCATATTTTAAACATGAAAAAACAAAACCTCTTGTTTCATATAAAGAACTTGGCATCGCTTGGCATCGCTTGGCATGGCTGAGCGAAATCTCGCAGCTTAACAAGAACCAGGAATCTATAAAAGGGAAACTTCAAGAGTGCATATGATCCCAATTGTATAACAGCAGCTACTAATCTGTGCAATATTTTTAATACAAATTTGGGAGGATGATTAGGCCTTCTTTTTAACAAGGGATTATTACTATGAACTCTCTCTCTCTCTCTCTCTCTCTCTTTTCAAAACCCATACCCGAGACATCGACATCACCCACCCCAAACTGACGAGTGACCTATCACCGCCAGCACAGATAAGGTCAGCGGTACCCAGCGACTTCGCCGAGGGTCGTCTAGCGGTGATAAAATCTCCGGCGACCTGTATTTTAGCTAGATCTCACTGGGATTTGTAGCGTTTTCTTCTTTCAACATCAGCTCTGCGTCGCCGTCTCTTACACCGACACAGACAAGACCAGCGGCCTTAGCAAGGATCTTTCAACGCCAACCGGCGTACACATGTGTTCCTCTATTGGTTTCCCGTTTGTTTCTCGACCCATGGTGAGCTGCGATTCCTAATCGTGGTACTCCGATGGTTATAACGGTGGAAGTGGCTATAGAATCCAAGCTCTTCGCATTTATTAAGGATGGATATCTACTTCGTGTCATCGAGAGGAGAGGGAAATTCGAACAGGCTATTGTTCTGGGCCCTTCATCGGTCCCGTGGCTTGTAGGGGTCTTGGAGGAAAGTCTAAGAGTAGGGAAACAATTGGATGTCTATTCGGCTAATAGGGAGGGTTATCTGAGTTTTATCACTCAGCGTTGTTGGAATCGACAGGGTCGTTTCGTAGCCCTGTCCGAATACAACCAGGGAGGGAGACGATCTTTTCTGTGCTTCCCAGAAGGAGAAGGGGGATGGGGTTGGAGGAAAATAAAGGAATTGTTGCTGGGAGCTGTCTCGAAGGACAATAGCAGTGGTATCTTCTCGGCTTGCACTCAGACAGAATTGCCAGAGGGGAAATCAGGGGTTGTCGATACGCAGGTGTGCGTAGGAAAAGGGGTTGCCGGACGTTCATACCAGGAGGTTGTTTCGGCAGACCATGCTCAGAGAAACGAAGGCCTTGGGACCGCTGGATCAAGCCGAGGCATCCCTCAGTCACAACATGAAGCATCAAGCCTCTCACTTGTCAGAGAAGCAGCGGCGAAGCAGGATTCGTGGGACATGCGTAAAGTGCTTGAAGACTTGCAGGGGCAATTAAGGATGCTACAGAGGGACATGACAAAATTGGTGAGTTTTGTTGGTCTGTTTAAGGAAGGCAAGGTGAATGAAAGAGGTGAAAGAAAGTTACCATTGAGAGGAAATACGAGAGGCCGCAGACCTGGGTTCAAGAAAAAGACTAGGGGCCTAAAGCCCATTCAAGTTGGGCGCAAGAGAGGCTTGGTCTGGAGAAGAATGGACAGGCCGAAGCCCTTTAAGCATCCATAGCCCATGCACATGGCCCTAAAGGAGGCCAGTTTTACAATTGGCTTAGGGCCTGGGACTGGGTCCTCCCAACCCAAACCGGCAGCTGGTCGGGGAGATTGCTTATTGAATGACAGCAGCGCAAGGCATGCTTTCAGTGTGCCGGCGGTGACACGGGAGTTACAGACCATGTCAACGGTGGTTGAGGAGACTATCGATGTCTGTGCGCCGGTGAAGGAAGGGCAGATTATTGTAGCGGAATGTGGATTGGGTTTTCTGTCGTCGTCTTCGAAGGGGGATAGACAGAAAACGCTGACAAGCCCAAGAGGTGTGCGTGGGGTGCCGATTTGCTGGGATATCCAACCTTTTTCTGATATGGTTTCTAATGAGGTATTTTCAGCAGATACGGTGCTGAAGGGGGATGAGGAGCCCACCCTTAAGGGCAGTGATCGGTTGGGATTAGATGATATCTCTCGTGGGGATGAGATCCATGTAGGCTAGATAGGTTCCCTAGGTGTTCCGATGGTAGAGCTACCAAAGCAACCTTTGGCAAAATCCACTCAGAAGCTTGGTCAGGAAAGAAACAGTATAGTTGGATCCCCATCGGACTGGATTTTGCCAAAGGTTCATGAGATTCAGCATATTGTGGGAATCTCACATGGAGGATGTGAAGACCAGTTCAACACACTAATCACTGAGATTGTGGCGAGTCACCCGCGTGAGTCCAAATCAAAGTTAAGCAAAGAAGGGAGTTGGAGCGTCTTTTCTGGGGAATCAACTACGAAACTTTGGGCGGTAACTCAAGTCGAGGGAAGTCTAAAGGCAGGACTTGATATATTGGGGGTAGTTTTTCACTGGGTTGGTTGGGAGGTGTGGTTCATTCTTACTCGGGCTTCATGTAGTGGGGGTAGTTTTTTCACGGAGTTGGTTGGGAGGTGTGGTCATTTCTTACTCGAGCTTGATGTAGTCGGGGTAGTTTTTCACGGGTTTTTTGGGGATGGATTTCTTGTATATTTCTAGTGTACTTGGTTATTCCTTTTGATATTTATAATATTATTACTTATCAAAAAAATATATATTATTAATACAACACTGATAGCATATTTTTTAGGTTCTCAATCCTTTATGTGATAAAGTTTACCACGCATACCAATCTAGTATGAAAAATGCAAAAAAGATAAGGCAACTTAAGATAAAAATAATACCAGCCACTCTCAAGGCATTAAGAATTTAAGTAAAATGCGTTTTACATCAAGATCTGTAACCAAGTTTGCACTACAGTTCTACAGTTGTTCCAGAAAGTGTTATCATTGTTGCAGTAAAGCTTGCCAACACACTTACAAAAAAAAAAGTAAAGCTTGACAACACGACAAGAACTGAGATGAACATTCTCTGTTGATTTCACTTCTAGAAATCCTAAAGCAGTTGTTCCACAAAATCAATCATTGTAGAATATTTAAGATCCTGAATGTAAACAATTTATGTATGAGATGAAACCAAATGAGCACATTGGCACACACAGAGCCAAATGCACATTTCACTACATCTTATGGATCATATAAGTCAGAAACCAGCTTGAATCTACTCTTGAAATGTTAATTACCTTCCAATTAGCCAACTTGATAGAATCAACACATAGAGCTTAAGCACAATATCATAAATGTCTTCTAAAAACATTTTATTTGCACAATTTAAAGCATAGTTATGGAGTCTCAACATAAAATGTCTTGTGAACAGTTTATCCACTCACCCACCTGTTGTGAAAACAATAACAGACGAGCAAAAGCAGCAAATCAATCAAGCGACAAAAAATTAATGTGGTTCGGCAACGTGCTTACGTCTATAAAGCTGCAGAGGATTTTATTGTACTCAAGAATCACAAAATACACTTTTTTGGGCAAAATTTTCTGTTCAGAGCCGTCATAACTACTAAACTATTAATCAAGTACATATTTACAGTGTCATACGATGAAAACCTTAATTTTCACTATTTTGTATTATTTGCTCGAACAGAATATTGAGCATGCCTCACGAACTCTCTGTTCAGCATTCACTCAAGCGACTTATCAAGCGAGACTCAAACGAACTCTTTGCCTGAACTTCGCTCGAGCTACCCGTCGCACGAACATCGAGGGAGTTTTACTCCTCCTATCACAAACAATGCCAAAAAAATTAGGCCAGGGCATTACCCCTAGACCCCCACAAGGCCTGGGCCATAGAGTGCAAGCTTGGGCCGACACACCAAAAAATAGGCCCCACAAACCCAATACCACCCACACCCGACGGGATAGAGACCCGAAACGATACAAGCAAGGCAAAGAACTCCTTACCACCAAAGCGAGACCGAGGTCAGCAAGCTGACAAGTGGGAGGTAAGTCGTAAACTCCAGATATCTAAAAATAAAGGAAATTTCTATATACCATAGAGCTGTGCTCCGACTCCAAAATTGTCGGAGTTCGGAGTTTCCGACTCCGACTCCGACAATCATCGGAGTCAAAAACGTACTCCGACTCCGACTCCGAGACACTCTCGGAGGCCGACACCGATCGGAGTTCGGAACTCCGAACTCCCGATCGGAAGTTCGGAACTCCGAACCCCGATCGGAGTTCCGATCGGAACTCCGAATTTAGTTTCCTTCGGCGAGTCCGAATTTAGTTTTAAAAAAAAAATTAAGATGCAAAACGACGTCGTTTTGCTTCTTTATTTTTTTTTTTAAAACTTCGGAGTTTCGGAGTCGGAGTTCGGAATAAAACCTGACTCCGACTCCGAAATCCGACTCCGAATCCGGAGTCGGAAATTTCCGACTCCGAATTCCGAACTCCGATTTCCGACACCGATCGGAGTCCGAATCGGAGCGGAGTTCGGACGGAATTCGGAATTCGGAAATTTTGCCCACCCCTAATATACCACACGTCCACAACATCATCCCTGATCCCACTGTGACGAGGTAGTCTTTTTTTTTTCTTTTAAAAAAAAGAGAGATAATCCAAGGATGATAGAAACTGAAACTGCCATATTTACGGAACGGAATCAAAGTGAGACAGGAATATATTATATAGCATCCCTCGTAAAATAAAACTACCTTATTAATTTAATTATCCCCCACCGACTAGAACGCCAAAAATTGCAGTAATTTAAACCGTTGAAATAATTGTATGATTACTACAAACTCCCACATAAATGTAGAAGAACTAATTACCAGTAAGTTAAACCGAAACCCTAAAAAGATTAACAGCAGAAATTACACCCAAGGGGTTTTTTTTTTTTTGGGAGGAGAGGGGGGGGGGGGGGGAACCAGATTCGATGTAAAAAATACCTTTTTCTATTCTTTTTCAATTGAGTCTTCTCTTAATTATGAGCAGCGGAAGAGACCTTCTCGATGAGCTTCTTGTCCCGCCGTTCCATAGCCACATCCCACATGTCGTTGCCGATGTGCTTCGGCTGTTCAAATTAATTAGGTAATAAGGGGATTCGGTTAGTCAGAGAAAGATGATCGATAAAGAATCTCACACTGAAGTAAAGAAAGAAGTGGTTAGAAAATACCCGGCCATGAGCGGCTTTGTGAATGTAATACTGAGCATTTCCCATAGCACAGAGCATTCCGGCTATGATTCCCAGAGGTAACGCTGCTTCCAACCATACCCACGCCATCCCAGATCTCTTGCTCCCTTGAACTCGACAACCTTCTCCGCGCACTCTCGCTCTGCAGTTCTGTTTACCTACGCAAAAACCAGTAAATATGGAAGAGAGCTGGAAGGTTAGGGCCGATATGGGAGCCTCTGACTCTACTTTCTGGCTTTGATGGAATTGAGGGTTGTTTCTTGAGAGGCGCTTGGAGCCGGACGGGTGTAAAACCCGGTTATACAACTCCTAATGAAATGACGCCACGTAGATAATTTATGGAACCAAAAAAACAAAAAAAAAAAAAGGTCTGACCCTACCAAATTTAAAGAAAATGTAAAAACAACATCATTTTCTGTTTGCCTACCGGAAAATTCAAAAAAAATGCGAGAGGGGCAAATTCAAATGGTGTAGTGACATGGCATTCAAGTAGCATCAACAGAACTAATGGTGAAAATAAATTTCTTCAAATTTAAAATTTGAGTTCTATTTGTCTATCAAGAAAACCACAAAAAATGAAAAATGGGCAATTTTAGAATTTTGCTTATTTCTAGTGATTTACTTATTTTTAGTGATTTCGAGTTAGGACTTTGTTTGTCTACCCAGAAACTCAAAGAAAATTAAGAATCACACAATAAGCATCACAAATCAACATTTTCGAAATAAAAAGGGGTTAGATTTCGAGTTATTATCGTGGAGCTAGGTTAGGGTTTCGTCGAGTTAGCCGTCGGACTGCAAGAAGGGGGACCGTTAGACTGTAGGTGGGGGGCTGTTATACGCCGTTGGTGAAGAAGGAATGAGGTGATTTTGAAGAGGATGTGTATGTCGGCTAGTAAGGGTGATTGTTCTAGAACGAAGGGGCAAAATGACTGAGGGGAGCTTCTTGAGCTCCTAAGGTTAAGACAGGATGTTGGGCTCAAGTCTTGGACTTGTGTTAAGTGAAGAAATAAAAGAGGATGCTTGTCCTGGTTGGGCTTGGGCCTGATCTATTTATCTTTCAATTCATGTTTGTATTTCATCTGCTTTTAGTAATTTGGCCATTACACTACTATAGGCTATAAATAATTCAGATTACATTTGAAGGAACTAGATAGAACATTTTGAGAAATTTGTAATTGGAGGAATTCTTTTCGAAGAAGACGACGTGATTCTCAATTCATTTTCAATACAATCACTCAGATTCCTTTCTAAATATATTTAAACTGTTACAAGGGCCCGTCAAGTTAGAGGCCAGATTCAGGTGGGGGTTCCATCCGAATGACTTAGCTGCAAAAGATCCAAAGAGAAGAGAGGAACCTCGCACGAGAACGAGAGAGAAGACTGGGACATCACAGGGTGTAAACTCAATTTCAAACTTGGATTCGAAGGAATCACGCCTATGTTTTTTCTCCATTAACTGCCTACGTGGCATTATCTCATTGGGTTTGCTACAAGTTTTTCCCTTGTTTCTTTCCTCTCTTTCTCATTCAATAACGAATACAAGAAACAAAAATAATAAATATAGCAAGAAGAGTGGGAAAGTAGACAAAAAAGAAGTTCTTTGACAAAATATTAAAATTGTAATTAGGCACTGAAGTGATTTCAAATCTTTTATAAATAATAATAAAATATTGATAATATTTTAAATAATAATAAGTTGTAGTGAATAACAATAAAAATAAATCAAATAATAATATAATAATAAATAATAGTATAATATAATAAAAATATAATTTTTGTGATTTACCGATGTGCAGAGGACTAGAGGTGTGTGTAAACCGTTTTCGATCCAATTCAGTTCGATGGATAAATTAAATAAAAAATGATAATGTGCCTACTTATTTTGACACCTTATTTTAATATTTCACACATTTTTATTTTTTTTATTCTTTTCTACTTAATAATAAGGAAGTAATTATTAGTGTATTGATATTTTTTCATATTTTTTAACAATATTTTAAATTCATAAAAAAACAAAAATCAAAAAAGAAAAAGAAATTAAGCCCAGCGGTCTGCTGGAGCGGTATGCTCCAATGGGCATGCGAGCACTGTCCATTTAAAATTTGGACATTCATAGAAACCGCTCCAGCGGGCATGCTAGCATTGTCCAAATAAAACTTGGACATTTATAGAAATCAAATTGGACCATGAGTTATCTATTCAATCTGATTCGGTTCAATCGGTCTATTTTCGACCTAACTATTTTTTTATTTTTATTTTTCTTCAAATTAATTAATAAAAAATTATTAAACTTCCTAAATTAAAATTAGGTAAATTATTAGTATTAGTTATGTAAATAACTCATTAAAAAATATTTTACCATAATTATATTTATGATATTCATAATTACTACTTACTAATTTAGACTTTACTCTTTAGTATACATAATTATTAGTAATGTCATATATTTTATATATGGTTAACAAATATAAATAATTTATTATACATAGATTATTCATACTTACTTGCGACTAATGTATTTAAAAAAAATCTAATTATTTTAATTAAGTGTAAATAGTAGAGAATGTATTAATTATTTACATATAAGAACATAAATTATCACATGATTTATGATTTATTATTAATTGATAGCATATAGTATTTTATATTTTATATGGACTTTTGTTGCTGATATAAAAATATCTCTTTTCGTGTCTTGAATTTATAATTTATTATTAATTAATAGCATAGCATAGAGGTACAAAAAATGGATATAACTTTTATTTGTGTGAAAATCCTAGTTTTAACTTAGAATACTAGCTACCGGAGGGTGGGAGTTTCGGCTCCCCCCCCCTCCTTCTATAACCTCCTCTCCTCATTGGGTTTTTTGGTTTTTCTTTTCTCCTTTCTCATTTTCTGGTTTTCTCCCTCCTCCTTACCCCATTCTTTTATGTTTTGTTTCCTTTCACTTTCGTTTTCAGGAACCTTGGCAATTGTCCTTTTGGTCTCTAGCGGTGTTAGTGATTGGCAGGGTAGCAAATGACAAGGTTAACGATGTAGAACGGCAAATCTGCATCGCGAGCAAATAGTGGTGTTTGGAGTCCTCCGGTGTTTCAGTGCCCCCTACGCGCCCCATTACTGGCCTCCAAGGTGCTAATCTCACACTCGAGGTGGAGTTTCGCCGAATGGAACAGAACGTAAGCCGCACATGCCATCTCTAAGTGGGAGTTTGATCTCTTACGCGCCACTTCTAGGAGTGGTTTCTACTGCCACGCACTGCTCTTCAAGGTTTAGGACAACTGGCTACTTAGACCCTAACCACCTGCTACTCTTAAGAGACTGCGCGTATAACTCATGCGCCTCTCCAAGCCACGGTTTTAGAGTTTTTTAAGGTTCTCTCCAAGGTTGAAAATCGGATTATGTCTCTAAGATGTTATTTGCTTTATATTTTTGTATTTTGTTTAGTATAATAAGATTTTAGTCTCTAGGACCTTTTGTCCGTAGAGTGTGTACCCTAGTCTGTCTTAAAACAAGTATGAGGTTAGTTTATTTAGTTGTTTGTTAATTGTTTCTCTGTCTTGGACAAAGTGGGGTTGTCTCTCACACGGTGTTTTGGAGACGTTTGCACTCATGACTAGATCATGTCAGTCACTTTTAATATATTTGGGCGCTACAGATTATCGTCAGTTGACTTGTAATGCATATTTCAAGTCTAGTTGTAATGTTCAATATTAATAAATGCAGTTTGATTTCTTCAGCTCCCGGTCCAAATTAAGCTCCTACCGTTAAGGCATTCGTTTCAACAAGGGATGAACAAAAATTTAGAGCTCTTCAATGATAATAAATGACATAAAAACTACATCATTAATTTATACAATTAGTATATTAAATAATATATTAAGTTCTTAAAAAAATTAAAATATATATAGGGGTTCGATCTAGTTCGATTCAGTCAAAAATTTGTAGACTCCAAGACAAGGCCGAATTTTTTTTCCTTCGAAAAACAACTTCTAGAATGCATTTCCTTGCAAAATACCTTCCTAAATGCTAACTCATTACACACCTCTATAGCCTTCCAAATAGCATAATTCTCTCCCAATACAGATTAAAAGACATAATTCTTTTGTGTGCAGACTATTACTGATATCTCCCATTCTTCATCTATGAATATCAATCCCCATTTTCCTAGTAGTTCTTATGTCTAAAGTCTAAAGTCGCATCCCAATTTTCCTGTAAAAAGTCCCTTGCTACTTTTATCCAATACTTACCTCTCTCCCTACCCCTGCTTTATGTTGAGCATCTATCTTCAAAATATTTGCAGCCTAGAAATCTTTCATGCTTGATTTAGCCAATGAGTGAGTTGAGACCTAACCAAAAAGGCATTTCAAAACCCCAGTGGATGAGGAATCAGATATAGAAGTTTAAACATAGCCATTTTGTCAAGACATTGTTGGAGAATTTCACAATATTTATATTCCCTTTCTGCATGAACTTCGAAGCAAAAATATTTCACTCAGGTTGACTTCTTGGAATTCAATTTAGGTCACAGATCCTCCTATGTATGGATGAGCATCAAGGTAGGCAAAAATCTTTTGAATGATAGAATATTTTAGAAAATTGAAAATGGAAAGAGTGTTAGGAGTTGGAAGGATAAGTAGATCCCAAGACCTTAGTGTCACAAAATTCAATCACCTATTATAGATCTTGGGATGCGAAGGTGGCCGATCTCATAGATGCAAATTTGAAGTGGTTGAATAAAAACCTCTTAATTAAACTATTCGCCCCTCAAGAAGTTGATATCATTAAAAGCATTCCTCTTACTATTGGGGAGGAGAGGATAAATTGATATGGAATTACTCCAAAATTGAGCAATACTCAATAAGAAGTGTCTATCATCTCCACAGAGAGCTAACCACTGAGCTAATGCTAAAACCTATACTAGAAAGACTACGAATGGCACATAGAGATCTTAATAAAAATTACACATACCAAATTCTGTAAAAATGTTTCTTTGGAGAGCTTGTAGAGATGCCCTTCTTACTTTATCAAAAATGTGCAAAAGGAAAGTTATTGAAGAAGTTATTGAAATTGTTTGGCCTCGAAGAATGTCTGGATCCCAGGCCGTATCAGAATACAAAAAGTGTCATTCGAGAGTCACTCATTTATAGAGATATGGAGCCAGTAGTCTAAAACTTGAAGAAGGAAGACCTGCAGGAAATTGTCATTCCAAGGTTGATATGGATGAGGAGAATTTCTATTATACATAAGTAAAAAATTCAGTCATTTAAACACTATAAGTTTTTAATTCTTAAGAGAAACACATCTTACTAAGAGACAGTGCATTGCAAATTCTATGCTGATGGAAGAAACCTTCTTGATGGCATATACAAAGTCAATTGGGATGCAATCATTAATCAACCAAGCGGTAGGATGGTACATGCAAAAGCCCTCATTGCATAAACCTATGTAGTGCTGATGGCTGCAAGTTTCTATTGAGATATGAGATTTAGAAGTTTATTTCTTATGAGTAATGCTCTTTAGGTGATATATATGTTTCATAAGGAAATAACAAAAGATTATTAAAAATATTATTTAATGGTTTAGCCAAACTTATACATAATCCAATGTGTGATGTATTGCAATTGTATTACATAAACTAGCCAAGATGGAATTTCTAGTTAAATTTCAACTACAAATTTAGAGAATTTAATACCAATACTCTTAGCATTAACATTGGCTCTATCAAAGATATCTTTAAAACTTGATAAAAGTACATATTTTCTATAAATCCAAAACTCCCTAGCCATAACCTCACATTAGATTAGTTAAAATAATAATGTAATATTATTTTTTAATAATAATATTTTAATTTTTTTTTTCATATTTTATAATTACACTAACTATATGTAGGTCTGCTTAACTCCAGTGTTTCCACTTTTCAATGGCTCAATTACATTCTTAAAAGAAAACCCACATTGGTATTTACAACTATAAAACCCCAAGCCACATTTCTTATCAATCGGTGAACTAAGTTGATTGTTCCACCATGCTAATATTTGCAACATTTATATAATCCCATAAAAGGAAAAGTCAAGTGAAATAAGATGAAATACAACCCGTCCTTGCAAAACTGGAAGTATATTATAGCTGATAGGAGGCCCAATATGAAATGCGAAAAAAAAAAAAAACACTTTGCTTAGGTTGTGCAAACCCAATACGAGACACTTGCTAGAAGTTACCCAAAACAACCCAATCCTAACATATATCAACCACCTAACATCGGACATTATGAAATTGGAGATATTGAAAAACTGATCACAATTAAAGATAAGTGACCAAGGTAAATTTCAATAGCCAACATAGCCAACAAAGCAGCAACCTCCCTAACCAAATCAACACTTAATTTAGCCAACTTAACAAATCAGATCTTAATTGTATCCACGAAGAGAAATTACATACAAGTATAGCCATGAACAAAACTAGTACAAAATCTAAACTCAATAGAAAAAAAAGCTAAAACCAATCCATAGAAATCTGAAATCAAAACATCTTATAAATTAAATCTAACTCACCTGTCCACAAGATGAAATTTACAAACTTAACAAATAGTTTACTCAAGTTGAGACTACAAATATGACCCACAATGTAAAGAGTTACAATCAGCCTACAAGATGAAATTTAACATTTCCAACCCACAAAAGTATTTCCAAACTAAACAAACAACTTACTCAAGTTTTTACTAGCAATGTGACCCATAATGTAAAAAGTTACCATTAACCCACAAGATTCTTAACCTCTCCAACTTGCTCTTGTTTTCATCATATCCCAACTCCAAAAGAAACATATTCCATTAAAAAAAAAAAAAAAAGATCTCATAATTGCTGTCTAGCCACATATTTTTTCCTTCACATATAGTTGGGCAGCCACTAAAATCAGATTAACTACAAATCTACCCAACAGTTGCACACTTTCATGAGGTGTAGATGTTGTACTTTATTGTGGACAAAACACACATATCAACAATGACAAATAAAAGTGAAAGTAAATACAATCAATTACACGACACAAGATTTATGTGGTTCGACAAATGCACAATATGCACTCAATCTCAACTCACTTTTTCTAGAAACTTTTTACTCTCTCACGTAATATGCACTCACTAGACAATTGTTCTATCTCTAAATACACTGAAAAATGTGTTTAAGCAGTCAAATAACACATATTTATAGCAAAAATAGCGCTGGAAACCCTAATTGAAAATTTACTACGAATCTCGCTCGAGCGGGATGTCCAGTGAGATCTTTGTCTGAATCTCGCTCGAGCTAGGGTCGAGCTAGTGTCAAGCGAGTCTCGCTCGAGTTAGGGTCAAGCGGGGGTCGAGCTAGATTCCTGACACACAATTTTCAGCTTTCAGACTAGTCTCCTCATGCAACCCAATAGTAGATGCAGAATTCTTGGACGTATCTTAAAAATTATTCAGAAATGCCTCATAAATTTTCCTCTGTATATTAAGGAAGTAGGCTTGCTGCATAGCATCATGCTAGCAAGATCCTTGCTCATCAGCTCCGCCTCCTACTTTTTTGTATCATCTCTACCTCCCACTTTTTTGTATCAAGTTTCAGTTGTGCTTCTCTATCGTGATCTGCCTTCATCACGTATTAACATTCTTATAAAAGAGCAGTCAAATAGGTAAATTATTCCCACAAATTTAAGCATTTTTCTTAGTATATAACTATGAGAAGACAGGGACATTGCAGGGTGTAAACTCGATTTTTGACTTGGATTCAGTGGAGTCACGTCTATGTTTTTTCTCCATCAATCGCAAACGTGGCGTTATTTTATTGGCGGGTTTGCTACAAGCTTTTCCCTTATTTCTTTCTTCTCTTTCTCATTCAATAACAAATACAAGAAATAAAAATAACGAATACAGCAAGAAGAGAGGGGAAGCAGACAAGAAAGAAGCTCTTTGACAAAATATTAAAATTGTAATTAGACACTGAAGTGATTTCAATTCTTTTATAAATAATAATAAAATAATGAGAATATATCAAATAATAATAAATTGTAGTGAATAACAATAAAAATAAATCAAATAATAATAATTTTGTGATTTACCGATGTGCAGAGGACTAGATGTGTGTGTAAACCATTTTCGGTCCAATTCAATTCAATGGATTAATTAAATAAAAAATGATAACGTGTCTACTTATTTTGACACCTTATTTTAATATTTCAGGCATTTTTATTTATTTTTATTTTTTATTTTTACTTAATGATAAGGAAGTGATTGTTAGTGTACTGATATTTTTTCATATTTTTCAACAATATTTTAAACTAATAAAAAAACATAAATAAAAAAAGAAAAGAAATTAAGCCCAGCGGTCTACTGGAGCGGTATGCTCCAATGGGCATGCAAGCACCGTCCAATTAAAATTTGGACATTCATAGAAATGGAATTAGACCATCAGTTATCCATTTGGTCCTATTCGGTTCGATCAATTCAAATCAGTTAATAAAAAATTATTAAACTTACTAAATTAATATTAGGTAAATTATTACTATGAATTATGTAAATAACTCATTAAAAAATATTTTACTATAATTATATTTATTATGTTCATAATTATTACCTACTAATTTAGACTTTACTCTTTAGTATACATAATTATTAGTAATATCATACATCTTATATATGGATAACAAATATCAATTAATTTTATTATACGTAGATTATTCATACTTGCAACTGAAGTATTTAAAAAAAAATCTCATTATTTTAATTAAGTGTAAATAGTAGAGGACGTACTAACTATTTACATATAAGGACATAAATTATCACATGATTTATGATTTATTATTAATTGATAGCCTATAGTATTTTATATTTTATATGGACTTATATTGCTGATATAAAAACATCTCTTTCGTGTCTTGAATTTATGATTTATTATTAATTAATAGCATATTACAACATAGAGGTACAAATAATAGATATAAAAGAAAGAACACACCCTAGTTTTAACCTTTTTTGTTTTGCGCAACCCAAACTCTCTCTAAAAATCCTAGTTTTAACTCAGAACACTAGCTGCCGGAGGGTGGGAGCTTCGGTTTCCTCTTCATCCCTCCCCCCTTCTATCCCCTACTCTCTTAGTTTGGGATTTTGGATTTTTTTTTTCTCCTTTTCATTTTCTGGTTTTCTCCCGCCCCTTTATCCCCCTTATTTTCTATATTGTTTTTCTTTCAATTTCATTTACAGGAACCTTGGTGGTTATCCTTTTGGTCTTTGGTGGTGTTAGTAACTGGCGGGGTAGCAAACGACAGGGTTAACAGTGTAGAACGGCAGATTCGTGATGTGAGCAAACAATGGTGTTTGGAGTCCTCTGGCATTTTAGTGCCCCCTACGCGCCCCACTATTGGCCTCCAAATGTGCTAATCTCATACTCGAGGTGGAGTTTCGCCGAACAGAGTGGCGCGCTGCCATCTCTAAGTTGGAGTTTGATCTCCTACGCGCTACCTCTAGGAATGGTTTCTACTACCACACATGACTCTTCAAGGTTTAGGACAACTGATTGCTTAGACCCCGACCACCCGCTACTCTCTAGAGACTGTGTATAACTCATATGCCTCTCACAACCATAGTTTTGGAGTTTTTTTAGGTTCTATTCAAGGTTGGAAATCGGATTTATGTCTATGAGATGTTATTTACTTTATATTTTTGTGTTTTGTATAGTATAATAAGATTTTAGTCTCTAGGACTTTTGGTTCGTAAAATGTGTATCCTAGTCTATCTTAGAATGGGTGCGGGATTAGTTTGTTTGGTTGTTTGTTAATTATTTCTCTGTTTTGGACAAAGTGGGGTTGTCTCTCACACGGTATTTTGGAGAGGTTTGCACTCACTTTTAATATAAAGTAAATAACATGTTAGTCACTTTTAATATATTTGGGCGCTACAGATTATCATTAGTTTACTTGTAATGCATATTTCAAATCCAGTTGTAATGTTCAATATTTATAAATGCAGATTGATTTCTTCAACTCCCGGTCCAAATTAAGCTCCGAACGTTAAGGCATTCCTTTCAACAGGGATGAACAAAAATTTAGAGCTCTTCAATGATAATAAATGACATGAAAACTACATCATTAAATTATTAAAAAAAATGAAAATATATATAAGGGTTCAGTCTAGATCGATTCAGTCAAAAATTTGTGGACTCTGAGACAAGTTTGAATTTTTTTTTTCCTTCTAATGCATTTTCCTTCGAAAAACAACTTCTAGAATGCATTTCCATCTAAATTACCTTCCTGAATGCTAATTCACTACACACCGTTATAGCCTTCCAAATAGCATAGCTCTTTGCCAATAGAAGGATATTTCATAAGAAATTCAAATTCTCTTGCCATAGCCACTTGACTCATTTGGTACCTTTAAATTTTATGCTAGCATTTGGTTATCTGACTAGTCTGCCACTTTGAAATCTTAACTTGTTTGCTACAAATCTATTGCATTATTTTGGATAGTTTTCTAATTTGTTTAGTATGTTCATTGTTGTTTAATTCATATTGATTGTTATTTTTAATTTGGATAGTTTAGTTTGTAATATTTGGATAGCTTTTTTTGTTCTATCTGATTTTATTTTGGATCTGATTTGAGTCATGACGGATTGACTTTGGCCTTCAAGTAACTCTTCATCATATTTCTTTACATGTTTTTTTAATGGCAAATTAAATTTGATATTGAAACATTCATTGACTAAATTACTAAGTTGAAAGTACTTAAATAATGATGCAAGGGAATAAAACTAACATTAATATTTTTTAGCATATACTGCCTAGGAACTCCTGCCGTGGTGATTAGTAACTATTATTTTGGTACTGTTTGGAAACTAAATTAATTGTTAAGAGTTGACATCTATTTATAAATTATATGATTTTATTTTATTATTTATTTGTCATCTGTTATTTAGATGACATCTATTATTTAGTTGGAATTTGTTATTAATTGTTATATAGTTGGCATTTGTTATTTTGTGATTTTGTTGATGTTTAATTCTGTTAAAGATTTTATGGCATATGCTTTTATGTTTACAGAATAATAGGATTCTTTTTTTTTTTAGATATGTCAAGTGATGTTGAATTCTGCCTTTTTTTTGTGTTTATAGAATAATAGGACTCTTTTTTTTAGATATATCCTCTGATATTGAATTCATTATTCTATTTTTGTGTTCGCAGAATAATACGATTCTTTTTTTGTATGTTCAGAGATGTTGAATTCACTATTTTGTTTTTGTATTACAAAATAATAGGACTCTTTTTTTTTTTTTCTAGATATGTTTAGCGATGTTGAATTCTGAGACTGCTTTTGTATTTACAGAATAATATGACTCTTATTTTTCAGTGATGTTGAATTTTGAGACTGTTTTTGTGTTTGCAGAATAATAGGACTCTTTTTTTGTATATTCAGTGATGTTGAATTCTATGACTGTTTTTGTGTTTACAGAATAATATTATGACTCTTTTTTTTTTTTTATATATGTTTAGTGATGCTGAATTCTGAGATTGTTTTGTGTTTACAAAATAATAGGACTCTTTTTTGCTTCTCTTCTATCACCCGTTTGTTGATTTTGTAGAATCTGTGTTAATGTTACTGACTTACTATTTTTTTGCTTCTTTTTTATCATTTATTTGTTGATTTTGCAAAATTTGTGTTAGTAGTACTGACTTATTGTGCCTATGTATAGAGGGCTAGAGGTAAGCTGTCAGTGGCAGAAGTGCAACTAGGCAAGTGGACAACAATTTGGCTATTTCACTTAAGTGATGAAGTCTGATTTATAAGAAAATTAAAATGTAATTTAATTATTGTTGTAATTTATAAGTTGTATTAATTTAATTTGTTAAGTTGTAATAATTTAATTTATTGTAGTTTGTAATTGTTGTATTTTATAAATCTAACTAGGCCCAATTTTGAAATTTATAGATTTAATTTATTAGTATATAATCTGTTAGACTATTAGTGTTACAGAATTGAGAATACAGATTATAGATATTTAATTGTGTATGAAACAAGTATGTTTGGATTTGGACTTGTAATATATTAATACACGGGTAGAGATTTTAATTTGCAAGAAACAAGTTTTTATTTCATTTTTTGGACTTATAATAAACGGGCCGAACTCAAGTTTAGTTTGGACTTGACTCATGAATAGACCCGAACTCGAGTTAAGCTCGGCCTTCTTGTATGCCTAAACGAGCCAAGTTACACATTGATTTAGGCCTATTAATTAAATGAATTGAGCCTAAATTTGACTTGAGTGGTAAACAGGCCGAGTTTGCACTATCCCATCTTATTTGAACTTGGCTCGTTTACCGTCCTAGTCCCCACTGCTATATGGGGAACATGCTCCTACAGTGTGAAATAACTAATGAAAACTGTTCCTAGCTGACAACCAAAAGGACATAAAAGTAAATTACTAATACAAGTGAAAGAATATAAAACTAGATTAGGGCCATGAGCCAAACAAGTTAAGACGGAAATGAAACCATCTGAGAGATGGATTTCAACCACATCCCAGGTCGACTACTTGGCCCATCTGATCAAGTCCTTGACCTGTAAGCCAGCCCACGATACCCCTTCTCGTCTACTCGAACCGTCTACTCAAACCCTAACCCGTGACATGATCATCCATATATTCTTTTTGGCTTGTTAGCAGCTGCTTGTGTGACGGTTATTTGTATGGTGGATGTCTAACAAGTAGGTCTAACCGCTAATATGTCATATGTTAGCAGCTGTATCCGTGATAAAACATTGCATTTCATGTAGATGAAATACAATTTTAACTACAACTAAAAATTTGGGTAAAATTGCATTTGAAAGTTTAAAAAGTAGTTTTAATTTTTTAAGAGCTGTTTTAAAAAAAAAAAAAATATTTGATAAATTTATAAAAAATTATTTTAATCATTTAAAAAAAAACTAAAAGTTTATTTAAAAAAAATCAAATTAAAATTAATTTTTTTTTTTAAATAGCTATATATTTTTTAAAAATTACTGTAACTAATTTTAAATTTTTATTAGATATATATATTTATTAAACAATAAATAATTTTTAAAATCTAAAATTTATTATTTAAATTAATAAATTATAAATTATAAAATTATAAATTATAAATTATATTTCTCACCATAATTTTGAACAAGCACTTCATAAAAACACGAAATAACACAGTAGAAACAAGTCTTCAGTAAGCACATGCTCTTCACGACCGTTTTGCAGTTTAGCCTCTACGCACCGTTTCAGTTTCTCACCTCTGCGCACCGTTTTGAGTTCGATAACCCAGAGCCCATTCGACACATTCAGTTTCCCCCAACCCCGTTCTGCAGTTCCCCCTTCTAGGGTTTCAACACCTCCATCAATCCACGCCGCCGAAAGCCCTGGTCACTCCGCCGGCACCCTAACACAGCTTTTGATCCGAGCAGAAGCCAATCGCAGCAAATTAGGTTGGGCGTATTTACTTCATTGTATTGCCGAAAATGGTGGTGATAGAAGTGGAAGAGACCAACGCCGTCAATTTCCCAAAATCGAAATCAAAATCAAGATCAGCATCCACTTCGGCGAATGCCAACAGGGACGCCTCCGATGGCTTCGAGACCGCCAGCGATGCCGAGCTTCCCAGCGACGGCGACGATGAAGACTACAACAATAATGGAGGAGCAAAGAATAGTGGAGAGCAACAACAGCCACAAGGGAAGCCAGAAGACCAGACCGTTGCTCCACAAGCCCAATCCGAAGGCACACTGAATGACGACGACCGGAAACAGGTTTCTTCGTGTTTTGCTGCTCGATTTCGGTCTTAGAAGTTTAAATTTTGTGTATATTTTTAAATGTTGAATTCGGATTGTGCACCCCGGGATTAGTCCGGAATTTTTTCTTCGACACCCGGTGCCAATAATGAAAAAGGTTCAACTCAAGTTCTTTTTGTAGTTGTTAGAAATGAGAACCTTTTCCTTTCAATTGGTTATGTTTTGGTAATAGTCATTTGATCTTCTTGGCTTTTGGATTTTATGAATATTCCAGGTCAGGTTTTATTTCTCTAATTATGATTTCTTGTTTGTGTTTTATGCATTAAACGCTTAATTTTTTCTTTCATGGGAAATAACCTTGTTTATTTTGAGAGCTATTTCCTAAAAGGTGTGCACCAAAATAGCTTCATAGTATTGTGCAGCGAAGGAGCTGATGTATTTTTTTTTTTTTGACAAGTAAGAAGATATTTTATTGATATTGAAATAGGCATAGCCCAACTAAGTATGCATGAGATTGCACCTAGTAGGAACTAGAAACTAGAAACGGATACAAGGAAATCATGAAAGTTGAGACCATTAAATTCTATAACAGTGGCCCACATAAGTAAAGTCTTGTAGAAAAAACTCTTAAAACTCTTCCAAAGAAATCCGCAAAATTTCGGTCATTCATTTCCCTCAAAATTCACCAAAGGTAGACAAATGGGAGCCATCTTTTAGACAGCTACAATCTGGGGTATCCCCTTGATCCCTCTCCAACTAGCTAGTAGATCAACCACTCTCCGTGGCATAACCCATGCTAATTCCATTTTGCTGAAAAAGTAATTCCATGAGGCCCTAGCAAACTCAAAATGTAGAAGTAAATGATCCATTGTTTCACCACTAGCTTTGCACATACAACACGAATCAATAAAGATAAACCCATGCTTCCTTGGGTTGTCAATGGCCAGGATCTTCCTTTAGGATGCAGTCCAAACAATACAGCAGCCTCAAGAGGTGCTTTACTCCTCCAAATGCTTTTCCAAGGAAAGCGATTACTAACTTGAGTGGTAAGAACCACATAGAAAGAGCATACAGAAAAATTTCCTTTACAATAAGGAGTCCAAACAAACTTATCCACCACTGTATCACCTGTAACAATGGTGTATAGCAAGTTAAAAAAATGAGCAAAGATACCAACCTCCCAATCATGTGCCTCCCTAATGAAACTGACATTCCACTGTTACGAGCCATTAGTAATTTCCCTCAAATCAGTCACCAAAGCATCATGTTCCCTTGCAATTATGAAAAAAAGGGATAAGCATCTTTAAGATCCATATATATAAACCCAACCACATGCCAAAAATAATTTCTAGTACCATCCCCCATAATTAGCCTAGTGTGGCTAGAGAAGGATCCCAACCTTTCCGGAACACACCTTGTCCCAACCCACTAAATGAACCTAACTCCTCTCCGAGTCCACTCAACAAAAAATCTTGTTGGAGCTTCTCCATCTACGAGGTGACACTAGCTAGGAAAGGAAATAATGATAAGAATAATGTGAGAGGGTTTGAAAGCGTGCCCTTTATTAAGATCATCTGATCCCCTTTAAACAAATACAACCTATTCCACCTAGCCAGCCTTCTCTAATGAAGATACATCGTAGGAAGTGAAGAAACCACACAACCCAATAAACTAGCCAACCCCTTACATCACGAACGTTACCCAACTAAAGCCAACCGCATTCTATTAAGAGCCTCCATGACAATAACAAATAAGAGAAGTGATAATGGATTGTCTTGTCTCAACCCCCGCAAAATGTTGAAGAATCCCACGGGGTCGCCATTCATCAAAACTAAAAATCGAACCGTTGACACACAATGCCTAATCTAGAACCTCCATTTCTCCCCAAAATCACATCCCCTCAACAAGTAAAATAGAAATCTCCAATTAACATGATCATAAGCCTCTTCCATTTTAATTACACAAAATACCCGAAACACTGACTTAGTCTTGCTGTCCAAGCATTCATTAGTGATGGGGACCGAATCTAATATTTGTCTTCCCTTTAAAAATGCATTTTGAGACTGAGAAATGATTCTATCCAGGACCAAGCTCATTCTTTTAACAAGAACTTTTTAAATTATCTTGTACATACCATCTGTCCAACAAACAATTAGATATATATTCCATCCGTCTGAGAAACAATTAGATAGATGCCTTATGGTGGACACCCGCAAGGAGAGGGGTTTTCACTGTTTGTTCTTTTTATAAAGTCCTCACACAAGAACCTGAGAGTCAATTTCCTTGGCGACGGTTTTGGCGACATAAGGCACCCCCCAAAGCTTCATTTTTCGTGTAGACGGGCTCTTTAGGTAAGATCCTTACAACAGATAATTTGCGAAAAAGAAGGATAATCATTGCGAATTGGTGTTGCATGTGTAAGAGGGGGTGAGTCGGTGAACCATTTGCTCATTCATTGTGATATAGCCAGAGGTCTATGGGATGAGATTTTTGGTAGATTGGATCTACCGTGGGTAATACCAAAGTTAGTGGTGGGAACTGTGGCATGCTGGACTTCCATCAGCGGTCCACAATAGATCAAAGCAATATGGAAGATGATCCTTATTTGCATGATGTGGTGTTTGTAGCAGGAGCGCAATATGTGGACGTTCGAAGACAAGGAGAGGTTGAGAGAGGAGCTTAAAGTTTTCTTTTCTAGAACCCTTTGTACTTGGGCTATCGTTGTGGATTTCAATGGCATGGACCTTCATAATTTTCTTATCTCTATTGCCCCTACTTAGTTAGGGCTCATGTACTTTGTAACTGGCTTTTGCCGATTCTTTTATTAATAATATTTGTTTACTTATCAAAAAAAAAAAAAAAAAAAATATCTTGTACATACCATACACAAGACTATAGGAGGGAAGTCCTTCACCTCCATCGCACCAACCTTTTTGGGTACAAGTGCAATGAATGTAGAATTAAAACTCTTCTCAAACATCCCAAAAGTGAAAAACTGGTGAAAAACCTTCATAATATCCACTTTTACCACCTCCCAACAAGTATGAAAAAATGCCATAGTATAACCATCAAGGTCCGGAGCTTTGTCTCTATTCATTTTTCTAACTAAATGACTTAGCAAAAAAAAAAAAAAATTCTAACTACTTAATGTACCTCTTCCTCTTCAAAAGATCTCTCAAGTCAGATCATACTTGTCTAATCAATTTGCCTCAAAAGATAGACCATCTAGTCTAGGCCTCCAATCAAATGGTTCTGGAAGCAACTCTTTGAAAGGTCTAGCAATATGATCCTTGATATGGAGCTTGTATTAATGTAAATTAATGTTACATACAGTTGCGGAGTGCGTAAACATCGAGCAGTCGCTTTGAAAAAGAGTGGGATCCACTATTAAAAAAATTATTATTATTATTATTTTTTATGTGAGTCTCATACTTATTCACTTTTATTTCAAAGTGTTTGCACGGCATTTACGCATTCCACGACTGTAAATATTATTTCTCTTAATGTACTTAAGTTGTACTCGTCTTCTAACTGTAAGCTAAGTATAGAAGTAGAGATAGTTTCAAGTTTGAGGAGTACCATACAATGCTTTCTTCTCATCAGTCAAAAACAAATACTTGCTGTGAGTCATGGAATAGAAAAATCATCAGGCACAAGATCTATGTAACAATCTGGGATGGGAGTTTTATGACTGTGTCAGACCTTTAGGGCATAACCTCCTGGGAGATTATGTCTCGAGTCGGGGAGCACTTTACAGGATATCTTAGTTTGCTCATATAGTTCTTACCTGTGATTGTTTTGGTTTCTTGTTTCGTATTACTCAGGTGAAGTGGCCAACGTTTTGCCTTTAATTCCTTTTTCTCTTAATGTTTTAATGTATTTATTGAGTGTGTATATATATATATTCAATGGTAATTACTAAATATGGAATCTTCTTTTGATGGCTATATCTACCTTTGAACTGCCATGAAATATCTGAATATTATTTTATCTTGCATTAAAGCAGAAAGCCTTAGCGCAAGCAAATGATGCGAAATTGCAAGGAAATAAACTGTTTGGAAATGGGCAGTTTGAAGAGGCATTATTACATTATGAACTTGCTTTACAATTCGTTCCAGCCATGCCCTCCTCCGTGGAATTACGTTCCACATGCCATGCAAATCGTGCAATATGTTTTCTGAAACTGGTATGTTGTTCTTTCTAATGATACAGTGATATTGATGTGGTCCTACATTTATCTTCTTTAATCTCCAGATTCTTTTATGAACTTTAAACTTCACCGCGATAAAATTTCAGAGAGCCCATATTTGGTATTTTATGACTTAAAAGAGAGAATATTGTGTGGTACCGTAACATCAATTGACAATTGAGATATCAAGTGTGGGCACCAATATGTATACTTTGTTCATAGCAAAAGTTTTGAGTTTTTATTAAAAAAAAAAAAAGTTTTGAGTTATATGTTTGATTTTGGAAAAATCTATCACCACCTTGAGAATTGAATCAAACCCTCTGACTGTCATTAGGAGTCCGAGACAAAAATCATAGCCAAAAATCTTACCAAGGCGTTTGAGGTATTGGATGTGGAGTGTACTGTGCATTTTTCTGCTTGTCCTTTAGAAATTTGATCATACGACAATGCCTAATAGTTTTCTTATATCTCTTTGAAGTCCTTGCCAACATAATCTAATTCTCTCCCATGGAAGCCGTCCTATCTCATCCAAATTTCTGGATTCTCCAACAACAAAGTTGTGTATGGAATTGTTTGGTAAACCAATTTTTCCATATAATTGATACCCATCTTGGAGACTGATGTCAGGGTGCTTGGCGAAGGAATTAACTGCCACACTATTTCTTTAGTTCTTCAAAAACTCTCATTTGTACAGCCATAGAAACTATTGCTTGTTGGGGCTGCTGAGCATAATGAACTCAAAGCCAAAGACGGATCGAGGTAGCTTTCCTACCAAGTGTCATGAGTCTACAAGCCTTTTTCACTTCCATGCTCACACTTTGAATAGTCGAAAGGGGCATTAGGCTTGGTTTGGATTGAGAGGGGCTCTCATTCCATCTTAGCTCATCTTCATAGCAATATTATACTCGACAATGGCTCCAAACGGTTTCAAAAGCCCAAGGGACTTCGTTTCACTCAGGACAGAAATAGCTTTTAGAAAAGGAGGGGCGTCCCTTACTCCATTCATACTGAATGGCGGGACGGGTGAGAAAGACGATTTGTCTTATCTCATCACTACAACTTCCACAAAGTCCCGCATAAAATACAATACAATAAACAATTCAACTTTTTCAAATTTCAAATCAATAATAGTATTAAAAAATAATATTCTAACGATATTATATTCAAACTTTCAACTTTTGTGTCAACTTATCTCATCTCAACTCACTATCCAAACCTAGCCTAAATCTTTTGATTTGAGTTGGGGTGGCAAGTCACTCGAACAGGTGCTTGATAACAGAGCTGTATTGCTGCAAGTATGCACTCAATTTTGCATACCCGAAAATATATTTGTCTGTAGATTTAGTTACTTCCAAGCCTCCTATTCACAGAAGGAACAACGTCGTTATGAGACATGATGATTTCTTTAGGCTGACAGTAATTGGTGCCATGATAGAGCTATAATATTTAAGAGAGAGCTTACAAGCCATGTAATATATTTTGGGATGCAGTTGTCTTCTAACCGTGAGCTGAGTAGTGTATTTCTGAGCTGGACGAGTTCAAAACTTCCTTTTTCAATACACTCTTCCTATGGACAGTCTACAGGGTTTAGTGGAATTCACTTCCATGATTTTCTACTATTTTTTTTTTCCTTCTAGACAGCTGTCTCTCTTATATGTGCATTATTTCCTCCAGGGTTTGGCCTTTTGCGCTTTCTAATAAAAAATTTTACTTACAAAAATAACTAAAATTGTGACCTAAGTATGGAAAGGTGAGATCTTTTCAAGATGGAGGTGCCACATAATGCTTTATTCTCTTCAGTCAAAAGCAAATTGTTTTAGTGGGCTATGGAATACAAAATGTCAATTTACTTTGAATGGATGTGCTTCATTTCATCCGCAAATGGGTTTTCTATTGTTCATTTGTCTGTTTTCTGTACTCAGGTTTTCCAGACTTTTGATTATTTGATTTTATAGAGCTTCTAATTTTATTTATTTGCATATAGGAAAAGTATGATGAAACAATCAAGGAATGCACAAAAGCATTAGAACTAAATCCTACATATCTGAAAGTGTTGATTAGGAGAGGAGAGGCTTATGAAAAGCTTGAACGCTTTGAGGAGGCTATTGTGGGTAAGTTTGGATTTATTATTACATTTAAATCCTTGGATTGTTGCTAGAAATTGTAATTATTAATTGTTTTCCTTTGTTGTCTTTGATTATGTAGCATAGTTCTGAACAGCATGCAGACATAATGGAAGTTTCTAACTGATTTTGTTTTCAAATTGACTTGTAGATTTGAAAAAAATCTTGGAATTGGATCCTTCAAATGCCCAAGCTAGGAAAACCATACACCGCTTGGAGCCATTGGCTGAAGAAAAGCGAGAAAAGATGAAGGAAGAGATGATTGGTAAGCATAGTAAATGTTCTTTGTGATTTCTTTTTTCTTATCTTTTATCACTTGACTTCTAGCATCTTATCCTTGGATCCGAAAAAGGCTTTTTTTTTTTGTGCGTGTGTTCTTTTGGCAACTATTGTAAGTGATGTCCTTTTGTATCAGGTTTGTAAGATAATGGGGAAAATGCCCCCTCCTATATCTTATGACATAAACACACACAAAAACACACTGTGCCGAGGGCCTTCAAGGCCTAGTTTGTTTACACAAACCATCTTATCTCATCTCATCTCATCTCAAACTCATTATTACATTTTTTCAAATTTCTATACAAAATAAAATAAACAATTCAACTTTTTTAAATTTCAAAACAAAATAAATAATAAAAAAGTATTTTATAAGAATATTTTATTTTATTTTTAACTTTTATCTCATCTTATCTAATCTCATTTCTGAAAACAAACAAGGCCTAAATGTGAAAGAATTGAAAGTAGCATGCAATTTTCGGATGTGCAAGTTTTTGTGAGCATCCGTTTCTTGCCTATGAATATCTGGTGCTTTTTGTTTGCACTTCTTATGTATTTATCTCAGATGTTTTGCTTTGGTTTTATTCTCTGTATATGGACACTTGAATTGTATATGGTTGATTTTATCTGTCAAAAAGAATTTGATGGTTGATTTATGCCGATGATCATTTAGATATTGGATGCTTCGTAGAATTTTGCATGCTTCTTCTATGTGCACACTTCATGGCTTGTGTTGTCACTAACAGAAGTTAAACTGTATTATAAATTGGTCTTGTGAGCAGGGAAGCTGAAAGAAATGGGCAACTCTTTATTGGGACGCTTTGGGATGAGTGTTGACAATTTCAAAGCTGTCAAAGATCCAAACACTGGTTCCTATTCCATTTCGTTCCAACGTTAAGAGTCTTAATTGATTTGGTCAAACATCAACCACGTTAGTGTAAATGGAAGCGGTCATCAGAATCGGGGGAGAGCACTTCTTCATTTGCAGGTCCCAACCATTACAAGTCAAGTGCTGTGCAGAAAGTTGATTAAAGTTAATATGAGAATAAATATAGGGAAGTAGTTTTGTTTCCTCCATAAGAGCATGAAGTGATGTGGTCTTGGTTTTCTTTTCGTGTCTATGGGTCGGGTCAGTTTATACGTGTGATTGTCGTTCAACTTCTTTATTGCTGATGGTCTCTGCATCTCCTCTTTTTTTTTTTTTTTACTACTCTATTTACATGGGTAATGATATATATATAATCGTTTTTACAGCTCTTTGTAATGTTGTTTTAAATGTAGAGTAATTATGTAGAATTTAAATTTAAATATATACATATGATTTGAAAGTTTGTATTTCGTACATCTTGAATGTATATATTTCGTACATCTTGAACGTATACATTTCTGTAAATCTGGTAAAACAGAAATCTTAATACATTGCTACTGGTAAGCTATCTTTAAACAAGAAGCAGCTCGCTTCGCTTTCATCGTCTCATTACAAGGAAAGATAGGACCTCGGTCGGTTCTAAGGGTGAGGAAGAAGTGTCATCTTCTTAATCGGAAGAATCGCTAAGAAAAAAGCATTAGCAGAGGCTGAATCAGCTGCATAAGCAAGCGAATCTTTCTATTTAAAATTCAAAAACTTATCACAAGAGCTAACTTCAATATTGAAAATTCAAACAATTGACCACAGGATCACAATATCCTACTACGTTGCAGGAACTCCTTCAGCAGGGGTTGAGAGTCAACAACAGTTGAGTTTGGCCAGAGTCGATATTCAAGACGAAAAGTCCACACATACTTGCGTATCATCTTCCACCCACCCTCTCTCTCTCTTCCTCTCTCTCCATTTTTTCAAGCCCCAGAGCTTCATTTTTTTTTTTTTTTGACAAGCTTCAGCTTTTCTTAGTCAAGCATGTAGAGGAGGAAAGATGTGACAAGTTTTATCATATGTATTTAAGCTTTTAGGTAAAGATATTAGAAACACGATGTCTTATCCTCATCCATAATTTCATATTCTGTAATAAACTTTTTAACTACATATCATCTAATATATTGTCTTTTAAATTTACATAGAAGTCTATTAAAATTTCTAAAATGATGGAGTTAGTGCATCTCTGAATTGGGGGTGTATGAAATTTTTGTGCAACTCCTGTATATGACACAGTATCAGTTCAGTTATCTGAAAATATCCTCTGCAAATTACAACTTTTTTTAGTAAGTGTCAAATCTAAAAGCTATTAAAAATTACGTACCACATGGAATAATGATAAGCGTTTGCAAAATACGCACCACTAATATCAACTCGCATTGTTAAATCTACACCATTGTTTCTAAATTTAATGATAGCTTCTACCAGGAAAAAGCTGGATGCAGGATATTTGGGAAGGGATCTCGCAAGATAAATAATACAGTGTGTTTTTGCACCACCATTTTTATTCTCTGTTTCGTCTTTAAATTTGAGTTCAAAGTCTCTCAATATTCTTTGTTTCTCTCTTCAATCAACAATCAACATTCTCATTCTCATCTCTGCAATCAACGACACCCCAAGCTCGATCATCTCCCTCCCTCCACCATCTCCCCTCTCCCTTCACCGTGTCACGACCTGAAAAATCTTAACCTCCGCTTTTTATCGATCTTGTGAAGGTACTCTCTCTGAGATTCCGTTTTGTTCTTGATCAAAGGGGCAATTTTTGTTAGAAAATGTTGAGAATAGAAAATAAAAGAGAGAAGATAACTGATGGAATAGAGTTTGATGAATGACTTGACTCTTGAGAGCCAAGTCTGATTTTCCTCAATCCTATTGATTACACAAAGGTCATATATATATATATCTATATATATATATATATACATTACAGAAAAAGCAGAAAAGTAAAAAGCTACTGAAAATCAACTTTTGATTATCTACACAATTACAAACAACAATTCAAAAACTTTATAGATAGTATGGTGTGCCATCTTCTTTTCTATGAAATCTCTTGTCTGCTGCTACTACTATCTTCTTCTTTCCATATACTACAGCATGCTTGATCACCTTTATGCATTTCTTGATTGTTGCAGTGTATGTCAGCTATGCTTTGCCTGCTGTCCTCCCATTTTTCTTACTTGCATTTTATTTCTTTATATTGTGTTCTTAAGACTCTCTCAAGATGTGCATAGATGTTAACAATGCCCATCTTAGATAGTAAGAAATGGAGTGTAGAAATAGGTAAGGCCTTAGTGAAAATATCTGCCAACTAAAACTTTGAGGACACATGCATTGGTGTGATGATGCTAGCCAAGACTTTCTCTCTAACAAAATGGCAATCTAGCTCTATATGCTTGGTTTTTTAATGAAAAATTGGATTCTTGGTGATGTGAATGGCTGCTTGGTTATCACACAAGAGGGAAGTAGATTGTGCATGGTCAACATTGAATTCTTTCAGCAAACCGAGAAGCCACATGATCTCACAACTTGTGGATGCTAGTGCCCTATATTCTGCCCCAGCTGAAGATCTAGAAATTGTTGCTTGTTTCTTAGATTTCCAGCTTATTAGTGAGTCTCCGATGAAGATATAGAAGCCTGTGACAGATCTTTTTGTCTCGGGGCAGGCAGCTCAATCAGAATCACTGTAGGCTTTTAGATGTAAAGCTGATTTGGATGACAAGAAAATGCCTTGACCTATGGATCCTTTGAGATACTTTAGAATCCTATAGGCTGAGTGCAAATGAGATTGTGATGGCCTGTCCATGAACTGGCTTAGAATAATTACATCATAGGTAATGTCGGGTCTATTGATGGTTAAGTAAATTAACCTTCCAATGAGTCTTCTATAAGCTATAGGATATTGGAGGATTTCTTCTATAGTATGGCTCAATTTATGGTTTAGCTTAATGGGTGTAGAAATTGTCTTTGTGCCAAGTAGACCTAAATCTTCTAATATCTCGAAGGTGTATTTCCTTTGGCAAAGGTTAATTCCAAATGAGGATCTAGCAACTTCCAATCCTAAGAAATACTTGAGAGGTCCAAGGTCCTTAATTTTGAACTTGTTGTGAATGTAAGATTTGAGTGAGTCAACTTTTTCTTGAGAGTTACTTCGAACTATGATACCATCCACAGAGACTAAGAGTGCTATAAATCCATTGGGACTGACCTTAGTGAAAAAAGAGTAGTCAGATTTTGATTGATGAAATTCAATGGTAGTGAGTGAATTTGAAAACTTTGAGAACCATTGCCTAGATACTTGCTTAAGTCCATAGAGAGACTTATTTAATTTGCATACCAGTTTCTCCCCCTCAATCTGCTCATTCTTGATGTGATAGCCTAGAGGTAGTTGCATATAGATATCTTCTTAAAGGTCTCCATGAAGAAAGATATTGTGAACATGAATTTGAGTGAGAGACCAATTCTTAATGGCTGCTATGGCAAGAAAAACTCGAACTGTAGTGAGCTTTGCAACTGGACTGATGTCTCTTGGAAGTCAAATCCTTCTTTTTGAGTGTAGCCTTTTGCCACAAGTTTGCCTTTGTGCCTTTCAAAGGATCCATCTAATTTCACTTTGGTCTTATAAACATATTTGCAACCAATTGCAGTTTTATTGACGGGTAAGGTGGTGATAGTCCATGTGTTATTTGTGAGGATCCGTAATTTTACTACCTTTGTAATTTAATAATTTAATATTAGATATGTAGTGTTTGTTAATATAAACAGTGTGTTATGAGGTTGTTGATATTAATATTATTTTAGTATGTTTGTGTTTAAAAATATTTGGATATTTCATCTTTATTTAAATATTATTTTCATGTGTATTGGTAAGTTAATTTATTTCTTTTATTTACTGTGATGCATATAATTGAAGGCTTGAATTTAATTTAATTATTTTATTATATTGATATTTAAATTAAAGTGATTGTAAATGATTTCTTTTTAAAAGGAATGTTTTTTAATTAATTTATAGTGTATTTCCAAAAATGGGCTTTTAATTATATATTTATATATGTGTTAAGTTGAGTTTTAAGCCTTTTAGTAGCCGTTTATTGAGCCTAGTCGCGTGGAGTACCCAACCCCTTTTAGAGTATTGGCATTGGTCTATGCATATGTATATGCATATGCAAACCCATATTTGCATAATATGGACTAAAAATCCTTTACATTGGAATATGTATATGCAAATATTTGTATAGCTATGAATAGTAACTATGAATATTTGGAGAGTCACTATTCACTTATGAAAACATATTTTATTATTTTTTCTCTCTCCTTCTACTATTTACTTATGAAAATATGTATTCTAATTTTATATATATTTCAATTTTATATATATTCCAGTTATATATATATATTATATAAGTTATATATATATATATGTTAATTTAACTATATATATATATATATATAAACTGGAACGTTCCAGTTTTATATATATTTTATATAAGTTATATATATATACATACATGTTAGCATTTCAATTATATATATATGTTAATGTTCCAATTATATATATATATATATATATGTATATATTAATGACATGCATCTCATATATAATTTGAAAATTAAGAAATTGGAGTACAATAATATTTTATTATTATTTTGTCTCAAATTTACATAAGTCAATGTGAGAGTTTTGCATATGCATATGCATATGACAAAATGAATCTCTTAAAGATGTGATTTTGCATATGCATATGCATAAATCAATGCTAATGCTCTTACATGATCAAATGTTGGTCCCTTAAAATTGTAGCAAACGACATCATTTAAGTTAATGCTTATTGTTTTCAGCCCTTTTCCTTTTCATTCGACACAGGCTTCTTCTTCTTCATTTCACCTTCTACTTCGTTCGTCCCCTGTTCGGTACTGTTAACCCATGAATGAAGCTTCAATCTTTGCAGCTTTCATCAGTTCTTTCCACACACACGTTGCATCATCGGAGCCCTAACTTCCTACAGATAATTTCCCCTCTATTTCCATCCAAGCTCGATGCTTCACGTGTGCGAAACCACCCCAAAATTGTGACTGTCCAACTTTGTTTTACATCTATTTTCACCCGAAAAGTTGAGCATTTCTCTTCTTTTTCAGCTTGTTTGTCTTGGTTTGGTTGTTGTGTTTGTCACGTGACTTTTTCCTGCTCGATTTCTGCTATCTACAAGTCGGTTTCATGCTTATAAAATACCCATTGACCTTGTGAAAAACCTACACCGAAAACCATTCTCAATGTCGTGTTCTAACCTCCATTTAGGGATAATTTCGAGCTTTATTTTTTCCACCACACAGACTTGAGTTTTTCTCCTCTTTAAACCCTTGTATTCCAAAAATTTCATGTGAGATTTTAATAGTGTTTTAATCACCGTTTCATTCGTCGTATGATCACCGTTTTACCTCGCTTTCAATTCTCTTGTGGTGAGCTCGTGGGTGGAAGCACGGGATTGCTGTTCGGCATTTTCGGTAACTTTAGAAATTATTAACGAGTGTGTTGTAAGTATTTTCCAAATAACCTTTTGAGATTTAAATATATATTTGTATTAGCAACTCTTTGTGTGATTGGTTTATGTTGGGATTTGTTGGTGGTTGGTTATCTTTTTGTGTATTGTTGTATACATTGCATAGTGCATGCATGTTCATGTTTGTAAAGGAAAACTGAGTTTTTGCATAATTGCATGCATGTTCATGTGTTGGAAATGAAAACTGGGTTTTCATGTGTAAATGGTTTTCGGGTGTGTGTGTATCATGACCCCAAGTCAGGATGAGGCATTATCCTGGTGGAGCTCATCTG
The DNA here is from genome assembly GCA_036559045.1 of Platycarya longipes. Lineage (NCBI taxonomy): Eukaryota > Viridiplantae > Streptophyta > Magnoliopsida > Fagales > Juglandaceae > Platycarya > Platycarya longipes. Next base: position 45,426,089 of record CM071798.1, on the reverse strand, counting down.
GTTACTCGGGAACGGAATATACTGAGTGACGTCCCCTGGGTTGACGTCGGACGACAACGGGATTGGACAGGATGATAACGCTCTTGTGTCGACTCCATGGCTCCTCTGCTGGTGGGGGCTAAGGGATGCCTGGTCATGGTACGTGTGGGCATGGTTAGTTAGGCATTGCCCGTTCCGAAGTCACATGTGTGGTCGTTATCTACGGTGTGATGATGAGAGCCAGGGTGTGCGGATAGTCCCTAGGGGAGATCATTGTGCATATGGTTAATAAAATGGATGTTTAGGTCATTTTCTGGGAAAATGACGGGTTTTGATTATTGGTTTTACGTGAATCATTTTCTGGAAAAATAGTTGTGGCTTTAATAAATTCACGTGTATAATTTTCTGGAAAAATGATGGATGTTTTTATTAGAGATTTAATTTGGGCGAAATGAGGTTCTAGCGCGAGTGGTTTATTTATTTATTTTGAGAAAGCTAGTTTTTTTTTTTAGTTTCATGCGTATGGTATCATGTTCATGCATTTTTGTTGTTGTATGAATGTATTTTAATCTTGTGGTTTGTTTAGAGTTTACTTACCTGCAGTACTATTTTCGGTATCATAGATTTTGATGCAGAGGACGAGGAGGTTGAGTCTGAGGATGCGACTCCGCCGTTAGAGTAGTTGATTTGGTTGTATCTTGGGAAATGTTTTCCCGCTTGTTAATTATGTATTTGTACGTTTTGGCTTTAGGATGATTGTATAAAATCTCTTATTGGAGAATTTGTATTAACTTGGTTTGTAATATTTAAAATTCTAGTACTTAGATATCGAATTAATTTATCTACTGCGATTTATATTTTATGCATGTCATGCGTTCACACACTTATTACTTGACGTTGGGATGCGTGACCCGTGTTGTCATCATTCCGACGTCTCGATTCCCGTATTTTATAAGTGGGAGTTGGGGCGTCGAATTATTTTCTTCTAAAGCATAGAGCTCAGCTTTCATGGCATTTTTCCAATGCTCAAATTTGACAGCTTCATTATAGGACTAGGGCTCATGAAGTAGGGAAAGTGAAACAGAAAATGATTAGTGAGAAGGAGAGAAATTTTTGTAGGTTATGTAATCATGAAGAGGATGGATTGTGGAGGAGAAAAGGAAGGGTTGAGATGTTGCAAGTTGGCAATGATATTGATGAAGGTAAGCAGGTGGGTTCCTGTTTCTGATGGACTTTCGAAGAGGGAAATGGTCAGTGGGTGAGGAAGGTGCTTCAGATTGTGAGGGAGTGAGACTTGGAGTGGGAGTTTGAGAAGTTTGGGAGTAGGAAAATATTTTATTTGGTATTCGCTCGAGAGACACATCGAGCGATAGTTGAACGAGGTCACTGTCTGGCCCTCGCTTGAGCTAAGCATCGAGCGGGGATTGAGTGAGGTCACTGCCTAGCCTTAGTTCAAGTGAAGTATCGAGCGAAGATTGAGCGAGGTCACTGTCTGACCTTCGCTCGAGTGAAACATTGAGCAATGATTGAGTGAGGTCACTGCCTGGCCTTCGCTCAAGCGACACATCAAGCGAGGGTTGAGCGAGGTCACTGTTTTGACTTCGCTCAAGCGATACATCGAGCGAGAGTTGGGCGAGTGCAGGAGGTAGGACCAAATTGTTTGGAAAGAATGAGTGATTATGGTTTGAAGGGGAACAAGTTTTGCAGGGAAAAATGGATTCATGAAAAATGACATTTCGATATATAAAGGTTGAGTGAGATTCAATGTCATACAGCTTATAGCCTTTGATATTAGCAGGGTAGCCCAAGAAAATGCAAGGTTTGGCTCTATGTTCAAATTTGGTTCTGTTGGGTTTGATAATGTTGGCATGGCATAGACAACCAAAAACCCTAAGGTTTGAGTATGAAGGTGGAGATGAGAAAAACATTTAATATGAAGATCTATTGGAGATGAGAGGTATGGGGATTCTGTTAATGATATATGCTGTAGTTAAAATAACATCTCTCCAAAATTGAATTGGTATGATGCTTGGAAAAGAAAGGCTCGGGCAACATTCAAGAGATGTTGGTATTTCCTCTCAACAATACCATTTTGCTGAGGGGTATACATGCATGATGTTTGATGAATGATGCCATGTGTTTTATAAAAATCAATCATAGCAAACTCAAGTCCATTGTCGGTTCTGATCTGCTTAATGTTTTTGTTGAATTGGGTTTGTATGAGATGGAAGAAGGATTGCAAAAGGGATCTTGTGTCTGATTTTAACCTCATTAAGAAAATCTAAGTTACTCTAGAATAATCATCAACGATAGTTAAAAAATAATGAAATCCTTGAAGGGAAGCTTGGGAATATGGACCCCATATATCATAATGGATCAAATCAAAGGAAGATGAACTACTTTAGACACTTGAAGGAAATGAAGGTTGTTTTTGTTTAGCCAAATGACAAATTGTACAATGAGATTTATTCTTGGGCTTTACATTAGGTACATTGGAATGAATTGAATTCATTCTTTGAGAAGATAAATGTCCTAATCTAAAGTGCCATAGGTCGAAATCTTGATGTACAACAACTTGGTTAACTTGAATAAGACCATATGAGTGTGAAGATGGGATGTTGGTGCTGACAGGTGGTGAAGACAGTAGGTGATAAAGACTAGCATAAACTTTAGCAAGTCCAATTGTCATTCATGAAGAGAGGACCTGAATAAAAAAAAAAAGACCATTTAGGAAAAACAGACAAGTGTCTGGCCTTTGAGTAAGTTTGCTTACTGAGATGAGAGTGAAGGCAAATAAAGGAACACATAGGACATCAGTAAGAAGGAGAGAATCTGAGAGTTTAACAGTGCCTATGTGCATGACTTGAGCCTTTGTGCCATTTGAAAGTTATATAAAGGCTTGAATGTAGCAGGAATAATTAGTAGAAAATGAGGTGGAGCACACCATGTGATCAATGGCTCCTGTGTCCATTATCCATGGTGTGTTCTGAAGGATATTGTGTTGATCTTGTGGAAGAGCAGTGAGCTTGTCATGACTTGTGACATTGAAAAGAGAATGGTTATGAGAAATTTCACAGCTAGAAGAGTAGTGACGATTACCTGCTAGGTTGGAGTGGGATGTTGTTGAAGTAGCAAGTTCTGAGATACTTGGTGAGGGATGTGCAAGTGATGGCATGAATGGTTTGTTGTGTCCTGAGATCAGCTGGGGAAATTGAGCATTGACATGTGCCACAAGATGTAGTGCTTGTGCTTGAGAGAGGGTCAATTGAGAAGTACTTGGAGTAGGTGGTGCATGGCCTGAAACAACATTTTGATCCATAATGGAACTTCCAAGAGAAACCTGATTTGCAGAATAAGTAACAGTAGGTTTTCCAGAACCACCTCCAAATTTTGATTTGGTAAATTTGAAAGTTGGTGGAAAACCTATTAGTTTGTAGCACTTCTCCTTTATGTGTCTTATCTTTCTACAATGATCACAAACCAAATATGTTTTCTCCTTTTTCTTTAGGAAGTTTTGATCATCTAGTAAGGCAGATGGTTTTGTGGCAGGCACAACCATGTTTCTTGCTTGCCTTTGCCTCTCTTCTTGCAAGATAAGTGAGAAGGTTTTATCTAGAGAAGGCAAATGGCTCAACAAGATGATTTGCCATCTGACAGAATCACAACTATCATTTAGACCCATTCAAAATTTAAAAACATAATCCCTTTGCTGAACTTCATCAATATTCTTTAAAGCATTACAAGTACACAAACCACAAGAGCAACAAGGGAGAGGTCTGTAGCTATGCAGTTCTTCCCAAATAGCATTAAGTTGGGTAAAGTAGTCACTTGCAGAAAGATGCCCTTGAACTATGCCACTAAGTTTGTGTTGAAGATGATATATCCTTGCTTCATCTGGCTGTGCAAAGTGTTCTTTGAGTTTATCCTATACTATTTAGTTGAGGTCATGAAGAAAACATTAGAAGCCATGTCCTTGGAAACATAATTTAAAATCCAAGCAAGTAGGATGTTGTTGCATCGTAACCAAGTCACATAGGAGGGATCTGCAAGGTCAAGGGTGGGGATGGAACCATCCAAGAAACCTGACTTATTTTTGATTGAAATAGAGAGAAGGAAAGATCTGCTCCAAGAAATGTAACTAGAGTCAGTCAAGGGTGGTGAGACAATGACAGTGTTTGCATTGTCACTGTGATGCAAGAAAAATGGATTGTTAGGATCTTCTATAGGAGAAGAAGAGGAGGAAGAAGAAAGGGTCATAGCTTAATGAAAGGTGAGAAACTGAGAAGGTATTATAGGAAATCAAGCCTTCTTTGATACCATGTTAGAAAATGTTGAGAATAGAAAATAAAAGAGATAAGAAAACTAATGGAACAGAGTTTGATGAATGACTTGAGCCAAATCTGATTTTCCTCAATCCTGTCGATTACACAAAGGTCATATATATATATATATATATATATATACATTACAGAAAAAGCAGAAAAGTAAAAAGTTACTGAAAATCAACTTTTGATTATCTACGCCATTATAAGCAACAATTCAGAAACTTTATGGATAGTATGGTGTGCCATCTTCTTTTCTAAGAAATCTTTTGTCTGCTGCTATTGCTATCTTTTTATTTCCATGTACTGCAGCATGCTTGATTACCTTTATGCATTTGTTGAGTGTTGCAGTGTATATCAGCTATGCTTTGCCTGCTGTCCTCCCATTTTTCTTGCTTGCATTTTATTTTTGTACATTGTGTTCTGTAAGAATTTTCCCTAAATTATGCCTTGTTTGCCTATTTTGATTTCTGTCATATTTTGGTGAGTTTAAGTTATCGTTGAGCTTAGTGTTCAACTGTTTTTGTTCTTTGCTCAAGGGCTTCTGATAAGAGCAAATTATGCATTTCTATGGACGCTTTCGATTTCTCTTTTATAGTGGAGCTTAGTGTTCACTTGTTGTTTGCCTATTTCAGTTTCTCTCTTATACAATAGATTATATGGTTGAAAAATTTGACATAGATAGAGCAAAATCCCTGCTTTGTGCAACCTTTTGTACAAGAACTATGGAACAACAATGGCTGGTCTTAGGGTTTGGATTTGATTGACTGAGTGATAAATGGTGTCATCATCCCGATGCCTCGATTCTTGTATTTTGTAAGTGAGAGTTAGGGGCGTCACAAATGATATTTCAAAAATTATGTTACCTATCATGTCTCAAGAACTATGTTTTTCTTACCTGCATGATGATACTTTTATTTTCATAGGAAGCATAACTTTCATTCATAATCAAGATAACAAGTTACACTTGCATAATGATACTTAAGATACCTAAAATAGTCTAAAAAACTGCAATTTTCAGTACCTAAACCATTTCATCAAATTTTGATGCAGTTTATCATTAAAGTATACTTGCATCTTCATAAATATAGGCAAAATATTTGCATAAATTCAAGATATTTTGAGAAGTAGAATTTGATGTTTTGCCGCTGTGTTTTGTAGCTTTTGATTCCAAGTACAAATGAAAAGAGAAAACAACAGAAGTCCACTCAGCCAAAGTATTCCGCAAGCTTGGATTAGAAGACTGTTTTGAGGGAATCATCTGCTTTGAGACCCTGAAACAATGGCATGCTACTTCAAAACCGCAAGGGGAAATTCCATTTAAAAAAGAATTCTCTCCAACATTCCACAAATTGATTAACATTCAAAAGATTAAATAAATAAAAAAATTCCTTCTCAACATTTCACAGATTGATGAACATTCAAAAAATTAAATAACATATTCAGGAAAATAAACTTTCATAAAAATGGAAAAAATAAATGAAAATTACTTGGAAGTGAATCCACTTATTGAAGACTGTGTTTCGGACATAGGTTGTGATCCAACATGCTCACTATTTCAAAAATGAAAGAGAAAATGTGAATCTAGCATCAAAATAAGAAGGACGAGAGAGACGGACGTGCTGGCTGCAGTGCTTTTCTGGGTTTTGGAAATGGCGGGAATGCGCGGGACTCTTTCTATTTCTTTTCTATTTGATTTTCCTTTTTATTTTTATTTTTTTAAGTCATAGAGCACGTATAAAAAATGAAAAAGTTTAGAGTTGGTCGGACCGACTTCCTTGAGAAAAGCAGCCCGCCGCTGGAGGCGGCGATGGTCGACACCGCCCACCCCATCGTGACTGGTAGACTCCGATGAGTTCACCCCTGCAACAGCGACTCAAAGCGACTTCTGACGAAACCCCAGCAATCTTAAATTCGAAATGAGTCCATTACGTCGGAGCCCGCCGGTCACGACGGGGTGGGTGTGTCGGCCACCGCCGCCTCCGGCAGCTCCGTTCGGCTGAGGGCCGAATCTCCCTAAAATTTATCTTCATTTTATTCTTTTACTGTGTTTTTTATTATGTTTTTATTTTTTTATTGTATTTTTTATTATGTTTTCTTTATTTTATTTTTTTATTATATTTTTTATTGTGTCTTTTTTATTTTATTATATTTTTTTATTGTGTTTTATTTTATTTTATTGTATTTATCATCAAAAAGCAGCCGAAACACTGTTGGGCTGCTTTTGACTCTGGGAATAGCCCGACCGACCTCCAGCGTCTCTCATAAAAAAACCCATCCTATACATTTCCTGCACAAATGTTTCTGTTCCTAACAGTACTCTTATTAAAAATTAAAATCTATTTTTTAGCAAGATTTTTATTTTTAAATTTTAAAAAATTAATTTTTAAATTTTATTTTATAAAAAAATCTTTAAAAAATTATAATATGAGATAAATATGTTTGTGAAAACAAATTGCTAGTCTTCCTGTTTGAAGCAATATCAATTTTTTTTCTTCTTTTCCGATTTTTCTATTTACATTTTTTTTGCTTGGTAAATATTTTTTTTTAAAGTTTTGAAAGTTTCTTGTTTAATTATGCATTTGATTTCATGTAATAATTTAGATTTTTTAATTTTGAAATTATTTTCATAATTTCGAATTTTGAAGGTATTTAAACTACGCCTATGGGCTTTATGAAATAATTTCAAAATTTATTATTAATCAATGTTTTGTTTTCTAGAGTTTTTTCTCTGTATTAAATCTTTTTCTTAATCTCAATCCCCAATTTCTTATGATTAATTAGTCGTTCGAATATATTTTATTTTTTTCTGGCAACATCTCACTACTGTAAAAATTAATACCTAAAAGGACATTATTCTGTTTTATTTCCTAAACACACTTACTTCAGTATTAGTTCTATTATTTTGATTTATTCATAAGCTTATGTTCATAAAATATATTTTTCATGAGTAATTTATGCTAAAAAAATGAAATCTTATTAATTTAATTAGATTAAATATTTGGATCAAGGTTACCTCATATTCGGGCAATAACTTGGAGGTCCCAAATAAGAGAGAACTAAATATTTAAAATAGATCAGATATATCATATTATGTATTAATATAGTATCGAAAATAGATATAATATTTTAAAGAAAGTAATAAATATAAATTACATATAAATTACAACTCGTAAGTTGGTTGTTTAGGCCCGATTGTTTTTACAAATTATTTCATCTTATTTCAATAAAATATTTTTAGATTTTTAATTTTTTTTAAAATTATTATCTAATTATTATAAATTTTTTAAAATTTTAAATAAAATAAAAAATAATTCAACTAAAAAATTATTATAATATTTTTATTCTTAAAGAGATAGAGAGAATAGTGTAAATTGATAGACAAAGCATTCTCAATGGCTTATATATAATACAAAAAATATAAAGTATTTAAAGAATCATTTTCCTTTATAAAATAAGTTCTATCTGATTATATAAGAACATGTAAAATACAAATTACTACATCAACCTGCTACATGTAATATATAATTGTTCATCCTTCAAATAATTTCTCAATTATTTATATTTCATTTATTACGTCATTTACATTTTACTAAAATTTTAATACAAATTCTTTTTATTGCTTTTATTTTATTTTCTTTAAAAGATATCTTGAAAATATTATTTATACAAATTTTTCATATTTTTACTTTAATTTAATTTTTATTTAACTTATATATTTTTTATGTGTGTATAAGATTGAATTATATTATATTGTATATAATAATATATCGAAATATAAAAAAATATATAGATATTACAAATAAAAAAATGTTTAAAAAGAATAAAAATATGATTTAAAGGATATAAAAAATAAATAAATAACATGAGGTATGATATATTGTAAAAATTAATATATAAAATTAAAAAAAAAATTAAGTTTATTGATATATTTGAGATAATAAAATAAAAGAAGAGGATAATTCCCTTGTGAAGGGATGCTCTTTATAGTCGCTGGTTTTGGTTTTGGTTTTGGTTTTGGTGGTCTTTCGCTGAAAAACAACGTGCCGAGTCAACATCCCCCGTTTACTAATTTTTAAATTTTAACCTCTTCCTTTCCTTTCCTCTCTTCCTATTTTACCATTTTCGGTCTCTCTTTTATTTTTATGTCTATATAAATTCCATGAGATTTAAATAGAAGAAGAGAACATCTTGATTCCTCACCGAGGTTTATTCCCTTCCTTGGAGCCTGCCATCCTGTTAGACTCGACGGGTTTTGTGTTTTTTTGGTTTGTTTGGACGGGCCGACTCATTAACTCGTTCGTTTCTTCAGGAGCTGGCTTTTCTACGTTTACTTCCTTCCTATTGGGTAAGTTCGATTATTTTCTCCTTTTGTTTATTCCCAATTTTGGTACTCTTTCTTTTATTATCCTAAATTTTGATTTATTGAGTCAGAATATCTCCTCTTTCTTATGGTTTTTCTTATCGAACTGTCGTAGAACCAAAAAAAGGCAAAAAATTGTTCATCGGCTTTATTCCTTATTTCGGAATGACGGAGTTTTTTGAAAAGGGAAGATATCTCTTCCCGTAGTTCTCGGAGCTAAAGCTTCCGAGATTAAAATCCTATTTTCAAGTCATGGTCTTCTGGGTTTTTTTTTTTTTTTTGCGACATTAAAGGCTCCTTCACGGAGTCCCCATAGCGCTGCCGTCCCACCAAACCCGTTCGTTAGTGTAACAGTGCAATTATCACTCTCATGGCTAGGCCTGTGCATTTTTTGGCCGGGGATCCGACCCGTCTGAAGAACCCGACATAGCACGCCCGGTCAAGATCGGGTTCATGGGGTCTAGATATACGATCACTTTATAAAACCGACGAACCCGATCACCGACATTGCCTCTCTTCTCCTCAACTCGAACCCTAGCCAGTGTCGCAACTTCTCCGTCGCAGTCGCCATCGCCGTCGCCGTCGCCGTCGCCGTTCGCCAGGTTACCCTTTCTTACTTTCTCGATCTTTTGCTACATCCAGATCTTACTTTCTTGATCGAAATCCCATTCGAACAAACGAAAGGAACACACAGATCCCATTCGCATTTAGATCGATCTATTTAGTTTTCTGGGCAATAGAACCAAGCTCAGATTCTGTGGGATGATATCCTCCTCCGCTTGTAGCCTCACCCTGATAGTCCTATCGCATACATTTTTTTGGATTCTGTTTTCTATTCTTTTGTCATGCATGTTATTAACTCGAATAAAAAATTTGTGTGGGAGCGGTAGTAATGCGGTACAGCTTGCTTTGTGGTGCATCTGGCGAGAGCGCAATGATCGAACTTTTGAAGATAAGGAGCGAAATTTGGAAGAGCTTCGTTCTTTATCTTTCCATACTTTAATACTTTGGGCCACAGCTATAGATTTCAATGATTGCTCTTTTCATGAGTTTCTTGTATCGCACCTACCACCCTCAACCGAAATAAGTCTTGTCCTATGTATATGACCTTGTGTACTTGGGCTTTGCCTCTTTTATTAATACAATCATTTCCTAATAAAAAAAAAAAAAAGATTCCATTTTGTTTCTAAGACTTACAGTTTTGAATTCTAATAGCATAGTTGTAATTAATGTTGCATGCGTGAGTTATCTGGTTCTGGTTATTCATAATGCGTGAGTTATCGAGTGTAACAAAATATAGTGGTCTGGTTATCTATATAATTAAGAAAGAAAAAAAGAAAAGAGATCCTGACCCGAACCGTTCTGTGCGGGTTGGGTTGGGCCTCCGGTGATCGGGTTGCAGCCTGGCTCATGAATGTTGCGTTTAATTTCTTTGATGGGGCATGGACAGAATATCCTCGAAATTATTTGTCAATCTTTCCAGTCTCAAATGAAATTGAGTCCGGATGTTGGAGCTTATCGTTGATTGTGAAATTGGGATTTTTGGGGGATCAGAAAACTAGCATCTTTTATAAGGTTGTGTTTGGTTTTATTGAATTTGGCTTAGAAAGATCCAACATTTCTACCTGGTAATCTTAGGATGTCGGGTGTAAAATCTTATTCTTTGGTAATATTTATTTTTTACATGATATCCATGATTTCTTTTTTTTTTTTTTTGATTTATTGGGGTAAATTTTGCATCCTAAACCTACCTCTTTCGTGTGAAGGTGAATGTATGCGGTGTTGTGGATCATGTCACTCTGGTAATGTTGCTGCTTTGGTAGCAACTCTGTCAATAACTCTTCCTTGGAAAGAGACCTGATTGATGTCTTGACGTATCTGATGCTGGTTTTCAAGCTAGACATCCTACAAGGATTGGTGGCTTCTAGTTGCTGCACCTAAATAGGCTAAGTGCATTCTTTCTGAAAGTTAAAAGAGCTTTTGCCTCTTTTTTGCTCTTTCCTGAATTGTATTTTTAGAAGTTGCATTTGGGAGGAACCTTGTTCAATGCTGAGCTTGCTTGTAGGTGCTTGATTTGGGGGCCAGGGAGACTAGAGAGGCCACTATTTGTTATTTCATGTGATGGAAAATATATTTTCCGTTGCATGAGATTCTGAATTATTTTTTGTGATACCTTTACGGACTAAAATGCAATTGAGATTTAGGCACATCTTGTTATTCTCTCTGTTCTTCTCTATATTGTGCTTCGGTAATGCTACTGAAGAGGTTGAAAATGAAGTATCAGGAAAGATGAGGGCTGCTCCAGACAAGAATGCCAGAAGTAATGTTCTAGATGGCACTGCCATAGAGAATTCCTATAATTTCGTGGATACTAATAATGGACTGGGAGAGAGGAAGAGCGGGAGTGGCAAAGTTTCGGTCTCAACAGTTGCATTATTTACATTGGCAATGGCTGCTGCCTCGGGTTTAGGTGCTGTTCCATTTTTCTTTGTGGAGCTTGATCCTCAGTGGGCCGGATTATGCAATGGAATTGCTGCTGGCGTGATGTTGGCTGCAAGTTTTGATCTCATAGAGGAAGGACAGCAAGGGCATGATGCTGGAAATTGGGTTGTGATTGGGATTTTAGCGGGTGGAATATTTGTTTTGCTCTGTAAAAAGGTGACGTCATTGTTCTTTCACTTTACCAGCATTTATCTGGTTCCCCTTGTATTCAAAATTCAGCATCTGCCTCTTGGCATTCTCATTAATGTTGCATTATGTTGTGTATATATTTGTTTCTTACTTTTTATCTAGATTTATTACAAATATATGTTAACATGCTTTATTATTTTTCTGAATGTGGGCATGGCAATATATGTAATTAGTTAGAAGTGTAGTTAATTTCATTGGTCCAATGGCATTTGAAGAAATCCAAATAGAGATGTACCCAGGCTATGCCAATGTGTATCCAAATAAAGATGCCTCTTTCACTATATATTTGGTAAAAGTGAAACATGTACTTTTGGGAATACTTACAATTATGCATGGGGTTTCCCAGTATTTTAACTGTGACTCAAAGCACCTCAACTCCACCGATAGATGATGTCTTTAAGCAGTTTTTCTTTAAACCAATGCTTTTCGTGGTACATATGCTTCATGTCTGCATAAAGAATGTTTTCTCCTTTAATAAATAAGGTGAGCTGTACCAAGATGGTATGTTTTACATCACTTTTTGGGTTTCAGTTTCTTGAACAATATGGGGAAGTAAGTATGCTGGATATAAAAGGTGCTGATGCAGCTAAAGTCATTCTTGTTATTGGAATAATGACACTTCATTCATTTGGGGAGGGCTCTGGCGTTGGTGTTTCATTTGCTGGCTCAAAGGGGTTCTCTCAAGGTCTTTTGGTAACTTTGGCTATTGCCGTGCACAACATACCCGAGGGATTAGCTGTGAGTATGGTGCTTGCATCAAGAGGTGTTTCTCCACAGAAGGCCATGTTATGGAGTGTGATTACATCATTACCACAGGTAATATGTTATGCTTTATAATCCATTGTGCTTTTAAAAATAGACACCTTGATGGAAAAATGCATTCTTTGATCAATTTCGTCATATTGGTCGGGTAATCAATTGGGTCAGGTTCAATACCAAGTCATTCAGGTTCAGCTTCTTTTTGAATCAACACGAACTTGACGCAAATATTAAAAGGGTCAATCACCTCGACCCAACTCAATATGCTTAATTCACAGGTTGATTCAACACGATCCAGCCCATAAACACAGAAAAAGAAAAATAATCACAAACATTTGATCCCTCTTGCTATAGGATAATGAGACAAAATGCTATAGAATTATACAAAATGCCATACAATATAATTATAAGAAAATACATAAATGAGTGCTATATTTGTCAATCTTCAACTCAATTTTTAACAAAAATTGTACTTCTCAAAAAATAAAAATTTTCTAACAAAAATTGTGCGGTGGGTCACAGGTTGGGCCAAGTGATCCATGACCTAAATTACTCGAGTGAGTTTCTTCCTGAATCAGGTCGACCTGTGAACCCACGAGTTGACCCAAAGTGACCTGAATAATAACTGGTTCGGATTCGGGTTGGCCTGAATTGACCAAACCCTATTAAGCCTAACTCTAACTCTATTAATGTGTTGTGTTGACCGACGTGCCAAGAATTTCCAACCCGAATAATATGCTACTCTTCTCATAAGGAAAAAAAGAAAAATTAAGGATAAGTCCTCGGAGGGAATTTTTTTTGAAAAATTTTCTGGCATTCTGGCTGCATGAGGGTTGTTGTGTAACCTTAGTGTAGTCATATGGATAAAAGGTGCAGTCTCCGTTGCTTTGAATCTCCATGTTTTCAGAAGTTCGTGAGCACCTTATTGTTTCCATCTGTGGTTTGTCTTGGTCCAGGTGGAGGGGACAATTTTGCTAATCGTTGAGTCTGACCTAAACCCCATGGGTGATTGCTGCTTTTCCTTTTTTTGTCCTAAAAGTGTAGTCATTTGTTCTTTTATTTGGTCCTCCTTTGAATTTCAAGAGACTCAGATTCTTTGTTATTGTATGAGGCCTTGGACGTTGTGCTTTATGCTAGATGAGTAATGTTACATGCAGTCGTGGAGTTGCAAGCGTTATGCAGTCGCCTTGAAAAATAGTGAGGTCCGCTGTTAAAAAGTTAACTTTTTTTTTATGTGGATCCTGTATATATTCACTTTTTTAAAAAAAAAAATACTGCATGGTGCTGGCACATCCACGACTGCAACTATCATTTTTCAGTGCTCGTGTAACATATCAATAAAATAATAGTTATATATTAATTTGGACATCTTCAACTCAATGGCTTTTGGCATATTTGTGTTCCAGCCTATTGTAGCAGTGCCTTCGTTCATATGTGCTGATGCATTTAACAAGTTCTTGCCTTTCTGTACGGGCTTTGCTGCTGGATGCATGATCTGGATTGTTGTTGCAGAGGTACTCCCTGATGCCTTTAAGGTAATGTTTCTCTCCAAACTTCTACATATTTTGTTTGATACTTATACGTTAATACTGATTTTCAGCAATAAGCTTTCAGAATGTTTAGTTTTTATTGTCAGCCTATCCATTCTTGTTAAATAAGCAAGAAAAATATTTTCACTTTTCTTGAGCCTGTGCATCACTAGAACCTTACTAACTCCCAGTTTTATACAATAGGTCTTTAACTCTCAGGTATAGCAAAAAGGCAGTAACAATGGTAATCCATGGTGGGAGTTGCTATGCACTTTGCAACCACTTTGCCTGATGTAAAAACAAACTTACGGGAAAAGAAACTCCTGCATTATTTCATCTGTCATCAATAGTGCCTTGCTGAGTTTCACGCATGCATATTGCCTTTCGTTTACTATTGATATAATTTTCACTGGACTCTTGCTCTTCTTGGTTACATAATCTGAGTTGTGCCCTATCATACACTGCAATGATCACTGGTGTACTAGAGCTACACCATTTCATTTTCTTATAAAATATTCAATTGCATATAAAAAAATGCTGTAATGATCACTGTTCACTGTCTCCCATATCAACATGCCTATCATACTGCAATTAATTTGTCTGGCATTGGCTAAATGATTAGTACCATATCAATTCCCAGTCCATGTACTTTCATGTGCTTCTTTAGTCATATAACTTTTTAGTTGGAATATTGACTTAGTTGAGTTGAGTGTCTCAAATCTTTGTAGTTTACAATGTAGTTATACAAATTCTGTTGGACCGGGCCGGACTAGACTGGACCGATTACACCTCTTTATGTCAAAAAGAGAAGAACTACCTATAGATTTCTTTGGATTATATTTTCAATTTTCACTTCTGTTTTTGTTTGTTTGTATTGTTTTTTGCATTTTGCTTGCAGTTTCCCATTTACTGGAAGATAACTGTGGTCCCTGCTATCTTTATTGGTTATAGGAAGCCTCTTCATCCCAGGTTGCATCGGCAGCTACACTTTCTGTAGCATTTATGGAAGCTCTTGGCACTTTGTTTCTGAGTTTCAGCCATGACTACAGGTGAGTTTATTCTGGAATGATATGTTGTCAAAGAAGATACGGCCACAATTGGCCTCCTTTTTCTTTTGGTAGAATTATAAATTACCAAAAAGATAAGTATAACTTAATAACTGCACACTTGCAAACCTAGAAACCAACATCACCACTAGACTTGAATTAGATTACAGTTCCTCTCTTTGGCTAATTTAAATTTCTGAATTACAGCTCAGAGGATGCTTCTGGCTTCTTGGTTTCTCTACTTTTTGGGCTTGGGCCATTGCTTGGTGGAATTGTTCTTGTTTCATTTGCTCTTGCTTTCCATCTTCAGCATGCTCTTTTAATGGGTTCAGCTTCCGGCATTGCCTTTGTCCTTGGTGCCTGGCGACCACTGCAGCTTCTCATATCCTCAAAAATGGGATTTATGCCTCTTATATTGCTCCTTGCTACGGGAGCTGCATTCGTGCATGTTGCAAGCTCCAGCGTTTTGAAGCTAGCAGATCGCAGAAGAGCGTCTGCTAATAAGTTGCCTACAGCAAGTGGTTTTTCAGTGAGTATTCACACCCTCCAGTCATTCATTTCATGTGGAGCGGTTGCCTTTCATGCCTTGGCTGAGGGTCTTGCACTAGGAGTGGCTGCATCAAAAGCTCCTGGACTTGGTCGGCACATGGTCCTTCCCATATCCCTACACGGGTTCCCCCGGGGTGCTGCCGTGGCCAGCTGTATATTTGGGGCTACTGACAGCTGGCATGGGTCCCTTGCAGCTGCTGCCCTAATCGGAGCTACAGCTCCAATATCGGCAATTGGAGCGATACTAGCGGGAATTGACTACACGGGTCTGGACCATCTGATGGTGTTTGCTTGCGGGGGGTTAATCCCAAGCTTTGGAACAATAATAAAAAGAGCAGTTAGATTGGATTCAAGGAAAAGCAGTTTTGGGCTTGTGATGGGAGTGGTGTTTGCTACATTGTGTTTAACGTTCACCAAGCTGGTTTGCTTGCACACGCCTTACTGCAATTCTGCTCCAGAAGCTGTCAGATGAATTCATAATGCTGCATCTCATGCCCGATGTATATTTATTAGGTCCAGCTGCACTTGTGCATGGTTAGCGTACTCATCTTCCAACATCAATCTGGTTGCCAGAGTCATCTTCCAACATGTGAGCTTGCACCCGCGCTAGGCAAAGCGTACCCGTGAAAATTCCTTTAGAGATTCAATGCCAAAGGTAATTTTTTTTTCTCTCCTCTCGGAAATGCCGTAGGTTTGTTATAAAGGACAAGGTACGAGAGGAGACGAACATCTTATCCCGAAGTGTTTTTTTTTTTCTTTTTACCTGTTACAGAAAGAACTAAGAATACGGGGTTTGCCCCCATATTCATAATTAAAACAAAAATGACCTCTATGAACAGTTCTCCAACAGTTCCCCCACTGTTGTTACAACCTTTATGAGATGGAAATGTGTATACGAGAAAATTAATAAAGCCACCGTCTATTCTTACCAAATGACCGGCAATGCGTAAAATATGTCAAACCGGTAGACTGGCGGTTTTAGATTGTTGTCGTGGCAAACGAGCATTCTCTGAGTTGGTGGAGCTGTCTCCTTTCAATCCCTTTTAAAACTTGCGAACGCAATGCTAGGAAATGTTACGTACCACAATTTCGACTCAACTTCTACACGTAATTAGCAAGGGCGACACAAATATTTTGTTCGCACCTCTACAGCTCTATTGACAGCCATCTCCATACAAACAGTTAGAAAATAGGATCGAGATTCATATTGCAGCTAAAATTATTATGGTGATCAAGATGATGAACATATGAAAGAGGACTTGAAAATTATAAAAACTTGACTAAAAAATAAAGAGCCAAAAAGATGAAGATGACCACACTTGGAATACATCACTTGCATGTCGACGGATTGCTCTGGAAATTCTGAGACCCATCAATAAACTTTTCGTTCTCCGGAACAGACCCAACCTCTCTTTCAATTGGCTTTGCTTCCTCGACACTCTGTGACCCCGTGAACCTGGCCAGTATCACAAATGTCATCCCTCCAAGAACATTATTCAAGCATCTGAGAACCACCACCGACGACTTGAATCCCAAAGGAGGCAGCCCCTTAGCCAGCAAGAACTCCATACCGTTCAAAGTTTGGTACCTAAAGTTGCTACTAATTCCCATATGAATGGCCCATGTAAGTGCATTCAAAAGCATCGGAGGCGGCTTGTTTGGGGTTACGAAATTCGGGTCCATCTTCTTCCTCATACCGATCAACCCATTTGATAAGGCAGTCCCCACGAGCCCCGCAGCGAACCCAACAGTAGCAAAGACTGCGCCTTTGTACACAAAAGTCCCAAACCGATTGAGAATGGTATAGGCACCCGGTTCAAACATGTGGCTCGTGGGACAATTGGCAAAGATGGAAGGGAGATTAGGGGACGAAGAAGACAGGGTGGGTGCCAAAAGATACATAAGAGTGAAGTTGAGGATGGATCCGACAACGAGTGTGGAGAAAACGAAGTCGAGCTCATTGAGTCCGAAGTTGGGTCGGGATGCCATGTCCCCGAGAACGCTAGACGAGACTCCCACCAATTCCTCCATGAGAACCTTGAACGGGAATTGGGGATCGGCCGCAACCCTCGATCTCCATCCGTTTAGAAAAAGACCCAGAATCCCAAATCCAGGCACACCGGAAGATAAAGGATCACCGAAATTGTTCCCATCTCCTTCGCTCCAGCCTCCATTACCTCCGCCACCAGCTCCGTTGTTGCCAACGCCGCCTCCGGAAGATGGAAGTTGGGATTTCACAGCAAAGTTGTCGGGTTCGGAGAGCTTTGCGCGGATCAGATTAAGAGAGCAGTATGGAGATGGTGAAGAGAAGGGAAATGAACTTGGAGCGGTACCGAAGCGATAGTCAGAAACATTGCAACGGTATTGGGAGTTGCTGGGAATAGAAGGAGCAGAGTAGCCAAGGTGAAGCTGAGCGTGAGCCATGCCCCAACAACATACGGGTAAAAAAAATCCCCGAAGAGAGGGAAGAAAAAGCCTTAATTTAAAGAAAAAGTCTCAAGGCAGTCGTTTTCGCGCACCCGCACGAAAATGTATTGGAAGACTAACCAAATGCACAGGGCTGGAATTTCCCAGCCGGGAGCTGCTACATCCAGTCCCCTGATAGGACTCCAAGGAGTCCTAATGTATGAATTGACTATATTATCCTTACTTTTATCATTAAATTAACTAAAAGGTCCCTGTTTCCAAAACTAATTCAACTTAGAAAATTGGAAATTGAAGGGAAATTTTCTTCCCATGGCGCTGATGCATCTCCTCCACCATCGATGGTACGACTTCTTCCATCATCGATAGAGTCACATACTTCATTGCTGACGACCTTCTTGGCCACCATTGACGAAAATGACAAGATGACCTTCATGCCAACATCAAGAAAGAAAAACGTATAGGAAAAGAAAAATTAATACCTTTCACGCTAAATTAGCTAGGGTTGTAAACGAGCTGAGTCGAGTCGATGCAAACATTGGTTTGCCGAGCTCGAGTTCGACTCAAAATACTCGAGTTCGAGCTCGAGTTCGAATTCGAGTTTTTATTCATATTTTGCTCGAACTCGACTTGATTAACTAATCTTCCAACTCAAGTTTGAGCTTGAACTCGTCCTACAAACGAACTCGAGCTCGAGTTCGAGCTCGATTTTTTTTTTAAAATTTTTTTTGAATAAAATTTAAAAAATAAAAAATAAATATTTAATTTCTAACTAATTGATATTTATTTATCATAACAATATGTTATATGTTTATATATGTTATATGTTTATATATGTTATTGATAAATATACATAATATGATAACATATACGTATTTTACATGCTTCCCACGCGCTAATATATGAAATTATTAAATTTTATAAACTAATTATTGTACAAATTATAAAACATAACTATGAAATATATTCATCATATAGATATAAGTAATAAGATTAAATATTACATATTTAATTATAAAAATGTTATACTTATATTATTAGCAATATATATATATAACATATATATGTATATATATTTATCAATATAGAAATAAATTTTAATCGAGTCGAGCTAATGAGTCGACTTGAGCATAAACGAGCGAGCCTTAACAAGCCTTAGCCAAGTTGAGCCGAGTTTTGTTGGGTATGTTTCATTTACTAATCAAGCGGGTATCTGCTTTCACGAGCGGGTTTTTTTTTTCACAAGTCGAGTTCAATTCGAGTTTAACCGAGCGAGCATTAAGCAGGCTGTCGATTAGTCTGGTTCATTTATAGCCCTAAAATTAGCAGAGTCATTTTTCACTTTTATTACCTCCAACTGCCCATTGTCCCCTTTTTTTCTTTTTGCTATTGCTTAGAAAGTGATACCTAGTAAGACCATAATGAAAAAAGCAAAGCCATGTGTTTATTGTAATTGAAAAATTAAACTACAACTTTGAAGAAACAACGAGCAACTAATCATTCCTAGAGTTATAAATTGAAAAGGTTTAATACACATTTTAGACTTTCCCAAGCTTACTGAAGCATTCTTACTTATCAAAAAGCACCTACTAGTGGAGTCCATGTTCAATTCTTGAAGTAACAAAGAGACTAAACATGAACCATCACTAATACACCGGAAAGAAATATGAGCAAATTGATTGTTTCACTTCCTGAAGTTATAAGAAAGGAATAAAATTTCGACTTAGCGAATACCCAAAATCCCTTTCTAATAGCTAAGTGGCTAGGGAGTTATTCGCCTTCTCTTCCAACACAAAATTGTGGAAATTGCATTTAAAGACTCGTCCTTGATCGACTGTTATCAAAATTCGGCAATGTTTGCCGGATTTCTTACATTCCGTGAAGCTGAAGTAAGCAAATTAGGCTATGGGTACTCATGCAACCTTGCAACTATTCTAATGTTCATTATGATTTTGCCTCTGGCCATTTCCTTATTGCTTCAGGTCACTAGTTTAAAGCTGGATGGAATTTATGAGTTATGGATACAACGGAGGGTTGTGTTCGATGACCTCGTTAATGGAGGCACAAAATCGACTGTTTCTGCTTATTTCTCATCCTTTTTTGCATCTATCGAGCCAAGCATTCCAAGCCTGTTTACCTCGTAGACTTTGCTTGTTACAAGAAGGGCAACGATTAAAAAGTGATCGGCAATTTTTTTCTTGAAGATGAGTAAAGATAGTGGCAGTGGCGGAGCCAGGAATTTGTTTTAAGAGGGCAAAAAAAAATTAACACAAAATATATAAAATATCTTTTATTCTATTTTTATACATTTTTTATGCATTATAAAATAACCTGATATTAAAATCTATAATAAAAATAAAATACATTTAATACAACTTATATATTAAAAATATATATATAATATATTAAGAACATGTTATCATGATAAAACAAAATATGATAAATACGTTAGAAATTATCAAATTCTTTTTTATTCTTATTTTTATCTATAACAAAAATATGTCATCATGTTATTATATTATTTTATTTTATATGATATTAAATTAGATTAAATTTTATAGAGAGGGACCAAGATAATTTTTAGAGAGGGGGCCAATACAAAATAAAATTAATATTTATCCTATTAAATTATAAAAAAATAACCCATATTAATTTTTTCTTTAAAAAGAAAATATATTTTTTAATTTTTTTAAAAAGGGGTGGAGCCAGAGGGTAGGGGGGCCATCGCCCCCTATCCCAACGTGGCTCCGCCATTGGATAGTGGAGCATTCCAGGAGGAGAGCCTCTAGCTTCAGAGACGAAGGGTAGATTCAGAGGTCGTTGTTGATGCTTAGGGCTTTGAGAGAGTAACTTTGAGCTTTTGTTAAAGTGAGTTGCTTTCACTTAAACGGTTCTTTTAGTTTAATGAGGCCTGTACATGTAGTCCTTGCTCGGGAACTGCAAATAGAATTTTCCTTCCCAGCCAGCAGTCCGTCTACCAACATGAGAAGTAGGAAAATAGAGAAGAAGGCGGCGGCGGTAGTTAGGTACTAGGTTGATTAAAATCTTAGGAAGTCTTGGGTTTAAAATTTGGACTTTGGCGTTTAAAATTATTCCAGAAATTTGTTTATCTTAAATGTTTATCACCCTTTCATTTTAGGATGTCTTTGTTGGCTAAATAAATAACAATAAATCTATTAACTATTTTTTTTTATTATCTTATAACGTGGTATTACATGATTGATTTACAAATAAAATATAATAAATAATATCTAATAATCTAATATTACGTCATAAAATAATGAAAGGATGAAGAGAAAATAAATGTTGAGTAACATTACTCAATAAATATACAGGGAGGCTGAAATGAAATGGCTATTCTATGAAAATTCTTTCGTTTGGTTTCCGTGATACCATATAATGTTGGTTCTATTTCCATTCCACAAACCAAACACGTCCTTAATTTTAAGAGTTATGTTACACAGAAGTCTGCACATTAAAATTTTTTAATTATAAAATAAAATATGATAAATAAAATAATATCACATTTTATAACAAGTATGTAATGAGTGTGCAAGATGTGAGGCTTTATCTCTAAAAATTTTCGAACCCTAAAAATTCGATTTATGTGACCCTGCGGTAACCTCGGACTGGTCTCAGCGACCCCCAATCAGCATAGTGATAGTGATGACTTCATGAAATTAATGCCCATTACTCCATTAGTATAGCCCATAGCCAAGGGTAATCGGGCCACTCCCATGAGCTTGGTTGGTCGGTAACCAAGTATTAGTTTTTAAGGAAAAGAAAAGAAAAATAAAATTGTATCTCGTACGAGAACACATTCATTCAACCAAACTACTTTCTAGAATGCTTCCTTCGAGTAGCTAAATGATTTATTGGATCTTCTTACAACAAATTCTAATAAGAATAAGCTGATTCAAATAATTATATATTATTTTTGCCAAAAATTCCACTGTCTAACAGACTTATTCCTCCAGAGGAGACCATTCCAAGTTCAAACATGCAACAACCTGCCTCTGCACTGCGAAACTCCAGGGAGAAAAGGAAAACAAAATGATTCCAGAGGAAGCAGATTACATCATCTCCGCATTTATCCTAAAAGCCGCTTTCGGATCTGCATGAGTCCCAATTATCATTATGTAAGTTTCACTTCCCCACCAAAATTCACACATTTCCTTGCTAAAATATGCCAATATGAGCTGATATACGAAAGTTTCTTGTTAAAATATGCCAAAATACAGACATACCTCAGGCAATTTCTGTCGGAAAACAACGTCCAACCTTGCATCAAGGGTGTTCTCACAGACTATCTTCCCATCTTGTGAAGCCAAGACAACCCCACCCGAGCTTTCAGCAATTAACCAAAAAAGGGTCAGCAGTTATAGTCCCTAAAAGACTAATTGTCATAATTAAAAAGCCAAGGATGTTTTGCACATAAAAATTCTAAAATATTACCAAAAGGGTTCGTGGGAATCCATCGCACTCGGTGTTGGTGGTGGTGGGAGGTACACTTGACTGTCGACGGTAACTTTAGGGGCTTTAACTTTGGCCTTGTCAACATACTCTTGTTTTGCTTCCTCCAAAACAGACTCAACAAGTTTGCGGTCAACCTCTCTGCACCTCAGCAATACTGCTGGCTCCTTCAGCCGTAGTAAGCTCTATAAATCACACAAATTACCGTAACTCAGAAGAAAAAATACAAACAAAAGATATGAGGCAAACGATCAAAGATAATCCGATTATAACACAAAATACCATGACAACTTACTTTTTTTATAAGGACGTTGGATTGTCAAAGATGATCAATGCATAGGCTAGCTAGTAGTTGGCATATATATATATGCATAATAAAACTTCAAATTTTGGACATATTTTGTTATCTTTTGATGCAAACACAATGAACCATCAAGTTGGTTTAACTGATACCTAATACAATATGTATGTTGATTACCTGAACAATCAAAGCTTTGAGAATCTTTTTGTATGTCTTCTTGTCCTCAGAAACACGCAGAAGTTCCTTGCCGGCAGATTCTTTCATGGAATTCACCACATCATCTTGTGCTTGAAGAACTTTTATACGAGATGCATTCAACTGCATTGAGTATTCACTGCACAACAATTTTTTTTCCCCTCGAATAAAATGTGGAATATAATGCCGTATTAGCTTTCAACCAGATTTTCGTTCAATATTTGCCAAGAAATAAATATAAAGTAGTTAATTAATTAGATGCTAACTAATGAAAAATGAAAATGTAACAGAGGAGAATGCATGAGAACTTACATTTTCTTACGAATTTCCACCTGCTTCGACTTCCGCTCATACTCCTGTCGAATTTTTTTCTTTTCAGCCTCCATTATTTGTAGTTTCTCGATGTTGAACTCCTGAAAAGAAGTGGATCGGAAATTTGAATATATAAATAAAAAAGGTAGCTTAGGAGCTTATTTTTGAAACGTAACACACATTCATTCTATTATCATAAACCGAATGATATAACGTTATTTAATTAGTTTGAGATGAGTATTTATATAAATAACAGAAAAACAAAAAGAGTGAAAAAGTGGAGGTAATAACCACTAACCTCTTCGGCTGAGAGAGAGATCTCGTTGGCTTTCTCCTCGGCCTCCTGACGGATGAACCTCACCATCTGCTGAATCTGCCTCGACACATCGCCGTCCTCCATCCTTTCTTCTTCTCCAATTATCTCTGCTTCAAACAAACTCTGTTATTCTATCAGTGGCTACGTCTACTCATCTCAGATCCAGGGCTTCAAATTGTAGTGAATATTAATTGAAAGCATGCAGCCAAAGGAAGCAGCGACGTATCAATACCACTCCACCACCACCCCTGCTATTTCTTTCATTTTCCATGCGGATCAGTTGATTGGGTTGAAGGCGACAAAAGGGGACGACATGTCGTCCTTTCACTCCCTTCAGTCACGAAATTTCCTCCTGATTTTTCACCTTCGGACTTTTTCCCGTTGAATGATTCCCATCATTCCCCTTATTTCCCGTACGTACGTATCTATAAAACATCGATCATTATTCCTTCTGATCTTTGTGAAATTGTGAGAGAGAAATAAAAAAAAAAAAAAAAATCAAGGAAAGGATAAATCACGTTCTAAAAATTTGGGACTCGAGCGGTATATTATGAACAAACTAATCCAGTACTAAATATTAACATTTTTTTTTTTGGTTGAATGAGCTTGCGAGCCTTTCAATTGATATTCGCTCGCGTGTGATACCTTGTCGTTTTGGGCATTTAAATAAGAGTTGTTCTACCCAACCTTTTCAATCTCTACATGATATTATTATTTTATAATTTTGTTTTATAATTTTTATTTTGAATTTGTTCTTTTTAAAATAATTTTAATTTTTTATTCATTATTTATATATTAAATATTTAATAAAAAAATATAGTATATTAAAATTATATGAATAGTTAAAAGTTGTATAAATTTTTTCTTTAAATAGATATCGCTTTTCTTCTTAAATAAGAAGTGGCAATAGCTCCAGGGTTAGATCTCTAATTGACGTGACGTGGCTGCTGCAACACCTTTAAATGTAATAGTCAACTATACATGAATGAGTTGAGTTATGAGAACGAGTCAGTATCTGTAGCTTACTGTATAAATATGTATAGGTCATGATCTTGTTATTAATTTCCTTTTGTTTGGTTATGGTCAAACGTTGTGTTGTTAGGAGGTAGTAGAGTCCGGTACTTGGCTGCTGTGAGCGTTAAAATATTTTGCAGGCATTGCATGGTAATCTAATAATTATAGCTAGTCTCCTTTTCCATTCTTTCTTCTTTCTCATAATGAGGGTGCTCATTCACCAAAGTGAGAATATTGTTAACATATATATGAACATGGATTGACTTGATCCATACTCCGCCCGCTCTTTGTTTTAAAATTTGTTTTATAAATATATGTTATTATTATTTTATGGGATGTGATTATCAAATGATATGTTTTTTAGAATTGCATTTTCTCTATGGTAATGGTTCCCATAATGAGTGATGGTGATTAAAAATATAAAGATACAACCTTTTAACTAATTCAAAAAGTTGTATCTCTTGTGTAGTGTCAAAAAATACAACACTTTGATTAAATTAAAGTGTTGTGTCACTTACTAAGAAATGTATCACTTTGTAACCATTGAATATCAATGGTTGTAACTCTTCCGAATAGGTGCATGGTTGCCTAAGACCACTAGTACACAAATTATTCACTCATTTTCTTCTTCTTGCCATCGCTAACTTGTGGAACTAATATCATTACGGGATTATCACCATTAGTGTTCCTTCTTGTTGTTCATTTTCTAACAGTAATATCAAGAGTCTGGTCATGTCAAAAGGGATTTTTTCACGCATAGAGAAGACGATTAATAGACAAGTAATTGGTTTTGGCAACCACACTTGCATATTATAATCATCTTCGAAGGCTTGAAAATCTAAGAGTGAAATTTTTTCAAATCATGGTGGGAGAATTGGAGTATATCGAAAATATGTAAAATCTAGTAAATTGTTATTACTTTGAAGAAAATTATTGAAAAATTTTTAGTCAAAGAAATAACATTTTTTCTCCAATTTTTTTATCACCCACTAGCACTGTAATAGGGGTCGTCAGAGTTCCTCACCATTGTCGGACTTCATAGATCTTGGAAGCAAGTCGAAATCTTCAACCCCAGTGACAATATTGTCAAATGGAAGTGAAGATAGTGAATTTTCAATCTCAAACAGTACAAAAATCGAGGAAGAAGAAAAAAAATCATTTTTGTCTGACGAAAACAACCTGTCGTTAGCTGGAGTTCAAAATCAAAGCCACTAAACGATCTGTCGTTTAGCCAAACTCAAAAATGCCGGCCGAAAACGAAGTGTTATTTAGCAGTTTTTCAAAACTGTCACTGCTAAACGACGTATCATTTAGCACTGCCGAGCCAAACAACACTGTCGTTTTGCCCAACGGTCATACCTTTCCTTTACTAAACGATACGTCGTTTAATCAGTTCAAGCCAAACGACATTGCTATTTTTGGTTCGAAAAAGTTACATCCCTTGACATCAAACGACACCATTTCACCTCAGCCGAGCTGTGAAACAAGCTACCGTTGACCTCGGGTCAGCTCCCTAACCTAGTTTAGCTGGTTTTCTGACCCGATTCATACTAGCAATAGTTTTTTAGGCCGTTTGAAGCCATTTCAAGCTTGATTTGGTCTGTTCAAAAGTTGTTGTACTCCAAATTTCATATTAAATCATAATAAAATATTCTTTAGATAAAATAGTTGCCATAAATTCTTTGAAAAATGAGAAACATCAAAGAGGTGTCATGGAAATCTTCAATTGGGACGTTACTTTCATTATTCTCTTTATCTAAAAAATAGGAAAATCTTAAAGCTGTCTCATTGGATTAAATCTAAGGGTTATTATTATTATTAATTTGGTAATAATTTTTTATTTTTTCCCAATTGAATTATTGTATTTAAATAATACATATTTATTGAATTATTCTACAATATTGTTGTTACTTTTTTAAGGCTTATTATTATGACACTGAAGAAATGTATTGATTTCTCGGAGATAGAAAACTTGAATGGAAGAAATTTTTGAGCTTGGAAAAGGCATATAACTGTTCTTCTAACCCATGAAAAAACTTTATATACATTAACAATATCCAAGCCATCAGAAACTGTGGAAAGTGGAGGAAATGAAAGTGGGAGCAATATTACAAATGAAGATAAATGGGAAGAACACAATGCATGGGAAAAAGCTTTAATTTTGTATTGTATGAATGATTACATTATTCCTTTATTTGAATACTATGAAACTGCAAAAAAAATAACTGATGCAGTTGAGGCGAAGTATGGTTTAAAGTCAAGTACTCATATACAATTATTATTAGATAAATTTAGCCATACTTGTATAAATGAGAATGATGATATTGGCGATCATGTACTTCATATAGAGTTAATTGCAGAAAAATTACATGATGTTGGTCATCCTTTCATAGATAAAATGCAAGTTACAATCATACTAATTAGTCTTCATTCATCTTGGGATCACATTTTCGGTTCATTAACACATAGTGAAAATGAAATAACAATGATATCGCTTCCAGTACTTTTAGTACTTGAAGAGGAAATGAGGAATAGAGAAAGTGAATCTTCCAATTTAATAATGGCTCAGGATAAGCATTCTACACCAAAAAAAAAAAAACCAAAACAGTTTAATAAAAAGAAATAGTTGAAAAAGAAACAAAATAAACAATTTTTTAGAAACTGTTTTAAATGTGAAAATAAGAGAAATTACAAATCATAATGTCCAAATAAGAGAAAAGCACAAGAAAGTTAGAAAATTGTAATGACAATCTCTGAAATAATGCTCATGGAACCAGTAATAGATTCATGGTGGGTTGACTTTGCAGCAACAAAGCATATATGCAGGAACAAATATTTGTTTGTCAAGTTTGAAGATAAACAAACAGGAGAGCACAAAGTATAAATGGGTAACAATACTTACTGCGATGTCTTGGAATAAGGTACATATAAATTTAAAGTATATGGTTCTATGATATATTTTATGTACCTAGTATTATAAAGAATGTAGTATTAGTGCCTGTACTAGATTAGAAAGGCCATACAATTGAGTTTAAATCTGGAACCATTGTAATAAGTAAGGACAATGTATCAGTGAAATACGTTTTCACATCACGATATGTATATACTGAATATTGATATTAATAAAGTATCCATTTCTGATTATTTGAATGTGTCTAATGATTGTGCATATTTATGAAATTTAAGATCTGGCCACATAAATAAAAATAAAATTATTAGAATGTGTAAAAGTGGATTAATTCCACAAATAAACTCAGATAGTTTTGATATGTGAACCATGTATCAAAGGAAAAATGAGTAGTAAGTCTTTTTCAAAAAATCGAAAATCTACAGATTTATTTAAAATTATACATTTTGATATTTGTGAACTTTTAAAGTGAAAACCTATAGAAGAATGTAGTACTTTATTATTTTTACTGATGACTATTTAATATATGGGCATATATACTTAAACATAAATATAATGTAATTGAGAAATTTAAAAAATATAAAATAGAAGTAGAAATCCAATTGGGTAGGCCCATTAAAGGCTTGAATAATGATAGATGAGGTGAATTTGAAACTTTGGATGATTTCTGCAAACAAAATGGTATAAGACACATTTATACTATATCCCATATAAATCTTAACAAAATGGCATTGTAGAAAGAAGAAATAGAACTTTATTAGATATGGTGTGATCGATGATGACATATGCTAATCTTCCAACACATTTTTTGGGTGAAGTATTATCGACTGCTACATATATATTAAATAGAGTTGAAATCAAAACAAAATCTCTTATACCTTACGAGTTATGGACAGGACATAAATCAAACTTAAGTAAACTCAAAATATGGGGTTGTAAGGCACAAGTGCTTATCCCAAAACCATTAAGGAATAAATTAAAAAGTAAAATTTGGAAATGTAGGTTTGTCGGGTATGTAGAAAACAAAAGTGGCTATAGAATTTATCATTCTGAAAAAGGATTAATTGAAAGTAGATATGTCGTTTTCTTAAAAATACAAATCTTATTACTCCAGTTGATCAGATAGATTTATTACAATATTTAGAAAATCAACAAATCTCCATAGAGTTTGACAATATAAATTCTGATATTATTCAAATACAAAATAATAAAAACAAAGAAAGTCAGATAAAAATCAATTTTCAGGTATTGATGTTGGAGATAGTTGGAGAAAAAAATCCAAACGATCATCTATGTTATTTTACGATCATTATGCTCTAAATACTAGTTTGAAAAAATTTAGATAATGATCCCGAAAATTTTTTTGAAACAATTAATAGTATTGATTCAGATCAATGCCTTGAGATAATTGAATTAATAAATAAAAATAATATTTGGGAGTTAAATGATCTTCCAAAAGGTAGAAAAACTATTGGTTGTAAATGAGTTCTTAGAAGAAAAGCTAAAGTTGATAGTAGTCTTGAAAGATATAAAGCCAGGTTAGTAGTTAATGGATATACTCAACAACCATGTGTAGGCATGTTCATCCGAACCGGGTTGATTGAAATTTTATTTATTTCTTACTATTTTTTATTTTTTATTTTTAAAAAAATTTGAGAAAATTTCGAATTCGGATTCTGGATTTTCAAACCCAGAATCCGGATGAACACTTCTAACCATGTGTAGTTTTTGTAGATACATATTCGCCTATGGCGAAGTTCACATTTGTAAGGATCGTGTCTAATGTTGCATGAATGAATTTAGAATTACATCAGTTAGATGTAAATACGACTTTTTTTAATGGTGAATTAAAAGAAGATATCTTAATGATTCAACCAGAAGAATTCTAGTTGAAGGACATGAAGAGAAAGTTTACAGGTTGAAGAAGTCACTATATGGAGTTAAGCAATCTTCAAGACAGTAGTATTTGAAGTTTCACCAAACTATTTTGGAAGTGGGATATGAAATAAATCTACTAGATCATTGTGTGTACATATGAAAAATGTTAATAAATTAACATTATTATCATTATATGTTGATAATATTTTACTAGTGGGTAATTGTCTAGATATGATGACTGAAATAAGAGATTTCTTGAAATCTAAATTTGAAAAGAAAGACATGGGTAAAGCTGCCTATGTTCTTGGCATAAGAGTCTCTAAAGATAGAAATTCAAGTTTATTGTATTTAGATTTTAGAGCAAGAGAAGTATCTAGAAAAAGTGTTTAAAATATTTGGTATGGAAAATTCTAAATCCTTAAGTACGCCTATTTGCAAATGTCATATTTTAAATAAAAATATGTGTCCAAAAGATGATGATGAAATAAACTAAATGCTTAATGTTTCTTATGTTCAAGTTGTAGGAAGCCTTATGTATGCAATGACAAGTACTACACCAGATATTTTTCATGCAGTAGGGTTGGTAAGCAGATATCAATCCAATCCAGGAAAGTAACTTTGACAAGCAGTAAAGTCACATTTTCTATGTGGTTAGTGGGAGCACATGAGATAGAAGGTGCGATTAGATAAGGTAATGACAAAAACGTACACACATGGAAGCTTGTCATGCTTTGACATCGATCTGCAGAGATGTGCAGATGAGAGTTGAGTAGTGGATAGCTCATATTAGTACCATGGTAAATGTTCAACTGAATCTTACCGTTTTGTGTGATCAAATAGGAGATGTTATTTCATGAGATTTAATCACCAAATGATGTGTTTCTTGGAATTGCACCCTTTTCATAGTGATGGTTTCTAATATGGGTGATGGTGGTTAATGATGTAAAAATACAATCTTTTGACTAATTCAAAAGGTTGCATCTCTTGTAAAGTATCAGAGTTCATAATACTTTGGTTAAATCAAAGTGTTGTATTACTTACTAAGAGATGTATCACTTAGTAACCATTGAGATATCAATAGTTGTGACTCTTTTGAATAGATGCATGTTTGCCTATAAATAGAGTCTATTAGTTTACAAATTATTCACTCACATTTTTCATCTTGTCATTACAAACTTGTAGGATAAACACCCTCACAAATAACACAGGAATAATAACTAATAACAATAACACAGGAATAAGAGGAACAGCTAGCTAGCAATACCATTAATATCAGAGATCAAGGCTAAAGCATCAAAGCTTTTTATTATTATTAGTATTGTAATTGTTGAGTACTTTTGTGGTGGTTTATTAGGGAACAAAATACATGGGATTAGGAAGCTTGAAAGTCCGATTGCCCAAATATTCGCCTTGAAGATCACTCCACTGGTCTCCAACGTTTCCCCATATTCTGTAGCCTTGTTCTACCAGCTGCTTCCGTATTTCTGATTTGTACTTCACCGCGCTTTGCCCTTTATAAGCTGCACTCCTGTTTGTCATGTTTCAGGATATATAAAACCATGCATGCACCGCAGGGATCCATTAAACAATACTCACTCTTTTCTTGATCAGTACCCAAAAATAAGAATATTAATAAACACTATATATGTTTAATTTGTCATCAAAGGGCCTTTCGGCCAACATGAAATTGGCCCATTCTATAACCCAATCACGTGGACTAATCCATTATAAGCTGCTACCATCCATCACAGACGTAAAAGACTTTTGGAAATTAAACGTGAGGAAGATCCAAACCTTGGATATATGCATACTAGCTAGCTAGGATCGATCAGAAATTTTTTCTACTTCCCTTGCACGGATGTTGACTAGGACGACACAATTACCACCAAATATTGAACGAATATTCATTTTGATGGTACGTTTGGATGCTAATTCATTATTAAAAAAAAACAAATTTTTGAGATCAATTATATGTTACGAATATGACTATTTTATATTATTTTCATCTTAAATAATCATATTCGTAATATATAACTAAACTCAAAAACCTATTTTTCTTATAAAGATTCTCATATCCATCATGACGAGGCATTATAGTATATATACTCAATGTTTAATTTCTTTAGCTATCGGCCTCCACATATTTTATATATATATATATATATATATGTGTGTGTGTGTGTATTAATTAAATGGTACTGCTCATGAGCAGTGATCAATATGATCGGTCTTATATACGTACCTCATGATGAGACGTTCATAACGCACAAATCCCTGATCATTCAGGTTATCAATAGTGGCTGGGCCCATGGTCTCTTCGTCTCTTCCGGTGAGCAGTATTATCTTAAATCCACTCTCAATCAACTTGTTAAATACTCGGAGCACCGAAGGAATCGCCGTGCACCCTGCTTTCTTTGCCCACGCTTTGAACCCTACCGGGTCATATGGGTCACACCTATATATATATGCAATATATTTTAATTAATAATCAAATAACTTAAGAGGAAGAAGATGATGTAAACACGTAGGTTTTAATTTGATTATACGTATATCGTACGTACCCATATCGCTTCTCTCTGTAATATAATAGGTTGGAGATACAGGTGTCGTCAACGTCGAAAACCCAAGCATCCATGCCGTCACCAACAGGAACAATCTCGTTGGCATAACTCAAAATCTGGTCTGCAACAAAGCGGAGGTCCCGGAAATATTGTCCGCCAATCATGTAAGTTTCAATATAGCTCAAGCACTGAGTTGGGACAGTTCGCCAGCCGCGCACGTTGTTGGTCTCTACGGCAAACCTCCAGCTGAGGCAATAGCTAGCAGTTTCAGGAGGCCAGGTTGCCCACCAATCAGCAGGCGTCCCACCAGTAGCCTTGCAGAATAGAGCTACAAACGACAAAATCAATACCTCCCGTATTCGAAGTACCATGGCCTTGATCATGTGTGAATACACGATGATGATCTTCAGCTATAGCTAGCTTATCAGGGAAATCAAGACAATATTACAACCACACGTAAGACTAGCTAGCTAGCTTGCGGTAAGATTAAAAAAAAAAAAGGATTAAAATTGATAAGGAAAATGTGCAGTAGTGCATACTTTTGGTTTGCACGTGTATATGTACTCAATAAGGTCAGGATAAAGTCATTGCTCATTGGTGACAGCAAAGAATAACGTGTACTTGTCGGAAGATTAGATTTAGGTCTTTGGGTTACTAGTTTTTTAATTTATGCGAACTTTAGGTACTTGAGGCGAATGACGATATTTTAGACGTTGGAGATGATGGCCGCGATTCTGTGTTTTTTTGGGAGGGGGAAATTAAGGAGCTGGGGTTAATTCAGATCGAGGAGAAATTAATAGGTTAATTAAACTAATTATAAAGTTATATATCGCGCAGCTAGCTAGCGTCTCCTCGCTTCTAATTACCGACCATATATGACGCATGGATATTGCAATAATATGCACTTGATCGATGGAGCTAATTACTACTGCAGCCGCGCGCGCGCTCTCGATCTCTAATTAATTACGGCTGTCTTTTGTGGAACACAAAGTTTCATATGTGCCCTAGCTCTTAATTATAAGCTGTATGCGCGCATGAGCTTTTTCTGCTTTTCTTTTAATTTGAAGGTGCTGCTGCAGTTAATTAAAGATCATGGACCTAACTGTACGTCATCTTTTTGTTTTGTTGTTGTTTTTTAAACTGTACTAACTAGCCATTTCCTTAGATCCTTGACAGGGAAATTAAGGTCATCATCAAGTTTTATATTCTCACTCATGTGCATATATATAAGTTATTCTCAACATGTTTGGAATTCCTTGCCATCTACTCTAATTTCCACATCCTTTTCACAGGATATCATATTTTAAACGTACAATGCATGCATCCACAGTTTCCACAATTGACATTAGACCACCTCATGTGATTAACATCTTTCAAGAACCGAAGAAAAGGATAGATGCCGAAGGCGGCCGCCGGCCTAGAAATATGCACGCACGTAGCTTTTTTACATGATGAAGAAAAGCTATTCTTTGATTATGAAATTAACAAATTTGAACGAAAAAGAAATTAAAGAAGAATAAAGAAAAACCAGCTAGATAGCTGCTGGTTAGCTACTTATAATTTTCTCTCAAGTAATAATATTATAGAAGATAATAAATAAGATAAGAATTCAGCTATATATTGAGCTGCACATAGCTAGATCAAGAAGAGTACGTGTACTTAATTTGGACTAGAACGTCGAACTCCACTAACCCATTTCACCCAACCACACTAGAACGTCGAACGAAACCACCAAACACCTACCCGGCCCCCCAAATGACCGGTCCTCCTTTGAAATCCCGGCCTCTCCCATACAAATTGATCCTCTTGTTGTCCCTCTCGCTCTATCTATTCAGCTCGTATATATTTCAGAACCAACAATAACCCAAAGAATAAACCTACCTCTAATGTCTATTCAAAACCCATGTCCCTAACTCCAAATCCACCCAAAGAACAAATGAGTCTAGGGGCAGAACCAGGATTTTATATTTGAGGGGGGCGATTGATAAAATGTGTGTTATATATAAATTTTAAAAAGATATGATAGAAGTATTACATTTTTTCGATGTCGAACTCTCTAAATATATTACTCTTCGAATTATCTACGTCATTTTAAAAAAATAATCAATTTTTTTATTTGCTCATATTATTTTTTGATTTAAAAAAAATTATAGATTAAGAATAAATATAAAAAATTTCTAATAAATACTGATATATCGATGTTAGATTTTTAACGAACTATATCTCATAATCAAACAATCAAATTAGAGTAAAACTATATAAATAAGTATAATTAATCAATTTTGACAATTATATAAATTTATAACCATATTTTTTTTAGAATTAGACTGTTAAAGTAATTATGAGACTAGGTGAATTAAAATTTGAATTTCAATAAAGTTAAAAGTTAGAATAAAAATATATGTGTATTGACATTTGGGAGAATAATTTTAATGAAAATTTGGAGGGATAATTTTTAAATTTTTTATAATTTAAGGGATAATTTAATATTATATATATGTAAATATATAACCCCCCCGTCGCGCC
Organism: Platycarya longipes; assembly: GCA_036559045.1. Lineage (NCBI taxonomy): Eukaryota > Viridiplantae > Streptophyta > Magnoliopsida > Fagales > Juglandaceae > Platycarya > Platycarya longipes. The sequence goes on along the minus strand of CM071798.1, from coordinate 45,391,943 downwards.
CCCACACACACAAACGTTCCAAGTGGGTCCGCCCCTGAATGGGTCCCCTGGTTCTTCTCGTGCTCTCTTCGAGTCCAATAACGCCACTCTCCTCCAACAATCCACAAGTAATTCAAGTTAAATTGTTTTTCCGCACAGTTTTGATGAAAGTAATTTTCACCTCTTTCGCCCATGTAATAAAAATTTTTAGAATCTTCCGTGTTCAAAGTCCCTCAAAGTTCCCACTCGTTTACTTGAGAGCTTCCATGTTCAAGCAAGCTGAATGATTAAAAAAAATTTAATTTAAGGTTGAAAAAGAAAAATATGCCTTGACACCTTTACAGGTACGTTATCGCCTTTGTGAGAAAGATCAAACACACACACACACACACAAAAAAAAGACTTTTTTTATAACCAGAAAATTAAACACTAGCTTGTTGCCCATATACAGAGAGATATGACTTCACTTCATTCTGGTTTAAACAGATGCATAATAATGGTGAGGGGTCACGGGTTTGGCTTTCACTTCATTCGGGTTTGCTTTCGTTTCAGGAAGAAAATGATTTTGGGAGGCTATATTTCTAGTGTGTTGGCAGTGCAGGGTCATTACAGGAAGAAATTGATGTGTCAGTTTATAATAGGTGGGCTGGTCTTTCCATTTTATCAGATGGACTGATCAGAAGCTCTGCATGATATAATTAATAAGAAGAAAAGAATGAGTGGCAGGGTACGTACGTAAATGGTGATCGATGCACTTTGCCAAAACTATTATATAATTAAACCGTGGAGTCGTAGCACTGTACATAACACGTTCGGATCGAATGCATGCAGAAAACAACACGCTATATATATATATTAGAAAGATGCAGGAGATATATAAATAGACGATGAGACGTTACCTATTAATGGAAGTGACAAGCTAGCTAGATTGATGCAACATGATGATCCATCTATGGACGATTGTTTTCCAGTACCATTACTCCCAACTACGTACTGAACCAAATTTGGCGATCCATGCACCGATCATGAAAATAATTAGTATTAAGAGGACCTGATCATCTCAAGTAAATGATATTAGCAAGGCATCCCCTCAGGAAGCAAATTAAACTACGTACCTACCTACCTACCTAGTTAGTGCATATATATATATATAGCTTTGAAATTAACGAGAGTACTGCAAGCGGCCATAATATAGGATCTGTGTCGATGGAGAAATTAAATATAATGAAGTGCTGGTGGGAGTTGCGTCAGGGAGCAACTCAAGTGCGTAAAATGGTGGATAGTGGACAGCATGCATATGCAATGCAAGGTCCGGGCGCGCGCGCAAAGGGCCAAAGGCCGGAGCTCGGTGGCTTAATATTACGTATAAGATGGAGGTCCAAAAGTGGGAATGGAGTCAGAGGCCACGGCTATTAATTAACACAAAGTAGTGGTGCCGATATATTCTACTACTGGAACAGATCTCATCTTCATGTCTCAATATATAGTACCTAGCTACGTAATAATGGCGCCATATATATTCATAATATATATATATATATATAATATGCATGATGTATGAACCTTAATTCGCATGATACAAATTAATAAAATTCCAACAGACAGTAATCTTGTTGATAATTAATGATCATTACGTACAACGCCATTTCAGCTAGGCGCTCCATCTAGCTAATTGCATGCGTGCTGACCTATTTAGATTAGTGTTTGTAATGATCTAATCAACTAAATGGAAAATAGCTATTTTTTTTTCTTTCAGCTTTCTTTTCAGGTAATTAGAACCCTGGATCGTAGTTATTGATCAGCAGGATTGGGCCAATCATCATGAGATGATCGTGAACAAATATTAATTTAATATAAATGCCATTGGACTATTATATATATAGTTTAAATTAAAGTTGAGATATTCTAATTGTAAATCATGACATGAGTAGTAGTACTGCTACTGGAAGATTAGAGAATATATATATATATATATATATATAAATATAATAAGTTTTTAATATACATATATACTAGCTAGTTTCTCTAAATCGAAACCTCCCGGCGCCTTTCGTCGATAATGATCATAATATAAATAATATTTTATAGAGTATTGAGGCAAGCAATATCCACGTACAAAGGCAGCTAGCAGTCCTGCCAGTAAAATGATGACACGTATGCTGCCCATTTTCTTTCTTTCATACCCAATTCTTGCCCACTAATTAAGATGAGCACCATCTCCGGATTTTCCCAATTTTATACGAAAACCTCGTTATTTATAAATTACTGGCATGGGAGGCTAAAACAATATAAGGACTCGATTGGTTACGCAGTTTAAAAAAAATGAGAGATTTTGTTAAAAATTAAATAAATATAATTATCATATAATTTTTAATATTATTATTCTAAAATTTAAAAAAATTGAATTATTTATTATATTATGTAAAAACTTAAAAAAATTAATTGTAATGATTATGATAAGATGAAATAAGATAATTTGGTTTTATATAACCAAACCAACCCTACTTATTTGATTGCCATTAGACTAAAACAATTTCTGATCCCCAGTATCATCGACTCTGAATCCTAGAGTGCGTTTGTATTTGGGAGACTAATAACTAAGAGCCTGTTCTCATTGCTATGAGCTTATTCATTACCTTAGATAGACGAGAATGTGGAAGAAGTGTTACATGTCTCTCAAATTAGATATTAGTAAAGCTTAGGATAGGGTAAAGTATCATTTTTTGGAGAAGGTTATGCATATAGTAGGATTTGATCCAAAAGTACCGATCCATCTGATGATCATGAATTGTATTAAATCTGTTTCCTTTTCAGTATTAATTAATGGAGAACTAAAAGACCCTATAATTTCAAGTAGGGGATTGAGGTAAGGGGACCCATTATTCCCTTATTTGTTCCTAATTTGCAATTATCAGGCCACGTAAGGTTACTAAAAGAAGCTGATAGTAGTCATTCTGTGCTTAGAGTTAAGATCAGTAGAAGGGCCTCTAGAATAAATAATTTGTTGTTTGTAGCTAATAGTGTTAATTTTTGTAATATAGATACTAGTGTTAAAAATAGGAATATACAAATGCTATTGAATAAATATAAATATGCCTAGGGACAAATTAACAGAGATAAAACCTTTATGATGTTTAATAGAAGGGAGACGCTGGGGACCGGTCCGGCTGTCCTCAGCGTCTAAAGCAGCCCAACGTTAGTTGGGCTGCTTGATGATGAAAAACACATGAAAATTAAATAAAAAATATAATTAAATAAAAAAATGAAGATTAAAAATATATTAAAAAAATAAAATGAACAAAACATAATAAAAAATACAATAAAAAAATAAAAATATAATAAAAAACACAATAAAAAAATAAAATAAGATGAATTTAAGAGGGGATTCGGCCATGGAGCAAACGGAGCCGCCGCCGGTGGCGGTGGGTGACACCGCCCCCGCCATCGGGACCGGCGGACTCAGGCGACCTCACCCCTACGACGGCGAGCTCCGGTGTGCCCCCGGCAGCCTTAAACCCGTTTCGGACCCGTACGCCGGTCCCGATGGCGGGGGCGGTGTCGCCCACCGCCACCGACGGCGGCGGGGCTGCTTTTGTTAGGGGGGCAGCCCGTCTGCCCCCCAGGATTCCTCTTAATAGAAATGTGACAAATGAGGTACTAAAAAAGAAAATAATGTCTTTGTGAGGTGGCAGCAATGTCCAGCAGTATGGCCTTTTGCAACAAAAACATATTATCGCAAAAAGTCCATTTTCTATCGCAAAAAAGTTTTTTTTGGCAAAATTAATTGGTTGCTGGGATGGTAGATAAAAAAATCTCAATTATGTGTTTTTTTTTGCAAAATAACATTTTGGTCACAAAAGCTTACTTTTTGCAACAAAAATTTTTCACAGCAAAAGTCAAATTTTTTTATCACAAAAATGCATCTCAGGTGATGCTTTAATAGTTACAAAACATACTTGCCACAAAAAATTAGTGTCGTAAATAATTATTTACTATAAACAAGATGATCACAATAAGTATTTTTTTTGTCAAAAAAACATTTCTGGCAAATTTCAGTTATCAAAAAAAGTCATAAATTCATAGCAAATAAGCTCTTAACCTTGATTAAGTAATGTGTTAAGGCTTTTTTAGGTGAGTTCAAGTTGCACATAGGTTATATTGTCTCAGATGACTGTCAAGTTCCTTTGATTTGTGCAGGGAAATACTATTTGCGGCAACTTGAACTCGCCGCAAATAACGTTTTATATTAAAAAAAAATACCAGTGAACCAGTTTCACTAATTTCACTAGTATTTTGTTAAAATATATCATAATAAGCTCTCATTTTCTATCAGCTACAAAATACTTAAAATAATGATCAACTTTTTCATGACTACCAAAATACTTAAAAGTGATCAACTCAACTCTTTGCACTACCAAAAACTTTTCATTTTTATTAGCAGAAGCCTTATGGTGATATCCTTGGACAGCCATAAATTTGTCACTAGTGGCACCAGGTTTAGAAAAACAAAGCAACTTGAACTCTGGAAGTAGATCACACAGAAATATAAAATAAAACTTGGTACTACAGTAGAATCATGAAATCTTTGTTGATGAAAGGAATTATGGTGATAATTTATATGCCGTGAAATATGTAGGAAAGTTGAGAATGATGATCTTAAATTGCTTAGGAGATTGATTCTGTCATGCTTACGATCATATAATTTAAGATATCAACATGCTACTTTCTACTACAACATTTGAAGACACTAAGAGGGACTCATCATCAGCTACCAAACAAAGAAAATATCAGATAGTCTAATAGTATGAAATGTTAAAAGTCCTTTGAGACGGACAATGCACAAATGCTTAATTGAATAAGTCCATGGCTAGAAGTGGAAATCTCCATAGCGTGAGTAACTATGGGCCAAAGAAAAGGGTGTAATGAAAAAAACACAATCTACCAATGTCAATGCACCTATATTTTCAAAATAGCTGTAGCATTACAAACACTTGAGGAAGATGCTTCACCTGCATGCAGCCCTTGCACTAATCTTCTACCTATAAAACCTGTAGTTCCAGCCACTGACACAGTCATCTAATTTGCCTACAACAACCTGTAAAGCGTAAATGATATCTCCATGGTACCAGAGCAACCAAGATAATAATGCCAAATATATACATGTTTAGAACAAAGAATATTGACCACGCCACAAAAGAAGGGCCATGCCAAAGGTTCGATTGTTCTCAATAAATTTAAGCTATAAAAAGCCCATCAATCCAAAACCAACTTGCAAAGTAGAATTGGATAAGGTAATTGTATAGTTATAAACCATCCACCATCTAAATTTGTGGTTTTTTCAAGTAGATATGAGAATACTAAAGGAGGATGCTTCTTTGCAATATCTTTATATATCACATCCAATGATTTCAAGTAGATGTGCAAGAGTTTTGGATGATAACCTATTGAGAGAGTTTTTTCTTTTAGAAAATGGATTGAAACTTCCATGATATGAATGCTACTACTAACTAACTAACTCAGAAGAAGATTTTATTTTACATACTTTATATACATCTACTCTTTACTCATCTATGCTATAAAGTGAATAGTATATCTTTAGACACGTATGTATCATGATATATTTAATGAAATACCACAAATAATTTATGAGAGAGGGAGGAAAGATCATATTGAACTTAAAAGCAATCAACAAAGCTACCTCCACGCTCTTTTATCCATATTCTAAGCAACCAATCATAAGCTAAAAGTTACTTTCCAAAAAGAAAGAAAGAATGTTAAAAACACAATCACCGGGTATGATATGAGTAAATGACTTCAGGATAAAAACTAATGACAATAACTAGAACTAGAGTGGATCCCTTGTGAAGAAGAAAACAAGAACTAAAAAGTTCAATTAACAAAATGTTGATGCAAAGTTATATGCCCAATATTGTTGAAGAAAAGATTCTTTTTATTCCGATCTTACAAATTTTGCTTGATATGTTACCAACTATTCCAAAACCTGCTCAGAATATTACTAATCAAAATAAGAAAACAAAAAATTAAAATTTACTTGAAGCTCTTCATTAATTTTGTGAAACAGAAAATTACAACTTCCCTGCACCATGTGGAAATAAGATCAACGATGATAAATGAAGAACATTTAGAACAACTAGACCAATAAAATGTAGAATAAGAATCCTTCAAGTTACTTTTAGTAGTTAGTTTATTGCCTATGCCACTCTGAAGGCCATTCATTAAGAACTTTTAACTTTCATATTTTTGTTTCTGATCATCGTTCATTTAGTGTAGAATGGACAGTAGTTGGTATCAGAAAGAAAGGATCAGAACACTTATCTTCATTTACATTAAGAAATCTAAAATGCATGACAATTCAGTTAAATTTGTAAACTTTATTATTTTATTAAGTATATCAATAAGCATTATAATTCTGATATATAAAAAAAAAACAATCATTATATATTGCATTTACTCTTGTGGGAATCTACGTGTAACTCAGCATTGAGCAAAGAAATACTCATTGAGCAAAGGTTTCAGCCATGGCAGCCACCTGTTGTGGTCGTCATCAAAGCCTCCAACACCCTATTAAAAAAAATCAAGAATTAAACCCAAACTCAGAAACAGAAAATCAAAATATAAAGTTAATTCCTACAAAAACAGATAATAGCACAAAATGATAAAAAAAAATATATTACATACAACATAAATGTATTGGTATTAAAGTTGTAATAGCTTGGAACATAGGAAATCATTTCATTTCAGATAGTTTTACTTGCATATTATGAAACATTCGTCATTTTCATCTCCAACTATGTTTCTACTAAACGAAATATATTCTTAACAACTCCAGCTGGTTGTTTTATTTGCCCACCAGCTTTATTTTCTCAAATGAAAACTGCTCATATTGTGCATCTAATTTTTTATTTTTTTGATAAGTGCATCTAAATGATTAATACACATTGGGTTCTAAATATCACAAATGCTATATTGCTTCTTTCAGCCATCAATGCCTTTCTCTATCACATGCAAAAACTGCATTCTCGACATTACAACAGTATTTTTTATTTTTATTTCTTCCTTATCTTATCAACAGCAGTTAAAATGTAGATCATGTAGTAAAAAATAGATTCTACCAGCATAAATATGCACAGTTAGTCCATGCTTAAGCTCAAAATCATAATATGCATATTATCTGAAAAATAGATTCTATCGGCCCAAATCATAATATGCATATTATCTGAAAAAGAAGAAAAAATCAATAAATGAAGTGGAAGGAAAGAACGCATGTCTGAAAGCATTTAATTTTTTGCGACAACCTAGTTTGCCTCTTCAAAGTGAAATTCAATTACATGATCATTCGAAGGAGAAATATATATATATATATATATATATATAGAGAGAGAGAGAGAGAGAGAGAGATAACCTTCTCGCCGGTGACAACGTAACTGCAAAAAAAAAAAAAAATGTCACCACCTAATTATTTTTCTCACAAAAAAAATCCTCACCTCAAAAATCAATATTTATATTTTTTATAAATGTATTTGAAGTAACAATAAATGACTGCAAAAAACCTTTAATCCTAAAAAAAAAAAAATTCCCACAATTTTTTCCGTCACCCCAAAAAATAAATTTAATAAATTTGTAAGTTTATTTGCTACGACAACACTTTGTGGCAAGAATACAATTTTTTGTGGAAAAACAAGTATTTGCCACAAGTTTTTCTTCACTGCAAAAAATAAATTTAACAAATTTGTAAGTTTATTTTTCGCGACAACACTTTGGGGCAAGAACACAATATTTCGCCACAAAACAAGTATTTCCTTTACCGCAAAAAATAAATTTAACAAATTTGTAAGTTTATTTTGCTGCAACAACACTTTGTAACAAGAACACAATTTCTTCACTACAAAACATGTATTTTCCACAAAGTTTTATTTGCTAATGTAGTTTGGTGGCAAAAGGCTGTTTTTTTTTTACAAACAGTCTTTGTGTTAATAAGCCACTATTTGCCACAAATTTATGTTGCGGAAAAAGATTTTGTGGCTCCAGAGTCAAATAAAGCATAGGCCATATATTCCTTCAATCTAACCTTACCTAGAAAAATTATTCTACTATCATTTCATATTCAAAAGAGTTCACACACATAAACTAATTAAAAGAAAGAATTTGGAAGTTACCATTAATGACTCCAACATTGATTGCCCCATCAGTTTCCACATCCACATCTCCAGGCGTGATTGCATAAACTTTGGCCTTTGCAAGGGCTTTTGTTTTTCCTACTGATGGTCCTGCTCCTTTAGGGACATTTTGAGGACAATTCCTAATCATGTGCTTGGGCTGACCGCACTTGTAACAAACTCCAGTGCTTATTCGACATTCTCCCTGATGCCGACGTCCACATTTTGCACACAAGGGAAACAAAATTGGTATATTTGTATTGACTGTCACTCATTTTCCTTTATTCGTAAGGTGAAAACTTCTTTTCTTTCCAATATTTCTTCTGGTGGAAAATGGGAAGCTCATTTTTCCAGAAAATTTGAGGCTGTGTCACAAGACTTCTTTACTTCGCTTCAGCTATAGACGCCACGTTCACCAACTCCTGAAAATTTTCTATCCGCAAATATCCCCCTTGAACTCGTATACGTGGCTGTAATCCTTCTTGAAATTTTTGCACCCTCATCTTTTCCGTAGCTACTAAGTGTGGGGCAAATCTTGCTAGCTCCATAAATCTTGCTGCGTATTGTTCTACCATCATGTTTTCTTGCACCAACATAGTAAATTCTTGAGCTTTTTGTCGTTTTCACCAATTTTGGAAAGAATCGGTCATCAAACTCTTTCTTAAATCTTTCCTAAGTAGGTATTACATTCTCTCCCAATTCTAACTTTAATAACTTCCTTTTCGTGTCTCACCATAGACTGGTTTCTTCCTGCAGCAGATGTCCTGCATACTGCACCTTCTGAGTTTCAGTGCAACCGCTGATTTCAAAGATACGCTCTAAATCCACAATCCACTTATTAGCCTTTAAAGCTCCTTCAGTTCCCAGAAAATATGGGTATCGATAAACCAAAAATTTTTCATACGAACATCCTTGAATTTGTCCCCTATTTTCGTTGTGTTGAGGATAACAACTTTGCTCCATTTGATTTCTCACCACTTCAGTCATTTGTTGTATAGCTTCAGTTATTGCATGTCCTCCTTCCAAAGGGAGGTTTGGCATAGTCTGCCCCCCTTCTAATGGTGGGATTTGTATCCCCTGCTCCTCAGTCCTTGGGGAGGTAACCCTAGGAGGACTCTGAGTTGAGGTATCTCGTCTCAAAGGAGGTCGACCCCTCGCCATATTATCTTCCTGAAACATACAAACTCTATCATAAGACACTTCTTATATTAGAAATTCAAGACTTCCAAAATCCATATCATTCACCCATATCACCTCAACTTCATCCCTAAAATAATTCAAGCCTATTCTAATACCATGTGATCTTTTCCTAGAACAACGGAAATTTTCCCAGAAGTGCAATCGCTCTGATACCACTCTGTGACGCCCTCAATTTACGCTAAGGGTATTAACGTAAATTGGGAAGTTTGAGTAAGTAACACTAGGCTACTTACTCCATACGTATCGATCTTAAGATGCGTACACCTATTCTTACTATCATGTATAATGAGACTTACAGCACAAAGTGGTCTAAATAAAAAATTTTATAAAATAAACTAGTGATCATATGGTAAAATATAACCATAATATTCACATTGTCACATTTATAACATTAGATTGTACTATTATACATAACCTATTTCGTTTTCTCAGTCTTCTAATAATAATACATATTTATCCAACTACCACACTAGAACCACCTCGGTTCCTTCTTGACTTCTGGAAACTCTCTCCCATAACGAAACCTATCCATACTAATACAAAAGTCTCGATGAAGATAATTCTCATATGGAGTTGTATAAACCTTGCACACGGACAACAGTCCATCTAAGCCTAATGTCAGACAGCATCCGATACGTTTCTGCTCCTCGGATAAAGCGGATGCATCATGTCTCCATATCTCCATCGGTCGATCATAGACATCCATAACAGGGGAGTCAAAAAAATAAAAATAAAAAAAAATCAGAAGGCCTTTCAGGGTGCCTCTGAGCTCCCTGAGACATAGGGGCTTTTACCCTATCCGCCATATGGTCCTGTACAATAATTAAATTTTTCAGAAAGACACAAACAAATAAAAGTGAGATTTCATTAGAAATCTCAGTAAGTACACTTATAACATAACAAGGTATGGATAAAATACAAGATAAAACACATGACAAGATCATAATAAATGTATAACATATGAATTAATTTATGTGTCTCATGTGTATGAGTGACAAGCAAATGATTGACTGTTATTTTCTATGGACCCATTCTTATTATACTTAAATTCTTATTACTTGTAATATCTGTCGTAACATTGTGGGTCATACGTATTTCATCACCTCGATGGGCGTTACGTATCGCCGTCCTCGTCGGGTTTTCTCAGCATGACGCGTCAGCTTGGTCATACATAAGCTCATTAATCGTCCGGGCGTTACGTATCGTCGTCCCCGTCCTGACGAGTCTCGTGACAATCTTCCGGGCGTTACGTATCGCCGTCCCCGCTAGTCATGTTAGTCCTCAGGGCGTTACGTATCGTCGTCCCGTCCTGACACGACACTTAACTTATCACTTCTCCTTAATGTTTTTCTTATCGTATTCTCTTAAAATACACGTTATGACTTGTGACGATACATATGTGACGAATTATAATATACATGCAACCTTAGACTTGTGACATGCATACTTTCTATTTTCCTAAAGTATATGACATAGAAAAGTATATCACAAAAGCTTACATGCACATACGTCACTTAAATGCGTAACGTCAAAGTTTAGCAAATAATACGTATGCAATTAAATAAATTATTAAAATTTATTAAATCAAGAGGCTGGCCGAAATCTTATAGAAATTATCCTTAGTTGTTATTCCTTTTATTATATTCAACTCAAGCTCATAAAGTTGCATAATTCCCTAATTTAATTATTTTTAAGTGTTTTTTAAACTATCTTTATGTATATAAAACTTTATTACTATTATTTTATCTTTTTAAGATAATAATTATTAAAAATCCTCCTAATATATTATGTTTCAAAAAATTATCATATTTGTTAAAAATCTCATTCAAAACATTCACTAGAAGTTTTAAAAGTGAAAAAAAAATCTTCATTTTTCAAGGGTTTCCTATTCTGTCATGTTACATTCTCAATTTCGTCTTTCATAGAGCTCTTATCTCTTAAAACTTTAAACACAAATATTTTAGATATCTGTCTTAGCTTTCCATAGCCTTTTGGGTTGTTGCCAATCCATCACCGATTCTATCTTAGCTGGGTCCACCGCAACTCCTTCATTCGAAATTACATGGCCTAAAAATTTAACTTCTCGTAGCCAAAACTCACACTTATTGAGTTTGGCATAAAGCTGATGTTTCTGCAAGGTTTCCAAGATAATTCTCAAATGTTCCTTATGCTCTTCATCAGTTCGAGAATAAATTAGGATATCGTCGATAAAGACCACTACAAAACTGTCCAAGTATGGTCTAAATATCTGGTTCATCAAATCCATAAATACAACTGGTGCATTCGTCAATCCAAACGGCATAACCAAAAATTCAAAATGTCCATACCGGGTTCGAAAAGCCGTCTTAGGTATATCCTGCTTGCTGATCTTCAGTTGATGATATCCAAATCTAAGATCTATCTTAGAGAATACTGAAGCTCCTCTCAACTGATCCAATAAATCATCTATTCTAGGCAACGGATATTTATTCTTGATAGTGACTTTATTCAGATCCCGATAATCTATACACATTCGTATCGTTCCATCATTCTTTTTCACAAATAACACTGGTGCTACCCATGGAGACAAACTCGGTCGAATAAATCATTTCTTCAAGAGTTCTTCAATCTGCATTTTCAATTCCTTTAATTCTACAGGTGCCATTCTATATGGTGCCTTATGAGCTGGAGCTGGAGCCGTAGCTAGTTCCAATTCAATAGTAAACTCTATTTTCCGGTCAGGGGGTAATCTTGGTAAATCGTCAAAAAAGACTTGTGGAAAATCTTCTACAACCGGAATCCCCTTAACACCTTTAACTTCTTCCATAGAGTTCAACATCATTGCTAAACATACCCTTACTCCTTCTTTAATGCTTTTCTCTATCCGTTTAATATTGGCTATAGAGGAAATAGGGTTAATTACTTCCCCCTTATAACAAAGCCTTTCATTCATTGGCACATCAAAGACTATTTCTTTTCTCCGACAATCAATCTTAGCATAATATTTAGCTAACCAGTCCATGCCTTCAAATTTCATCAAATGGAATACTATTAGATTAGCAACTAGCTGTAAACCCACAACTTCTATAGGACAACATTTTACCATTCGGTGACATCCAATTACCTTACCATCGGGTATTGCTACCAAAACTTTTTGCACTAAAGGTTCCACTTCTAAATTACTCCTCTGGACACATTCATATGAGATAAAAGATTTCGTCGCTCCAGAGTCAAAGATTTCCACTTCTTGAGCTTTTTGTCGTTTTCACCAATTTTGGAAAGAATCGGTCATCAAACTCTTTCTTAAATCTTTCCTAAGTAGGTATTACATTCTCTCCCAATTATAACTTTAATAACTTTCTTTTCGTGTCTCACCATAGACTGGTTTCTCCCTGCAGCAGATGTCCTGCATACTGCACCTTTTGAGTTTCAGTGCAACCGCTGATTTCAAAGATACGCTCTAAATCCACAATCCACTTATTAGCCTTTAAAGCTCCTTCAGTTCCCAGAAAATATGGGTATCGATAAACCAAAAATTTTTCATACGAACATCCTTGAATTTGTCCCCTATTTTCGTTGTGTTGAGGATAACAACTTTGCTCCATTTGATTTCTCACCACTTCAGTCATTTGTTGTATAGCTTCAGTTATTGCATGTCCTCCTTCCAAAGGGAGGTTTGGCATAGTCTACCCCCCTTCTAATGGTGGGATTTGTATCCCCTGCTTCTCAGTCCTTGGGGAGGTAACCCTAGGAAGACTCTGAGTTGAGGTATCTCGTCTCAAAGGAGGTCGACCCCTCACCATCTTATCTTTCTGAAACATACCAACTCTATCATAAGACACTTCTTATATTAGAAATTCAAGACTTCCAAAATCCATATCATTCACCCATATCACCTCAACTTCATCCCTAAAATAATTCAAGTCTATTCTAATACCATGTGATCTTTTCCTAGGATAACGGGAATTTTCCCAGAAGCGCAATCGCTCTGATACCATTCTGTGACGCCCTCAATTTACGCTAAGGGTATTAACGTAAATTGGGAAGTCTGAGTAAGTAACACTAGGCTACTTACTCCATACGTATCGATCTTAAGATGCGTACATCTATTCTTACGATCATGTATAATGAGACTTACAGTACAAAGTGGTCTAAATAAAAAATTTTATAAAATAAACTAGTGATCATATGGTAAAATATAACCATAATATTCATATTGTCATATTTATAACATCAGATTGTACTATTATACATAACCTATTTCGTTTTCTCAGTCTTCTAATAATAATACATATTTATCCAACTACCACACTAGAACTACCTCGGTTCCTTCTTGACTTCTGGAAACTCTCTCCCATAACGAAATCTATCCATACTAATACAAAAGTCCCGATGAAGATAATGCCCATATGGAGTTGTGTAAACCCCGCACATGGATAACAGTCCATCTAAGCTTAATGTCAGACAGCATCCAATACGTTTCTGTTACTCGGAGAAAGTGGATGCATCGTGTCTTCATATCCCCATCGGTCGATCATAGACATCCATGACAGGGGAGTCAAAAAAATAAAATAAAAAAGAAAAATCTGAAAGCCCATTAGGGTGCCTCTGAGCTCCCTGAGACATAGAGACTTTTACCCTATCCGTCATATGGTCCTATACAATAATTAAATTTTTCAGAAAGACACAAACAAATAAAAGTGAGATTTCCTTAGAAATCTCAGTAAGTACACTTATAATATAACAAGGTATGGATAAAATACAACATAAAACACATGACAAAATCATAATAAATGTATAACATATGAATTAACATATGTGTCTCATGCGTATGAGTGATAAGCAAATGATTGACTGTTATTTCCTATGGACCCACTCTTATTATACTTAAATTCTTATTACTTGAAATATCTCTCGTAACATTGTGGGTCATACGTATTTCATCATCTCGACAGGCATTATGTATCGCTGTCCTCGTCGGGTTTTCTCAGCATGATGCGTCAGCTTGGTCATACATAAGCTTATCAATTGTCTGGGCATTACGTATCGTCGTCCCTGTCCTGACGAGCCTCATGTCAATCTTCCGGACGTTACGTATCGCCGTCCCCGCTAGTCATGTTAGTCCTCCGGGCGTTATGTATCACCATCCCCGTCGTGATACGACACTTAACTTATCACTTTTTCTTAACATTTTTCTTATCATATTCTCTTAAAATACACGTTGTGACTTGTGACGATACATATGTGACGAATTATAATATACATGCAACCTTAGACTTGTGACATGCATGCTTTATATTTTCGTAAAGCATATGACATAGAAAAGTATATCACGAAAGCTTACATGCACATATGTCACTTAAATGCATAACGTCAAAGTTTAGCAAATAATACATATGCAATTAAATAAATTATTGAATTTTATTAAATCAAGGGCTGATCGAAATCTTATAAAAATTATCCTTAGTTATTATTCCTTTTATTATATTCAACTCAAGCTCATAAATTTGCATAATTCCCTAATTTAATTATTTTTAAGTGTTTCTTGAACTATCTTTATCTATATAAAATTTTATTATTATTATTTTATCTTTTTAAGATAATAATTATTAAAAATCCTCCTAATATATTATGTTTCAAAAAATTATCATATTTGTTAAAAATCTCATTCAAAACATTCACTAGAAGTTTTAAAAGTGAAGAAAATCTTCCTTTTTCAAGGGTTTCCTATTCTGTTCTGTCACTTATTCTCAATTTTTTCTTTCATAGAGTTCTTATCTCTTAAAACTTAAAACACAAATATTGTAGATATCTGTCTTAGCTTTCCATAGCCTTTTGAGTCACTCAATTTTAAATTCCCACTAAAAAGTTATGATTGTTTTACTATAAGAGGGTAAATCTGTTAACTCAATCTCCTTGAGGTCCAAAAGTTACTAAGGTTATTCTATCAATTTTTTTCTAAATCATGGCCTCATATTTTCATATATTCCTCTTATTATATGATCATAAAACATATTCATAAGTTACTAAAAATTTTCCTAGCATTTTGCCACAACAAAAATTACTTCATAAATAAAAAACATTTAAGCTACCTCATACATGATGCATAGGCTTAAACAAGCATCAAATAGGCATCAAAATAAATCTAAAAAATTAAGACACTTATACCACATCAAGATTATATTAAGAAATGCACTTACAAATTTTTTCAAGGCTAAAAGAGTAGTTTTCAGTTGATTTTGCACCACACGTCTCTCCAAGACTCTTACTTAGCTTCTTTTTTATGTGTATGTGTTGTGAGTGCAATTTCTTCTATTTTTCTTAGTTTTCTCTCAAGGAACTCGTGTGACTTCTCTAAAAGGAAGCAAAGGGAAGCTTAAAGGTCTATTTATAGGATGGAAAAAGTTGTTTGAGGGTTGGAGAAAGCAGGGGTGTCTCGGCAACCCCTTTGGCTGAATGGGGTGACTTGTAACCCTAGACATTAGGCCTTATAATCACATCTAAATCTCATGATTTCCTAAGGTTTTCATCTTATGGCTAAGCTTCTTCCATACCTGAAATTATCTCAGATCAATGGTTAAAAAAATTACAACACAGAGATAAAAAAAAAAATTAAAAAAAAAAAATCTAGATATATCTTGGATGAAATCAGTCCAGCCACTTGGCCTTTGGCTGGCTCCCGCGATTTCTACCTCTTTTCTTCATCTTTTGCCACATGTTTCAGACCTCCTTGACACCCTTAGGACCTCTTGGAAGAATCCCCTTAAGGCTTGGTTGACAATTGGTTAAGAATGGAGGGGATAATTGGCTGACTTGGTAGGTCCTCCTCCAATCAGATTTTGTTGCCACTTCTTCCATGATAATATAAAAACATTTCTTCTAGAAACTCTTCCACCACCATATAAAAACATTTTCACACATATCTAGAAGATAAAAATGTATAGAACCAATCAAATTGAGGCTCCTAAAGTAGGTCGGTGGTTTGATTTATTTTCGGGCTTCAGTTTACGCTCAAATTTGATCAGTCTACTTCCAGCCCAGTTAACACATTGATACACTTCGCTTCTTCAAAATATCAAAACATGAAAGTTTTAGATAATCCTCTTAGTGATCCATAGGATTTTGAATCACCTAAATAAAAGGTCATATAAGAGAGATATTATCAATTTACCGAAATATGTTCTTCTAATCCGAGAACCCACTTTTAGTCTATCTAAGTGTTTTTCCACTCCACTTCCTATTTCTCATATTTTCCTCTTAATCTCCTTGATAGAATTATTCTATAGATGAAAGCTAAAATATTCTAATTTATTCTCTAAAAAAAATAAAATATTTGATCATAATTCTCCTTATTTCAATGACTACTTAAGGTGTTTTTAGTTTAAATCTTCCTCCCAATTATCATAGCTTTCCTAAAATTTCCTTAAGAATAAATACATTTCTAAATGAATCTATTCCTCAGGATGTATATATATAAAAAGAAAAAGGAAGGGTTATTACAGTAGCTCTAATAAAAGCTATAGTACTCTCTATTCCCACTTATTCCATGAGTTATTTTAAATTACCTGGCAGTCTTTGTACTGAATTAGAAAGTATAATGGCACATTATTTGTGGGTTAAGAAAGCAGCTAAGAGACTGATACACTGGATCAGCTGGGAAAACAATGTGTGAATCTAGTTTAGAGGTGGGTTTGGATTTCAAGAGTTGAGGATTTTTAATATACCCTCTTAGCTAAATAAAGGTGGAGAATTCTACAAAAAGAAAGTAATTTGTTGCATAGATATACCAATCAAAATATTTCTCAAAAAAAAAAAAAAAGATTTTGTTATTCAACTTTGGGTACTAATTACTCTTATGCTTAGAGAGGGATATGAGAAGCCAAAAGATTTTTATTCCAAGGATGTCAATGGAGAATTGATATGGGAAAACAATGATATTTGGAAAGATTCATGGATTCTGAGATATCAAACACCCTAGCACAAATAAAATTTGGTGGAGGATGAGGGTTGGGAAGATAATATAGATACCCTCATTGATAATAATACTCAATGGTGGAATATTGAGAAAATAAGAGTTTTATTCAATCTAAATATAGCTGATCATATCTTAAAGATCATTATCTGCCCAAGAGTAAAGATAGACAAGTGGATATGGACCCAAAAGAAGAATGAAAATTTCAAAATAAAAAGTGCATATAGATTATTTAGAGAGAAGTGCAAGAAGAATAAAGGGGGTCAGAGTTCTAGTACAATCAAACATAATTACTTTGAAAAAGTGATGTGGAAGATGAAAATTTCTAATAAAGTCAAGACTCTTGCATGCATTGAGAGCTTGTAGAGATTGCTTTCTAACCCAATACAATCTGAGAAGAAAGTATGTTGAAGATGAAAAGATAAGTGTTGCTTTTGCCAGAATAAGCTAGAGGGTCTCCCACATCTTGTATTCTACTGCCCTGTCGCTCAAGAACTGTGAATCAACCATTTTCCTACGTTGATAAAAATTGAAAAACACACGAATATACTGGATCTAGCACTGGTGTTGAAGGAGGAGGGAACAATGGATGAGTTGGCAAAACCTCTTCTAAAATTTCAAGCAACAATTCTGCAATAAACTGAGAAGAAAAAAATTGAAGAATATGCAGGGTAGAGAAGATGATGAAAAATGTTATTATGGGTGGAGAGGATAATTATGTGCTAGAGTTGCAGAAGAAGAAAAGGAAATTAAAAAAAAAAGTTGTAAAAGAAAAGGTTATTCTAGGTAGAGAAAATTATGAAAAAGAAATTAAAAAAATAACTTGTGTTCAAATAATAGAAGTTTGAGGAGGTTCCAAGAAGGAGGATCTCCTGCTTTTCTTTGAAGCAACAAAGTTCAAAAATCTTACTTTCTTATAGTGTTGGGAGACTTTTTTGGCTATAATTTTATGTTTGGGAGAATTTATTTCATGGCTTTAGAATGTTGTTAATCTCTTCTTTTTCTTGGGCTTGGATTGAAGACCTTGAAATTTTTATAATTTGGCAGGCCTTGTATTTTTGAAAATTGCTAATGAAATGCCTGGATGAAACAGTAATCAACCAAGTCTCGCAGCGAGTAGTGATCATGAAGAAAGTTGTCGGCATTGGACACGAAGACGATGGGATGATGAGAATTGAGAGATCATTTCTGTGACTGACTGGTGGAAATTTGATATGGTGAGGTTTAATGTGTTTATTGTATTTTTGCATATGTGTTGACGTGTGAATAGAGGGCTGCTTTTCTAATATCAATAGCCAGACCGCTCCACAACATTTCTCAACATAAATTCCAAGGCATTCTATTCCTAGAAGCCATCACTTCAAGCCTGTCTCAAACTAAATGCAGATGGATCTATATTCTTCAATCAACATAAATCAGATGTTAATCTTAGAGATGATAAAGGTGATGTTGTCATGGCTGCAAGCAAAGTGGAGAATGAGGTAGCTGACATTGAAACTATTGAGTTTTTAGCTATGTTTAGGGGTTTGCAATTATGTATACACTGGGGCATTTCAAAGATCATTCTTGTAAGTGGCTATCTTATGATGATTCAAGAGTTAAATTAAACAGCTAATAATCCTTTATTACTTCTTGGGAATTTGCTGAAGGGAACATCAAGTTGATGAAAATTATAAAGAATGCTAAATACAAGTTTATAGGTCGGGAAATGAGGCAGCTCATAGGCTTACCATTATGCTTGGAATATTAAGCATATTAAAAGGTGGTGAGAGATACCCCAATGTCTGTATCCCAAGCTGTACATCTTGATGAGAACTTTTTGTAATCTCTATTGTAAAATCTCTTTATGGACTTGGTATTTCGATCTAGCCTATAATTTATTGTCTAATATCATATTTTAAGAAATTAACGATTAATATCTTCTCATTATTACATGACTATATATCTATTTCTCAGTCAACAAGTTCTCTCAGTTTCTTCAGTAACCAGCCATTCTTCATTGGCAATCAGTTAAACGTCTTTTACGTTATCTTAAACAAATTGTGAACTTTGGAGTTCATATTTGACCCCCTGTTTCTCCATCCGTTCAAGCATTCTCAAATATTGATTGGGCTAATAGTAGCGTGATCGACAATCTACAGGTAGTTATTGCATCTTCCTCAGTGATAATCTTATATCTTGGAGTTATATAAAGCAAGCCACAATTACTTGATCTAGCACTAAGGCTCGATACAAAGCCCTAGACAATGTTGCTGCTGAATTGTCTTGGATTTTAACTCAATTTGAACTTGATGCTCTACCAACCTCCTATTATTTGGTATGACAACACAAGAGCCACCAATCTCTCCCCAAATCTAGTGTTTCATGCTCACACCAAATATGTGAAAATTAATTTTCATTTTTTTCGTGATATGGTTACTAATGGTACCATTAAAGTACGCTTTATCTATAGTAAGTATAAGCTTGCAAATAGTTTCACCAAACCCATCTCTTCCCCTCGATTCTCTTTAATTCAGGACAAACTCAACGCCACTTCTACCCTGCCGAGTTTGAGAGTGCGTGTTAGTGATAACCCTGTTTCATCGACTAACAAATCCCAGACCAAGTTAACAACATCAACAAACACTCAAATTCAATATGATGAAAACGTCAACAATATCTAGTTTAGATAATAATGTGATAAAGTCTGCTTCAATTTTAAATTTGTATTTAGAATATGTGTTGTTATCTTTGTACATAATTCTTGTCTATAAATATAAAGCCTTCACTTGTGTTATTGTAAGGTAAATAGTTCATTCATTGTAAAATTATTATATGTTTATTGATGATTTTTCAAAATATACTTATTTTTAATTATTAAAATGTAAAAGTAATGCTTTTGAAAAACTCAAAGAATTCTTCCATGAAATTTAAACAAATTGATAGAAAGATTAAAACATTTAGAAGTGACAAAGGTTGGGAATATGATTCAAATGAGTTTAATTCATCTCAATCACTAGAAATTATAGATGAAATTACTATACATACTCACCTACATCTGACGATGTAGCTAAGAGAAAAAATAAAAAGTTGATTGAGTTAACTAATGTAATGCTTATTGATTTTGGTGCTCTATCAAATTTTTGGGGTGAGACAATTTTGACTTCTTGTCAAATTTAAATAGGATGCCTTAAAATACACATTTTGAATTATAGAGAAGGTATAAGCCAAACTTTGGATATTTTAAAGTTAGGGAATATTTGTATGTGTAAGGCTAACGAATCCTAAAAGGTCCAAATTGGGTGTTACAACTACGATTTAGTGTATTCTTGGATATGTAAAAAAATATATAACACAACTTATATATATTTTTTAATTTTGAAATTAAAGTGATTTTTGAATCAGGCAATGTAATTTTTTATTAAAAAAAATCGTCTTATATCCAAAAATACTGAGGGGTCAAGAATCTAGACAAAGTCTTTTTTCTCCTAAAGTTATTTCTTCTACTTCTCAAAAAAATCAAGAAGATCTTGAATTAAGAATGAGTAAGAGAACTCGAATTTAAAAATATTTTGGTCTCAATTATTATATTTATAATATTAAAGAAAACCCAAAAACTTTATAAGGTGTAGCAGATTCTTGTTTTGGAAAGAGGTGGTGAATTATGAGGTTTATTCACTAATTTATAATAAAATCTGAAATTTAGTTGATGTACCACCAAATTACAAAATCAAAGGGTGTAAATGGGTCCTTATGATGAGGTGTATTCACTAATTTATAATAAAATCTGAAATTTAGTTGATGTACCACCAAATTAAAAAATCATAGGGTGCAAACGGGTCCTTGGAAAGAAACTTAGACTGGATGGGGCAGTTGAAAATTTCAAGGTTAGGCTTGTCGCAAAAGGTGTTAAACAAAAAGCTGACCTTGGTTTTTTTTACTCTTTTTCTCCTGTAACAATAATAACATCTATTAGCTAGATTATTAATTGTCATTGTTGCAACCTATAATTCAAATATTAACCAAATGAATATTAAAAAAAAAAACTTTTTCAAATGGGAATATCCATGACGAAATTTATATAAATCTATCCAAGGGATTTGTAAAGCCTGACTAAGAAAGCAAAGCGTGTAAGTTGAAAAATCTCTATATGATTTAAAACAGACTTCTAAACAGTGGAATGAGAAATTTGACTCTTGCATGATTGAGAATGGACTATAAGCCAAACAAGAGCAATAAATGTATTTAAATGTTGGGATAATTCTCATGTTATTATTAGCCTATATGATATAACTGAAACAAAAGACATGCTTAGTAACCATTTTGGCAAGGCTAACTTAATCCTGGTTACAAGAATCATAGAATCTTGTGCTGCTGTTTTTCTTGATAAGTCACACTATATTGATAAAATATTAAAGAAACATAATCATGATGGATGCAGGTATGTAGTTACTCATTTTGATTATAGTAAGACTCATTTTCTTTATATTGAAAAAGACGATGATGTAATTAATCAAAAGGAATATGCTAGCATGATTGATAGTTTACATTAAGCAACTCGTTGTACTAAAGCTAACATTGTATAAGTAGAAGTACTTAGTAGATTTGGAAGAAACCATTCGTATGCAATAGATCGGATAGTGAAATATTTATCCAATACACTACAAGAATTTGGAGTTTTTGCCTCCAATTATTTTGCCACAACTAAGCGTTGTGTTAAATAGATGCTGTAGCCATGAAAATTATCGGCCACAACAAAATTTCCCAGTTGCCAGGAGATTTCGTGTGACCAATGTTGTTTTGTGTTAATAAACTTTTTTGTGGCAACATTTTGTCGCCGCCAAAAGTGAAGAGCCACAAAACGCATGGTTGTTGGTCATTTTGTGCCTAAACTCACGATATATGTAAATTAAAATGCATGATAAGGCCGATAACCATCTATTTCCCTCTACCAAGCAATACCCATAGACGATTTTGCTTTCCATAGATTCTCATCTCAAAATCCCTAACTCATTGGTTTCAACTTCCTCTATGTCCATCGAAATCTTAGTGTCGCCGACACGATTCTGGCCAGTTGAGCCTGCCTTCGTGGCCGCTTAGCCTCGGAGTCTAGGTGAAAGACGTTCTTTCCCTCCAAATTACTTTTTTTTTTTGTGATAAGTTTTTCCAAAATATTTGAGCCCATTTCCCAATTTGTGTTTCCCTTCTTCTCTCACTCTCCCCCTTTACATATATTTGCATATTGCCAATGTCTTGATTTGTGTATAGAGTTTGTTGGAATTTACATGTTTTGGTGTTACCCACGTCTTCAACTTTGATAAAGAAACACATATAATATGTACTTTGATGCACACTATAGAGATACTTTTGGACTTAGCCTATTGTGTAGCCAGATTGAGTTGTTCTGCTAGTGTCCTGCATTAATGAATGTAATGTACTTGACCATGTAGGAATCTATAACAGTAAAAGATTAATACATTATGTAGTTATAGAATATGGTACAAGCTGTCTCATGTATTTTCTTAAAAATAAAGTGAAATTAATTTGACACTCATATAAAAAAAAACTATGGAAAGGTATTAATGAATGATATATTTACTTTCTTGGAATATGTAAAACATGCATGGATTTCATGTATCTAACATGCATGTTAACCCACTTGACCACCAATCTAATTATTTTAATTAAAACATAAAGGTGCACACAATAACAACTCCACTTAGGTTGAAATCATGTAAACAATAAGGCATATCCTTTTCACATGAATCATTCACATTGTGAGGACTTGCAAAGATATAATAACTAAAAATCACATCCGTTCATGATTGTAAGGCCAACTTCATCAGAAATCATTCCATAAGACCAAAAGAATTCATACATTGTTGGAAAATATCGATCAAGACTTAAAAGGGGATTCCCAATCTAAACAAAGAAGAATAGGTAAACAACTCCTAATAAGATGCACAACATTAGCAAGATACCAAGGAAAATCTTAATATATATATATATATATATATATATTCACCAAGTGAAGAAGTTAGGTGGGGTATCAACAGAGACTTTTAATGCTTTCTTACAGCAACCCCTTTGATGTTGAACTTGAGACCAGTTGAATGTGCATTACAGTCAAGTAGAGCAATTTCCAATTGTGGTATGTAATGCCCTATATAGTCACATTTACACATATAAGGAACAAAAGGCAAAAACTTGGAAAGCATGAGGTGAAAAAGGCAAAATAGGGATAATTTAAGCTTCTATAATTGAACTGGCCATGCTCATGTATTGTTCAATGAATTAAATCATTGAAAAAAAATAATTAAGGTATTTCATATGCACCATGGTACATAAATTGAGAATCAAAAACTCCTGAAATAGTAAATTCTGTTCTTTTTTGTTTCACAATCCACAATCTTAATTAAGAGGTGTACTGCACTTATAGAATACAAAAATACAAGGATTAGTGTAATACTCTTGTAAATCTATCCAACAAAACATAATTCCAAAAAAAATGTCCTTAATAAAATAGTAGGAAGAATGCACAATTGTTAGTGATGACCTACTACTCAATTTGCAATCACCCCCATAGTATCAACTTCAGCAATCACCCTTCCAACAACAAAATGTCTGATATAAGCACCCTTAATAAAAAGAAGCTTGAATTGGGGTGAGCATAGAAGATTAGTTTCATGATGCTTGTAAAGTTATGTAACTGTTGTGATCAATTTCACCTTATATTGAAATAACGTTTTGATTATCTTTTTGTACTTGTTACCGTTAAGGGGCCAATTCTAATTTGTGCTCATAAAAATGTATCTTCGTATGACATCTGAAGTAATCCTAACGTTGTTGGTCAATTCTTACATCACAACAACCACTGAGGTTATAGGCAAAAATCTTTATACTAACTTCCCACTTACTCTTAAATCCATTTGGTGTGTTTATGTAGAGATGCTTTATGGTCATGGCATATGTTCTATTCATTCCATTAATGTGTGCATTCCATAGTAGTACCTACGTGCTTGTTTTCTGGATTTACCAAATAATTGTGCAAACATTCTCTATTCAAGGTTACACTCGTGTAATTCACTATCTCAAACCAACTATTCCATTGAAATTACTTTGGATGTAAGCGTATTTTAGTGCCTGAACGTGTACTTCAATTATTTAACTTCGTCTTCTATGCTAGATGGATAAGGCCTGGATGTATATCGCATATAGATTGCAATCGAGTGATTACGCTTCTGGGATGAAACAGTTCTTGGATATGGCAATGGTCCATACACCTGGTGTAGATCGGATTAGGTGTCCTTGTGGGAGATGTTGAAATAGATCTTTCCAAACTCATCCCGTCGTTAAGGACCATTAATTTATTACTGGGATGAATACATCTTATATAGAATGGATATTCCATGGTGAGGAGAAAGTTTTACCCAACACCCCAAAATCAAACGACGAACATTCTGAAGACATCAATGAAACTGAATATGTTGATGATGTCGACGACTTGTTAGACAACATCCGTGTAGGTTCGTTTATGGACTACGAACCTAGAATAGGTGCTCATGGGTCAGGGTCCACCTAACCCAACCTTTGAGGAGTTACTAGCTGACGCAAAACATGCACTGCATCCAACCTGTCAAAAGTACTCAAAGCTGTCTTTCATAGTCAAGTTTCATATTAAGACAATTGGAGATTGGACTGTGAAGTCTTTTGACATGGGGATAAATCTATTGCAATTTGCATTTCCTAATGCTTTGTTGTCGGCATCATATAATGAGGCTCGATGCATACAGCATGGGTTGGGGTTCACATACACAAAAATTCATTTATGCCCAAATGGATGTGCCCTATCCTGGCAGGAAAGCAGTAGCATGAATGAGTTTCCTAAATGCAATGCATCTAGGTGGGTTCCAAGCTCCGCAGCTAGAAGTCAGATTCCACAAAAAAATTTGCGATATTTCCCCCTAAAGCCTAGGTTGCAAAGGTTATTCATATCAAAGAAAACGGTTGCAGCCATGCGCTGGCATGTAGATGAGCATCTTGACAATCCATATATGATGACTCATCCTGCTGATTCTCGGGGTTTGAAAAGTTTGATGTAAAACATGGCTGGTTTTCAGCAGATTCTCGGAACGTCAGACCTGGTCTAGCAAGCGATGGGTTTAACCCATTTAATAACATGAGTCGGCTATATAGCATTTGGCTTATTTTGCTTGTACCGTACAACTTGTCCCCTTGGGCTTGCATGAAAGATTCGTACCTTTTTATTTTGTTTGTTTTGCAGATAGCATTGCAGACTAGTTTGTAGATTCCCACCTAGGCAGGTATGTTCATCTGATAGGTATTGTTCAAAGGGAATATATATCCACTCGACGCATACCAGTCGACGTTTGATCATGTGAAGTTGATAACATTGTTCATTTAGACAAATTTAATAAGTTGTCACAGAAGGGTGACCCCAAAACATTTTACTTCTAGCTTATGCTAGCAACATCTACTCCAGAATTCATCACACTATATTTAACAACATATATAGGTTCTTGATGATTCCAATAAATAGTTATTGAGTCCAACATAATCTAACACGTACAAGTTGCATTTAATTTTGACATTTGTCATAGATACAAGAAAACCATGTCACATTTGATTTACATGATAATATAAATTACTTTGCTTTTCCTAAGTGACATTCATGCCAACTTGTATATAAATACAATACTTATGGCTGATTCACCACTTATGTTATCATGCATTACTTGGGCAGCTTTCTTTCAGCAATTTAGAGTGATCTGTATCTCGACACCAAGCAGATCTGATCAGACAAGTCTAGCTGAGAGTGTTTCGATGTTGTTTCAAAATGTCAATAGTTCATTCGGCCCATTCCCATATGATGATGATGAATAAATACCAACTACTTGTAATGGGCCATAGATTTGAAGCATGGAAATTTATGGAACCTGGTTCAATAATGAGGGGATGTACACTCATTTTCTGGCCTTAGGCAATTTTGATAATCCAGGAAAAATTGCACTAACCTACTAAGAAATAATGAGTAAATCCTGATCATGTATATAACATATACCCAGATTAGTTAATTTTAATGCGACTGAGGCCAATTAAAGAAAGTCATGGATATATCTGGGATGAGTATACCAAAATATGCAATTAATAGATCTAAAACCTTGGCAGCAAGCCTTGGAGGCAAACAACTAATAAGTATAGTTCAAGTAATGTTAACTTATCTTGTCCTGTATATCACATTCTTCAGACCAGCACAAAATCAAATAATGAACAAATTTGTTTTCATGAGTACTCTAAATATGGGATAGAAAATCATATTTATTTGAAAGTTGTCATTGGTAATATCAAGCAAACTAAACTTCACTCAAAGGTTATAAGAGCTACAATGGAGTACAAATCTTAAGTATATATAGAATTATAAATTATAGTACACTTACATATCACTACGGGCATATAACCATTCACGAGACCCTAATAAACTAACAAATATTAATTTTATACTAATTATGATATATATGTGTATATATATAGATATAAGGTTGTATCATATATTTAAATGTATGTAACAGTTATTTTCATATGTAGAGGCTCGGGTTACAACCCAAACAAAATCTATCACTATTGAAAACTATCCAGGTTATGTAAAATAAAAGATATTGTAAGTACTTTTTTAGATTGTGTGTCAGCTGATTAATCTAACATGTTCAATTAGTCCCAGCTCATGTACTTGAGCGGGCAAATAAATTATTACATTGAAAGAGATAAAAGTGGTGCCTTCTCTGATGGGGTAGGTGAAAAGCGAGGTTTGAGCATTTCGAAAGGGTTCACTCAGTACTCACAGCTAGCTAAAGCCTACTCATTTCGGTATTTTGTTTTGGCACCAACCTTTTTTCTACCTCTGGAAGTGCACTGGTTGGGATATTGCTCTCTACCCTAGTTAAGAATCATTTTCTACAGTGATTCCTCCACTCAAAGGTTAGCATACACACTCTAACCTCCCACTGGAAACTTGGCACAAATATAGCACTATAAGACTACATCCACTTACTTCATCTTCTTGGTTTGGTTAAACTCAAACCCTATTCTAGTTATGCTTGAGTTTTGTTTGTAGTTGCTGTAATTTTAAATTATATTTTTGTGTTCATTTTACAAATATGTTCAAATCTGGAAACCAAAGAGTTTGATGTAATTATTTTTTTCTTGTTGTATGTCACAGCCCCTCCAGCATTAAACCACCACTCTCTGTCAATAATCCAATAGCATATATTCATGCATAGCTAATCCCATCTGTTTGGAGTTTAGACTTTTTTTTTTCTACATTATAGTCAAGTGTGAGTCGACTTAACATTCAAATAACCATGGGTTTAACATTGTTTAGCAACTTTCTAATAGAATTGATTGTTGTGAGTAAATCAAGATATTTTTATTAGCACTGGACGTTGTATATACCAATAAAAGGGAAGTGGGTTTATTGTAAGCGCTGAAGTTGATAGTATGGGCGTGACATTTGTATGTATTCATGTGACTTGGACATATCATTGTTGACTTCATATTCTTATAAACTTGTAATCTGATTGTGTGATGTTTCCCATTGGCATTTCATCATGTCCATGCTTTTTAAATGTGTATACACCCTTTAATATAATCCAATTAGTGTGCATAAGAAAACATAACAAAAAAGCAATTTTTTTGTGCACTAGCATAATGCAGCATGGACAAAAATATTTTTCACTGAAGTTGAATTAATTTGAGACAAGACTAGCCATATTATATCGGGTTGGTAAATAGCATAGTAAGTTTTTGAGGCATTTAATTAATTTCTGGCTTTATAGAATATGAGGATTATACGACTTGCAAAGAGAGGGAGGAGAAGACATGCAGTTGCACGTCTCAGATCATGCAGCCCCACAGAGGATCAGAGATGTTGCCTTGCCACCTACAAGGGGCCTAATAGATGAAGTGGACCCCCAACCCCAACCTCATGACTCTACTCAAGCAAACCCATTGGTGTACCACAATTGGAGAATGAGGTGCAGCCTGTAGTTGCTGGACATGATGAACCAAAAATAGGTTAGAGACTACAAACACGCTCTATTTACGCCCACTGGAATCAATGAATAGCTCTATTAATTTTTAAGCCAATCAAAAACATGTGCATGCATGATAGTTCAACCCACAAAAAAAAAAGGGAGAGGACTAGCAAAGGGTACAATTTTTGAAAGGTTACGAAAGATAGGTAAGATACCTTTAGTCGAGTCAGCTGTTTAGTGAAAGTGCATGCGAATATGAGGCATACAAGTTGGAGTGCGGTAGCTGATAAAGAGAAACTGGAGTTAATCAATCGCGTTAAAGTAGATCATTTCATTTTAAAGTATTAGTAATGTCATGTTCTAGGAAGATTGTTATATAGTATGTGCCAATACCCCTTTGTTATGTGTCTTTTTTTTTCCCAAACAAGAGGACTTTGAACTAGACTAGACAATGGACAACCACCGTGAAGCTGTTGTTGGAATACTAGATGATTGATACAATGCATATCACTACGAACTATACCAAAAGTACAAGAAATATGATTTGCATGAGGAGGCACTAGCTGGTGGTGTGCCTATGGTGGATAAGTCAACATGGGAGTGGCTATGTGAACGCTGGTCAAGCAGCGCATTCAAGATATTGATTCATAGCTGAAATGATCGTTTTAAGTAGACTTGAAAAGCACCAACATATATATGCATGGTTAATAGTTAGTATTCTTCTACCTCACATAAATATGAATGTTAATATTACTCATACCTTATTTTAGGACCAATCTTGTAGGAATGCAAATAATAGGAAGAAGAAAGTTGTCAAACACACAAGTAGAAGGAAGTCGTTTGTACATATTATAGGAGAGAAGGTGTGGATATTTTTTGTTGATTTTTTGTATATTCCTACTTATTATAAATGACTTAACAAATAGGAGATTATAAGAATTCCGTTGTTTGTTGCAAGGCCAAGAATGTGGAAAATAAGATTGTTTTTTATAAAAAAATACATTGGTTTGAAAAAGAAGGGGAACACAATTATGTGAGTATGTCCATGATGATTTTTGTTCAAATAATAGCCAGTTTCATGGTATTTAAAATGCAAATTATATTGTTAACATCCTTACTACTAAATTATTATAATATTTTCATAACCTCATGCTAGAGAGGATGCATGAGGATGAAACCTAGGAGGACCTTAATGAGGCTAGCTTGGTTGTTTTCAAAGAGGTGCTAGGATTCAAATCTGGTTACCCGCAAGGAATGGGACATATAATAATTTCTGAGGCATCTCCTTCAATTCAAAAGAACAAGACATCTCCGTATGATTGAGGAGAATGAAAGGAACAATAACTCAACTGAGAACTCCAAAACACAGCTAGAGAAAATGGCGGGCGAGATGGAGGATCTATGAAAAGTTTTGGCTGATCAAGGAAAATAGTTGTTAGTGATTATATCTCAGCTTGTGGGAGGTAGGGAGTTTTAAGAAGAGACTCGGGAAGAGGCTTAACTTTAACCCTAGCAATACGTAATAATTTTTTTGGTGAAGGAGTTGTATACTCCATTATGTAAATTGCTAGTCGATCAAGCCATGAAAATTCATTAGACTATCTATGTTTTGTTGACACATATTTTGACGTGCCTAAATAATGGCTTTGTTGGGAGGTTAGGAAATCATAATTTGGGCTAGTTTCCTTTTGGGTTTAAGCTTATTTTTGTGACAGTTTCACATATGGTTTTGTAATGGACTAGTGTAAATCTGGGCTGGTTCCACTTTGACGCATGGACTCATCGCATGGTATGTAGTGATAACAGTTTCCAATTTGGCCATTTGTAGTTGTTTTAGTTGGGAGGAATCATGTCTAACATTCAGATCTGTTGTTGTTAGGGATAACAGTATGTGATACTTGACTCAAAGGTTGCTACAAACAAGGTGATATTCCAGACAGAGACATGACAGTGTTTTTGGTGAAGTTGATATACTACTACACTAATGGTAAATTCCTAACTTTCACAAATTAATGTACAGTGTTTGATTTCCATACTGCTGCTGACTTGTGTGCACATCCATTTGAGTAAAATTGCCAATTATGAGGTGCTTTTGTATTTTATGATAATGAGTAGTTTATAATATCATATAAATTTTATTTGGACATTGAAACTGAACCGTCTGTGATATCGGAATAGATGGCATAAGGACTACATTGGTAAGAATAATGTGTACCTCGTTGGCAATGTATAATCAACAGTTTGAATTGCCATAATTCAAAAATTGTGTATAGGGACAGGTTTGAATGTGCTGCCTACATGTGATAGGATTAAATGGAACATGGAGTCAATTTAAAATGACATGTAGATGGCTGCTTCAAATTGATAGAGGCTTATATGGGCACTCCCAAGATGTTATGTGTCTGGGATTATTATTAACTTTTATAAAAAGTATAAAGTATTGTGTATATTAGTAATTTAAGGTCCAAATTCTCTCTACTCTCCTATTATGACAAGGTTGATATGTATTATGCATTCATTCAATTAATTACATTGACTAACAGGGTTTTAGAAGAGGATGAGTCATGACCTAATAAGAATATGCCCATTTCATCACAAATTGTTATCAGATCAACACTTATGAATACGTGTAGAATCCTTCATGTAGCATAGTACACAATGCTACAAAATTATGCTAGCTTTATAATATTGATTTTCTTGTCATATCGGGGTTAAATTGATGTTGGGTTTGGGGTAATTTTATTTTTCCTTAACTTAATTAAGTGGCTGAGAGGGTCTAATTAATTTACTGTTAATATGGGATAGATAATTAATTACAATTAATTTTTGGGTTTTGATATGTTTATTTGGGTTAATTTTAAATTAATTGAAGTAAGTAGCTGAAAGTGCCTGGATGTATATTCACTGTAAACGGCACAACTATTTCAACTATAGTAAGATTGGGGTTTGACTATCTCTAATATAGTTAAATTTAAAACTATTTTTGTGTAACTGGCTGAGAAAATGGTATTTTATCAACTGCTAATGGTTCAAATCTTAGGTAATGTCACATTACATGGATAAACAACCATTGGAACATGTTTTTCCATTTTGCATTCAGGTCCTCCAAGGTTGAGATTAGGAGTAATATATAGCTATAGGGGCTATCAAGGAAGTCTGTTGACACCTGTAAGGCATGCATGGTCCTACTGCCAACTCAAAGATTCCTAACCAACAAGCAAGCTGTGGGGGATGTTAAGGCTGTTACATAGCAGATGATGTAATTGCTATATATGATATGTGTCCTAGCAAGTTGATATGAGCATTTCTTTTGACATTTGTTCATGTCTAATTACTGTCATTCCAAGATCACTATGATTAAATGGGATGTCAACGTATGATCATGTACCTTAAATTGATAAATGTCAATTCATAGTAGTATGGATACAAGTATTCTGTTTGCTAACGTGGATATTTAAAATTATCTTCATTATATATTCCTCTAGCTGAATTAGTTGATCAATGCATTTCATCTTCAAATTAATGTATATTTCGTAAGTTAGGAAATTGCCATTTTGCAAGATACCATGGAGGCTAATTATTTGGACATATTTGTGTGTCAAAACAAGAAATGTTTAGGTCCAGAATAATTATAAGCGGCAAGTTTTTTCTTCCTTTGTGTTACATTAGTTTTTTTACCACAAGTCCCCGTAATGGCAACCAATTAAATGGTACTAGATGGATATTCCATACTCTTTAGCCCCATGGAAGGATTTCACGGCAACAACTTTTTAACCATAATCATCCATCGTCGCACATGCCTGGAATGTGCAGTGTAGCAGGGACTTTTATCCAAGAGACTTTCCATAGTAATTGTGTATTTGACACAGTTTGATGTTGTGGAGAAAAATAAGAATTGCCCACCAAACCATACATCAATTATCATGGCTTTGGTAGCAAGAAAATAGTATTCCACACAAACCAAACTCGTGGCAAAACAGTAATAGCCACCAATTCCAAGCACCAAAGCTGGTGACAACTTCTATCTAACGACAGCATATATAGGGGGTGAAAAAGTTTTGCCCACGAGATCATCTCGTGGCTAACGTAGAATGGTCACAATGCAGTAGAGCAATTGGAAACCTTTTTGACATGCACAAGGCAAGCATTAACCAAGGATCCTTTGGCGACAATAGGTCGCTTTTTGCCGCAGGAAAATTAGGTCATGTCTGAAAGTGGTATTTGCAACGAGTTTTATGCCACAAACATCCCACAAATGGAATTGGTGGCAAGTGGCTTTTTCCCGCGAACAAGTGACATTTAGCTATAATAAACGTCGGTGGCAAAAACCTTTAAATCTTGTAGTGACAAAATATTGTCTTTTTTATAGACAGTATCTTATTATACTTGAAAGCTTTAGTGATATCGATTGGAATACATCATCAGTTGATTATCTTCCTACTACTAGTTATATTTTTGCTATGGGTGGTGGTGCTATATGTTGGAAGTCTAGAAACAAACAATTATTGTTAATTCAACTATAGAAGATGAGATTATAGCTTTGACTTTAGCAAGTAAGGACACAAATAGATGGATAGATTTATTGCTAATGGTGTAAGAAAAAACTTGAAAATCAGAAAACCGGCCCGATACCGATCCAGATCCACTTTTGAGCTCTTTAGGACTGGATCGATTCAATATAGTATATATTTTAAATTATTTTTTTAATATTATATATAATATTTACATATAATTTATATATATAATAGTATAAATTATAATTATATAAGATAATGTTATTATAATTTATTTAACATAAAAGTTTAATTTTAAATATGAAGATTTAATTAATCATATACTTTAAAGGTAAAATCTATATATAATAATAACTTGTTATCATAAGAACCACTTAAATTGAGAAAAAATACTTAAAAATAAAGCAATTTTTTTTTTACAAAACAGATTTTTGTAATAGTAACAATTTTTGCAGTAAAACAAATTTTTTAAAGCAGTTTTTTTAAACAAATTCTTTTTGAGAAATTTGCATTTTATTAAATCTGGACCGAACCAAACCGAAATTGGTAAAATCGTGTAATGCTTTAAGAGAATAACCGGTGCGTAATCGATTTTAAAAAAATGAAAAATTGGTGTTATCGATTTAGTCCTAAATTTTGTTCCAAACCAGACCGACTATACCCTTATTTATTGCATGAAATTCCTTTTATGGAAAAAATTAGTTCCTCCCATATTAATTCATTGCGATAGCACTGCTACTATTCATAGAGTACAAAACAGTTATTACAGTAGCAAATCCAGACCAATAAGACTAAAATACAATACTCCAAGATCTTATTTGAGTAATTGTGTCATTAACAAGGATTATATGAGAAATCATATGATAATCTAGTAGATTTACTAACCAAGACCTTGATAAGAGTATGGAATACATTAAGGAGAATTGGATTAAAGTACATACAATCATGGATCGCATGAACATACTCGACCTAGAATTCAAAAGTCCTGAAAATTGGGTTCAATGGAAAGAAAGAATCAGTTGGTGGTTGTAAAAAATGCATTATTTAATTTATGTTGTAGTTTTCCATTCTTATGGTGTAAGTGCGTTTATCTTGATCTTGCAATGATTGAGAAGATGATTTATTTAAAGAAAAACTCTTAATAAAAATCTATAGCTTTTATTAGTAGACTGCGAGAATTACAAGAGCATCCTTGACAAATTTCACCAATGTGAGGGGAAGTGGGGCCGCTTTCTATGAAAAATATATTTGTTCTCAAATAAACTTATGAAATTGGGATTAGCACAATTTGTAACGGGCTAGATAATAAAATTCATGCCAACACCTAGATTGTTATGTGTAAGTAGTATTTTTTTTTTTTTGTCCTTTAGAAGTTTTAATTTAAGTCTAAGGCTGCTACTAACTCTAGAGTAAAAATTATTATTTTACTAAGTGAAGGTTTAGTAAAGAAAATACATTTATAAATTATGATGTATAATAATAATTTTTTTGTCTAAAAGTGTCTCTCTTATTTATATTATTTTTATTGTTCAAAAATAGTGGGAGATGTTGATATTTTTTAATAAATAGAATTTTTGTAACATGAAAAAAGAAAGAATTTTTGTAACATAGAATTTGAAACTCACTTAGTTAATGTAACTCTAGAGTTACATTGGGTTAGTTGTTGGTCTATTAGTGCTAATTAAGTTGGTTCAATTCTATTTTTAGATAGGACTACTAGAAGGGCAGAAATACTCATTAGAGAGAGAGAGAGAGAGGACCAAAGTCATGAGAAAATAAAGGAGGCCAAGGGATAAGAGCTTGTAATTATCTGACATTGTTTCGTGCCTTTCTTAGAACTTTTACATCTGCTCTATCAAAAGCCAATACAAATGTAAATTTGATATATTTATTTAAAATATTTCTGCATTAGATCCATCAAATGAAACTATGAGAAACTTTGAAATACATAACTTTATTTCATTCTTTAAATATGAAAGCCTACTATTCACCTATCAAAATAAATTTTTATTACCTTTTAATATATTTGTTTGATAAATAAATTATAGACGTGTTTGTTAGTTTCATAAATTATATATTATATTATTATTTTGATAAATTTAATGACGAATCCAATGTGTGGTCATGAATGTGAAGGTATTGGTTGTCCATCAAATTTATAATTTTCATCAAATTTTAAAGAAAATTTTAATGGAATCAATGCTAATTCTTTATCTGATTTTCATGAATCTAGTTTTCTGTATGATGCATGTATATTTGAAAGCAACTAGTAGAGTAATGGGTTTTCATGTATCTGGTTTTCTGAATAATGTATGTATAATCTGGTTTCATGAAGTAGTAGAATAATGGGTTTCGCAACTATGTAGTGCTTTACAAAACTTTCAAAGCACTTTCAACTGTGATTTATATATTAAATGACAGTCATCCTTTCTTATATTTTTTATTGTGATAGAAATTAAAATAGATGGGTATGGCTAGACTGTGATCTCTCGGGATTAATTATGGAACAACTTGCCCAATTTGCATCTGTGCCACTAAGATCATCTTACCTCAAACCTATACTAAATGAAAAGAATCTAGCATCTGTGCTATTAAGAAAAACTGGAAATTTTGGCCTTATGAACCAATTTCGTAGAAGAGCTGTGGAAATTTGATTAAGGCCCCATTTGGATGGTGAAAGTCTTTTATTTCATCTTATTTTATCTCATTATTATAATATTCTCAAATCTTTATACAAAATATAATAAATAATTTAACTTTTTTAAATTTTAAAATAATAATAATACTAAAAAATAATATTATAATAACATTTTTTCAATTTTCAATTCTTATTTTAACTCATCTCCTCTCAAGTTATTATCCAAACGGCACCTTACCAAAAGTTGAAAACACTGCTATAAGTATGACCAATTGATTATCAAAAGCCTTTGCCATGTTTACTTTAGTTAGTTCATGGGCTAATACAATACTCTCGAAAGTGAGCTTGCATTATGCAAATACACATTTTTTAAAAGGTAGAACAAATTCCATTCATTCATAATGAGATAATACAATTTTAACTTGATACATACATAATACAAGTCAACTACTGCTTTTAAGGCTTCTTAATACACAAATTTCTTTCTGACTGACATGATCTAGTTCATTGTTGTAACTCTCTACAGTTAAATTGTCTGAAAGATAGTACTATGTCCTAAGACAGATTTTACAAACTCTACATTCTGTCCTAAGATAGAATTAAATAACCACACACTCTGTCTAAGACGAAGTAGAAGACATACTCTATTGACAAAGTTCCATGAGATTGTGTTTCTTTTTTATTATTTTTTAACCTAAAACAAAGAAAATAACGAAAAACATAAAAGATACATGAGAAAATAGCAAATTACAGTTTGAAAAGTTGTAGATTTGCATTTTCAACCTTAGAGAATGTGACGCCTCCAACTCACGTATGGGATTTAACGTAAGTCA
Organism: Platycarya longipes; assembly: GCA_036559045.1. NCBI lineage: Eukaryota > Viridiplantae > Streptophyta > Magnoliopsida > Fagales > Juglandaceae > Platycarya > Platycarya longipes. The sequence continues at coordinate 45,355,621 of CM071798.1, read as the reverse complement.
AAGGGTCAGGATAAGTAACATTAAGCTACTCACCCGCGTACGTATCAATAACTTAAAGCCTGTATCTTGACTTTCTAGCATAAGCCATATAATTTACAGTGAATTAGGTACTAAAACATAAAAATTCTAAAGATCACATATGGCAAAATTTAACTTCCAACTTCCACATTCTCCTTTCATTCATCAAATATTGTTCTATTATATATATACATGCCCAAAATAGTTATCAGCGTCAACCAAATAAAAATACATATCAAAGACCATCCTTATGGTCACTTGGGTTCCTTCTTAACTTCGGAAAATTCCCTCCCATAACGGAACATATCCAAATTAAGGTAATGGTTTTACTGAATATACTGTCCTTATGGTGTCGAATAAACCCCACATATAGATAAGGAACCATTCAATCCCAAAGTTAAACAGCAACCTATACGCTGCTCCTCCTTGACAAAAGCAGGTGTACTGTGATACCACAACTCCACCAGCTGATCACATATAAAAAGTCCCAGCGATGCAAAAGTAAAATTTTCATAAGGACTGTAATTAAAAAGTCCCTCAAGAGTCTTCGGAGTCTCCTGGATCATCGGGGCTTTCTCCCTATTGTCCATCAAATCTTGTAAATAATTTGTACATACAAGAAAAAAACATAAAATCACAAAAGAATGAGATTTCCTTAAAAATCTCAGTAAGTACATAATTAGCTTAATAAAGCATAGACACAGCCATCATTAATCTTTTTAGAAAAAGAAACTAACAAAATGTGATCAAAACATGTTTCATGCAACTTATCAATAACCTACACAGGTTTGCACTTTTATGAAACTTATGTTTTTTTTTCTTAACCAACGACACATTTTTAACACTTATTCAATTATTATCCTTAATGGGCGTTACGTATTGCCGTCCCCATCGCAGATAACGCTTTTACATCATATTTATCTTTTCTCACCAATGGGCGTTACGTATCGCCGTCCCCATTGCATATAACTCACCAATCACCCAGGCGTTACGTATCGCCGTCCCTGTTATGATAAGTCTCGTGTCAGTCTTCCGGGCGTTACATCTCGCCATTCCCGTCTTGACACAGAACATACTTAACATAATGGGCGTTACATCTCGCCGTCCCCACTAATCATATCATTACCACGGGCGTTACGTCTTACCGTCCCCGTGATAATACATATCACTCGTATCATATGACAGGCGTTACGTATCGCCGTCCCTATCAGCACGTCAGTCATTCGAACGTTACGTCTCGCCGTCTCTGTCACGACGTGACTAACTTATCCATATCTCTTATTCTTAGTTGTTCCTTTCTTATTCTTAGGAATGTTTCTCAAGTACATGATGTATCACTCTTCTTAAATCTCATCACATATTAAAACATGCATGTACTCTTAAACTATCACATACTCACATATGTATGTATCTTAAATTCTGCCAAGTGTTTTACACATGATATACACTTAGATAACACATATAATTCCTTCTTATTTCAATGTACAAATTTATCCAAACAAAAGTCTTAAAAACAGTAAAACAGGGTATTTCGCTCGAGCGAGAGTCAAGCGAAGTCTCGAGTTGAAACTCGCTCGAGCAAAGTATCAGGCGATATCAGGTGAATATTAGGCAAATTGGGTATCTCGCTCGAGCAAGGTATCGAGCGAGATTTAAGCGAATTCTTAAGTTAGAACTCACTTGAGCAAGACATCGAGCGAGTATCGAACGAAGTCTCGGGTTGCACTTCGCTCGAGCCAAACATCTAATGAGAGTCAAGCAAAGGTTCATATTTGTTCTTCGCTCGATCCTTCGCTCAAGCTGGAGTCGAGCGAAGTTATAGAGCATGGAGTTTTTCAATCCAAAACTCGCAATCTTTTCACATAAACTTAATTTTTACTTATTAAAACATATTTTTAAGTTCTTTTAACTTCATTTAACACATTTCCATTAACAAAATCACTTCAAACAACACTTAAATTTCTTATAACACTTTAACAAGAATATGTGGGTTCAATATCAACATGTATAGTCCAATCATTTAAATAACCATCTCCATACTAAAGTTAAGCTAAAATATTAACTTACACACTCTCTAAGTTTGGTTGAAGATGATCAAACTAAATCTTTGCAAGCTTTCTCCTCAAAACACTTACTTCAAAGAGATTCGTGTGCTACATCACCAAAGAGAGTTAGAAAACTCCCAAATGTCTATTTATATGGGTGATGGTTGACTCATGTGAAGGAAAGAAGAGGGTAACTTGGTAAAAACAAATGATTTTTGGTTTGCATGGGATGAGGTGTCCCTTCTAAATCTTTTTTCATGATTAAACTAAATCCCCAAAAATCCTAAGCTTTGCAACTGAAATGATCGTCCAATGGTCAGTATTTGAGATATTTTGGTAATCATTTGATCAATGGTTGGGGTAGAGGCCTATAGGATAAGAGATGAGGTGTCATCCTACCTACCCATGCATGCATCTCCCTTTTCCAGCCCTCATCTAGTTAGCCACGCCCCTTAGCATTCTCCTAACTCTTTTGGTTACTTGCTAACCTCTTTAGGACTCTACTTAACAAGTTATAGAAGGCCACTTCTTAGTTTGGTTAGGATAGAATCTCATTTGGATCCATATTCTCCAACTCGAATTCTGGTTTAGGCTCAGTCCAAACTTATCCACTTGATTCCGAAATAAGTCATTGATACGGTCCAAATCTTCAAAAACTTATAACATAAAAGTTTTATATCTATCTCTTATAATTCTATACGAATTGGAATCGCCTCATTTGAACCTTATATGAGTAACTTATGATCATTACACTAAAACTCGATAGTTTAATCCAAAAATGTACACCAAGTGTTTTATGTTTGGTTCAACCACTTCCTCTTACATTTATACCCTAATTCTTGAAAATTCAACTCCTTATAAATTTGAAATGAATTTCTCTAGTTGATACCTTGTTCCAAATCTCAAAAATTCCTCCACAATATTTTCTCTAATACATGATCTTACTTATTTTAAGTCTAATACTCTCATTTAAGTTTACAACTTTATTATCCTAGAAAATATACCCAGAATATAGTCCTTTAAAGAAATCCAAATAATACTTCATCTTAAAAATTTCGGGATATTACAAAGAAAATAAGAAATGCAAACATAGAGACTATAGTGGTGCGTGAGAGATACGCGCCACCTTGGAAGTACGACGTAAAGGGAAATCCCACATTGCCTAAGAATGAGATTTCATGCACCCTTATCTAAAAGATTTTATTAGGAAAATAAGAAGATGCCTCATATAAAATTCAGGACATTCTCCTTCTTAGGCAATGTGAGATTTTCTTTTACGAAGGAGACTGCTATAAATAAACTGATGACCCTAGTCCTGAAAATGCCGCACATGGCTGCGATAGAGCTTCCCTTGCAGTGGCACATAGATGTCACGAACACACTTTGGACCACATGCGTGGCTCATGCACTGCTCTATTCGATGAGATTTTTCGTTCATCTAAAGAATTGACGCCTTGTGAATCTTGCAGTGGGGCTCATGCATCCTTATCTAAAAGACCTTATTAGGAAAAAGAGATAATGCCTCATATAAAACTCATGACAATCTCCTTCTTAGGTAATGTGGAATTTTTCTTTATGACAGAGAGTGCTATAAATAAAATGATGGCCCTGGTCTTGGAAATGCTGCACATGTCACGCATACACTTTGGACCACGCGCTTGGCTCATGCATTGCTCTGTTCGATGAGATTTTTCGTTCGTTTGAAAAATTGACGCCTTATGAATTTTGCGGTGGAGCCCATGGCAGACGCCAGGCTCTAGAGAACATAAGATATGCATGTCGCCTTACTTTAAAAAAAATAAAAATAAAAATAAAATAAAAGAACTAGAAAAAATAAAAGAAAAAACTAAAGAAAAGATAGATAAATGATGAGGGAGGAAAAGAGAAGAGAGAGAGGAGCCGGAAACTCTAACCCCCCTTCTCTGGTCTGGACTTTTTTACGAGGGCGACTGGTTAGAGAGAAAAGGGAGAGAGCTAGATCAACCAAATAGCTTAGGATCAAATGCACCTTCTTGTGAAAATATTAATTTTGGAATCAAAGATGATATCTTATAAACAGAATTTTAAAAAACTTGATAATGGCTAATGGGCCGAAATTCCGAAAGATTTTTGGAGCATCCACTTTAGGAATGATTGTAATAAAAGAGTGCATAAGAGAAAGGGAAGGGGCCACATGGAAGGACCTTGCTAGCGGGCTGCCCAGTGTTTACGACTGGGCATACAACTAGTTAAAAATCTATTAGTTTTTGTTCATTTTATTTTATAGATCTTTAAACATAAATAATATATATATATATATATATATAATTTTACTAATAATCACTTTATTAATTATTAAGTAAATAAATAAAATAAAATGCATAAACAATAAGATTGAGGGGGCAAGAGTTCATATAGCAGTTTCCATGGAAGAAATTTCTTGCAGCCTCAAAAAGGATAAGAAGAGTTCACTTTCCAACAGCTTTAATAAGATGATGATGAAGTGAAATCATCAGGACGTGTTGCCTGAGAGTCCAAAGGGATAGGAAGGTTTTTCTTTGCTCAGAAACTTTATTGCCTTTCCAAGTCCATTCTTAAAGCAAAGTGTAAAGACGAGAGCAAAAAATAATAAATATTCCAAAGTTTCTGTGTTTTGGTAAAGCATAGGAATTATGACTTTCATGGTGATATAGGCCCGTATATGTCGGGAACTCAGCCCCATCATGCTTGATGGACTTCTTCATCCTACTGTAGAATGATAAAGCCCAAAATGGTTATTAACCCTTTGTGACAAGAGTATGATCTTGTTTGATTATATTGATGAGATGTGAAATGTATAAATAATAGTAAAATAGTTTATGAATAATAATGAAATTATTTTAGTTAAAATATTTTATGGAGTTTTCAAAAATAGAGAGAAAAATTAATAAAAATATGATAAAATTAGAATATCATTATAAGATAATTTTTTAATATAATTTTTATTTTAAAATTCAAAAATTTTAATTATTTTTGTATTTTGTTTCAAAGTTTAGAAAAGTTTTCTAATAATTAAATCAAAAATTAAAATTAAGAAGTATTTATTTTAAAATAATATTAAAATGAAATAAAATAAAATGAGTTTAGATTAGTAGCTCAATTTTTATACTGGACTCGGGCATGCAGCAAGTAATAAGTATGAATGATACTACATCCACCGAATATATATTTTTCTTTTTTTTCAAATATTCTTTTAAATCCTTTTAACTATAAGTATTTAAGAAATATAAAAATTCATTAATAAATATTTCTTTAACCAAAATAAAATAAAAAGAAACAAATCGGTGTCATTCTCGGTGACCGGGAGCAGTAGATTTACTTTATAGAAGGCTAAGTAAAATTAGAATAAAATATATAAAATATTTTTTATTTTATTTTTATATAATTTTTATATGATATATAATAATTTGATAGGAAGATTTACAATATAAATAAAATACGTTTAATATAACTTATGTATTAAAAAAATATATGATATATCAAGAACATATCATCATAATAAAAATTTATTTAAAATACATTAGAAATCATTTAACTTTTTTTTATCTATAATAAAAATATGTAATCATGTTATTATATTATTTTAGTTGATATAAGATATATTTCATTTTTAAATTTGATTAAATTTTATAAAAAAAGACTAATATTATTTTTAGAAATGAGACTAATACAAAATCAAATTAATATTATCTTAAATCATAAAAAAAATCAACCTATCTTATTTTTTCTTTAAAAAGACATATATATATATATATATATGTCTTTTTAATCCATACAACTGTCTACATCCATTGTTTTATGTTCAACTGTCAGAGTAGCTAACATTAAATTGGCATGCACTCTTTTATTCTTTAGTCAAACACATATGCCATTTCAAAACAAACAAAAAAAACAGATGCAATAAGGAAATGTGTAGCCAAATAATTGTTCAATTATGCACTTCAACTCAACAAATCCCCACCTAATTGTTTGTCTTTGATCAATTATGCAAAATGGTATTTATTATGCTTTTTCATGGCTGTCAGTTACCAGATCAAAATAATTCAAGTTGCGAAAATTTTATTCATTAATTTTATTTATAAGAACAGATATGAAAATAGAAAAACTAATTTCTCTCCTTTTTTTTTTTTTTTTTTTTTTTATTAACAAGAAATTTAAGATCTGGAGGTGGTGGTTGGGGTTGTAAATGATGCAGGTTTGAACACAGAAGTGGTAGTACTAGTAGTTGTTGGAAAGAATGAGAAGAGTTGTATATTATTTATGGAATCCCAAGCCAAACAAGAATACATCGAGATGCTCATTCAGTGCGTTAGCTTGACGATGAAGCTTCCATATTTAAGGAGTAAGCAGAGCCCTAACCGTTGAATCTGGGTACAACCACCACTACTGCTACTGTCCGTACTACTTTTAATCCAGCATCTTCCTCAAGATTTTCCGTTAAAGCCTGCCGCCTCCCCTACTAAACCCATACTCTCTCTCTCTCTCTCTCTCTCTCTCTCTCTCTCTCTCTCTCTCTCGGTTCCATCTGGTCGTTGAGCTCTGCATTTTTGCTGCTGTGAGCCTCGGATTCAGATCAACCTACCTACCGCTCATGGACGCTTGGCTTTCGAATACATAATAATTTCAAGGTTTTCGTCTCTTCTCTCTATTTCTCTTTCTCAAATTTGTAGTTTTATTTCCGAGAAATAGTAATATTTGCAAGCTTTCCAATTATTGAGGTTCGACTTCAGATGGTTGAAAATCTAGAATGAAGCTGAAGAAAGCTTCCGGTTTCGAATTACACTTCGATTATAACCAAATTAACGTGGTTTTGCCAAAGTCAACGATTTCGGGATCCGGTTTCAATAATTTTTTGGCCGAGCCGGCTACAAACTTAGAACTAAACATCTTTAATTAAGCCCTGGTAGTGGTTGTAAAGGAGAGCCGATTGCTCACATATGCGAATGGGGTCTCTGATTGCGTGCTCTTTTTTTTTACCATATGCTTACCCGATTTAAATTCTTACAATTATTTTATCAGTACACAGAAATTGTTACAATTTTTAACTTTTGTCTTTTTTTTTTTTTTTTTTTTTTTTTTTTTGGATAGATGGACATGATTTTCTTTGATTAGTAGTCTGTTGTGTTTTGAATGGTCATATAAACCAAAATTAAATGCTCTATTAAAAAATTCTTGTAAAAAATTAAAACTAATTAATAGTATCGACGTGGCATAATAGAAACAAAAGAAACTATTTTGAAAATTATATAGATAATAATAGATGTGCTACTTTTCTCAATTCTATCCGAACAAAAGGGCAAGATAGATGTAGAGTAGAAACTGCATTGAACATGAAGTTTCTACCATAAACTACTTGTCTTGACTTGTCCTGTTCTTGCCTACTTGACAATTGCAAACTGTCTCACATCACAACGCTGTTTCAACTTTGTCAAGGTCAAAAGTTGAGCTCATTATCTTCTTCTTTTTTGTCTTTTTACGGTAGCATCCATATGTATATATATATATATATAATATTTTTTTTTTTTTTTTTACGGTAGCATGCATAAATTAAAAGACTACTTAATGCCATGAAGGAATAAAATAAAAAGGCAGAAGAAATAAAAGCCAGCCTGCATTGTGTTCTTTAGTGCTTCTTGCTTTCTCATTATGGTAAAAGGATTGTGCTTTTTCTTTTTCTTTTTCTCTTTCTTTTTCTTTTTCTTTTTCTTTTTCTTTTTGGTGACTTTTCCATTAGGTGTCATTGTTTTGGTGTTTAACAATTTTCCTTGCTTTGACTTATAATCCAAGAATATATTGAGGCAAGGTACCCGAGGCAGCAGTAGTGCTTTTGTTAAGTCATGTACCAACTACTCGCTCTTTGGCTTTCTGGATATTTCTTGTTTTCCAGTCCTGGTTGCATTGCATAGATGGGTTCTGAAAGATCTTGTCTTAGTTTGCTAAATGCTTAACAATTACTGCTCCGAAAATGATCATGATCAATGTTCTGAAGGCTTTCTTATTATGCCAGGGGAAGAAGAAGAATTGTTAGTCATAGTCACCTCTTTAGACCTCCCATCAAATACCACCTATGAAACTACAACCCATTTTTGCAACATTACCGTTCCTCCTGCTTCTTTCTTTTCTCCCCTTAATTTTATCCGACCTAAATTCCGACAAACAAGCCCTACTTGACTTTGCCTCGATTGTTCCTCATGGCCGCAAAGTCAACTGGAGTCCTGCTACCTCAGTCTGTACTTCTTGGGTTGGCATAAATTGCACCCTGAATGGCTCCCGGGTGTTTGCTGTTCGGCTCCCCGGTGTTGGACTTTATGGTCAAATTCCAGCCAACACCCTTGGGAGGTTGGATGCCCTCTCTATCCTCAGTCTTCGATCAAACCGCCTCAGTGGGAATATTCCAACTGACTTACTTTCCCTCCATTCCCTCCACTACATCTACCTTCAACACAATAACTTCTCGGGTAATATTCCTTCTTCTTTCTCTTCTCATCTCATCTTTCTTGATCTCTCCTTCAACTCCTTCACGGGAAATATCCCACCAAGTATTAACAACTTAACACATCTCACTGGCCTGAACCTCCAGAACAACGCCCTGACTGGATCAATTCCTTATCTCAACCTCTCAGGGCTTAAGCATTTCAATTTGAGCTACAACCACCTAAATGGTTCGATTCCTTCAGCCCTACAGAAGTTCCCTGCATCCTCCTTTGCGGGGAATTTGATGTTATGCGGGCCACCACTTAACCAGTGTTCTTCAATTCCACCCCCACCTTCCCCTTCTCCCGCTCGTTTACCACCCCCGCCAAAAGTCCCCCCAAAACCAAGTGGTGGTTCCAGAAAGGAGCTGAGTACTGGAACTATCATTGCTATTTCTATTGGAGGTTCTGCAGTGCTGTTTCTTTTAGTTCTAATGATAGTGATATGCTGTTTAAAGAAAAAAGACGGTGAGAACAGCATTGCAGTGAAAGGGAAGGGTGGAAGGAGTGAGAAGCCTAGGGACTTTGGGAGTGGAGTGCAAGACGCTGAGAAGAACAAGTTGGTTTTCTTTGAAGGTTGTTCTTATCATTTTGATCTGGAGGACCTATTGAGAGCTTCAGCTGAAGTTCTTGGGAAGGGGACTTATGGGACAACTTATAAGGCTATTTTGGACGAGGGAGGAACAACAGTGGTTGTGAAGAGGTTGAAAGAAGTGGTAGCCGGGAAAAGAGAGTTTGAACAACAAATGGAAATTGTGCAGAGGGTCGGTCAGCACCCAAATATTGTCCCTCTTCGTGCTTACTACTATTCCAAGGATGAAAAACTTCTGGTTTATGACTACATAACAACTGGCAGCTTTTCCGCATTGTTGCATGGTATGTAATGTCTGTCCTTATCATCTTTCTCCAAAATCTTTTTACTTTCATGAATTATGCATATTCCAATTAGATACTAAGGCAATTAATTACGCGTAAAAATACACTCTCAAATCTGACCAACTCATGGTGATACTTTGGCGAATGAGCATCATTCCAACACAATGTTAAGGTTGTAATTTTTTTGCTAGAATAAGAAGCAGATATAATCTTGCAGTTAAATAAAAATAATTCCGATCGTATGGCACCTAAAATGGAGAAAACATAAGTGACCCTTGTCTACAGACCTACAAATGGTTATCGTTCCAACTCTCTAGTAGTGGGAAAGACGGACATTCTTACTCTCCCGGAATCCCTCCTGAGTTTTCACATTCATTTCTATTATGATTGCAGGAAACCGGGAAAGCAGACCAACGCCACTAGACTGGGAATCGAGAGTAAAGATTTGCCTTGGAACTGCAAGGGGGATTGCCCATATCCATTCTGCGGGTGGGGGAAAATTTATCCACGGCAACATCAAGTCCTCCAATGTCTTCCTCGCACAAGACCTCCATGGCTCCATCTCGGATTTTGGTTTGACAACTTTGATGGTTTTGCCTGCTGTCCCACCAAGAAGTGCAGGTTATCGAGCTCCTGAGACAATTGAATCTCGAAAATGTACTCAAAGATCTGATGTATACAGTTTTGGTGTACTCCTCCTGGAGATGTTAACAGGTAAAGCACCAATCCAAATGCCGGGGCAGGATGAGGTGGTTGATCTTCCAAGGTGGGTGCAGTCCGTTGTGAGAGAGGAATGGACTGCTGAGGTGTTTGATGTAGAGCTAATGAGGAATAAAGACACTGAAGAAGAGCTGGTGCAAATGCTTCAAATAGCAATGGCCTGTGTGGCGAAGGTGCCAGACATGAGACCAACAATGGGTGAAGTTATCAGGATGATTGAGGAAATCAGGCCGCCTGATTCTGAGAATAGACCATCATCGTCACCCTCGGTGGGCATGTCGGGCTCAAATAAAGAAACCCCATGATTCCTCCGTCTAGCCCATACCCATATTTTCAAGCTGGAGCTGCAGAAACTATCCCTTTGGAGAACTTTTCTGCTATTCTTTTACTAGGCACAGCCGGGCCGTCCTGAACTTGAACAAGAGACTTCGCTCATTAAGTAAATCATCACACCTACGTTCCAACCAATTGGAAGAGAATCAATTGGAACATTTCCAGTTGCGGCATTCTTTTTAGGATGCCATATGTAACAAATTTAAATTGTCTGACACTTTCCCCCTCTCCTGATTATTGCGTCAAAAATGTTTCCAGACGATTGTGACCTCGACTCTTCTTGAATATGTGCTGCTTCTTGCCATTCACAACACGTGCGTATGTATCATCTAATAATTTGTATTTATTTGAAACACCGTTCTAAGACTGGTTTGAAACCAATAAGTAACATAATGGCTTAGACTTGATAAATAAAAGGAGATCTAATTATATTCGCTTCACTCTTCAGATATTAGGATTCAGTCTATTCAAAGAATAAAGTTGCTAGTTTTTTCCAAGCATTCTCTATCCAGACGAATCTAATCATTCAGTAACTGGTATGATGATGAGGATCTAGATGATGATTATTAGACTACAAATGGAAATAAGATGCAACCTTTTGGCCTACTGGTTAGTAACTCAAAAAACTAATAAATGTGATTTCATTTATATGAAGATGGCTCAAACGAAGATTAGAAAAATGCTATCCATCCTTGGTCATTATTCTTTACTCATAAAAAAAAATGCTTTGATCACTAAATGACATATTTCTTCCTCGTATGAAAGAATAATAAAGCCAGAGACTTAGGCTCATGTTAAGATAAGAAAGCTAATGGCTAGAGTTTTTGTTGACCAAGTCTGCGCCACTAACATATCTAGTAACAAAAGATATTAACCGAAAAGGAGCACCAACCAGGGGAGCGTCCGTAAGGGGCACAGCAGTATTTTCATCATTATTGGCAGCCTGCAACTCTGTATCCCGAATTTCGTTTTCATCCACTGAAATTTGCACAATTTCTCCAGTTTCTTCAGATATTAAAGAGGTGGGGATCACAGCAGCATGCTCAACATCCACATTATCACTCCCAATATTTTCAATCTCCATTGGAACAATCTTGACTGACTCCAACTTCTTGCCTGCTAGAGACAAATCTTCATTGGATTCCGATATGGGGTCAGTACTGTCAGTTTCAGTGGTCTCAAACATCTGAATAGACCCAGTCGCTGAAGGAAGCCTATCTGTTGTAATTCGTCGATCAAGCTTAACATACAACTCGTTCACCTGTGAGGAAGAAGAAAAAAGGCCTAACCTCAGTGACCACAAGTCAATTACGATATACAACAGTAACAATTGGTGTCACAATAATGAACCACCCAAGTCTAAAAGTCGGTGTACAGCTAGAAATAATTTGATAGCTACATGGCACTATCTAAATCAACATCACCACCCAATTGACGTCAAGCTTTAAGCCAAAAAGATTAAAACAACAAAAATTCCTGAGAATTAGCACACTTGCAGCAACCACAGACGTGCCATTTATACCTTCTCAACGAGCTCTGCATTTTCTGTCATCAATTTTTCAACCAGTGCAAGCGCTGCTTCCATCTGAGAGTTCAAGTCCTCGTGCTCAGAACCATGCTAAAACAACAAAGGAAGTAGTCAGATTCTTCCTCGCCTTCTACTTTCTTTTTTGTTATTTTATATATTTTTTAAGAGCATTTGGTACGAAATTTCAAGGGATAAGAAATCTTGAAAAGCTAAAAAAAGCAAACCATTTTGGGGTCAACTGATGAGCTGGTAGATGAGGTACTCCTCTCAAGGTTCTGGATTTGTGACTGCAAACCAGATATGATGTCCATCAGTCGTTGGTTTTCTTGGAGGAGATTGTTCCTGAACTCTTCCAACTCCACCACCTGTCAAACTTTGTTTTTAATTTCCCCATCAGAAAAAATGCAGAGCTCTGCTATGAAATGGTAATACCTCTGGTAGAATGCACATCCAATAACAAAGTTCCTTTGTTTTTAAGTTCTTTTTTTCACAATGAGTCAACTAGTTAGAATACACGAGCAATAGCTCAATCCCTTTCTTGACCAGCAGACAGTCGACTTATAAAATACTCCAACAGACTCAAGACAAAAAGGTGACCACGTTCACACACAGCCTTGGATTCAATATGCCAATAAAATGAGCCCTCCATGTGGATAAATTAGGTCAATTATGCCATGTACCTGTGCCTGTAGTTTAGCAGCATCACCTTGCAAGTTTGCAAGCGTTTCTTTGGTTGAATTCTGTACGGTAAACATATTTACTGCCATTAGTAAGTTGCAAACGTACCAAGTTGCAGAAAGGCTGGCATGGGATAACATTTTCAAAATGAGATAAATTCCTAATCTTCTTAGAAACTAAACCATAAATATTAATATAAATATAAATAAATCGTGTTTTCTGCTGCTGCTTTTTTTAGGAAAACCAACTATTTACCTATATTCAACTTATTGACAAGCCAAACTATTTATTTCAAACAATTTTTTTGATAAGTAATAATCTTTTGATGAGAACAACTAGGCAAAGCCCATATACACAGGGAGAAAATATTTATTTCAAACAATGTCACTGACAAGATGCTGGAAAAAACCATATCCACATACACTCCATAAATCAAAAATAAAAATAAAAGTGGTTGCCTCCTTTAGAATCCAAAAACCTTTCTCCCTCTCTAAGTGTTAGACTTTTTCTTCTAAACTTTCCTGTGGAACATTGGACGAATAAATTCATCACTGAATTCCAATGTTATTGGAAAGACCTTACAATGATCAACTATATGCATACATTTGATTAAAACCCAAAAAAAAAAAAACAAAAACAAAAGGCCAAAAGGAATGACATAAAAACAACAAACAAGATGAAAATAATATTACTAGCACTAAAAAGAAGAAGTGATGAAGTACAAAAGAAGTACCCCTTCCAAACCTAAATTTGCATTTTCCTCTAGTAACCGACTGATCTTGCCCTCCAATGAAGCCTACGCGTTGCAAATCATTAATAAATCATTAATAAAAACATGCACAATCAAGGCACTGCTGATGGGGAAAATTTGCAGATGGGCATAAATGCTCTTTAGTTGGAATTTGAAGTATTAGAGCTATATATACCACTCAACTCACCTCTTTTTCGAGTAAAGATTCATTTTCATTCCGTAGTTGTACAATTATCATCTCTAAACCAGCCTGAAATTACAACATTAGATAAACTAGCTTATAAAAAAAAAAAATATATATATATATATATAGGGACAGTGAAGATAAAGGAAAATCCATTTAAAAATTCACTAAATCATAGTCAGTCCAGCCTCTCAGTTAAACTTAAATTATTCAACCTCTTTCTGTATGTATGAATGGCATTCGTGTTGCAATTGATTGATTGTCACTTCTAAGGTAGCCTGTACAAGAAGATAAAATTTGAATACAAAATAAGTTTAGAAGCAAAACCCTACAAATTTACCAAAACAACATTCAATGATTAAATTTATATTGTATTGCCTCTTTTTTGATATGTAACACATTTTCGTTCTGTAATAATTTGACAGTCTCTTCCAAGGAAGCCTAAATTTTGAAAAAAAAAATGAAGCATGCAATCAAAAGGCCGAAGAATGATGCAATCTTCGCCAGCCATTTCTCGATTAAATTTAAATCAATGTAACTCTCTTAACATCCACTTCACAATATGCATAAAACCAAAAGCAGGAAATATTGTAATATAATTGAAAAACAAGAAACGGGTATGCAGATTAACATCTACCTCTTTCTGTACGTACGAATGATTTTTTTGTTGTAATTGTTTGACAGTCTCTTCTAAGGTGACCTGTACAAGAAGATCAATTTGAATACAAAAGAATATAGAAGCATATCCCTATACACTTTCCAAAATACTCGATAGCCTATTCTCTGGTTTAAATTTATACTGCATTACCTCTTTTGTTATATGCCACTCATTTTCATTCTGCAACACTTTGACTGTCTCTTCCAAGGAAGCCTATATTTGAATAAAAAAAAAAAAACAACAACAACAACAACAAATGAAATGCGCAATCAAAAGGCCTAAGAATGAATCAATCTTCACCTGACTTTTCTCAACTAAATTTAAATCAACATACCTCTCTTAACATCCACTTCACAATATGCATAAACTCAAAAGCAGGAAATTATGTAATATAATTGGAAAAACAAGAAAAGCAGGCATGCAGATTATCATCTACCTCTTTCTGTACATAAGAATGATTTTTTTGTTGTAATTGTTTGATTTTCTCTTCTAAGGTAGCCTGTACAAGAAGATCAAATTGAATACAAAAGAAGTTTAGAAGCAAATCCCTATAAACTTTCTAAAATACTTGATAGTCTATTCTCTGGATTAATTTTATACTGCATTACCTCTTTTTTGATATGTGACTCATTTTCTTTCTGTAACACTTTGACTGTCTCTTCCAAGGAAGCCTAAATATAAAAATGAAAAAATGAAATATGCAATCAAAAGGCCCAAGAATGAAACAATCTTCACCTGCCTTTTCTTGATTAAATTTAAATTGAAGTACCTCTCTTAACATCCACTCCACAATGTACATCAAACCAAAGTAGAAGAATATGAATTACAGGAAAACAAGTATGCAAATTAACATATCTACCTTTAATGCTCTTTGGAGCCACTGTTGCTTCTCAGCTTCTACTAAAATACATGCAGACATTTACAAAAGGATTCCTAAGCAGTTAGACACGAAAAGAATCTTGAAGTAAACCAAGAAATGTTGAACGATTTTGAAATCCTTGACAGTGGCAAAATGTGTCACTCATTGTCTCCGCTTTCTTCGCATTAAGTCAATGCACATTGAAGAAGACATATTTTCTAAACCAAAATTATATGAGGCTTACTTATGCAGAAATCACCAGGACAGGAAACTCCAACTTCTATCGTGTTTAAGTTGTCCTAGGCACAGTACGTGCACCATCTCAAGGGAGTGGTGTAGTTGCTTTGGTATCTCCAAGTATATATTTATAATACAAATTTTCTTCGGTCCATATATACTTTTTCTTTTTGATATGTAAAAGATATAAAACGCTAAGTCCATATCTAATTTACTACACAACAAATTATTTTTAAACACAAGAGGTGCTAGCAGACAACACAAAAGTATATACTCATTACAAGTTTGAGCCTTAGATCTACACCAATCACATTTAGATCCTTTGACACCTGGCAAGGCTTGAAGACTTAATTCACTAATTTCCTCAACACTAAAACTTTGTACCACAAATTAATGATTGGTTCTCTGAAACATGTTATACTCACCATTAAATCCATGTTAATGGATATAAATGACTTAAAAAATCTATATTAATGATTGTGTGTCATTTTCATTACTAGTACTAACTAAAGAACGTCAATTGTGCTTTATACTAGGGTTTAGGGTTTAGGGTTATTGATTGTTCTCTATCTTTGAAGCACTGTGCATTTCTTTCCGACCAAATACACCACATAAGGCATAATGGGATCATCTTCCATGCTGCAACCACATGTGGACAGCCATGAATGCTCTTCCAACATGCTAGTAAATCAACCACCTTAGATGGCATCACCCACACAATGTCCACTCTACTAAATATTCCATTTCACAATGTTCTTGTCACCTCACAATGAAGTAATAGATGATCCACCGATTCTATATTATTTTTGCACAAATAACACCAATCCATTACAATGAGTCCCCTCTTTCTTAAGTTATCCGAGATTAAAATATTCCCAAGGGCTGCAGTCCACACAAAGAAAGCCACTTTGGAAGGTACACAAGTCCTCCAAATGCTCTTCCAAGGGAAAACTACATTACCTTGAGAAGCCAAAATTTTGTAATAGGCCATAACTGTGAATTTCTTGCTTTCAATAGGCCACCACTGTATCCTGTCACCCTGTGTCACTCTTCTTCCTAAAGATTGTAACAAGCTGAAAAAATCTGAAACAATAGACAGTTCCCAATTGTGGTTGTTCCTAGAAAAGAGGATATTCCACTAGGGGGAACCATGAGCTATATCCAACAAGTCCACCACTGAAGCCTCCTTGTTAGCAGCAATGCTAAAAAGAGTAGGAAAGACCCTTTTTAGAGGATGCTCACCATACCAAACATCTTGCCAAAATCTGATTATGGTGCCGTCACCCAATAGAAAGCGGATATTATTTTCAAAACATTACCAACCCCCCCTAATATGCTTCCACAAACCCACACCACGCTTCCCCCTCACGACATTAGTACACCAACCCCCCCAGACACCTCCATGTCTAGAAACAACTTCCTTCCACAATGACTCCCCCTCCAAATGAAATCTCCATAGCCATTTGCCTAGTAGCGCCTTGTTAAAGGCCCTCAAATTGTGCACCCCAATCCTCCACTGGAGATTGAGGAACAAACTTTTTTTTTTTTTGATAAGTAGATTGGGGAACAAACTCTATTCCACTTAACATATACTAGGATGCCAATCTTGGCTTTAAAACCTCATTGCCAAATTCCATTTCACTCACTTCCTACTTCTTACTAGACTAAAGCAATTACATTATCAAAATGGGATTTCCCATCAAAGAATTGACAAAACATCTAGGTTCATAGTGATTTTAGTGTTTCACCATCTATACATAGGTGATAAAATCGTATACTAATTTATAAATGCATAAAATAATTGTCTACATAAGTAGTCTTACGTATTTCTTATAAAGAACTAAAAAGAAGTGTCACAGTTGAGAAATCTACCTAATTACAAAACTCATCTAAGAATAATAGTTAGATTGATAAATTAATGTGTAAGCTGAGAAGTGTTGCAGTCGAGAAATCGGCATAAATACTTTAATTAACAAAGAGAATTAGTTAGACAGGATTATAGTCAGATCTGTTATTCTTGGAAGTGGTGGACATTTAAAAGTGTTGGAAAGGCCTTAGGGGCACTGTTCACATTGCCACTTTGTCGAAAATAATTTCTCATTATATTATGCGGTGCCTGTGGATGGAAAGAAATGGTAGGTGCTTTGAAGACCCAGAGGGCTTCTTGGACGAGTGGAAGAGATTCTTTTTCAACACTCTATTTTCTTGGGCTTCTGCCATTGTTTGTAATGGGGATAGTCTTCATAATTTGCCTGTATCCATCATTAGTGCTTAGTGGTTGCTATGAATATTCTAATTTCTATGTATATTTCCTGTCTACTTGGTTATACTTTTTCTATCAAAAGATTTTTACTCTTACTTATCAAAAGTTAAAAAATAGTAAGACCGATCAAGTTTCATTCAACCAACAAACAGTGCAACTGTGCAAAGCATAAACATGAATATTCCCACTTATCAAAAATAAATAAACATAAATATTCCTGGTTTAAGTTCTCATGAAAGACATAAAAGCATAAACTGAGGTCTTCCATGGTGCAAGAAAATGCAGCCATTGGCATTCCTAAGTTCCTTACTAGCATCATGATGCGCGTTAAATGCTAGAAAATTAAACTTCCGATCGAAAGAAACAAGTCAGATTGATCAAAATCCAAAACTTACCCCTTCTGTGCCGTTGGAGAGATGACCATTGGGATCCACATTTGTATTTTGCACATCATTATGAGTATCTGCAGTTTCAGAAACTTGACCATTATCATCCTGTCCATTACTCTCATGATTATGGTCCAAAGAAACTGTGTCTCCAGCATCAACCGCGATATCTTCCGTGGTTTTGCCCTGCTTCCTTTTCTTTTTCTTGTTTCTCTTCTTCTTCATCTCCTCTTCCATTTTCACAACCCAAATTTCTGATTTCCCCCCTCAAAGTTCAATTCTCAAAGTCACTTTATTGCATAAGCAAAGAGCTATCAGATCCCAACAATAGTAAAAAGCAAAAAAACAAAAAGGAACGGCCTTTGCACTTTCAAAACAACATATTGTATCCCAACTTCTTCACTCGGCATCACACAAAACAGATTTTTAATCAAACCAATTTGTATCAACGACCCAAAACATATATATATAAAAATTATATATATAGCAGTTTCAATACAGACAAGACATTAAAATCCGCCAAAACAATCTGACTTTTACTTTGGGTCACGTTTGCGGAATGCATGGACAATTCAGTCTGATCTACGCATTTACGTCATTGGGAATCTCAGGTGTTCAAATGCATAACTTCACGAAACCCTAAAGCTCGAGATACAGCTATCGGAATTTTAAAAAATGAAAATTAACACAGATTCGGGGAAATGATTTCGAAACGTACGTACAGATCCGAACGAACCAAAGCGATGAAAGACAAAAGTTTCGAAAAATGGTTAATTGGAAACGACCTCTTCAGGGAAATCCGAAATTGTTAGGGTTTACAGAGCGTTTATTGCTCTTTAGAACAGATACAAATATTATTTTACTTCGCTACACCGTTATGCATTGGATCATTTCCTTTAGTTTGTACGTCATTTATTATTTCCGGGACACGTTTCGTGCGTGCTGTCCACTCTCACAGCCAAGCTCTACTCAAAGCGTTTTATATATTTTTTATAATTTTCTAAATAAAATTAAGTTGATGAGTAATGCCCTTTAAAATGATAATAAAATAAGAATGTTGTTTATATTATAAAATTAAAAATAAAACTAATATTGCAACATAATTTATAAAAGAAAATATTTAGAATTCTTAAGAATTGAAGTTTTTCTCGTTCTATATAAATTTTCTTATGAATTACAAAATTATCGAAACTCATATATATATACTTTGATTATTATACAAATTATAGTGCAAAATCTCAAAAGTTGCAAGGGGGGTCATTCACCAAAAAAAAAAAGAAGGGAAAAGAGAGGGGGAGTACGCCCCCTTTCTTGACTTTTCTTATAACACTCCCCCTTGAATGATCACCGATAAAAAATCTGTCTTATTAAAACATTGCCAAAGAAATATCCAGTGGAAAGAAAAACTAATAGAGAAGGAAAAAGAGTACAATATTCTTATGTACCGCCAAGTGCTTTAAGATTGTCTCATTAAAACCTTACAAAGAAAAATCCAATGAGACAAAACCTCAACGAAAAAAAAAGAATACAACCAGCACAAGTTTTCAATATATTTACTCTCGTGAAAAGTGCATACTGATAGATTTTTAAGTTTTCACATTCCAATATTCTGCACAATTTTCTTAAATGTCGTAGTTGGTAATGTTTTCGTGAATAAATCTATCAGATTATCACTTGATCGTATCTTTGATATATCCTCATCTGATTTGAATAATATAAGTAGTATTATTTTCGTATAAAATTGTTAGACTATTATTGATCATGAGAAAACCGCATTTTTCTTGAATATGTTGAATAACTGATCTCAGCCAAATACACTCTCAACTTGCTTCATGAATTGCTATAATCTCTAAGTGATTTGAAGATATGACAGATAGTATTTGCTTATTAGACTTAATAGAAATTTGATATCTACAGTAATACTTAAACTCCCTATGAGAATATGTGTCAGTTTTTCAAAATAATAAACAAACATGATTTCAGCATATATAACAGGGTTAAGAATCCAAATATGATTTCATTTAAATAATACATTAAAGAGAACATGTTAATATTCTCATCTAAAATTTCTCCCCCTTTCGACGTTATTAGGGAGAATATGTTCATGCACAGCGAAAAGAGTATTGGAAACCACTCATGTTTGACAAAAGTTGCAAAAACTTGGGATCTAATTCTATCGGTTCTGCGGAAAATCAAATCCGCTTGACATTATTGACAAATGAGATTTTTGCAGATATTTGGAAGTTCTGGGTTACTGTTTAAAGATGATCATTTTTACCTATTGGATACTCATGCAAAATCTCATGTTCCTCATTGACCCAATTGTTGTTCATCCAGAACGATACTATGACTGAGGGAAATTCTTTTGTTAATGTCCCAGATTTGAACCAAGAATCTTTTACACCTCAACCATTCATCTTTACTCCTGAGGCTGTCAATACCATGATAGAAGCAGAGATACATCTTTTTAGTAAAATTGATCCTGAAATTGTTGTAGCATCAAGAACCCACAGTACTTAATATGCTGTCTCTATTACAACCATGTCTCAGAGGCTACTGGCGAGGGCAAGTGAGATTGATCATCTTAATAATCAAATACCTGAATTGTATCAAAAGCTTGCAACTAAATATAGGAGAAATAAAAAGTTAAGACAAAAAAACAAAGAGCTGAAAAAATTTACAGACTGGTATTCTCGTGACCTGAAACCACAAATAGAATAGCTAGAAAGAGAGATGACTCAAATACAAAGTCAACAACAGCAACTGAAAGCAGAGATTCGGCGTTTATGAGAAAACTGCAATTAATCTCGCTCACTTTTGAAAATATATATCTAGCATATCTTGTAATCTTGACTAAGTGAGATTTGAAGAGATAATGGTTTATCTTGTTCTTATTTCCATCTCTATAAGAATCATCTTTAGTTTTATTTAGTTCGCATCAAATCTTCTAATCATATCTATAATTCATCTGTATTTGTATTCTTATTTTATAAATTTTCAATGGCTCATCAGTTTCCTTTCAATATTTCTTACGATCAATATATGTGGTATCTTTCACCTCAATTATAAGTTGTTCCTACATCTTCTGTGTGTGTCATGTTGCAGCAAGTGAATAATCTGACTAATAAGTCAGATCGTGAAACTGTTTATGAGCTGGTGACTCTTGAAACTCGATACTCCTCCTCTATTGTCGGGTTTTTCAACCGGTTACAATCCAAAAATCGTGAGATTGATGAACTTAACTAGAAGGTTTCTATACTTCAAAGACTTGTTCAAAAGTCTAATAGAAAAATAGTAAACTTAAAGTAAGAGAATAAGAATTTAAAATTCTTACTTGCCTCTTCATTTCGACTGTTTAATCCTTTAGATAAGGATGACATGTTAATTTATGAAAAGCAAATGCATTTGAGAGATGGGGCTAGAAATCTCAAATTTTTGTAACTCATCTAATATTTTAATAATAAGATCTTTCTTTTTTCAAATGCATTCTTTGAATATATAGCAAACTTTGTAATTTCTTCAAGAGTCCTAACAAGGTAAATCATCAACGTAAACTGCAATAATTGTAAATCCGGATTCTGATAAAAATACATGGATATATAAGATTATTCTTAAATCATTTTTTCAATAGATACTTGCTAAATCAATTATACCACATGCGTTCGGATTATATTAACTTATATAAAAATTTTTGAAATTTTATAAAGTACATATTCCTATATGTACTAGGATTAGATGCTTCAAGCATTGTATATCCTTATATTTGTCATAATCTAATGATCCTTATAAATATGTAGTGATAACATCCATCAACTGCATATCTAATCTTTTTGTAATAATCAAACCGATTAAAAATTTGAATGTGGTTGCATTCATAACGAATAAATATGTTTTCTTATAATTAATCTCGGATTTCTGCAGGAAATCTTGTGCGACAAATCGTACTTTGTACTACACAATTCCATTTTTCTCATTGCGTTTTCGTACAAATACCCACTTATATCCAACAGACATTACACCCTTTAATATTTAGACAACAGATCTAAATACCTCTCACTTTCCTAACGAGTTTAATTTAGTTTCAATAGCTGCTTTCCATTTTGGCTAATCATTTCTACTTCGACATTTTTCGACGATTTTTAGCTCACTTTTTTCATTACTTCTGGTAATGTCAAGGGCTATCTTATATGAAAATATATTATCGACAACAATTTTATTTCTATCCATAATTTTTTTCAGTATTCATGAAATGTATTGAGATATCATTATTTTCAGGTACCTATTCCTCTCAAAGGGAAAACATTTCATAAAACATCTCTTCAGGAAGTACTCTTTAAGAGTTTCCTCTTTAGGAGGTTTGTACTCTTTATGAGTTTCCTCTTCAGGAGGTTCCTCTTTAGGAGGTTTGTACTCTTCAAGAGTTTCCTCTTCAGGAGGTTTGTATTTTTTAGAAATTTCATCTTCAGGAGGTTTGTATTTTATACAAAAAATTTGAATAGATCTTATTGCTTATTTTGTAGGTACGGTCTCTTCAGGAGCACCGGTTTCTTTTCCTTTTGTTTTTCTCTTTTGCATCAATAGGTCTTCAACGTTTCAGGCGTGTCTTAGACTCATCTTTTGATGTTTTAATAATTTGTTTTTCAGGGACTTCAATTCTTACTTAAGCATTAACAACAGTAATATATGATTTTACAACACCTTTAGTGTCAGTAAATACATCTGGTAATTGATTTGCAACACTTTGCAAATAGATAATCTTCTAAACTTCTAGTTTACATTCATTTATAGGAGGATCAAATTTAGACAGGATTTTATTATCCCAAATAATTTCTTGTCGCGCTTTAGGTACTGACTTTTCATTATTTTAAAACATAATAAAATATTAAAAAGTTTTACTATAATATATAAAAGCTTAGTATAAATAAATCAAGTATTTGGCCGTACAACAAGTATGTGACCAATGTTTAGTGATATCATATATATGACAAACATTTTCATCTTTCTATAAAGAATAATTATGAGAGCCTTTACCTTTATCTGAATTGGATTACTTTTGGTAATACGGTATATTTACATTATTATCCTATTTAGTGTTATTGCTTTTGGAACTCACACTTTTATAATTTTTCTAGTAAGTCTACGCCCTTAGTTCCTTTGAAAGGATGCACAATTCATTTCTGAGAATTGTGTAAATCCAGTATCATTTTTTTCAAGAAATAATGTGAAACTAATAGGACTTAAATAATTATTTATTAACAAAAATTCATTATTTAGCTCAATCACTAGAAGATAAAATAAAAATTCAGAATATTTGTTAAAGTTTCTCTCTTGATATTGCTGCTGCATGAGCACATTCGAGACATGAAAAATAATATGTCTTCTTTAACATGTTATCATCAATTATTTTCTCATTGCATAATTTTAGTATTGAGTTGATTTTAAAGAGCGCAGAGTTATAGTCACTATCACTCTTAAAATCTTGTAACTTCAGGTGCAATAAGACATAATGAGCTTTTGGAAGGATTACATCTTCTGATATTCATATTTCTCCCTTAAATTATTTCACAAAATAAGAGGATTTTTCACTGTGAGATACACAGTACGGTCCTGCAGGAACACGTGATTTTCTTTTTTGATTGTATCTCTCAAGTTCATCATATCCAAATGGATCTCATCAAGGATCTTGGATAAATAACTTTTTTCAGAAATGTCAATAGTAATAAATTTTAATTTTATAATATTTGACATTTTTTACATATATGAATCACAAAAATAAATATATGTATCTAAGAAATATTCACATAATTATGAGAATAAAAACAGAAATTTATCAAATAATATTTAGTAATATTACCTTTTATATTTATCTCGATGACTGCAAATAATATATTGAAAAATTTACTAGAAGTAGAAGACCACTAGTTTTAATATTGGTAGAAGTTCGTGCTAATAACGTGTTATAAAATTAAAAATAAAATTACTATTATAAAATAATTTATAAAAAGAAATATTTAGAAATCTTAATAACTGAAGTTTTCTTTGTTCTATATAAATTTTCTTAAGAATTATAGAACGATCGAAATTCGTATATACAGATCTTAATTACTACATAAGTTACTGTGTAAAATCTAACAAGTCGTGAAAGGGATCATTCTCCGAAAAAAGAGCAGGTAAAAGATAGGGGGCGCACCTCACATAGGATTAATTTTAAGTTTGAAAAAATTCTATTGGTATGAATATAAATAGGATGGTGTGTTCTTCATCACTACCAACTTGAAAATAGAATGACTTTAATAATTGGGATGGTCTCCCTTCTTGAGTTCCAGTAAAGATGATCCTCTAGAGAACGTGCTCAAACTCAATTGGGATGTTAGATGTCGGATTGATATAGGGGTCATAGTCCAAGATCATAAGCGCCTCATGATTGAAGCACTAAGAGTGAGTAAGTCCCTCTATCCTGATCCCTCCTTGGTGGAAGTGTGCGGTGCTTTACAGGCAGCTAAGTTTGGTCTACAAATTGGCCTCTCTCAAATCGTGCTAGAAGGAGATGCTAAGCAGGTAGTTGACGCACTGAAGGCCGCAATTCCTCGACAATCGACTATGACTATGGTACTCCAAAACACCCAACATCTTTTGTGCAATTATGTGAAGTGATCTGTGAACTATGTTAATCGTAACGACAATCAAATGGCTCATGTATTAGCAAAGAACTCTTTATTTTCATCGGACAGCATTGTAGACATGGAAGTCTCGCCTTGTATTACCAACTTGTTTATTAATGAATGATTGAGCAACAAGCTTCTTTTTAAAAAAAAAATAAAAAACTCTAATAATTAAACTATTAAAATAGTATTTTTCTTATTTTAGCTATTTCTTTATCACTACAGCAAAATGTATTTTTTTCATCGTCACTTTTCATCGCAAATATCCCTAAAAATTATTGCAAAATGTCTTTTTCGATGTTTTTTATTAGTTGCATAATAGTTGAGGAAGCATGCATTTTAATAGTCACTGCCAACGCTGAAACAGGCTTTTTCGCGACGATCTACACTCGCACGAAAAAGTAGCCCATAACGCCGCAAATAAGGTAACAACCATGCCGATTAACGTCTGAAACAGTTTTTTGCAACGACATATATCGCCGCTACTTTTTCAAGTTTTGCTGCAATACGTTCACCCCTTTCTCGTCGTTTGTTGATATTGCCGCAACATGTATATTTGCATCATTTAATTTTCGATGCAATAGATTCATGCCAATGTTTTGTTGGTTGCCGCAATAGGATCCGCATGTACATGCCACTTTCTGGCTTATTGCGACATATACAATTTCGCTGCAATAGATAGGTGTCGGCGTATATCCTGTTAGACGCATCCAGTTTGTTTTCGTTCCAGGGGTTCACGTCAAATAAACTTCGCTGCAATAATTTTTTTTTATAATTTTATAATTATTTATGAACTTCCTTCCTACCTATTTTATTGGAGGTTGCACGTGCAAATGATTTGGTTCCTAGCCTCAGAAAGTCCCCATCATATTTTGCTTAAAAATCATACTTTTGATGCTTAATTGGTAGGTAGCAATATTAATATTAATATATACTAATATTGATATTAATATTAACATATATTAATATATATATTGGTAACAATTTATATAAATAGGTATTAGTTGCAATAATAAAGTTGCAACTAATTAATGATTTGGTAGGACAATTAACACTGGGAGATCCACTGAGGAAGGGGATGCAGTTTTTGGATCTGGCGCTGAGGTGAACCTCGACTCTCAGGTGGCTTTTCTGGCAATTCTTCCCCCCATCTTTACCTTAATATTGTAAAAACATTGAAGAAAATGAAGACCTATTTGATCACATTACCCTCATTTCTCATATGAAGTCTTGTGATCTTATATTATGGATGCAGGTGTATTGGTGGCATGACAAGTACCGACCAAGGAAGCCAAAATATTTCAATCGTGTCCACACAGGAAATGAGTGGAATAAGTACAAATCAGACTCACTATGATCACGATAACCCACCTCCCAAGATTGTGCCAGGCTATAAATTTAATATCTTCTATCTAGACCTTGGTGACATGATAAAGGCTCCAGTGGATTAGGATAAAATACATTATTTATATGCAAGAGATAAATCCCATCCCCAAACCAAAGATATCTACAGTGGATTAGAAATACTAATCTTAGAATGTCTAAAAGTTAGATATGCTCCAGACACAAGCTTTGTGGTTCATGACGTAGAAGTGTATCAGGAGAAGGATTTCTTATTCTATCATAGTGCAAAACTAGCAGCAACTTGCGGGCTTCTGATGATCAAGCCTGAAAAACCTATTCGGATCGTGAAGCAGAAGAACATTATTGTTTGTGGAGACTGCCACACATTCTCGAAGTATGTTTTGGTCGTTATTAAAAGAGAGATATTACTAAGAGATTCTTCGAGGTTTCATTCCTTAGATTCTTCTCTGGATGTTTGCTATTATGTAGCATTATTATTTTTCCTTAAATTCTAAATATTCTCTAATTTATTTTTAGAATTTTATCTAAATAGAAAAGGGCCCCTTAAAAATTCCTCGCATTCCATTTTTTCAAGAACTTCTAAATAGAAATGTATCTCTCCAATTTTTTTCATAGTTTCAAAATTCTCTATAATTTTTATATTATCTCCACCAAATTATTTTAAAATTAAGTTTGTTAGAAATAATAAACTTCTCATTAATATTGGTCCCAAAATTCTTTTTATTCTATAATATTAAGCTTCTTAATATTGAATTCAAAGTGAAATAATAATAAAAAATTATTTAGAGTTAATGGTCTATATAAAAAATAGTTGATAAGTTTTATCCTCTATATTCAAGTATACTTATTTGAACAAGAAAAATATTTAAGTCGTAATTCTAGTATTATTAGATGTTTGATATAACACATAAATATTTAGATTTCATTGGTAAATTAACTTCCATATTAGAATGAAAGATTGACTTCTAGACGATTACTTGATAATTTTTATGAAGAAAAAAATTAGAAAAATTTCGTTATAAAAATAATAATAGATGAATTTTATTCTATAAAATAATATTGTCGGCAATCTAAAATAAATGTTGAGTTGAGTTTTTAAAATTCTATTTTTACATGCATATAACAAATTATTGAAATCTGATTTTTATATATAGTTACGCCTATGGGATTTTTTTGTGAAATCAAGATTAAGATTTATTTCTTTTTAGTTTATGTAAACGAGTCATAAAATAGAAAAGGTAGCCCCTTTGAAAATTTTGGTTCCGCCGCTGCGGCTTCAACTATACCATACAAAACCTTATTTCCAAAGAACGAAATGCATAATTAGATTCCAGATCATAAATCTTGAATTTACATAGAAGCTAAAATAAGTTTGATATGGAAGGGAAATCAATAGTAGTTAATTTCTTGTTAGTTTCTATAAAACAAAATATAGTTGTGATCTTAAAGAAGCATAATATTATGACAGAATCTGTACGAACTGGGAGCAAGGTGGATTGGTGTGACATGCCTACCCCCCCCCCCCCCCCAACTGGGTGTTGTTTGCCGGCGGCCATCACAATATTTGGCGCCGGAAGCATTCAGTGCGTTGAAAGATTGAACAAAGACGCTATTTCTTTCAACAACAAACTCAACACCACATCTAAAAGTTTGCAAAATAGATTTTCCGGTCTTAAAATCGTGGTCTTTGATATCTACCAGCCTCTGCTGAGAAAGGTATATTAATTATTACACCAACTCTGAAGAAATTGACATTAATCTCTGAATATAATAACAAGTTGTGATTAATTTTGCACTGGTGACCGGGTTTTTTGAAGTAAGAAAAGCTTGCTGTGGGACAGGTACAATAGAAAACCTCCCCGTTATGCAATGCCCTGTCTCCAGGGACATGCGCCAGTGCTACAGGATATGTGTTTTGGGATGGATTCCATCCCTCTGAGGCTGCTTAATGAGGTCTTGTCTACTGATCTACTTCTACAGGGAGCCCCCCCTTATCTCCTAAACCTCTTTCTTTTTCAATTACAAGAGTTGACTTCTTGTTTACTCTTGTCATCTATACACATCATGCATAGATGTTCTGTTTGGTTTTAGTTTTTAGTGTTTGTATGGCTCCGTAGAGCTAGGTTTGAGTTATGTTCCTTGGCTACACATGTAGAGAGGTTCACTTGATGTTTGTCTTCGAGTGAAATTTTTACCATATTAGTCGTCAAATAAAGATATAACTACGGTGGGATTTTGAGAATTTAACATCCATTTCATCATGCCAAGTTGTTGAAAAGAACACGCTAAGGAAATCGATCCCTGAATCTATTGAATGTAAGCTGCAGCATATAAGAGTTCCATTAAATGAAAAAGGTCAAATTTGTTGGATGGTGATGGGAATTCAAAGCATGAGTTGCAATAGCAGAATGTGAGAATTGGCGTGAGAACAAGATATAAGCAAATCTATATATATTCCAAAGGGAAATACGTCTGAAATGCTATCTACGATGGCATCATTACATGCAGACAAGGACTAACCATGAGTTGTTTGAAGTATTGCAGAAACGAATACTTGGGTTTTCACTTTTCAATTAACATTTTGGTGGGATGGGTTCTCAAATTCAATTCTAGGCCTTTTTTTTTTAAGCCAAAAAAAAATCTGTTTTAAAAACAACTATAAATATTAAATAACTTTTCTAATTACTCCATTTAACTCTAATTAATTGTGTTTATACAAGAAAAGAACATCTAGTCTCTCCCCATAGTCTCTCCAGCCATTGCTGGTTGTGTCCAAAGGGGGGCAAAGCTCCGATTCTTCCCTCCCTCTCGTCTAGCTCTACGTGGCTTTCTTCTTAGGTTTTTTTTTTTTTTTTTCTAGTTTTGTAAGTTTATTTCCAAGCTTTAATAGTTTATTTTTAAAAACACAAGTGAATTTCGATCTACTGCTTGCCAGACGCCTTCCATAGCCACGCTCCGGATCTTTGGTCTCCCTTGCCACCGATCTTCAAGAGGTTCGAAGAAAATTGCCCACATGGGCAGCGCGTGAACTTCATGCGTGAGTTCTTACCCGCAAGATACTCACGTGCACTCACGCGCCACCGTGCTTCGGTGGTTTCCGGGCCGTCATGCGCGACTTCTACAGGATCAACGGTCTTGGATATGTCAATCTGCGCTACTAGTTCTCGCCCGGTGCGATGCATGCTCTTCACGTGCCGCCATTATCGGTGATGTAGCTCCTCCAGTGTATCGGTTCCTCCTCTAGTTTTTTTTCTCTAACCTAAGATCAAGATGAAGTGGATGTGGTAATCTCTATCAAATAGACTAGCTCAATAGAATGCATCGCACCTTTCTTATTGCGACCAAGAGTCGTAGAAAAATAGTCTGTTTATCAGACTATTTTAAAATCACCTCTGGCAACATCCTTTCAATCAAGATTGGTAAGAGTCATACTTGTCTCTCATACTATTTTTTGTTTTTAGTATCTATTGTATATTTGTTGTATTAGGATGATTATTGGAGATTTTCATCTTACTATAACTTGTATCTAGTAATTACTTTTTATATATGAAATGCTTGCCTTTAAAATAAAATAAACAAAATATCTTTTCTAATTATTATATTAGATGGAATCGGAAGTCACTAACGGAAGAAGCGCATGATTGACAAACATCTGAGCGAAAGACATTATCCTAGGAACAATGTCATGTCCTCGATTTACGTCAGAAATAAAACGTAAATCAAAGCGTTAGGATATGTAATACTAGGTTACATACCCTTTCATACAAATCAGAAATAGTATGCATGCACATATCATATTAATAATATGCAATGAGTGATGCAACGAAGTAAATTTAATTTCTGAAACATGCAAACAAAATCAACTTTGCACAATGATTACATGGCAGAACATAATTATAAACCCATAGCGTAATATTTTACATTACCATAGAGTACCAAATCTTACAGAACTGAGTTATCCCAAAACATAACATATCTTACAACCACTCCTCACAAAAAATGCTTTTTCTTAACTTCTCGATACTTATTTCCATAACGAAATATATTTATACTAATTATAAAATCCTGTTTGGGATATTTCCCTACTGGCGTCTCATAGACCCCACTCAGGGACAAAGAGCCATCAGGGCTCAAGGCTAGGCAACTCCCAATACGAAGCCGCTCTTCAAATGAGGTGGATGCGTGTTGTCTCATGACCTCCAACATATGCTCATACATAGGAGGAGCAAGTTCATCAAAAAGAGAGTAATCAATGGGCCCCTCAAGGCTCAACTGAGTCTTTCAGAAGGTCTGAGTTTCTTTTCCTCCTATCTAATTCTACAACAAAATCTATTATTCTAAAATGAATGATAGAAAATATTCAAAGAGTGAGATTTCGAGAAATTTCAGTAAGTACATAAATAACTTAACCAAGGCATGTGTGACATACAAATAACATGTAAATGCATGTAACATGACAATCTGAATGATAACATGACTTATGTATGATTTATGCATACTTTTTTACAAAGATTTGCATATTTTCATAAAAAAAGACTTTTATTGACACAGTTACAAAACTTTTCGCAACTCATCCTACCTTATTCTTTAATTACTTATTTCTTTTATTTATTATCTTTCTTCATATAAATTTTTAATATGACAGCAGATCGAAACGCCTTCACTGTTACACTAAATCCTTAATCTCGATGGCAGATCGAAATACTTTCACTGTTGGGTTTCTAAAATCTCGACGGCAGATCAAATTACCTTCACCGTCGGATTTCCTTAGTATGATGGCAGATCGAATCATCTTCACCGTCATGACATAAACTTCCTTATTATGACAGTAGATCGAATCGCCTTCATCGCCAATTTTCTTAAATCCTTGAAATGCTTATAAAATTCTTTTCTCTTAATTCTTTTGAAAGATGTTATGACTCAAAGCGAAAACTTGTGACGAAAAAGGACATACACATACTCTTAAACACTTTTATGCATGCTCCACAACTCATGGGTCCTATAGCATATAAAACATGCATTTCCAACTCATGACATATACATATTATACTTGCACCAATAACTCTTTTTAATGAAAACATACATCATTCACATAAAATAAAATCAAAATAATTTAACTATAATTCTAAGAACCTAGGGCCGACCATCAAGGAAAGGTTAACTCAAAATTTCATTTTCTTTTTCTTGGAATCAACTTACTCTTCTATTAGCATATCCTGAAAACTTCATAACTAAACTAAATTAATTTACACCCAAATAACCCTTACTCACTTGGTAGACTATTTTATTTAATACATTTCTTATCAAAATCTCCATTCCACTACTAAATATTTTTAATTATTCCACCACTCTTCAAGAGGACTAATTATTAATATTATTCTTCAATCACTTAACAAATTAAATTAGTCATCATATCAATCATCTAAAAAATAAAAACTCAAAATATCCTAAGGTATTCCATTAGAGCCGAACTACAAGCCCCAAACTTAGCTCATTTGTCATCCCAACATCACATATTATCCTATCTTAAATTCTCAATTTATTAAAATAAATTCTTGCTCCTTAGAAGATTTTCCTCTATTTATCACCTTACTTTCTTTTGATTTAACTTGGTACTAATATAATATATTTTATGAACATGATAAGTACTCAAATAGAACAACCTTCATTATATTAGCTCTATATATACAATTAAAGACTAAGATTGAGTTATAGATGCACTTACGATTTTTCAAGGGATCTTACAACAAAAATCTGAAAGAGATACATTAATCTAAGATTAAAACCTATAAGTGGCTTTTAAAAAAAAAAATCAAAACATCTCTTTTAAATATGTTCTAGTCGAAAATGTGAAGAGAGAAATTCTCTCATCTCTTGCACATTTTGAACATAAATAGGTTTCCAAATGAAGTGTTTACCTTGTATGGATGGTTTGCCTTTAAAATTCTTTGGAACAATTTACATACAGTTGCTTTGGAGGAAAGTTTAGAAGTGAATGAATGGGAGAAGGGATGAAGCTTAGTTTGGCCGTGAATTTGGATTGAAAAGTGGAGGGAACCTACATCTACATGTTGGTCGACTACTTATACCCAAAATGGGTGGAAGAAAATCTTAGAAAATTCATAAGACCATAGCCGATCCAAGTGTCCCATAGAGAAATCATCTTCCTTCCATTTAGGCTTAGTTAACAATTTGATAAGATCTAAAACTTATCCTATGCCAAGTGGACACATATAAGAACACGACAAAAGTAGGTACAACATATCCCATGGTGATTTTGGCTACCTCATCTCCTTCTATGTGTTATCTGAATTTCACTCCAACCATGAGTACATTGAGTGCCATTTGTCACACATAAACATGATCATCACATAGGCATATTACTTAGCTAAGTCGGTTTACATGAGTAAGTCAGTGCTCACTACTTTTTTTCATCTTATTTTCGGAAATCACCTCTAGCTACACGACAAAATTTTCTTTTCCCACTTCTTAGATCTAAATTGGTTTAACTAATGCCAAATGTCCTAGCTCCTTTGGTCTTAACTAATTAGATATCCTTCTAAGACTTGCCATGGCCGAAATCTATCCAAGGGAATATCCAATATTTGGTTCCTCCTTTTTTCCAATCGCTACTTGCCATTTCTTGACTGTTGTATCCCAAGCAATAAAAAAAAAAAAAGGTTTGTCTTCAAATAGATCAAATCGTGGCCTCTAATATTTTTATAGTCCCCTTTTGGATTCCTCTTTAACTTGGAGTCAAATTATAACTTTTAATATAAGAGAAAGCTTATCTAATTAATATAACAATATATTTTCAAAAAGTTTCAAGAAAAATGACTAAAAGTAATCCTAATGTGACTATAATTATTCTAAGCATAAAAATCTGTTAGGAAAAAAAATTGGGATTAAGTAATTTTTTATATAATTACCCTGGCCTCTAATATTTACTTTTTCTACATAATTTCTTAATATCTTAAAGCATTTTTTAAAATAGATTTTTTTTAATATTATTTAAAAATACTTAAATAAAAATTATATAAAAAAAATTAAAAATTAAAATTAAAATCGAAACAAATAGGGATGCCAAAATTCGAATCCCTAACATTTTTGTTAGAAAATGGCCGCCAAAAGTCGGATCCCAAAAGCTTATCCTAGTCCAACGAACGGAGTACTTGTCTCTGTCGAAGTTCCGGAGTCTCACGGTGAGGAGACAATGGCCACCGTTATCCATCCCACAATCACCCCCGTCGCAGCCGCCGCTTCTTACAACTCTCTTCCTCAATCCCTTCTCTTTTCCTCCCCGCCCCATAACCCCTTTTTCCACTTCCCCTTAATATCCAAAAACCAAAAACCACCACCTCCGCCACCAACATTCCCTTCTCTTTCTCTCTTCCAGAGCAGACCTTACCAGCAGCTCCACTTCTCCATTTACCCTACCCAATCCTTTTCATCCCAGCAAATCCTGTTCCCCCCAGAGTGTTTTAGTCCCCCTTCTTCTTCACCAGACAACGAAGAAGCCTCTGTTATTGACGGTTTATTCAAAATGCTTCGCCTCTCGTCTCGATATGGCGACGCCCAGCTCGCCAAGGCTGTGCACGCATGCATTCTCAAGCTTGTGGAACACACTCGTCTGGGTAATGCTCTAATTGCCGCTTACCTCAAGCTGGGTCTTGTTTCTGACGCTTATGGTGTTTTCTTGGGCCTTTCGTGCCCGAACGTGGTGTCTTATACCGCTTTGATATCGGGTTTTTCAAAGTCGAATAGAGAAGACGAGGCGGTGGACCTTTTCTTTCGGATGAGGGATTCAGGTATTGAGCCTAATGAGTACAGCTTTGTTGCAATTTTGACTGCTTGTATTCGGATATTGGAGTTGCATTTGGGCTTACAAGTTCACGCTACAGTCATCAAACTTGGATATTTGAATTCTAGTTTTGTTTCGAATGCGCTAGTTGGGTTGTATGGTAAGTGTGGGTGTTTGGATTTTGCCCTTAAATTGTTTGGGGAAATGTCGCATAGGGATATTACGTCGTGGAATAGTGTTATGTCGAGTGTCGTAAAGGATTTCATGTATGATAAGACATTTGAATTGTTTGGTGATATGAAGAGAGATGATGGGCTTAGAGTTGATCATTTTACACTTTCAATCCTTTTGACCACTTGTGCTGGCAGTGCTTCTTTCATGAAAGGCAGAGAAGTTCATGCTTATGCAATCAAGGTTGGGTTGGAGGCCAATTTGAGTGTTAGCAATGCGCTGATTGGATTCTACACCGAGTGTGGGAGTGCAGAAGATGTGACGGATTTGTTTCAGAGGATGCCCCTTAGAGATATTATTACTTGGACGGAAATGATTACAGCATATATGGGTTTTGGCTTGGTTGATTTGGCCATGGATATGTTTGACAAGATGCCTGAGAAGAATTCTTTTTCTTATAATGCTCTTTTGGCAGGATTATGTCGAAATGGCCAGGGCTTTAGGGCACTGAAAGTATTTGTAAACATGGTGAATGAGAGGGTAGAGTTAACAGAATTCACTTTGACAAGTGTTCTTAATGCTTGTGGATTGCTCATGGATTGTAAAATCAGTGAACAGATTCATGGGTTCATCCTTAAGATTGAATATGGGTCAAATGCCTATATTGAAGTAGCGCTGCTTGATATGTGTACAAAGTGTGGCAGGATGGCAGATGCCAAAAAGATGTTCAATCGGTGTCCATTAGACCAGGAAAGCTCCATGATTAGGACTTCGATGATATGCGGTTATGCTCAAAATGGATGGACAAATGAGGCAATTTCTCTATTCAACAGTAGTCAATCAGGAGGAACAATGGTTATGGATGAAGTTGCATCAACTTCAGTTCTTAGTCTCTGTGGAACTATAGGATGTCATCTCATGGGAAAGCAAATGCACAGCCATGTTCTCAAATCTGGTTTTTTATCTGATTTAAGGGTAGGAAATGCCATGATTAGCATGTATTCAAAGTGTTGGAACATGGATGATGCAATTAAAATATTCAATGATATGCCTAGACATGATATAGTTTCATGGAACAGTTTGCTTGCTGGCCAGCTTCTCCACAGACGGGGTGATGAGGCCTTGGCCTACTGGTCAAAGATGAAGAAGATAGGCATAAAACCCGATGAAGTTACGTTTGTTTTGATCATTTCAGCTTATCGGATCACAAACTCCAATTTAGTTGATGATTGTCGTAGTTTGTTTCTCTCAATGAAAGACATTTATGAAATCGAGCCATCTTCGGAACATTATGCATCCTTTATCTGCGTTTTGGGTTATTGGGGTCTATTAGAAGAAGCTGAGGAAGTGATCAACAAAATGCCTTTTAAGCCAAAAGCTTTCGTTTGGCGAGCATTGCTTGATAGTTGCAGAATCCATATGAAAAAAACAATTGGAGAACGGGTCGCAAACCGTATACTTGCTATGGAGCCAAATGACCCATCAACATACATACTTGTATCAAATCTATATTCAGCATCTGGGAGATGGCAATGCTCTGAAATGGTGAGGGAAGAAATGAGAGAAAGGGGGTTTAGGAAACACCCAGGTCAAAGTTGGATCATTCATCAGGATAAAATACATTCTTTCTATGCAAGAGATAAATCCCATCCCCAAACCAAAGATATCTACAGTGGATTAGAAATACTAATCTTAGAATCTCTAAAAGCTGGATATGTTCCAGACACAAGCTTTGTGGTTCATGATGTAGAAGAATATCAAAAGAAGGATTTCTTATTCTATCATAGTGCAAAACTAGCAGCAACTTGCGGGCTTCTGATGACCAAGCCCGGAAAACCTATACGGATCATGAAGAACATTATTCTTTGTGGAGACTGCCACACATTCTTGAAGTATGTTTCGGTTGTTACCAAAAGAGAGATATTCTTAAGAGATTCTTCAGGGTTTCATTGCTTCCGTGCTGGCCATTGCTCATGTAAAGATTATTGGTGAAACCTGACCCCTCCCTTATTTTGCAATCTTATTGCTAAAGAAATACTCATTTCTTTCTTTAAAAAGACTTAATAGGAGGAGTGAAGTAACTCTTTATAAACATGCCTCTTCACGTGTGGGGCGGTATTTCTAGTACCATTATCATGGGTAGGTTGCATGAGTCCATCATCGGCTATGGGTTAACCTGGCTTTGATATCATAAAGAAACACTCATTTCTTCCCTTAAAGGGCCTAATAGGAGGAGTAAAAGGTGATTCCTATGGCAATGACGATGAACGTGGGCAAAGCAAGAGGAAGAAGAGATCGTCCAGAAATATCACGGAAGAAGAAATCACGGGGTACTTGGCTAAGAAGGCAAAGAAGGTTTGTGATTTTTGCCCGCATCTCTATTTCTGCCTTTGTCGTTTTGCCTTGTTTTGATTTCTTGATTTTACCTATTCGTTCTTTCTAATTGGCTAGGCAATTTGAGCTGCAAAGAAATTGAAGGCTCAGACGGTCTCTGGTTATTCGAATCCATTCGGTGATTCCAACCTCAACGAGAAGTTAGTTCCTTTTTCTGTTGCTTTAAACTTCTTCATTTGGATACTTACCTTGCCCATGGTTCCAATTGAACTCTCAACTTTATGCTATAGTAGAAAGTTATGCGTAACGATAATCTACAACATAAGGTTCTGTGCTTGGAAACATTTTTCGAACTAACCTCAGTCATTTTATTAACAATGAAGAAGGAAAAAAATCTTTTATGCATTTGAATTTAGTTTTGATTATCTTTCTATCTGAGGACAGGCTTCTATAGTGGAGATTGGTAGGTGCAAGACTATGAAATATGAAATTAAATTGGGGGATCTCAATACGAATTCGAAGGCTTTTTTTTAATAAAATTCTATTTGCA
The DNA here is from genome assembly GCA_036559045.1 of Platycarya longipes. Lineage (NCBI taxonomy): Eukaryota > Viridiplantae > Streptophyta > Magnoliopsida > Fagales > Juglandaceae > Platycarya > Platycarya longipes. The sequence goes on along the minus strand of CM071798.1, from coordinate 45,318,711 downwards.
AACATATTATGACACACCAATAGTGAACACATCACAGAAGTAGGCCCAACAATTATGAAAAATTATTGGTGTTTAACTTTTTTATAAATATAATGGGTTCCATAATAAGTGGTGTGTTGACACACTAGGATTACTAGTAGTAAAACTTGTGTTGGGGTAAGTTTGACAGAGAGTTTCCAATTTTCTTTAGTGTTGGTTTTAGAGAAATGATATTTGCAGTCTTAGGATGTGCAAGTCCCACACACTCCTTTTGAAAAAAGTGACTAAATCTGAGACCCTTATTTAAAAATCATTTTTTAATGGTGGACCAAACTTTTTTTTTTTTCCAAAGGTAGCATGCAAGGTTTGTATACCCTAGGATTGTATCCAGCGTTACTCTTGATTATAACTATAATGGCAAAACTTGTTTACGAATGAGGAATTGTTTTTATTGTAATTATAATGGGGCAGAAGTATGGGCATGGTTGTATGTTATTGACTGTTGTTATTTACAATCCAAAAGTTATTGTCTGGAGATTAAAATTGGTTTTTTTATTTATCTATTTTTTCTTTCGGGTGGGTTGAAACTGCTTATGATATGCATGTTAACCATAGGAATACAATTCATATCTTATGTGAATTGACAACACTAGTGATCTCATACATGATGAATTGACTTTATAGATTAGTGGCAAAGATTCAGTTCTTGTGTAATGAATACATTTGATTTCATATGTTTGATCATCAAATTTGTGTGGGGTAAGAAGATTGAGTGTGATGTTTCCCAAGGTGTACCACTAGATATGTTTTCAGTCAAAGCTGAGAAAAAGAGACAGAGAGAAAGGATGGTACGAATTGTACTCCAAGTTACATATTGATGCATTTGTTTTCTTTATGATTCTCAAGCTTTTGGTGGTCTTTGTTAAGACTTTTTACGGTGGTGACTTGTTACCTACCTATCAACAATTGTTGAAATTTTTTGAATAAGTATCAGAAGGGGCATATTAGGATTTAGATGATTATTTTCTAAGCGTTCACACTTTTATTGAAGATCACAAAGGCTTACCGAAGTACATGGGATGTAGACGAGAGAAAACCTAATTAGGAATTGGAAGAGATACAAGGAACTCATGAAAACGCAACCCATTAAAATCTATAGCAGCTGCCCAAAGGAACAAAGTATTGAAGAAGGTTTATAAGCTCTTCTTCCATCATCCTCTCACAGTCCTCAAGATTTCTATTCTTCTTTCCCCCCAAGTACACCTCACTTGGAGTATTTAGAAGACTATAAACATGGAAGTTATAACTTGGGTTATTAATATTTCAAGTGGCAGGGAAAAGACGAAGGAATGGTTGAAAATCTGTAGTATTGTAACTTTTTAAATACAGATTCTCACGTTAGTGGCAGGGGAGTTCTTTCAGTTTTATTTCTTCTCTTTAGTTGCTGTTGTAGGTATTTACTAATGTATACTCCTTATGTACTTGGGTTTTGCTTATTTATAGCAATAAAATCTCTAATTATCTATAAAAAAAAGAAAAGGATTTTGTTCCCACGTTTTTGTAAACTTAAGGTGTGATTTTGTGCAAAATATGGATTTATAATATATGCATTTTCAACTTATCAAAAAAGTTATGCCTTTTTAGATGTAGATTTGCATTTGAGGGCTGGGTAGATAAGTCTCAATCTTGGGTTTTGGATTTAAGATTTATCACTAAAACTTCTTGGTGAGTTGGGTAGGAATTTAGGCTGTGTTGAGCTCTCATGGTTTGAGTCGAGTATTTCATTGTGGCAGCAATCTGGAGAATGGCTCATGTATGTGTTGGTGTATTTGGCAGGAGAGAAATAATAGAAGCTTCAAGGATCCCGAGAGATGTAATTGTTGAGAGTGATTCTAAAATCATTGTGGACTGGTTTAGAGCAGGCAGGTGCACCCTATGGTATTTATGGGACTTTTGGGATGAGTGTATTAGAGAGATGCAATGGATGAATGTTCGGATTGTTCATCAATTACGTGAAGGTAATCAAGCGATAGATTTCTTGGCTAAGCTAGGTGAAAGTGGCAATAATGGTACCTATGAAAACTTACATAAGTTACCGAGTTTATTAAAGGGCATTCTTCGTATTGATAAGTCCGGTTTGCCGGCTATTAGACGTTAGTTTGCTTTTGTTGGCTGTTACGTTTCGTTAGGCTTGTTTAGAGTTTATTGGTTTTATTACATAGGCCTGTTTAGACTTGTGTTATTTTTTAGGTATGTTTTAGTGTTTTCTTTTCTTTATGTTTTGGTCGGTTTGTTTTTGACTAATTGTAATCTCCCAAATGCTTTGCTTGTAACCACGGTATTCCTCCGCCATAAGCGAGGGCTTATCAATAAACTTAGGATGAGGCTGCTATGAGGGTGGCTACCGGCTCTTCGATAAAAAAGAAGTTACGCATCTTTTCTCTATACAAATTTGAGTGAAAATTTAAGAAGAGAGACTCCTTTGACCACAATATTATTCCATATCTGTGATTCTTTCCTTATCAGCTACCAAGACTATTTGCAGTTTCACAGCAACATGTAATTATTGCAGCATTTTTCTAACTGCATCAGGAAACTTGTATATAATCTGTGAGGCCTAGACCAAACAAAACACGACTTATCAAGAACACCGCAATGAAAAAGATTTCTGAAGAAAAATGTAACTCTTGGACCAATTTGTATGATGATCGTTGATGGATTAATTTTCTCCCCCATGACTTGGAATTCGATGCATCAGTAAAAAAAGATGGTTTAAGGCCACTTAAGTATCTTTGTGAGATAGCAGGCCATTTTGTTTATCTACTGCCTGGAAGAAAACATTGTTCTTGGCACTCATCCCCAAAAAGGTGGGAGCCATAGATATCAAGGATTTTCGACCTATTAGTCTGGTTTGTGGGGTGTATAAGATTATCTTGAAAGTGTTGGCTAACCGTCTAAGTGATGTTGTTGGGAAGCTCATCACTAATCCTCAAAATGCTTTTGTGAAAGGCAGACAAATTCTCGAAGCTGTTCTTATAGCAAATGAATGCATCGACAGTAAAATGAAAGATGGTGGTAAAGGAATCCTATGCAAACTAGATATGGAAAAGGCTTATGACCACGTCAATTGGAACTTTCTTTTGTATCTTCTTGGTAGATGTGGCTTTGGGGATAGATGGAGGTCTTGGATTAAGTGGTGCATTTTCACTCCAAGATTCTCGGTCCTGATAAATGGATGTACAGAAGGCTTTTTTCCTAGCTCTCACGGTTTGAGACAAGGCGACCCCTTATCCCCTCTGCTTTTCGTTCTGGTTATGGAAGCACTTAGCAGAATGATGTCGGCCCTGGTGGATAATGGTTTGGTAAGCGGGTTTCCTATTGGAACACCAACCCGAGGCTTTGCTAATATTTCACATTTGTTGTTTGCAGATGACACACTCTTCCTTTGTGAGGCGGAGTTGGGTCAGCTGTGCGCCCTAAAGGTGCTCCTTCTCTGTTTTGAGGCAGTATCGGGGCTGAAAGTGAACTACAACAAATCTGAGATGGTTTCAGTTGATGATGTGCATAATTTGCAAGAGTTGGCTAGTTCTCTCGGGTGCAAGATTTCTTCGCTTCCTCTGACATATTTGGGCCTTCCGTTGGGTTCACCCTCAAGGGATGCCCGAATTTGGGATATAATATTGGAAAGAACGGAAAGAAAACTGCGGGGTGGAAGAGGATGTACTTGTCTAAAGGTGTTCGAGTCACTCTTATCAAGAGCACTCTTTCCAATCTACCTACCTACTTTTTATCTCTCTACCCGATCCCGGCTAGGGTGGCAACTTGTCTTGAAAAGATTCAACAAGACTTTTTGTGGGGAGGCTTGGGGGAGGAATTCAAGTTTCATCTGATCAAATGGGAAAAGGTGTGCCGCCCTCTATCGGAAGGCGGCTTGGGGATTCGTAACTTGAGGACGTTCAACCGAGTTTTGTTTGCTAAATGTTTGTGGAGGTACCATAGAGAACCAGAAGTTCTGTGGAGAATGGTGATTGACCACAAATATGGGGAAGCTTGGGGAGGGTGGAGTTCTAATGAAGTTAGGGGGCCGAGTGGTGTAGGGGTGTGGAAAAATATCAGAAGTGGGTGGGGCTTGTTTCAACAGCACACCAAACTCCTTTGTGGTGCAGGATTTAGAATTAAATTTTGGAAGGAAGCCTGGTGTGGGGATAGAACCCTGTCTGACTTGTTTCCTTCTATTTTTTAGGTTGCATGTGCAAAAAACTTCACTGTGGCAGAAGCTGTGGATTCAGATGGAGGACAATTACTTTGGAACATCAACTTCCACCGGGCAGCACAGGATTGGGAGCTAAACTCATTTGTGGACTTCCATAGGCTCATTTATTCCCAAAGACCGAATCTCCAGAATCAAGATGGTTTATGGTGGACCCCTGAGGGGAGAGGGAATTTCACAGTCCGCTCTTTCTATAAGGTACTCAATCAAGGTTCTGAAACTTAGTTCCCGTGGAGGAAAATTTGGCGCCACAAAGCTCCTTCAAGAGCAACTTTTTTCGTTTGGACAGTTTCACTAGGGAAGATCCTCACTACAGATAACTTGAGGAAAATGAGGATTATCGTCACAGATTGGTGCTGCATGTGTCGTAATGGAGGAGAGTCGGTTAACCATCTCATTTTACATTGTGAGACGGCCAGAGTCCTTTGGAATGAGGTTTTTAGAAGACTAGAGTTAGCTTGGGTTATGCCAAAGACTGTTGTGGCGACCATGGCTTGTTGGTCATCCTTAAGGGGTGAATGACAAATCATAGCTATTTGGAAGATGATTCCCATCTGCATCATGTGGAGCGCAATGGACGGACTTTTGAAGACAAAGAGAGATCCAACGAGGAGTTGTTAGCTTTATTTTGTAGAACCCTATGTACTTGGTCCATTACCGTTGATTTTAATGGCATGGATCTACACGCTTTCTTTACATCCAATGCGCCCACTTGAGAAGCCACGGTGTTTCTTGTAACTGGCTTTTGCCTTTGTTTAGTGAAATTTTTACTTATCAACAAAAAAAAAAAACATTGTTCATAACTATGCCAATAATTATCATGCCTCCTAGCTTCAAAGTGATTGTGTATGGCATATTATTTTCAATGTTCTTTATCGTTCACCTCAAGTTGTTCTGCAAGAAAGTTATAATGTTCATAATGCACGCAGCCTCAAACTGATGGAGATGAGTCTGAAGAGAATGTCAAGTTTTCTGGTGGCAATGTGCATCTTATCATCTCTAAGGAATCTTGGGATCAAAAGTTGGTAGAAGCGAGTGGGGATGGCAAGATTGTAAGTATTATTCCATCACTTTGCTTTTTGGCAGGAATGGTGAACCATGTGGAATGAATGGAGCTTTATTGTCTTTTTAAGTCATTGTCTCTCCCACTGAATTGACTTTAATATTTCCCAACAAGTCATGCGTTACCTTATTTGTGAATTTTGACTTGATTGTATTCTTGGGTTCTATTGCTTTTGATCCTGATGGTAAAGGGAGAAGGGAAATCATCTAACCAGTGTTGCACGATCCAAGAAACATATCAATGATTCTCAAAGGGGCGCCTACTAATCCTCACATTAGACATAAAATTTGCATAGAGTACTTGTTCACCAAACAAATTGAACTCTTGTAGCTCTTGATTATCGAGAAGTCTCTGTATTCATTTTTGTTTGGGATACCCTGCCAGTGATTTTTAACACATGATCTTACTAAAATCTTTTTGGGTATTTTCTTAACCTCTTATCTGGACAGTATGATTACCACCCATTACCATCAAAATGGCCTAGCAAATATAGGGAACACCCCCTCCTCTGTTTGTATCATTATGGAAGAGCTTTTGAAGCCTGCCTTCTTGGATAAAATTGTGTGTTCCTAACATGAAGTCTTTTCATGGTCTGGATCATCTTGCATAAACTCTGACCAATTTAATCGAAAGTAACATTATGATCTTATTTCTAGTAAGTCATTTTGTGGATGCATGAGCTCAAACATGCTCATGTTCTCCCTGCATCTTCTTGCAACTCGAACATTAAAGAAGTGTCCTTGTCAAATCTCTCTCTCTCTCTCTCTGTGCGTGGGTATGAGTGTCTCTGTGTGTGTATGAGAGAGAGAATTCCTATATCTGCTTGTACCTTATAATTAGTTCACTTCCTCACTGCTTTGCCACAAAAGTTTCTATTGATTTTAATTGAGGCTTTATGTTCTACAGGTAATTCCAAACTTCAGTGCAACATGGTGTGGTCCTTGTAAGATGATTGCACCATTTTACAGCGAATTATCTGAGAAACACCCATCAGTCATGTTCTTATTGATTGATGTTGAAGAACTAACGGTAATTAACGAACATTTGTTGTACACTTCAGAAAAGATATTTAGTGCTACTTAAATAGATCTTCCTCCTGGTACAATCACCTTAGTTCTTGTCCCTGGACATAAAAGGTCACCATCCGGCCTATGGCCAAACTATATCAGCCGAGAAACATGCCCAACAAAAATGTTATTGAAAAGGCAGAAAACAAGCATCCATAGCATAAGATGATTTTTTTAATGTGTCTGGTAAATGCTTTTAATTGGGTATTTTTAGCCTTGGCATATGCCAAGTTTATTGATGGTAAAAGTGCGATACTTGTGTGTCACAGGAGTTCAGCACTTCATGAGAGGTCAAAGCCACTTATACATTCTTCTTTCTTAGAGATGGACAGCAAGTTGACAAGCATGTAGGAGCCAACTAGACAGAGTTGGAGAAGAGGATACCAGAATTGTAGATTCTGCTATCCAATGTCAGAATTGACTGCTGTGCATGTTTCTATCTATCTTGTGCGAGGTTGCTCAATGTTTTGTTTACATGTCGCTGCGAGTATGGATGCTTGGCGCTGTAGGTTTTTTTTTTTGGTTATTTTTCCTGTCTAATTGGCATGTAAATACCACTGTTCGATGAATGTCTTTCTAATTTTGGCTTCAAATTCTTTAGAATCTGCTTTTCCCAATGACTGATCTAGAGATATAATAATTTTATTCTGCATTACTATTTGGCTGGGTAGCTTTGGTCAACCCCACTTCGTAAATTGGTTTTCTAGAGCTAGAACCAAAATATCGGGTCCTCATGGCCCTGCTTTACTTCTATCGCGTTGTATGAATATTTAACGACACTAGAAGCTGAATGGGCCTGTATGCAGACTCTTGCACAGGCCTTTTGTTTTATTTTCCTGGGAAAATAATACAACAAAGGAATGAGACAAACATCTAGGAAAATAAGGGAAAGAAATTGACGGAGATTTCAATTTCGGGTTTTAATGATTTGTTATCTTTTGACTGAGGTTGCAAAACAAGTCTGAAAAGGACTGTAAACAATTTGGGGTTTTAATTATTTGTTACCCTTTTGTGGATCTTTCATTTGGGATTCGACATTCATGGCAATCTGGAAATATATTGCTCTCTGAATCTCTGATTATATATTTGAATATGGAGGTGAGGTTGAAACTATCGTAGTAACTATTCGTCTGCGGGATCCTACATATTATATAAAAAATATTTAATAATTAATTAGCTGCGCAGAGAATGCACCGACCTTTCTTCTCGTTTGATCACAGCTCTGAGGTGCCTCACCTCCTCCATCTCTCCAGATCACTCAGAGTAGCTTCTTGCTAGCTGAAGCAGGTACTATTGAGCAATCCACCATTGCTTCCATCTCTCCAGATCACTCAGAGAAGCTTCTTGTCAGCTGCTCTTCCAGAATCTTCTGGGATAACATAGATTAGGTTGGTGCGTGCCCTCTGGGTACTGTTGTATTGTTTTGGCAGGCTGTGAATAACTGACTCTGCTATATTGAGGAGTGCATTGCGTGCACATCTCCTGCTTGTGAATATGCCTAGGAATATAGGAAAGTTGTAGGATTCCTTTTTTGTATATACATACATGATCTGTACATCCTATTTGCTAATGAATGAGAATTGGAAAAATATTCGTTTCTTCAAACCCTATCAGGTACTACCCAAAATCTCTCTCTCTCTCTCTCTCCACAGATCCGACCAAGTTCTGGGTCGGGATTCCTATGCTGAAGTACCTTCCTGTTCTTATCTTGGTGGGTAGTGCCGCTGTAGATGATATCAAAGATTTTTTTCCAAAGTTTGAAACTTGTTCAAAATCCATTTGGTACAATTTCTCCAACTCACACTATGTTACTCAATGCCCCCGACTCCAACGTACCTTAGGAGTAATGCATTTGTAACTTTACTCCTACTCTTCAATTGTAGGTGTCTCTAGCTGAAAACGAATATGAAGACAATAGAATCATAGATATAGCGAAGGAAGCGAAATTGTCTTGGCTTCAAAGCTAGGAACTCGATCAATTCTTCAGCACTCCCCTTCGGTACTTGGCGGGCCACTTCTAGAGAAGAAACCCTTAACCAGCTTAGACATCGATACATATAAATGTACCGTCCATGAAATGGGAAAAATGTGGCTTTGTGACCCAACGCCATGGATACCCACATGAAAAAGTTTTGGTTGCAGATTATGATCTCTCGGATAGTCATGTTTATGATTGTCATTCGAAGTTCAAGTTCCACCATATTTGGTGCCACTGGAAAGGAGCCACTGGATACCGTGGTGGAGGGTGCTGAAAATTATTTAGCATTTCATACCACAAGTAGATCACATGGGTAACCGTTCATTTGACAGCTTTCCTAGCTATTTTTGTACAGATGCACGGGCACGCATGCGCATGAAACATTTATTTACGCTTATAGAACCTTTTATTTGATGAACATATGTGCGTTTTTGAGTATGAAATTTATGTATGTGGTTTTAATTCATGTGTTTAGGATTGATGAGTGGGGGGCCATGGAGGACGATGCGTGGCAAATGGTGGAGAAGAAAGGGAACCAATTTGTGGTTAACGACAGACCTTTCTATGTTAATGGATTCAACACTTACTGGTTGATGGTATTTGCTGCGGATCAATCCACCCGAGGAAAGGTCACCGATGCATTTAAGCAAGCATCTTCTGTGGGACTAACAGTTTGTAGGACTTGGGCATTTAACGATGGACAATGGCAAGCTCTTCAAAAATCTCCTTCGGTCTATGACGAGGAAATTTTCAAGGTACTCTCAGCTTTTTCCAGGCTAGGGGGCTCTCATGCTTTTGAACTTCACTTCCTTTTGCACCATAACATCAACTGCAAATTTAGCGGGCAGTGCCTGGTTGTTGCCTTGAGAGATTGAGCAAAGATTCTTCTTTTCTGGGCGATTGAGCAAAAAAAGTTGTTGTTGATTAGCCTGAATTCTTATAGACCTTTTTGCTTCATTGGTTATAGAATGAATCAATGTCAGATCAGCTATATGAATTGTGACTAAAAAATTAATAGCAATTGATAAATGTTCATAACTGATATGGATTTCCTGTTTTGAGTTGTAGGCCCTGGATTTTGTGGTGAGTGAAGCAAAGAAATACAAGATCAGGCTGATATTGTCATTAAGTAACAACTGGGATGCATATGGTGGCAAATCACAGTATGTGAGATGGGGAAAAGCTGCTGGCCTGAATTTAACATCAGACGATGACTTCTTCTCCAATCCTACTCTCCGGGGCTACTACAAGGCAAATGTTAAGGCTAGTTCCTCATTACTATCATAATCATATTTGTTCTGTTGAAATTGGATATTAACCAAACTTTAAAAAAATAGCAAGTGATAGATGTGCTTTGCCTATATCTTACTCCACAAAATTTGGCCTTGATCCTTATATAGGAAATACACATACATCCTTTGCACATTTCAAACTCATATTAATTGTGTTGATCTATTTCGATGATTTGATATTATAGACGGTGCTTAATAGAATCAATACATTCACAAATATAACTTACAAGGAGGACCCCACTATCTTTGCTTGGGAACTAATGAACGAGCCACGTTGCACCTCAGATCCCTCTGGAAATAAACTACAGGTTTGTTTTACAACTTTTTATTGTATTTTAGGCGGCCTCTGAGCTAAAATTTTCTTTGTTGCCTCATTCCTTGAAGTGATTTAATTTCGCTGTTTTTTAGTCATGGATACAAGAAATGGCAGTTTATGTGAAGAGCATTGATCCAAAACACTTGGTGGAGATTGGTTTGGAAGGGTTCTATGGCCCCTCAACACCTAACAAAGTTCAGTTCAACCCAAATACACAAGCTCAACAAGTGGGAACCGACTTCATTAGGAACCATCAGGTTCTTGGCATTGATTTTGCTTCTGTTCACATTTATGCAGACTCTTGGTGAGTGCTCACTACATCAGGATCTCTATTTATATATGAAAGCTTGAGACTATAGTAGTTAAACATCTAGTTGTTCCATAGCATACCTGTATACAGTTGCATGGGTATACAAATATGCATACTTGTTTGGACGTGAAATGTTATGAAGATCGTTGATTTTTGTCCCAACTATTCTTACTCATAAAAATAAATGAGAAAATATATGATTATCATTCTTGAAACTCCACTCTTTTAATCTTGCAAACTAGGAGGATTGACATTTGGCCAAGATGTGTGATCTCTCTCTTTCTTATGATAAGCTTTCCAGCTAATTTACATTCATTGCTCCACCTTTTTCTTGTTATTGTGGAGATAGTTCTGGCAACTTCTGATTGAGTATTATTACAATGAGTGACATAGGATTTCAGAATCAATTTCTGATGCCCATCTGCAATTCACAAAGTCATGGATGGAAGTTCACATAGAAGATGCAGAAAAATATCTTGGGATGCCAGTTGTGTTTGGTGAATTTGGTGTATCTACAAACGATCCTGGCTACAATCCTTCATTCCGGAACAAACTTCTGAGCACAGTATACAAGACCCTCTTGAATTCTACGAAGAAGGGAGGGAGTGGAGGCGGCAGTCTCTTGTGGCAGCTTTTTCCTGAAGGGACAGACTACATGGATGATGGATATGCAATTGTTTTATCAAAATCTCCTTCAACCTCCAACATCATATCCCTTCATTCCTCAAGACTTGCGGTCTTTAATTCCTTTTGTGCTTGGAAATGCCGTTGGGGCTGCAAGAAGAATCATGCTTTGGAGACATCCCTCTGCAATGAGGATGTCTAAAAATTAAACATGAGAAAGAAAATGTCCAAATCATGTTGGTGGGAAAACAAAAGGGGTTTATTATAGTATGATATTTCCAGGATGCTTTATCCAGCCATCATTATTAAGTATAACTCAAAACTGATGTAAGTGTTATGAGGCAGACACGTGTAAAATAGAATCAAGTTAGTTGTGTTAGTTACTTATCAATGTGTGTATAAATAGAGTTTGATTCATGTAAAGTGAACATCGATATACAGAATACAAGTTTCAGTTTTCTCTCTTCAAGATTTCGCTTTCCTCTGTTTTCATAGCAATTTTTTTTTTTCCTTTCTCTAAGTCTGATAATCATAATCGCATTAGCATTGCTTTAATTGAAACCTGTCCTGCCATCTCATGCTGCAAACAACTAACCATTTGGCTGGAAGACCATTGCTGGCATTCATGCGATCGGCTCCGCAGATCTTTCATGGCAAATTAGAGTTTATTATTGAGCTATATTTTATACTTACCAACAGTTCATTTGTTATTGAACTAGTTCGAATTTATTTATGAGCTATTTTATTTTGTAAAAATAAATTATTTCTATTATATATTTTTAGCTTTATCTATGAAATTTAACAAATAAAATTTAGTCTTTTTTATAATATATATATATATATATATATATATATAGACACACACATTACATTATATCAATGTCTATACAATACGTATAAAATATAAATAATATCTTAAATAGTATAAATCAATTATAAGGTGCGAGTTAGTCAATAAAAGGGAGGCTCCACAGCCAACGAGTTCCGACAAGAATTTATTTATTTTTTTTGAATTTTTTTATATTCTTAAATATTTAAAAAAATTATAATATCAATAGAAGAAATATTTTTTTTTTAATTTTTTTTTTTTTGTAATGTTTTTACGTGGAGAAATATTTTTGTAATGTTTTTTTTGTAATGTTTTGTAATGTTTTAATTGCCGGCGAAACTCTGTGGAACTCAAAGCTCTAAGTCTTCAACCATCACCATGTGTGACTGTCTTCCCTCGAGCTCACTACCCTTTTCTCTCACCAAATATCGGGAATCCGGGCTCATTACATCCGCCTTGAGACCACAGTACGAACCGATTAGGCACATCCATGCCCGAAAGTTCCCGAGGCTAGCCATATCCCGTTGTGGAAATCCTAGCAAGGTGTTTGAATCCGAGGATAACGAGTCGTATGACAAATTGGGGTTTAAGGAGAAAAGAGAAAATAACTCCGGTAGCGGTGAAGCTGCTTCGTCGGCTTTCGATTTCCTTGAATTGAAGGATGCGAAGGGCAATACGAGTAGTGAGGAAAGTGTGGGAGAAAGGGACTTGCTTGAAGTTGGTGAGCAGATCAATGGAAGGGTGGAACTGAGGAAAGGTAGACAAATGGTGCGAAGGTCGAATATGGTGGCAAAGCAAGTGATCAGCATTCGAAGCGCTCTTAGCTTGGGCTTCGTCTCGGAGCTTTGGGTGGACATCACATCTGTAAGCGATGATAGAGTGCATAATAACAGTTTAAGGCTTAAGCTGTATATTTGTGCTAGTACTTTGCTAATAGTTGCTGCGATATTTTTATTTTCAGTGGGTGGTTTTATTTGTACAAGTGAGGCCAAATTTGCTTTCTGGGGAATCAGAAACTTTTCTATTTGAGGATGTCAGCCAGGTAGATAATCTGTTTTGTGTTCATTCACTTGCTTTCTCTTTATTGCTCGACACAGATAAGTCTTGGCCACAGCTACGCTTCTCTTTTATCGTTCTAGATTGTATTTTATAGGTTTAAATCTGGTAGTTGCTCGTGTTATGCCTGTTAGTTACATACTTTTTTTCATTTTGATTTCATGGACTTTCTTCTCTTACTTTGTGGAATAAAATTGTGACTTTGTAAGGACGATGATGAATCTAACGAAAAAGAAAATTGGGACGTTGATAAATATATGCTGGTTACTTTTGGATCCTACATGGTTTAAGATCATGGCCTCTTCTTGATCATTTGCTCTGGCCCTTTCACTTTCTGTCTTCTGCATATCTGGTTTGATGTTTCAAAAGGTGTGGCATGATGGTAATTGCTGTTAGTTCTAGTGCCATGTTCCTTTACAGGCATGTGAAGCATTGTCTTTCACCGTATTGAATAAAGTTTTCTAGTTCTCAGAAAATGGATAAATGTATCTGTCTCCTGTTTGAAGGAACTTGGTACCCTTTAGATCTGCAAACCATAATTTCCAGTTATCTATCTTTATTGTAGTTATATGGAGATGTTGGTCATTATGTAGGTTATGTATGTTATTCTTTCCAGGTTGGTGATGTTATTCTTGTCAAGGATGAAAGTGTTATGGAGAATGAGTTTAAAATGGTTGGACTGGAAACCCTGGTATGTACCATTGTTTCTTCTTCTATTCAACCTTACAAAAATAAACATGTTATTTGATATGATCGTATATACCTTGTTTTCCTTCTCTTTGGAGGTTGGTTGTATTGGGGTCCTTCATCTGGTAGGCTGTTCATTAGAAACAATTGAGGCATGAATGCTTATGGCTGAGCTGTAGAGACCTTTGTCCAACAAATGCATGGCCATTTGTGGTCCTAGCAAAAAAAATAGAGTAAGCAAATAAAATCAAGTAAGAAAAACTATCTTAGTCTCCTCCAGATTGTATGAGATATGCACAATAGGTTTGGGAAACTTAATATTGTCTTGTGCCTAAATCAAATCATAGGTGAAACAATTAGGTAAGACCCTCTACAGAAATTTCAGAATTTAAAGGGCTACCCATTGCCAAAACATGGAGGGCTCTCCTTATAAGATCTGGTTGGACGTCTTAGTGAACATAACATTTTCCGTTGTATTGTAGTAATTCACTCATTAACTCATTAGTTATTTAATTTATGCCAGTGGAAAGAAGTCAATTAAATTATCCTTACAGTCATTACTTTTGACTTTCCAATATCTACCTATGTGGCCTCTGAGTTGTCTTCTAAATACTAAAGGTTGGGACCATCTACATCGATGGCCTCCTGCAAACCCCAAGTTCTGGGTATGGCAGCAAGTAACAGAATTCGTGTTAGCTTCTTCAGAATATTTTATTTTAGAGAAACATCTAATTCTTGATATTTTATTTTGTGATGATTGCTAGGTAGGATACAAAGTTGTAACACCTGGTCGTCGGAATATTGGGAAGGTGAGTCCAATTTCTCCATAGCTGCGCCCCTTCACCAATAAATTCCTTGTCTTCATCAAGGACGCTCTAGAAGTACCCTTCACCTTATATCTCACATGTTACATTTGTAGGTTCGGGGGTACAGTTTTAACATTAATTCAGGGGTCATTGAATCATTGGAGCTTGATTCATTTGGAATCTCGATTATTCCATCCAGTTTGGTATGTGCAATAAAAAGGCAAATTCATATATTTGAGTGCAGATTGATTTCAGTTTACCGTTTGGAATGATTTTGAGTTGCATGTTCGGTTTTTCATATCCGGTATGCATATCTCATTATCATAATCTAGGGAGCATGGATAATTCAAAAATATTGAAGTGTTTGTAACTGACATGACATGTATCAGATGCGTATATGGCTCCGACATGTGTTAATAATTTAAAGCTTATTGCTTCTTGTCATAAAATTGAATTCAAATTATTCCTTGTTCTTTTTAGTTGAACTTTATAGTTCCTGTGATAATATTGATAAAAAGCAATACCATTCCATTTTACAACCATTAGCAAGTCGACATGGTATGCCATACGTCAAAAAAAAGTTTTTTTACATAACTTAAAAGTGTTTAAGATTTCAAAAAATGGAAATATAAAAATCAGAGTAATTAATATAAAAATGGGTCCCTTTTGCAGCCTGCCACTCCATGGTGGCCCAAATCCTTATTTCTTAATTCTTTTATCTTCAGTTTTTGTTAACTCAAGTATACCACCGGGGTACCTGGCCTTAGCTTTTTTCTATTAATGAAATCCTTTTGATTACTTATCAAAAAAAAAAAAAAAAAAGTTTTTGTTAACAAGTTTTTTGTTTTTCTTTTAATTTTTGGGCACATGGCAAGCCTAATGGATATATGAAAGATGGATCAATTATCAATCTTATCACCACAGAAAGTAAAAAGTTCAATAGAAATGCACAGGGAACCATTTGACTTGGCAAACTACAAGGACCAATTTTGTATTTAACCTTACATTAAAAAATGAAAACTATAAACTCCAATTTTTTGGGAGTTGGACTCCATTTAATTATATGGTTGGGGTCATGATAATGCTTTAAAAAAACTGTGTTCTAAAGTCTATCTTCAAATTTCCTCAAAAAAAAAATCTATGGTCAAATTCTTCCTGGTCAGCTATTATTAATAATTAAAAAAATACAAATGCATCATGTTCGAATATTAGAGAAATTGGATCTAAGTTCATAACTTTTGAAAGACAACTTAGCTAATTATTTGCTGTTATCCTAGGTTTGTTCTTGAATGGTGTATCTTGAGGATATCTTTGAAAGCTAAATAGCAATGACTTTTACATCATGCATTTATTTCCAGTCTCTTATTGCCAAAATAATAGTTTTACATATGTTTTTTTCCATCTTGGTGCTTGCCATTTATATTCAAATAAAAAGTTGATATAACACATTAATAAAAATGTGTGTATTGGTTCGTTAATTACCCTACCTAGTATTTCAAGAAGTGTCTTACCAACATCTCTTTGTTGTGTCAAATCCATGTTTCGTGTAAGTATTGGTGCTTCTTAGTTGAAAGTGTACCTTCTCTTTGTAAGTTGTCCTGTTGAAATGCAAATGCAATCTGCTTGTAATTCCAGGTTAGTACCTATGCTCTCTTTGTTGAGGATGTGCTGGAAGTTATGACGGATGCAGTTGTTGTGCATGAAGCCGCAGCCTCACGCATACAGAGACTAACGAAGGTAATTTTTCATGCATAAAAAAATTTGCCACTCTTGCTCTCTGATATGCTTTGTTTGTGATTGGATACTTGCGAGATGATTAAATTATTGCATCCCAACAAAGTGATTGGCATCCTTTTAATCACTGCATACACATTGTCACCTCTTCCATGATCTTGTCACAATAGGACATGGCTTTGCGTGATCACCAGCCTAATATGCCTTTGCGTGGCCTGTACTTTCCCTTTTCTTCCTTTTGAAATCATTGTAGTAATGATTTAAAGAGAGGATCACATATTATCTTCTCTAACCAAAAGTTTTTCATGAAGTTCCCCTACCCAGATTACGTGTTTTGGTGGGTAGGGAACTTCCCCAATAGATGGTTATATATTTCTGTGTCTAATTTCCAAGAACTAAATCCTTGTATTTGCCTAAGCAGGGTTTCTTGGGCACCCAAAGCGTGGGGACTTCCATAGATGACCTTGGAGAATATCCTTTTGAAAGAACTCCTAGATCTGAGGACGGTCAGGGTATAAAAAGAAATCCTAGCTACCAGAGATTCCAAGAAAATAATAGAGCAACTCAGGATGATTGGGAGCTTCCGATGGATTTTTTATGATCTTTATGGTTTTGCTGCCAACCCCATGTAGATAAATACATAGACTCTCTTCCTCCTTTCTTTACTCGAATGGTGTACCATGCAATTTTACCGTTCCTGATGGGTTAAGTTAGTATTAGTTCCTACAAGAGTTTGTAATGAACGCATTAGAAGTTGGGCATTTGAGGGTCATAGTTTAGCATGTTTTATTGAATTAATTTGGCAAACTAGTATTGTATCCATGTTACAGTGTTGTGGGGATACATTATAGTTTTATATATTGCTATATATTGTGGATAGAGTATATAACAATATATATGTTATATATTGTATTATATATATTATAATTTAATGTATATGAACTTATAGACTATAGTCCACTACATATACTAAGACTATATATAATATATCATAGACATATAGAACTAGGGAAATGCTTTTTGTCCCCATTTTGGGATCCCCTATAGTTGAAACAAATCTGCCATCCACTTGTTTTGCATCAGAAACATGATATCATGTATAACAGCAGTAGCGACTGAGACATCTGTAGCAAGTTTAGCAAGTGCATCAACGAGCTCCTTACAATCAATCACCTTCAAATAACACACTTGAAAAGCCTAACCCAATGCAAAGTAACAAGGCCCTCCTTAAAGACATGGCTTCAGCAACTAATGATTGTAAACCAGCCTGCAGCCTCTATATTGGAACATACAGAATCTTGAACTTACCATTTCTATCTCTAACAATGATTCCCAAGCCAGATTTCTTGAATTTTGAATCCATTGCTCTATCTCGATTAACCTTCAATTGAGTCATATCAGGTCTCTTCCATCTAGCCATTTCTCTTGGCCTTCCGGAATGTTGCAACAGAGAATGTTTTGTTTGAGCATCTTTATAATCATCAACCATTTTAAAAGCTTTTTTAACAACATGCTCTGGCTTATCAAACCTGTCCCCTGGCCTCCAATATGAACACGTTCCTTCTTATCCAATGTTTCTAAAGATAGTTGCTACACTCTCAACTTGCTCAATCTATAACTCTTTTTATCACATTCTGCCATAACTGCCAAAGGATCATCAACTAACTTCCTCTTGAAAAGGTTTAATTTGGTTGGCAGTGAATCATGAAAAGCTCTCCAGATAAAATGTTGTCCATTCCCAGGAACCTTAAGCTTCCAAATAAGTTTCCAATCCTGCCCCTCAAAAGCTATCCTGAAGTCTCCCCCTTCAACTGGTTAACAGTGTCCATAACCAAATGATAAGCTTATTCAACGACGAGTTTTCAATCTTTTGACATCCTCCAAACCATCTTATCTTCAGCTACACATCTGCCAACAGGCATTCTACATATTAAATCAGCTTCCTGAGCATTAAAAATCTGATATACTAAGTTTCTATTCCATGAACCACTTATTTCTTCCACCAAATGCTCCACTGTTGCCTCTTCATTCAAAATTGAAACTGGAGACTGGACTAAGTTAGACACAAGTGAAGGGAGCTATCTATCTTTCGAAAATTTTATTTTAGAACCAGTACCTACCCTCCAAATGATGCATTCTTTTGAAAGATCCAAGTTGGATATCAAAGATTCAAATGCCATATAAAAATTTATGCTTACAACTTACATATAGACAATATAGCAGACTCACAATTGTCAGTAGACTGTAGTAGTATAATAGTATTACCTCTAGACTATGGTTATCACTTATGATTCTATTTCTATCCTTCTATGAATTAATACTATTACAGGATTACTAGTTATTAATCTTATAACTTTACGCAAGTAATATACGGTATTAGTATTGTAGTATTAGATGTTGGTGTATCAATAAATATGTAGTGTTATTAGTAGTATAATTTATAGTCCAACATAAATATACAACATTACAAATTTACGAATTACACCATATTGTCATATATATATATATATATATATATGAGTTATTATAATTTATTTAAAATGATAATATAACCTGTAAGTGTGTAACGTGTGAGTTTTTATAGAGTCTATTTAAGATGAATTTAAATATATTTGAATATTAAGATGAATTTATATATATTTATAAAAAGATGAAAAAGATTGTGGATTCCACGTGTAAAAAAGTATTGAATGGACAAGAGTTATGGATTCTATATGTATAGAGGTTTTGATTTATATGATTTTAATAATTTGAGAGTTGAGTGTTTAGATGTTAAACTTAACTTAAAAATAAACTGAATTAAATTGAACTCAAATGAATTTAACAATCAAATAAGATCTAAAATGAGTCTTGAGAGATTGATATTGGTTGTGAGAAAACCTAGTAATTGTAGATGGTGGCCATATTTTTGGGAACCAGTGGACTGAAATCTCAGTCTTAGAGATGGAAGTCAAGCCTCGACAAATAATCAGTCATTAAATACTAGCATTTACGAGTCCCAACCAACTAAATCCTTGATTCTTTGGCTTATGGTGCTTTCATTCATCAAATCATTCGTCTATTCGTCTATCACTCTGTTAGCCTTTTTTCTCACTTTCTAAGCATTTTGTTGGAAACTTGGACAATTTGGAACCAGCTATCACCTCTAGTTCTCTTCTAATTCTTACTAGCTAAATTGTACCAATTGTACAAATTGTACCAAGTTGTACAATTTTTTGTTTTAAAGCGTTTTTTTATTTTATTTATGATTCCATTATGATTTAATTTAATGTACCATAGCCATAATATATCTGAGGCCCTCAAGACTTGATAATGTAACTTTGTATTTTTTTGTTAATTTTTTATATGTTAATGTATTATTTATTTTATTTTGTTATAATTTATAAAATTCATCTCGAGCTGTGTCGAGCTGAACTCAAGCATGACTCGATAATAAACCGAACTTTGAATTGAGGTCAAGTTCACATCTCAAGTAAATGAGTCGAATTCCAACAAGATTTTAGACTCGGCTTATAAAAGTGTCAAGCCCGAACTTGATAGTATTTTAAACACATCGAGCTAGTATATTACATACACACTCCAGCTCAGTTCGAATACAGTCTTATATAGAGGATGATACATTTTTCTTTTTGTTTTTAAAATATAATAAACACTGGACAACATAGGGGTATTGAAGACGGGTCCCTATATGTGTACTGTATAGTGTTCTTTTTTATATAAAAAAAAATTAAGCAAAAAACTCGTATATTTTGGAAAAAAGAATAAAGCAGCTTCTAACTAGCCCATCTGGTGAAGTAGGAAGACCAGCCTGCATATTGTATATTGACACATTAGCTCCTTCCTTCAATGACCATGCACTGCTACCACACTAGAATAGCTCCCAAAATTCCTTTCTTCCATTTGAACGAAAGCCAAACTTGAATGAAGTGAAAACAAGAAATTGCACCCAAGACCCCAACCCACTTGTTGGGGATCTCGATTAAGTCACTAACCACATAAGGGGTTCTTATCGTCTTGTTGCTCCTTGAATGATCGAGATGACTCATTTGCTTGGTGAAGGCCATTTGAATCAATAAGAATGGTGGTTTGGATGTAGTGGGGCTAGCGTGTAGAATGGTTTGGTGGTGGTGGGGTAAGGCTATCTTGAGTATGGTGGGATTATGGTGCAAGGCTTTGGGGCTTAGGGAGATGGGCGACACTTGCACTTGCTAAGGAGTAGTGTGGCCAAATGGGGCTATGGTGAATGGGAGATTTTCGATTAGGGGTATGGGAGCTAAGACCAATCCTTGATTGATTGGAGATTGAGGGTGATTGGATTGTGTCTTGGCCGAATATGGCTAGAGTTAGAGGGAATTTGGTTTGACTGGATATGATGAGGATATGATTGGGATTGATTGGGGATTTGATTGGATCAATTAGTTGATTATTGATCAATCATGAGTATATGGAAAGATATGGTGGAGTGAGATGGTAATGAGGTGTTTGGCTATAGCCAATGAGGCTATGGCCGAATTTGGTCTTGATGGATTTGGAATTGACTTTAATTGAGTCAATCGATGAATGATTGATCAATCTAGATATTTATGGAAAGATTTGGTGGGGCTATTATGGAAAGTAGTGGGCGGCAATGGGCAATGGATGGGTTGGCCGAATGGCCTAATTATGGTAAGTGGAATTGGAGTGTCGCCAGCTATGGGAAGGTGGATGATCGAGTTTGGTAAGTGGACTAGGGCTGCTTGTGTGAGGGTGTTTGGGTTGAAGGAAAACTCAAGAAACTTCAAAAAAACTCAAGAAAATCTTATGAACTTGTAAGAATACAAGAACACTTGAGGAACCTGAAAATGCACAAACACACTCCACAAGTGGTTTCGGCAACCACACTTCAACAAGCAACAAATAATTCTTCTACTACTCCACACGCCTCCAACAAAGATCAACAATCGAGAATTTCAGCAATAATTCTAAGAACACCAAAACTTGAAAAGAAATCTCAAACTTTGATAAATAAAAAAATAGATGATGGATTACCCTTATTCACGAATTCCAAGGAGTAATCCTCTTTAATAGAATTCACGAATTACATCCCAAGAAACCCAAGTGCAAAGTACCGAAGATAATCTAAGCCACAAAGTGGCCGGCCTAACTCTCTCTCTCAAGAGCACTCAAATGTTCAATGTTCAAAATATAGGAAAGTAAATCCTAAGGGTTCTATTTATAGAGTCTTCCAATTTGGAGACTCACAAAAAGTTCCTAATAAAAATAACTAACTAAAATAAAATAAAATAACATAAAATAACATAAAACAAGATAGTAGTGGGCACCCAAACGGTGTGGTCGTGGCATGCATGGCCTAGGTGTGGCCTAGCGTGCAGCATGGCCCACGGCTGGGCTAGTCTGTGTGGCGTTTGGCTACATGGCATGGTGTAGTACCATGAGCTGGTCTAATGGTGTGCCTGGCATGACGCTGTGCGGGACCAATTGATGATGGTGGGCACAAGGCGATGTCGTGCTGTTGCGCTCCAAGGCCTAGATAGGTATCCTGGGCATTGGTGCTGCATGGCGCGGGTTAGAGCCGCATGCTGGATGGTATGCATAGTGTGCATGCCACTCGCCTAGCCTGCAAGGTACGATCTGGAGTAGTGCGTTGAATGGCATGGCTTGTGAGCATACCACTAGCCTCGATTGCAAGGCGCAAGCTGGTGCTGCGCGCTGGATGGCATGTCTGTGAGAGCATATCACTAGTCTCGCTAGGGTCCACCTGTGTGTCAAGGTATGGGCCGAAGCACGAAAGTAGGCCCACAGTGGTAGTGTCGAGGATGTGGCTCAGGGCCGCTTGCCTAGGGGTTCTGACATTGTGTTGCGCACCATCGCACTAAGACCCCAACCCACATTCGACTGCTCGACACCACCACTAAGACCCATGGAAAAGTAAAAATTTATTCTTATTCCCCAAGCACAAGAAGCTACGAGCACATTCAAAGCAACATTAGATCCTTGTCAAGTGATCTCACTTCTTAAAACTCTATCAATTGTGTTGAAGGATTCGGGTTCCAATTTTTCAAGAATACGTGAACTCGGATGTATGGTGATTGTTTTGAATACTATCATCGCATGAGATTTCACCGTGAGTTCTTGGTTTCCCATTTCGCAACCAAGGACCCACGTCAAAGAATCAATAATATGATCATTTTCCATAAGAAGTTGCTTTGCTTCAGCAGAAGGAATTAGTATAGAGTTAAGTACATTAAAAGCTTCTTCAAGACAATCCGTTTGGCCTTCCTTAAAATGTGTCGCAATAAACAACAACATGGCTTTAGGAACTCCGGCTTCAACCCTAGATCCTTGTCGAGTGATCCCAATTCTTAAAACTCTCGCAATTGTGTTGAAGGATTCGGCTTCCAATCTTTCAAGAATACGTGAACTCGGATTTGTGGTGATTGTTTTCAACACTATCATTGCATGGGATTTCACCGTGAGTTCTTGGTTTCCCATTTTGCAACCAAGGACCCACGTCAAAGAATCAATAATATGATCTTTTTCCATAAGAAGTTGCTTTGTTTCAGCAGAAGAAATTGGTATAGAGTTAAATACACTAAGAGCTTCTTCAAGACAATCTGTTTGGCTTTCCTTAAAACATGTCACAATAAACAACAACATGGCTTTAGGAACTCCGGCTTCAAGCATATGACTCATATTCTTATCACTTTCAAATGCCAGCAACTCCAATTTTTGAAGGATTTTCAGCTGGAACTAAGGTTATCGAAGATGCTTGATCAATTTGAGGACTTAAAACTTGTCGAGAGGAGGTTTCAGTGTGGGAATCCGATTGATGCCATGCGAGGCATTTAGGGTGCACCAGGCCTAGATTAAGAAGGGGGTTGTCTCGTTCGTTTCGATCTTTGAGGCGTATTGTCGTTCGTTCGTTCTAGTATGATTGGGTGTATGGTAAAGGAAAGTAGATGGACTAATGGAGCCGGCGTGTTGCACTCATATTGCGGACTGGTCTTTAAGGAAGACCAGATGAGTTGCTTTTAAGGTTTTCCAAAAAAATACTAAAAAACACTAATACAAATGCTTAAAAGAAAAAAAATATACTAGTATAAATTCAAAACAAAATTTAGATAATAACTCGATAAAATTGTCTAAATTAGAAGAGGTAAAGGTAAATTTTTTTCTTAGATGCAACAATAATTCTTATGTATTTGTATGGTTATTGTTCTCAATTCATTGAGTCATTTATGTCAATTTCTCTCTCCTCCCACTTTGATTCTGTATCAGTCTCTCTCAATACAAAAGCCTTTGGAAACTCTTTGTCTATCTGTCTCCTCCCACTTAGACCCTCTGTCAAACAATAATTTAATTATAATTTTATTTAACAATCTAATTTAATTATTAATTAACATATGATAAATATATTATTTTTAACTAATAATATATTATTATTATTTTAGTCAATAGATAAATTGTCTAATGTGAAAATATCTCTAAAATAAAATAAAAATAATAATAACTGTTAATTTTAACCATATTCTAACCTTAACTTTACCTATTTAATTTTTTTTTTCAAAAAACAAAAGTACGAACTGAAATTTCCTTCATAAACAACCATTACAAAGTTTTTCTGAGATAACCTTATTCACAATCATCTCAGGACCCTCCTCAATCCAAACTTGAATTTATTCAAATTTAGCTAATAAGTGTGCAACCTCATTACCCTCCCTCTTCACAGACTTAATCTGCCAATCTAGAAACTCCATCTAGTTCTTCTTCACCTCTTCAATGATCTAACCATACCAGTTCCAACATTCTTCATCACTCATCGCAGCCTTAATAACCACTAAAGCATCACCTTCTAATATCAACTTGCTAAACCCAAGTCTAAGCATGTTTTAACCGCCTTTCTCAAAGCTAAAGCTTCAGTTGTAACAGCTTGAGTCTTAATACAATCTGGTTCACATCTTGCGGCCATTCTCTCACCATCATTGTTTTTGATTATGAATCACAACCCAACTCTTATGCTTTGAACATCCTTTGTAGTATCAAAGTTTACTTTCAACCAACCCTCATCAGGTGTCTTCCACTGCACTAGATTTGTACCTATTCTTTCATCAGTTGGTCTCACTTCATTCCTTTACACAGCTTCTCTGAATGCATTGTGAGCTTGTACTGCTGCACTATAAACATGTGTAGGACAACTGTTCTTCAAAAACCAATTTGTTGCAAATGTGCCAAATACCCCTCATAACAATTGCTACCTCCTCCAAAGCATCTGATTCAAATTCAGATTCCACTTATCCCATAAACATGAAATCGTCTACTATGATAGTCCATTTCTGCACTACACTTTTTTTTTCAGACCACAAATCATTAATAGTTGGGCATTGCCATAAAGCGTGCAATATTGTTTCACAATCTACCTTGCAACTGGGCCAGTTTGCATAACTACCAACCTTCCTCTGATAAAGTAGTTCTTTTGTAGATGGTGATTCTGTGCAAGCTCTCTATAAGAAATGTTTTGTAGCCCATACACACTCAACTTCCAAATTTGTTGCCAATTACTACTTTGTTGAACACAACCTGATGTCTCACCCTTTTCCCTTCTTCTTTTACTTCTAGCCACATTTATGCACTTCAAACATTAAGGCTAGATTTGGCTAATGGGATATTCTCAAGTATTCTAATAATACTCAACTACTATTTACGACTTTCTTATTACTTTTCACCAACATTTTACTATTATTTATTACTTTTCACTACTACTCAATATTCTATTATTACTTTTTCATTACTTTGTTACTATTATTCATAGAATATCTTATATCATCTCACTATCCAAACACAACCTAAATCTTCCATCTTTACTAAAGTTTCAAATAAGTTTGTCTTCAATATCCTTCCTGCTTATTGGTATACTAGTAATTATTGCAGCTTCCTCTATATTGAAATGATTTCTAATCAAGTTATCATCCCATATTTTTAGCCCATGTCTTATTAAATTCGAGACCCTTGCATCTAGTCCCAGCTCAATAACAGGTGATTGCACAAAAAAAGATGGCTTAGGTAACCATTTTTGTCCCATCTTAATCTTCTTGCCATCCCCCACACGTCATATTAGCTCTTCTCTCAAAATCTCTTTTGCTTCACTCACACTCCTCCATGTAAATGATGGAGATTTTCTCACTTTTGCATCCATAATACATCCCCCCCTTAAAATATTTGCTATTAAAAACTCATGCTACAATGATGTGGGACCATTTAAAAACTTCCAACTATGTTTAGTTAATAAAGCTAAATTACAATCCTCAATGTTTCTAAATCCCAAACAACTACTACTTT
Source organism: Platycarya longipes (assembly GCA_036559045.1). Classification (NCBI taxonomy): domain Eukaryota; kingdom Viridiplantae; phylum Streptophyta; class Magnoliopsida; order Fagales; family Juglandaceae; genus Platycarya; species Platycarya longipes. The sequence continues at coordinate 45,293,364 of CM071798.1, read as the reverse complement.
TTGCCTCTCCCAACCTGTCCCAACACTTCCAATGAATGCCCTTTTATTATTATACTTCCCTTGCCAAAGTTTTGCCAAATGTTAGATATCTCCAGGCACAATCTCCTTGACAGCTTGAAAACATTCATCATATATGTTGGGATTGTCTGCAAAACTACTTTTATAAGTATTTCTTTCCCTGCCTTAGACAAGAAACTATTCTACTATCCATTAATTTTTCTCCACAACCTAGCTTTAATCCATATGAAAGTGTTATACTTAGATTTACCTACCATAGAAGGCAATTCCAAATTTTTTTTAGAACTCTCATAAGCCACAATCCCAACTTCTCTATCAATCTATTGTCTAAGTTTTGTTCTTGTATTTGAACTAAAGAAAACAAATGTCTTCAACCTATTAACTTTTTGTCTTGTCCTGATACCTTTTCATACTCATCTAAAATTGTTTTTAAATTGTCTCAAGATCTTCCTCTAGCCACCCTAACATAGGGGTGGGTAACAACTAACAAGACTTGCACCCCACCCTTGTCTGCTCTGCCTCCATTGCCCATCCCTTCCCGTCCCGGCCCACCCCACCCCGCATCTAGCCTCCGAAGGGGAGGTCCCAATCCCTTTCCGCATATATATATGGATACAAAAACATAATATAAGTATATAAACATTAATGTATATTTATATTTTATAAATTGTGTATATATAAATATATATTATAATTTGTTAAACTTATTTATAAAATATACACTAGCAAACTTAAAAACTACAACTTACACAAAATATACACTAGTAAATTTAAAATAAAGCTACTATAATACAACTTACACAAATTATGTATTAACAAATTTAAAAACTGTATAAATTTTAAATTATGTCATATTTATAAAATTGAAATTTATAATTTGGATCTAAAAATATATTTTTGATCATTTTTAAATCTAGAATAATTTTTAAATTTAGTTGAATATAGTCAAGTTTTTATATATATAAACATGAGACATGAGACGGGGTGAACCCCCTTCGCCGCCACCACCCCCCCCCCCCCCCCCCCCCCCCCGGGGGCCAAATTGAATTGTCAACTTGAGCGAAGTTTGGTAAGGAATTGAGACCGCATAAGAAAATTTTTCCAACCTATTCGAATGTTAATAATTCAATTATTCAAACACTCATTAATAATTATTATAGATAACATTAAAGATAGCCGCCGCTTTTTCTACTCTTTATTTTAAAATACTAGCCGTTTGCTTTGCACCTTTCTTCAAATTCAAACCCACTCCCCTCTTCTACCTCTCCGTAAACCTCCCCAACCAACAACCTCAATCCTCAACAATGCAAACAGCTCGTCTTCTTGTCTCAGGAGATCAGAAGCTCCGGCCAAAATGCGGCCGGAGACCTCTTCAACCCAAGAACTCTCCGGCTAACCCTGTCCTTGGCTCCCCACTGTCCAAGCCCAAACACGAACGGATCGAGATCTCGCTGGTCCTCCCATACGACCGTGCTAACAAGGAGAACCGTCCGACCTATTCGAAGATCGAATCTCTGGACGGGTCGCTTGCGGAGGAGCTCAGCGCGATCAGGAAAAAGCTCGAGAGGATGAGGTTGGACAGAGAGAGAACGGAGAAGATGCTCAAAGAGAGGGATATGGTGTTGGAGCGGAGGGCGACGGAGCTGGAAGAACGAGGGGAGATCCAGAAGAAGCTCGAGATCGAAGTTGATAGGCTGTACAGACTGAATCAACTCCAAACTCAATCTATGGTAAAGCAGGAAGCAGCGTCTTCCAAATTTGATGTATTCCCTTTTTTAAAAACTAATTAGCACTAACTTTGGAGTTATTTGGATCAGCTTGTTTCTCCAATGTGGTCACTGAGAGAGAAGGAACAAGTGAAGAAGATCAACGCAGGGGAGTCACCGGTAAGTTACTTTCGCGAAATCTCAGGATTTTTTGAGAAATTTCTCATTGCTTAGATTACAGCGACGGAGATAATTTTATAAAAATAATAATTTAATTTTTCAGAAACAAAACTCAGAAGACAGAGGAGAGGAATCAGAATCGGTTGGTGAGAACACGATGCAAAGTCCTGAATTCAGCTTCGTCGGGTCCTCCGAAACAGATAAATGATACCATTGTGCTTGAATATTCGGCCCTCTGACTGCGATGCTCTGATCTGCTTCATTTGACTCGTTGATGTATGTTTGGAAAGAGAATAATATAAATATATAACACCTCGTTGTTAATCTGTTTTGACAGACATTTCAAATCGTCTTGGCTATGTTTTTTTATTATATTTTGATTTGACATCCGGTGGCCGGAGTAAAATCCCGGCTATCCTGAGTGCCTGACATTGCTTTATAAAATCTAATGTATGGATGGATACATTATAAATTTAAGTTGTTCAATTTCAAACAGAATGCTATGCGTTAATTAGAGGCTTGCAGCTGTGTCATGAGCTAGGTTTTCAACAGATAATTTTTGAGGGAGATGCTAAAGGTGTTGTAGACAGTATTAATAGAAATAATTCTGATTTTTCTTGGAAAGGTCAGTCAATTGATGATATTATTCAAGACCTTTTATCTAAACATGCAAATTGGGAATTGAGTTATGTTAAGAAAGGGGCTAATAAGAATTGATAAGGATGGAAGATGGTCCAGATGAGGTGTTATCAGTTGTATCATCTGAATTCAAGGATGATTAAAAAATCCTAAATAGCATCACATCGGAGACTACCCACGCACACCCCACCTGTCTTACTCCAAGCGACGAAACATATCAGGGTTATTAAGCCAGTTTGGATTGGAGAATGAATTGAAGTAATCTCAATTTATCTCAATTTTATTATTATATATTTTTAATTTTTTATATAAAATATAAATTTTAATATACATTTTTCAAATTTTAATATACTTTTTTCAAATTTCAATTAAACTTTTTCAAATTCCAAAATAATATAATATTAAAAAATAAACTAAATTCATCTTAACTGATCTCATCTTTCAATTCATAACATAAGCGAAGACTAATGAGAATATTAGGAATAATTATTAAGTGAAAATTCTGAGAGTAAAAAATATTTGTGTTTGTGGTATATGAATATTAAGATAAGATAAGATGTGATTATATGAAATATGAGCCTCTTGTCATTCAAATTAGGTTTAAATATATTTTTTTCCGATCTTTTTATAGATCTACCCCCATCATTGAGTGGCAGAGTTACGTTAGGGCAAGGGAGTCATGATCTCATTCAAAATTTAATATGATAATAATAATATATGTTGGTTTTTTATGATTTAATAAGATAATATTAATTTTATCTTTCGTTGATCTCTTTTCTAAAAATTATTTTGATCTTCTTTTCATAAAATTTAATTTAATTTAAAAATAAAATTAATAAAATACATCTCATATAAATTAAAATGATCTAATAATATGGAAGTTGGATGATTTCTAACCTCTTTCCATTTTCTAAAGCACTCGAGTCCGTAAGTTATGTAGCTTATGACAATCTGCCACTAGTCTACTATATTTCGTCCTACTGCTATAGATTTACTTACATTTTACTCTTACATACTGACATTTCTTCCGCACGGCACATTGCAATCGCATTTCGTCCATTGCATTTTGTTGTCTCCAACATCGAAACAACAAAACAAACGTGTTTCTTCTTCACCTGGTCGGCGAACCCATCTCTAGAAACTTACTGATCTTCTCACAAATCAGGACTTGCTAAAGGTCGGGTAGCATTTTTTGAAGGTTTCAGAATCCTCACTAGCTTTTTTTTAATTTAGTGGACTAACGATTTTTTTTGGTAAACTAAAGTCGCTAGCTAGCCCCTCCCAGTTCCCACGGCACATCAGTGCAATCCTTTGTCCGTATGCGGTATGTCTTTATTCTTTATAAGGGTTTTATATTGATATTATATATATTATTATATATATATTAATTATGTGTACTAATTTACATGTGCATTGATTTAAATTACTTTTGATAGCATTATGCATACTGATAAATTATTTGATTTTTATTTTTAAATTGTTTGACTTTTGTTTTTGACCTTATTATCAGAATATCTATGAAGTTTATCTAAGTTTAATTTAATTTTGAATTTAGATTTATGAATGTTATCTAAATTAAAAACTATCGACTCATCTTAGATCTTATTATAAAGAATATATATAATAAAAGAATGATCTACTTCCTCTCAATGTTGGAATGGAATGCAAATGCTGCTTATAAAATGATTATATCATTCTAATTTATATTTATTTGACATATAATGAAGGAAATCATGAGTATTATTGATGTTCTTAGTTAAGTTTTGCAGTAAAAATTTTAAGATATTTTGAATGACATAAATATGGTTTCTACAAAAAGGACTCATTGAAAGTTGAGAAATGAATGTTGGAAAAATTTGCTTGAAAATGTTGTCTCTTTCTTTAAAAAATTTGATATTGACATTCTAGAATTAAACTCTCGTTATGTACAAGGTTTGTGGTGGTCATTAACGAGATTATATTACGATAGAGCATCATCTCATTATTATCTTGAAATATTTAATACTGTTATAAATTTTCAAATGCAAGAGTTTGACAATAAGTTTGGTGAAGGAACGGCAAAATTTTTAACTCTTACCTCAGGCTTAGATCCAAATGATGCTTATAAATTTTTTGATATTGATGATGTACATTGTCTTGCAGAAGAGTATTATCCTTTGAGTGATGCTACATCCCCTTAGCCCGAATTTCTCCCGAATTTCTCCTAAAACGTTAAATTTTATTTTTTATTTTTTTATTTATTTTCAATCATTTTTTATTAATTTTAAATAATTTTTTAAAATTAAAAAAAATCATATAATTATTAAAAAAAATTTGTATTCATTTAATAAAAAAATATTTTAAAAAAATTACTCGTTCAGGAGAAAACTATTTCACCCGAATTTAGGTGTAATAGCATTATTGTTATCCGTTTGATTTTTCGGAGAATGAGAAAATCAATTTAAGATTTTTGTTGAAGTATTTTGAAATTGATGTACTTGCTAATCCAAAGTTTTAAGATTTGAGATTCATTGTAGATTTATTTAGATAATTAGTAGAAATAAAGAAATCAAAGACATACTATCTTATTAATAGATTGATTTGTCTTATTTTGACTTATTTTAGTGTCTATAGCAACCAGTGAACGGGCATTTTCACATTTGAAGATTGTTAAGACAAGGTTCAAAAACAAAATTAAAGATGAATTTCTAAGAAATAATTTAGTTGTCTATATTGAAAAGGAAATAGCTAAGAATTTTGATTTAAATTCAGTACTTGATGATTTTATTTTTTTAAAAGAGTGCAAGTTACAATTTTAGATATTCTGTGTTTTTTTTTTTTATTTAATATATTTGTATGAGTGTCTTTATATTATTCAATGATATATTATTCTTGATATATTATATACTTTTTAATAAATAAGTTATATTAAACATATTTTATTTTTATTATAGATCTTACTATTAAATTATTCTATACTACAAAAAAATATATAAAAATAGAACAAGAAATATTTCTTGTATATTATTTTAGCTTTACTTGGCCTCTTTAAAGCAAATTCCTAACTCCACCACTACCACCAATAACATGCACAAAATTCACAAAAATATAGTGATGCACAATAAGACATTCATAAGAATACAACAATTTCACAATCACTTACAATAAATAATTAGTAAGAAATCTTAGACTCAATGAAGAACTAAGAGCAAGGATAAGAGCCTCAAAGGAAGAAACGGAATCGCGTTAAGAACTGAGAGAAAATTGAGTTGCGGGGAGGGAGAGTCAGTGTTGCAAGATGGGTGAGGTTGGGAGCCACTCAGGGGCAGGGGGTTGGGTTTGCCTAGGTGAAGGGAAGGGGTCGGGGGCGAAGCCCTAACATCCAATTTTACCATACATCATCTCATAATACGTATTATACACATTTAAAGTTAATTTTTTTTTTAATTTTATTAAACTAATTGAGTTTTTTTACTCATCATTCCTATATTATATACTTGTTAAAAAAATTGAAAACTAGAAAATCACGTCCAATGTGTAATATAGAAATGATAAGTAGTATACAAATATTTGAATTTATAATAATATGTAATACTGTTGTATGATAACTAAAGTATAGTAACATGTACTAGTAATATATAATAACATGTAATATTAATGGATAAATATTAATATATAGTAATATTAATTTGTATAATTATTAGTTTTAGTTATGTTTTAATAAAATTAATATTAAAATTAAAAATTGTTGAACCCAATGTTTCAAGTCTCATATCTACGTGTAGATTTTGATGATAACAAATAATTTCAAGTCTCAAACTCAAATTTACGTAATGGAGCGAAGCGTATATCAAGTATAAAAGAATAAGTCTACAAATGAAGCTCATAGATTATTTTTGTATATCTCTTGATAAAATTCAAAATTGGATTAAGACTCCAAATTACTCTTTTTTCTCATAAAACATCGAATTACTTTTTTCACATATGCAAGACATCTTTAAATGTCTTAGTTTTGAAAATTATGTTTTTCACATGTGCATAACATCATCAAACAAAATAATTTCGAAAATTATATTTTTTTTTATAAAAATTTGAATTTATAAGATGATTGATTATTATATTTGATATGTGCATATTTTGCTTGAAAGTCTTGAAGGGAGGTGGTGTGTTTTTTTGACAAATACAAAAGGTAGATGATTTTGTTTAAAATTTTTAAAGGGTGGTTTTGTATTTTTTTGACAAATGTAAAAGACAGATGATTTGTTTGAAAATCTTAAAGTGTGGTTGTGTGTTTTTTTGATATATGCAAAAAGAAAATGTTTTTGTTTGAAAAATAAATCATGCTCATTTTGTCATATATGAAAAGCAAAATATTAGGTTTGAATTCTTTGAAAAATGAATGGAGTTGTCTTTGACAAATGCAAAAAGGAAATGCTTTTATTTGAATTTTTTGAAAAATAAATAGTATTCTTATTTAGCATGTGAATCTTTTTAAATTTGAAATTGAAGACTCATTTGCCTATAAATAGCTCACTTGAGTTTTGCAAAAATCATAATAAGAGCTTACACATCTATTACTAAATTTTACATCATTCTTTTAAAACTCTCATTCTCTCTTTTCTAAAGTTTTGAGTCTTAATTCTTGTTCTTTTTTAGAGATATATATGTTGAGCTGTATTGTTTCTATCCCACTCATTGATGAGTGTACTTTGATAGTCTACCCACTATCAACTCTTGTATTTGTAAGAGGGTGCGTATAATCCTTATGTGTGTAGAAGGTGTTCTACACAGGGAATAGTTAAATCACCAAGTGTGAGGTGATTGGAAGTAAGAGGGTGCGTATAACCCTTGTGTGTGTAGAAGGTATTGTACATAGGGAATAGTTGAATCACCAAGTGTGAGGTGATTGGAAGTGTAGAGGGTGTTCTACACGGATTCTTTGGAGCGGTGCTGCTCAAAGGTGTAATAGGTTTCTATCTCCACCTAAAAGAGATTGACTAGAGAATTTGGGATTCTCAAGGGGTAGCTTGAGGCGAGGACGTAGGCAGTGGGGCTAAACGTCGTAAAAATATTGAGTTTGCTTTTTCTTACCCTACTCTTTATATTTCTTACTGTTTTATATTCTGTTAATATTTTATATTGTGTATTTGATTTATAAGTATTAATTTTTATAATATAACCCAATTCACCCCCCTCTCTTGTGTTAGTCATCTGGGCAACAATTGGTATCAGAGTAAGGGCTCTATTATAAGATTAACGATCTATTGAGTTAAGATTATATGGCTAACATTGCAGCTACATTCGCTGAAGGTCAATCCAGTAGTCGGCCTCCGCTATTTTGTGGAAACAATTATACTTTCTGGAAAGCTAAAATAAGAATATTCATTCAGTCTCAAGGTCGTGAAATCTGAAAATGTATTGTAAATAGGTCTTATATTCCAACAAAAGCTGTTGATGGAGTAAAGGTAAAAAAGGAAGAGGAAGAATTTGATCGCGAAGATGATAGACTTTATACTGTGAATATAATGACTATGAATTTTCTATATAATGCTATCGATGGTAATGAATTTATCAGAATAATGACTTGCAGGATAGCAAAGGAAATTTAGGACAACTTGGAAGTAACCTATGAAGGAACTTCGCAAGTCAAAGAATCAAAAATTTATATTCTTACATATGAATATAAAATGTTCAAAATAAATGATGATGAATTTATCTCTTTTATGTATACTCGTTTTACTAATATTATAAATAGTTTGACATCTCTTGGTAAAGTTTATTCCAGCTTAGAGATAGTAAGGAAAATTCTCAACTCCTTGTCAAAACGTTGGAAATCAAAAGTAATGGCGATTCTTGAAACTAGAGATCTTAAAAAATTTGAAGTAAATGAACTCATCGGGTCACTTATTACTCATGAGTATACATTGAAAATAGGAGGAGAAGAAGAAAATCAAAAGAAGAGCTTGGCACTCAAAGCTGTTCATCATGAAAGTGAAAGCGATGAAGATGAAGAAAGCGATGACGAAGAGATTGCAAATCTTTGTCTTATGGCTAAAGATGATCTTGAGGTAACAAATTTCGAAAATATTGAAAATCCTTCTTATGAAGAATTGCAAAATGTTTTAGAAGAAGTATATGAGGAACTTGAAAAATTGGGTATCAAGTATACAATTTTGAAAAAGAAAAATTCTTCTTTAACAAATGAAATTGATGTTTTAAGAAAAGATAATATAGTTTTAAAAGATGAAAATGATGAGCTGAAAAAGAAAGTGACTGATTTAGAAAAGATTGTTGAAAACTTTACAAATGGAAAAAGAAACTTTGAAAAACTTCTTGGTAATCAAATATGTGTTTTTGATAAGGTAGGCTTGGGATACATGCCAAAAGAAAAACTCAAACCCTATAAAAATTTCTTTGATAAACTGATTAAATCAAAATCAAAATTTCAAAATTCTTTTCATAAAAATAGATTTTTCAAAGAAAAATATTATTACAATCACTCAAAGCTTTCAAATATGTCATATGTTATTTGTAATTTTTGCAATAGAAATGGTGATAATTATCATGCTTGTCCTATTAGAAGAAAACATACAATGACTATTAGGGCCATAGGGGTACCAAAGAATCTTGTTTTTTCTAATACTAATAAATAAAGGACCCAAAAAACTTGGGTACCAAGAATTGTTTTTAATTGCTTTTGTAAGTATGCATGAAGTATTCTACAGGTAAAAATAAATAGTTTTTAGACAACGGATGCTTAAGATACGTGACAGAAGACAAAACTAAATTCATTGACTTCACTTCTAAAGAAAAAGGATGCATGATATTTGGAGACAATTCAAAAAGGAAGATCATGGAAATAGAAGGAAAGATCATCAAGACTTAGTACAAGATGCAACTAAATAGTGGAAACATGTGAAAGATCATCCAGCGGAATAAATTCTAAGAGAACCTTCATGAGGTGTAAGTACTCGATCATCTCTTAGAAATATTTGTAATCACACTCTTTTTCTATCTCAAATTGAACCCAAAATATTGATGAAACACTTATTGATAAATCATGGATTCTAGTTGTGCAAGAAGAGCTAAATCAATTTGAAAGAAATAATGTATGGACACTTATTCCTAAACCAAAAAATTATGTTTTTATTGGAACAAAATGGGTTTTTAGAAATAAGAAAGGTGAGTCTAGAATCATCACTAGAAATAAGGCTCGACTTGTAGCCCAAGGTTTCAATCAAGAGGAAAGAATCGATTATGATGAAACATATGCACCTGTCACAAGATTAGAAGCTATTCGAATGTTACTTACATATGCATGTTATAAAAATTTTAAACTTTTTCAAATGGATGTTAAACGTGTTTTCTTAAATGGTTTTATAAATGAAGAAGTATATGTTGAGCAACCTCCAGGTTTTGAAAATCATATTTCTCCTAATCATGTTTTTAAACTCACAAAATCATTATATGGATTCAAACAAGGTCCTACAGTTTAGTATGAGAGACTCAGTAGTTTTTTTTTATTGAAAAAGGTTTTTCAAGAGGAAAGATCGATACAACTCTTTTCATCAAATATGAATAGAATGATATTCTTCTAGTTCAAATTTATGTAAATGATATAATATTTGGTGCTACTAATAAAAATATGTGTCAAGATTTTGCTAAGAGTATGCAGGAAGAATTTAAAATGAGCATGATGGGAGAACTTAATTTCTTTCTCGGATTGCAAATCAAGCAAGCAAAAAGTGGAACATTTATTAATCAGTCAAAATATATCAAAGAGTTACTCAAAATTTGAGATGGAATGTGCGAAGGTAATTGGAACATCAATGAGTCCAACCACTAAACTTGATAAAGATGAAAACGTTAAGCCAGTTGACTCAAAGGTATATCAAGGTATGATTAGTAGTTTATTATATTTGATAACTAGTAGACCTGATATTATGTTTAGTGTATGTTTATGTACACGTTTTCAATCATTTCCAAAACAATCTCATTTGATTACAGTCAAGCGGATTTTTAGATATTTTGCCAGTACCATTGACTTAGAGTTATGGTATCTTAAACACACTTCTTTCGATCTTATTAGTTATTCAGGTACCCATTATACTGATTGCAAAAATGATCGAAAAAGTTTTAGTAGAATATGTCATTTCTTAGGTCATGCACTTGTTTCATGATTTAGTAAAAAGAAAATTCTGTTGCATTATCTATTACTGAGGTAGAGTATGTTGCTGTAGGTAGTTGTTGTGCTCAAGTTCTTTACATGAAGCAACAACTTGAGAATTTTAAACTTATGTACAATCACATTCCAATCAAATGTGATAATACAAATGCTATAAATCTTTCAAAGAATCCAATACAACATTCTCGGACCAAACATATTGAAATTAGATATCATTTTCTTAGAGATCATGTGCAGAAGAGCGATATTGTATTAGAATTCACTAGTACACATGATCACTTGGTAGACATTTTTACAAAACCCCTATCAGAAGATAAACTATGCATGATTAGAAGAGAAATTGGAATTATGCATGCCATGAATATTTGCTAGATACTTTTATTCCATTATCTCAAATGACCTACAGAAACTTGAGACGTTTAGCCTCATCATTCAAATGCATTTGCTCCTCATAAATCATCATGCCATCCTTATCTAAAGGATTAGGCAATCGAAATGCAGAGGCAAGTAAGGATTTTAAATCCTTATTCTGTTGTTTTAAATCTACTATTTTTTTGTTAGACTCTTGAACAAGTCGTTGACGAATATCGATCTTCTCATTAAGCTTCTCTATCTCGCGGGTTTTGGACTGCAACCGAGCGGAAAAAGCAACAATGGAAGATGAGTATCGAGTCCCGAGACCCACAAGCTCGTAAATGGCATCATGATCTGATTTATTAGCCAAATCAGTGTTTTGCTACTTCATGGCACCTTCGACAGATGCAGAAATAGATTGATCACGAGAAGCACTGAAAAAGAATTGATGAGCCATTAAGATTTTGTAAAGTGAAAATGAAGATGAACTACAACAATGAGAAGAAGATTTGATGCGGATTAGATAAAACTAATGATTGCTTTTATAAAGATGGAAATAAGTAGAAGACAAATTGTCATCTCTTCAAATCTTACTTAGTCAAGCTTACAAGATATGCCGGATGCATATTGTCAAAAGTTACCGAACTAAGCTAGCGAGATTAATTATAATTGTCCCTGTTTCTCTCGTAAAACGCTGCCATTATCTGCTGATGTTGACTCTGTGCTTGAACTCTTACTCGTTCCGATTCCTCTATTTGAAATTTCAGAACACGAGCTAATTCCGTCGAATCTTTATTTTCTTGCTTTAACCTCTTATTCTTTCTGCCTTTATTTGCAAGCTTTTGATACAGAATAGATATTTGATTGTTAAGTCGATCAACCTCATTTCCCCTCGCTAGTAATCTCCGAGACATGGTCGTAACAGAGGCAGCATATTGAGCACTGAGTGTTCTTGATGTTGCAACAACCTCAGAATCAGTTCTATTTGAAAAATACATCTCTGCTTCTATCATGGTGTTGACAACCTCATGAGATAAAATGACTGGTTGAGACGGTTCCTGATTCAAATCTGGAAGATTATTAGACGAAATTTTCTCCGTCATTCTATCATTTTGAATAAATAGAAACTGGATCAATGAGTGGTGTGAAAATTTATTTGAGTATCCGACAGGTGAAAACGGTATTTTAAATAACAACTTTCAAATCTCGATAATATTTAATTTTTCAACAATATCACGCGAATTTGAATCTGCTTCCACACCGACTGCTAGAACTAGGCCTCTAACCTTTGCAGGTTTTGTCGGACACGCGTGGCTCCGCACCGAATTGCCAGAGTTAGACTTCCAACATTTACAGGTTTTGTCGGACATGCATGGCTCCGCACCGAATTGCCAAAGCTAGGCCTGCAGCTTTTGCTGTCTTTGTCGAACACGGATAATTTTAATTATTCAACTTCAAATCTCTGCAACATCTAATTCGTCAATAACATCAAGCGGATTTAAATTTTCTTCCGCACTGAGACAATAAAGTTCGACTCCAGCCTTTGCAGTTTTTGTCAGGCACGGGTGGTTTCAATTATTTAACTCTCTACAGTTTCTACTGACGCACCGTTTTATTTGGTTATTGTTTATTACAGAAAAAAAAATCTTACTAAAACTAATTACGGTTCCTTTTTAATGATGTCAAAAGAGGGAGAAGTCTTATACTACTATTATACTACCCTGTTATATATGCTAGAATTATATTTATATTTTTCTTGAAATACTAACTCATATTTTCAGGGGGAGCTTAAGTATTACTGCATGTAGCAGATTTCTACTAAATATTTGTCATCATAAAAAAGGGAGAGATTGTTGAACCCAAGGGGGAGCTTAAGTATTACTGCAGGTCGCGGATTTCTACTAAATATTTGTCATCATCAAAAAGGGGGAGATTGTTGAACCCAAGGTTTCAAATCTCGTATCTACGTGTAAATTTTGATGATAACATATAATTTCAAGTCTCAAACTCAAATTTACGCAATGAAGCGAAGCGCATATCAAGCATAAAAAAACAAGTCTACAAATAAAACTCATAAATTATTTTTGTACATCTCTTGATAAAATTTGAAATTGGATTAAGGCTCCAAATTACTCTTTTTTCTCATAAAACATCAAATTACTTTTTTCACATATGCAATACAACTTTAAATGTCTTAGTTTTGAAAATTATGTTTTTCACATATGCATAACATCATTAAACAAAATAATTTCGAAAATTATATATTTTTTTTTAAAATTTGAATATATAAGATGATTGATTATCATATTTGACATGTGCATATTTTGTTTGAAAGTTTTGAAGGGAGGTTGTGTGTTTTTTTGACAAATACAAAAGGTAGATGATTTTGTTTGAAAATCTTAAAGGGTGGTTGTGTGTTTTTTTGACAAATGTAAAAGATAAATGATTTGTTTGAAAATCTTAAAGGATGGTTATGTGTTTTTTTGACATATGCAAAAAAAGATGTTTTTGTTTGAAAAATAAATCATACTCATTTTGTCATATATGAAAAGTAAAAGATTAGGTTTGAATTCTTTGAAAAATGAATGGAGTTGTTTTTGACAAATGCAAAAAGGAAATGCTTTTATTTGAATTTTTTGAAAAGTGAATAGTGTTCTTATTTGACATGTGAATTTTTTCAAATTTGAAATTGAAAACTCATTTGCCTATAGATAGCTCACTTGAGTTTTACAAAAATCACAACAAAAGTTTACACATCTACTGCTAAATTTTACATCATTCTTTTAAAACTCTCATTTTCTTTTTTCTAAAGTTTTGAGTCTTAATTCTTGTTCTTTTTTAGAGATATATAGGTTGAGTTATATTGTTTCTATCTTACTCATTGAGGAGTGTACTTTGATAGTTTACCCACTATCAACTCTTGTATTTGTAAGAGGGTGCGTATAACCCTTGTGTGTGTAGAAAGTGTTCTATAAATGGAATAGTTGAATCACCAAGTGTGAGGTGATTAGAAGTAAGAGGGTGCGTATAACCCTTGTGTGTGTAGAAGGTCTTCTACACAGGGAATAGTTGAATCACCAAGTGTGAAGTAATTGGAAGTGTAGATGGTGTTCTATATGGATTCTTTGGAGCGGTACTGCTCAAAGGTTTAATAAGTTTCTATCTCGACCTAAAGGAGATTAACTAGAGAATTTGGGATTCTCAAGGGGTAGCTTGAGGCGAGGACGTAGGCAGTGGGACTGAACCTCGTAAAAATATTGAGTTTGCTTTTTTTACCCTACTCTTTATATTTCTTATTGTTTTAAATTCTGTTAATATTTTATATTGTGTATTTAATTTATAAGTATTAATTTTTATAATATAACCTAATTCACCCCCCTCTTGTGTTAGTCATCTGAGCAACAAAAATATATATATTTTAAAAAATTGAATATGAAAGTCCAATTCGATTAATAAGAGTTCAAAATGTTAAATTAAAATTTTAAATAAATTAAAAAGAAAATCTAATAAAAAAAAATAATGATAATTTTATTATCTATCTATTATTCTTTTATCACTTTTTTTATTTTTAAATTTTTTAGATTTTTTTATTTAATGATTAAAAAAGTGATTATTAATGAAATTATATATTTAAAAAATATAATAATTAAGAATGTTAAAAAATATTTAAAAGAAAATAATAAAGACTAAATACGACTAAATACACTTAAATTGATAAATAAGTGATAATTGAACAATAAAATATCATCACCCATACAAAAAAAAAATCTAAATTCAATTCTATTTTAGTAAATTAAAATCACTAATCCGACAAACTTCGAGGCCGAAATTATTCGAAATTATTAATGCTTAATCCTATTTGAAAGAGCACCGAAAAAATAGAAAAAAGAAATCAATAATAGTACTTACGACTTGACACAAAAATCAATGGAACAAAATCATTTATTTTGTGATAAAAAATATACACTTATTACTAATTTATATTTTTTTTACAACATTTTTTATTTAATTTTTAATTTTACTTAATGATTAAGAATATGAATATTAATAAAATTATATATATATTTTTCTTAATAATTAAGAATGTTAAAAAAAATATTTTTAAAAAATGATAAAAAATAAAAATAAAATAAAAACTTATTTACACAATAAGTTATAAAAGAATTGTAAAAGTGGTTGTACGTGTATCACTTCTCTTTTATGATACTTTTTGTAATGCCGTGACACATCTTTGGATTTCGAATACTTTTAGGCCCGTTTAGATTTGGAGACGAGTTGAGCTCATATTCAAACTTATCATTATACTTTCTCAAATTTCCATACAAAATATAAATTTCAATATAACTTTTTTAAATCCCAATACAGTTTTTTTAAATTTCAATTCAATTTTTTCAAATTTCAAAATAATAATAATAATATTTTACTCAACTTTTAAAATTCATCTCAACTCATTTTATTTCAACTCTAAATCCAAATGAAGCTTTATTTTTATTTTTTAGTTTTTCGTGTCTTGTAAATTCATTGATTAATAAAGTCGAATATTTTTAATAAGACTTTTTATTCCGAACAGTTGGTATTAATAAAAATAAAATACAGAAATGATACAATTACCACAATTTTTATAACTTATTAACAACTTTTTATGTATTTAATTTTACCACCAAATCAACACAACAAAATAAAAACAACCAACCCCATTCCAATTCTCCAAGACGGATTAGGGGACAAAACTCTAAGGACATAAAATTCTAGAGACCATGTGTTTTTTTTAATAAATAAAAAAGGAACAACAAACAACAATAAACTAAGTGAGAGAAACCGAATCACATGGAAAGGATCTGACTCTCAACTTTGAAAGAAACATAAACCGACCAAACATGTGAAGTCGCGGCTGTAAGAGGCGCGTGAGTAGCACACGCCTCTCCTGAAAGATGGTGGAAGGAAGCAGGCGATGCAACCAAAGGCCTGGTCCCTGCATACATGTGTGTGGCAGCTGAAGGCCACCACAGAAGGAGGCGCGTGGGGAGACAACAAGCTCCCTTAGGACTGCTCGTGCTCCTCACGCGTGCCTCTAACCAGCGAGTAAACACCCCTGACTGAAAGATCGGGACCTTGCACGAACAACGGAGTGGTGCGTCGGGGGGGATGCTGGAGACTGGATGCAAGAGCTACTCTGGTGCATGTACCACTTTTTTGAGTCGCTGTTCGTCGTTCGCCATAAGTCTCCAGGGGAACCAAATTGCCAATGGAGTCCCTGCATTCCAAAAACAAAGAAAATAAAAAAAAAAATGAAGAAAAATAGAGGGGGATGGTAGGGAGCGGGAGGAGAAGAAAAGAACAAAAAACCAGAAAAGATGAGAGAGAGAGGGGGTGGGAGGGAGGGGAGCCGAGGCTCCCATCCCCTCCAGCAGCACTAGAGTTGTGGGGGTGCTAGGGTTTGCTCTGTAGAGAGGGAGAGTGAGAGGAATGATATGTGATCCCAAAAATATTCAAAGTTATCGTTATTTGGAATTAATGCTGCCTTCAATTTCATCTAATTGGGGTTTATAATTTATATTATAGTATTCTTCTTTTTTACAATGTCATTTACAATTTTTAATATAACTAATGGGACCGCAACGTGGCTAGTTGCAAAAAAATTATGAAAAAATCTAGCAGAATGAAGAATCATTAAAGAATGTTATATAACAGAATAAACAAATAACACAAATATAAAACATGCACAAATATAAACCATAGTCTAAAGTCATTACAAAAAACCACCACCAAATTAGTTCAATTAAACTATAAAAGCATGCACAAAAAACAAACTATAGTCCAAAGTTTCTATAAAAAATAAACTACCAAATCAGGTCAATTATAAAAAAATAAAGAGAATAAAACAATGACATAAAAACCAAACCACAACACTTACTAAAAAAAAAGCCAAACCACAATTTAAAGTCCTTAAAAAGCTATCAATTGAACTGTAAAAACATGCACAAATTGGGAAACCAGATATTAACATTCCCTAGTGTCTAGATGTAAATCTCAAGAGTGGAGTCTCAAGAATCATTATCGATCATTTTCAAATTGGTAAATCAATTGCAAAATAATATTCATTTAAACAACAATAACTTTAAGCAAGGGTTCTGCATGTTCCAACTTGCTTATTACCTGCAGATGAATGAATCAATAGTTCGCATATCTAGATAAATGAACTTGGCAATCGCTCCATTCTAAGAATTTTGTGCCAAACATCAAATAAACAAGGTTGTTTGCACATAATTCATATAGTCTATGCCCTTTTTTCCTATATCAGTCCCTGCCCAAATTAATTGATTAATGACTATAAATCCCAAAAGCAAGATTCCAACACTAGAAAAGAAAAATATAGATATCATTTACAAGAAGTAAATACCAACCAACTAAGTTAAAAGTTCTGGAGACTACTTTAATGCTCGACCATAATTTAGTGTTGTTTCAATAAAAGATTTAAGAGAAAAAATTACTTTTATCCTTGCCATCTTATTTCCAGAATTGAAAGAGTACATAAACAAATTTATGAATTATAAGGTTTTTAGGATAACTACCAAAATTAAGTTTGCGTGTCTAATCTTAAACAAGAAGACAAAAAACAACTAAGTATGTTCTAAAAAATAAGTCATTCACGTGGCTCTTTTATTGTTACAAAATTTCACTGTAGATATATATATATATATAAATATTGAGAATATCCAACACTCATAATACAATGTAATAAAATATTTTTATACTATCCATCAAATTGGTAAAGGACTTCGGTGCATATCCTTAAATAAAAACAAAACAAATATAAAGTTCAATTAGAAAAGAGAGGAAACGTTTGAACACATAGCAACAAACAAAGTGAAAACACATTAGATAACCGGCCATAACATCTGCGGAAAGAAAGAGAAATATAAAAGTGAGAAAGAAAAATGAATAAAATAAAAGATTTGACAAGTTTGAAAAATGAATAAAATAATATTATTTAAATATATTTGAAGGAGGATTTCTTACGCTGATATTTGTTGGTGTCCAAAACAATAGGGGAGTGATCTGATGCAATTTGAGGCAGGTTGGTAATGTAGACATCTGGGAAAAGGGTATTCCAAAGGGTATTGGTGATAGCTCTGTCAAGTTTTTCCTGAATATTATTTACTCCATATCTATTGTTGGACCAGGTATGTGGGATGCCATGGGCCTTAATATCAACGAAGCTTGTTTTTTCAAGAGATTTTTTTACATTTGAGGATTTGGAGGAGCTTGTATAAGGTTTTCCCCTACCTTTTCTCTTTGCCCTAATATAAAGTTGCAATCACCAATGGTAAGGGTAGGACTAGGGCAGGATTGAGTGATGTATGTGAAGTTCCCCCAAAATGATTTCCTTTTAGTGAAGTTTGCAGGGCAGTATATGAAGTTGAGCATTCATGGAGTGTTGTGAGGCTCTGAGTAGACTAAAGTGATAATATTACAACTTACATAAACAACATCAACATCTAAGTTAGTTGTCCACAAAAATAAAAGTCCCCCCCAGTCAGAACTTGGAGGGGCATATACATAATTTACAAACCTAAGTCTATGCACAATATTTGATACGTTATCTTCCTTTACTAAAGTTTCAGACAAGAAGAAACTTTCAGGCTTGTGGTACTTTATGGCAGCTCGAATGGAATGAATTGCAGCTGGTCGAGCCAGGCCCCTACAGTTCCAAGATATGAGCTTCATGGGTTCCTTGGTGGTAGTAAAGACTTTGCCACTGTGGTCATTGGATTGAGAGGGAAGAGAGACATTACTTTTGATGGAGATTGGGTACCTGAGAGTGCAAGAGAGTTTTCTTTTTGATATGGAGAGTATCGAGCTGGAATATTTATTTTTCTTTTGGGTTGAGTGCGTCGAAGAACTCCTTTTGGCTTTCGAGCTGTGTTGAATCCTTTGCTACCTGATCTGCATATGAAATGTGCTCTTGAGGTTGCTCTGACTCCAATGCCAAGGGGAACGCCTTTAAACATTTCTTCTTCTCCAGAGATGGCTTTTCTAGAAGAGTGGTCTTTCTTTTTCCAAGAACATGTTCTTCTGGATTTAAGGGACCGTGGATGTAGCTCGACAAAGGATGTGGATGCATTTGTGTTCAGGCTTTGAACAAAGGTATAGAGTTTAGATAACTGCATTGGTCTCTTGTGGTAGACTCTATACTTAGGCAATTGGAATTGAGGGACAAACAAGTTGCACCTAAGATTTGTTTAGGAAAAGGGAAATGCTGGGTTGGTTCGATTGATAAGAGATGAGCCCAACATTCTCCTTCAATTGGGTTGCTATCTGCTTGTAAATAGAGTCTTATGAAGTTTGGATCCATTGAGCAAAGCTAGATTTCCAGGGGATTTCATTTCTGAAGTTGGAGTTTGGGGGCTATCGTTGGGAAGGGGCACATAGAGTTTAAAAGCTTTTAAGATATGACTTTTGGGGGCTTTTTGTGCTTGAAATTCAGGGAACATATATTGTTGAAGACGGCCGACTTTAATGCTATTAAAAAACTCTAGATGATGCCTTTCTGGGTTGACAAGTGGCACTTGACGTGAGCTTACTTCATTGTGTCATTCAAAAATTGGGTTGTTTTGGAACCAACTTGTGATGGAGCTATTACCACTTCTGGTTTCCCAAGAATTCTGGTTTATAAATGAGGACTTTTCCTCTTCTTCGAGCTGCTCAATTACTAATCTACCCTTACCTTTATTTCTTGAAATGATTGGAACAGAAAGCTGGGATGGTTGTTTGGTGGACCTAATTTCGTTAATCTGCATTGGAGGAAGAGAGGGTCTATGTCTTAGGGTGTCTTTGTGTCTGGACTGGTTGTTGAAGCTTCTCAACATCTTTTTGGGACCTACCCATTTCTTGTACTTCCACTCATAAATTTTTGCTATATTTGGGAAAGTTAGGGTTACTAGATTTGGAAGTACAAAACTGGGATACATGGTCTAGAAGGCCACAAGCGTAACAGTATTCTGAAAGCCCTTCATATTTAAAAGAGACACTAACATGAATAATACCAACTCTAAGTATGATTGAACCCTCTTTTAGAGGTTTCGTGCTATTTATATTGACCCGTAGCCTAATAAAATCTTTTGTGGCTAATGGGAGGATGGTGGACTGGTTAATGTTTATAATGGAACCTAGGGCTTTGTCGATAAGTATGGCAGCTTGGAGTGTCATTAGCTCATAGGTCGGTCCATGAACTTGAACCCAGCTGCTACGCATTGGCCAGGAAGCTACTCTTTTAGAAGTAGATGGTATCCTAAAAAATTCCATAGTCTTTGAGAGAAATCTCTTTCCTTTTCTAGTGAAGTTTGGAAGATAAAAATAAAGATGTTGACTCCTAAATCCTGAACTTCTAATTTGGGCGCAAAACTCCAGACTGATTTGAATATGTTGTGAAAAGAAGATCTGTTGAGGAATTTTTTTGAAATGAGCTTACCGACAAGCAATCTATCTGAGAGAAGTTGAACATTTATAGTATCAGGCCCCAACTCAATCTCTTCCCAGGATAGTGTTGTGTCTGTGAGATGAGATGGTCAAGATCCTTTTTAACGATTTGTAGCTGTCCATGTAGTGAGGAGGTCTTACTTTAGTTTTTTCCCTGGGATTTTTGGTGTTAGCAGAGTTGATATTGGAGTAGTAGGGGTGAGGTAGGGTCTGGTAAGGAGAGTGGTGCTTATCGCAGGAGAGGGGAGCTCATCGCAGCGCAAGAGAGGATTCCTTTTACAGTGCATGCCATCTACAACAGCTTTTCCATATATATTTTTATTAATCTTGTACTTCAAATTATCAACATTTTTTCAAATTTTTATCTCAAACACTAAAATTATATTCGGATTTCATACCTATGTCAATCTATCTCAAATCAATTATTAATGAGACTTATTATTTTATAAAAAGGTAAACATATCTTAACCTACTTTATATATTTAGGATCCCATTAGATAGTAAAATATATTAATTTTTTTGTACATAATATAATAAATAATTTAATTTTTTCAAATTTTAAAATAATAATAATATTGAAAAATAATATTTTAATAATATTTTACTCAACTTTCAACTTTTATTTAAAATTATCTCAATTCATTTCATTATTCAAATTACACCTTAAATACACATCTCAATCTATTTTATACATTTATTTAAACACACGTTAATGAAATCTATAAAATATGAGGAATGCTACTCATCATCCTATACCATACACTTTACATATTTTAAAATTATTTATTATTTTTAAAAATTTTAAATTTATTTTATTATTGTTAAACTAATTAAATTGTTCTACTTATCATTCATATATTACATACTTGTTATAGAAAAATGCAGAAATAAAATAAAATTAATGAAGTGTTTTGTGTATGGAGATGACAAATAAAATTATTCATAAAATATTATTAACCACAATTTAACTTGAATCATAAGAAATTACTTTATCACCCAAATGCAGCCTAACAATTTAACAAACTAAACTATTAATGTTTCCAATTTTCACTCACATTCCATTTAATACATTAACTTTTAGGCCTAATTTGAATTGAGAGTTGAGATGAGTTCATCTCAATTCTCATTACTATACTTTTTTAAATTTTTATATAAAATATAATAACCAATTCAACATTTTCAAATTCTAATTTAGCAATTTCAAATTCTCAAATAATAATAAAATTAAAAAAATTATATTTTTGTAATATTTTATTCAATTTTCAGAACTTAGCTCAATTCATCTCTTTTATTTTTTTAATTCAAATGAGAAATTAGTTTATAAGTATAAAATGAATTTTCTATTTATTTTTTTAAAATTATACATAGAAGAAATTTTTTATACTATACTATATAAGCTAATATTATCCATCAATCTTTGAATTGTTTTTAAAATAAAGTAAGAGATGATGAGAATAATGGAAAGTCACACATATAAAAAAAGGATGAATATAAGATAACAGTATATTATGTATTTTTGCCTATTAATCATTATTCTTACTTAAAAGATAAAACATGATGGTGAGAATTTCTAAATTAACAAAACTCAATTTGAATTAGAATATTCAAAAGTTTTCATTAAGACTCCATTTGAAATTAAAGTTCGTTTCAACTCATCTTAAATTTATTATTATATTTTTTATATTTTTATATAAAATATAAATTTTAATATATTTTTTTAAATCTTAATATAATTTTTTTAATTTTTAAATTAATTTTTTCAAATTTTAAAATAATAATAATATTAAAAAATAAATTCAACTTAATTTCTTTTAACTTAATTCATCTTCAAATTCCACGAGTCCTAAATCTTTAAAAAAGAAATAAACGCACAAATATACTTTGTATGTTGTAAAAGAAGTATTAAAGATTTACGTATGCTTAATGCTTGATCGCTTGGTTTTTCAGCAATAAAGTTATAAAACTGCCCATTAAATTAGAGTAGTTGAAAAGCAAAGATAAGCAGGAGAAAGAAAAGAAAAGAAAAGAAAAGAAAAGAAAAATACAAGCAACAAAGGAAGGTTTAGGCAAAAAGGGACGAGACGATAGTGGAGAGGAGGGAGGTGAGTGGAGTGAGGCAGGCAAAAGCCAAATATTCGTGTGGTTTACCGCCCGTCTCTCCATTTTCTTCCTACGAGTTTCTCGGCTTTCTCGCACCCTTTCGATCTCCCCCAGTTTCAACATAATCACCCCCCAACAGCTTTTAGATTCTTTTCTTTTTTTCTTTCTTTTTTTGGTTTTTATTTTTATTTTCTTTTTTAATCGAGCCCTAGATCTTTTCATGATAAACTCAGGCGATATGCCCGATCTGCAGTCGCTCTCTGGGTCCCTCTTAATTTCGAATTCAGTGCATTGAAGGATACCGGATCCGATCCGATCTCGTCAACCAGCTTCCTCTCATCAATTCCTAGACGATAAGGCTCTCTGTTTTCTGATCCTTGGCAGGTACGAGTTCTTGGGCTTTTCCTAATCTTGCCTCGCTTTCTCGTTGCTTCCTTCAATTGGGTCCAATCTATCACATTTCCGTCATACTTTCTGTATCCTGTTTCTGAAATCAAGTTTTGTAATAATTTTCTAAAAGAAAGAAAATTGTTGTTAGATTCGCCTTACGGAAAGGCTGTGATTTTCTGATACATCTCAGATTTTTGTCGAAGTTTGTCTTACTTGTTGTTTCAGTTTTGGCATTTGCCCAGGCTATACACGGGCCACGGCTGCTGCTATTTGCATCAAAGAAGAGTTGTCGACACATTGAATTGAATCGAGCCGTTACTATTTCTTCTGGCAGCTTCTGGTCCTTCTGCGCGTGCGTGTAAGCGTATTGTTATCTCCATCATCATTGCCATTCTTTTTATTCGTTGATTGTCGTAATTACCCGAGCTTGGTCAAACTACTAGAGATTTGGGGCTTGAAGTCCAACCGGTTTACGCCGGAGATGGATTTAGAATTGATGGAGTCTTGGTGTGTTTGGGAAAGAATTGTTACCTTTTTATGAATTCTGATCGTCATCCGCTGCGTGAAGTCGGCTCCTTTAACTGTCTCTGCGCCGATGGTTCCTTCACTTCTTCGGTTTTCGACGACTCTCAGTGCAATCTATTAGACGACGTGGTTTCAGTCGAAGAGGATCAGCCACCCCTTGAGGATTATTGCACTTGTTCTCTTCCTCATTTCGAGTCAGCGGACCCTCCGGATTTGGAGCAGTTTCCATTGGAATGCCCCAGACAGGGTAGGAGGAGACGCCTGGTGTCTTGGGGTGCAATGGAGCTGCATAATCATCACATCAGTAATAATAGCTGCAATTCCAATTCGGTATCGTTTGAAATTTCGGGTAATAAGTCTCAGAGGAGCCTACGCCACAAGAGCGTGCAGATTGAGGATACTTTCTTGTTGCGTGAAGAGAATCCGAGGTTAATCTATATAAATGATCCGAGGAGGACAAATGACAAGTATGAGTTCTCAGGGAATGAGATTCGAACGAGCAAGTACACAATCATAACTTTTTTGCCCAAGAATCTGTTTATTCAATTCCATCGCCTCGCCTATTTGTATTTCCTGGCCATTGCTGCTCTCAACCAGCTGCCACCTTTGGCGGTGTTTGGAAGAACGGTTTCGCTTTTTCCTCTTCTCTTTGTTCTCTGTGTGACAGCCATCAAAGATGGGTATGAGGATTGGAGAAGACACAGATCAGACAGGAATGAGAACAACCGGGAAGCTCTGGTAGAGCAGTCTGGTGGATTCCGATCGAAGAAATGGAAAAAGATACAGGCTGGCGAGGTGTTGAAAATCCGTGCTGACGAGACCATTCCGTGTGACATGGTTTTGTTAGGGACGAGTGATCCTAGTGGACTTGCCTACATCCAGACTATGAATTTGGACGGTGAGTCGAACTTGAAGACAAGGTATGCTCGGCAGGAAACAGCTTTGGCAGTATCTGAAGGGTGTACAATTTCAGGGCTCGTCAGATGCGAGCAGCCAAATAGGAACATATACGAGTTCACTGCCAACATGGAGTTCAAAGGGCAGAAGTTTTCCCTCAGCCAATCAAATATAGTTCTGCGTGGTTGTCAGCTGAAGAACACAGAGTGGATAATAGGTGTTGTGGTGTATGCCGGACAGGAAACTAAAGCAATGTTAAACAGTGCAGCCTCCCCTTCCAAGAGAAGCAAATTGGAAAGTTACATGAACAGGGAAACCCTTTGGTTGTCTATTTTTCTCTTTGTAATGTGTCTGGTCGTGGCCCTTGGAATGGGCCTGTGGCTCCTACGCCACAAGGAAGAGCTTGATACGTTGCCTTACTACAGAAAGCGATACTTCACACATGGGAGGGATGATGGGAAGAGAAACAAATACTATGGGATACCTATGGAGACCTTTTTCTCCTTTTTGAGTTCTATTATAGTGTTTCAGATTATGATTCCGATATCTCTTTATATTACAATGGAGCTGGTGCGTTTGGGCCAGTCATACTTCATGATTGAGGACAAGGATATGTATTGCTGTAGTTCTGGCTCAAGGTTCCAGTGCAGGTCATTGAATATAAATGAGGATTTGGGTCAAATACGCTATGTTTTTTCAGACAAAACCGGGACGCTCACTGAAAACAAAATGGAATTCCAAAGAGCAAGTGTATGTGGGAAAAATTATGGGGGATCCTTGCTTATGGGGGAACCACTGCCAGAAAAGAACAATGCTGGTAATGACAAAGTGCTTAGCTTCTTGTAACTTTTTTGTTTGCTTGTGAAAGATCATGCTTCTAGTCTGGTCAATTTGTATTCTTGAAAAGAATGCTGCTTGAAATTGTTGTAATGAAGTTTTTTTATTTGTCTCTATGTCATAGGTAGGATGCTTCACTGTCATTTGTTTATGAAATTCTGAGATTCAAAACCTTTATTCCTTCATGCTAGTTTTTGCTGTCGTCTCAAGGATTTATCTCAACTTGAATGGATACTTCTTATGCAACCAGGGATCATTGACACAAGAATTTTTAATCACAAGTTTACTATGTTGGGCCATATTTTGTTGCTCTTCACAACATTTTTGGCTTTTCCAGTTGCCAAGTCTTTCCGATTGAGCATGTAGTTGAATAACCTAAATTATACCTTTTCCGTACTTTGATATTAGACATCTATACCATGCTGCGTCTTGTAAGTTTGTCTGTATTCTACATGGTTGATGTGGCTGTTCATTTTCTACTAGCTCTAAGTTGCTTGGGATGACCAGGTTTAGGTCTGGTTTCTTTTTTGAGTTTATCTCAACTCAACTCATCTCATCTAATCATTACAACTTTTTAATTTCTCACACAAAATAAAATAAATAATTTAATTTTTTCAAATCTCAAACTATAAATAATATTAAAAAATATATTCTAATAATATTTTATGTAACTTTCAACTTTTATCTTAACTCAACTCAAATAAAAAAACAAACCAGTCCTTAGTTTGTTTGAAATGTTGTTGGTCAAGTACTAAAACAGTCCTTGGGTCTTACACGTTTATTTTTTCACTCTTTGATTCAATTTTATTAAATTGCTCCTTGGTTTTGTCCATTTTCTCAAATTATGACTTCCATCATATTATTTTTTCATTTTGTTTAAAAAATTGAAACAAAACAGAATTTGATACAAAATGAAGACAGAAAAAACTAAATATTTTAAATGCTAGAGGATAACATCATTTCCTTTTTCAATTGTTGAGGTTATATGTCTTGAGAGATGTATGTTCTCCATATAATTTAGAAGCTTCAGTGGCATCGACAGTTTTTCTTTTTAATTGAAACAAGAATAGATGTTTTTTACCACCGGGTGAAACTTGTGGCGGTTCTTAGTTAGGTTTCATCTGTTCAGATCAAGTTATGCCACGTGACATTCTAGAATACAAAGACATGAATATGAACAGTTATTCTATTGAATATTGATAGATCAAATTGATTAGAGATTTTTGCTAGTTTGAACATTTTAATTTATTGGTATTTGGTACCATCATTTTACCATGCTGATAAGCTAGGTCAAACTAGTGTAATAGATTTGATATTTTTGAAGTGCTGTAAATTGTCTGTTTTAATGGATTTGGGAGATTATTGCATGATCTTTCATCTTGTGTGTAATTTTTTTTTTCTTTTGCAGTAACAGAGAGGAGATGGAAACTTAAATCTGAAGTTTCTGTTGATTCTGCACTCATGGCATTGTTGCACAAAGATTTAGTTGGAGATGAAAGGATTGCTGCACACGAGTTTTTCCTCACGCTTGCTGCATGTAATACTGTGATTCCTATTCTTACCCATGGTACATCTTCTAGTTGCATAGATGGTGATTTACATGAAGATGTAGAAGATGTAGAAGCTATTGATTATCAGGGGGAATCTCCTGATGAGCAAGCACTAGTTTCTGCAGCCTCTGCTTATGGATATACCCTTTTTGAGCGCACATCTGGACATATTGTGGTTGATGTCAATGGTGAGAAACTAAGGTAGAAAGCTTCCCATTGATGACACTTGCATTCTAGCATCAAAGCTTTTTTTTTTTAATAACAAATCTTATATATTTCTTGATATACAGTTCTTGAGCAGTCACTTCACTAAATATTGTTGTGCAATCTAGGTTGGATGTACTGGGGCTCCATGAATTTGACAGTGTTCGCAAAAGAATGTCTGTTGTTATCAGATTTCCTAGTGGTGCAGTAAAGGTGTTGGTGAAAGGGGCTGATACTTCTATGTTTAGCATTTTAGCTAATGGCGCCCAGATGGATGATCATATAACAAATGCCACTCAAAGCCATCTGAGTGAATATTCATCACAAGGTTTACGCACACTTGTAGTGGCTGCCCGGGACCTTACAGAAACAGAGCTTGAGACTTGGCAATGCAGGTATGAGGATGCTAGCACTTCATTGACTGACAGAGTGGTGAAACTACGTCAAACAGCAGCACTTATAGAAAGCAACCTAAAACTTCTTGGGGTTACTGCAATTGAGGACAAGCTACAAGATGGTGTTCCAGAAGCCATTGAGGCTCTCCGGCAAGCTGGAATCAAGGTCTGGGTTCTGACAGGAGACAAGCAAGAAACAGCTATTTCAATTGGTCTTTCTTGCAAACTCCTGACCTCAGATATGCAGCAAATTATTATAAATGGCAATTCTGAGGATGAGTGCAGAAATCTTTTGGCTGATGCTAAATCCAAATATGGTGTGAAATCATCGTATAGAAGAAATCAGAATTTGAAATGTAACAAGAATGCTAAAAGAGGGAATCTTAAGGTACCAGTCAATACAAAATCTTCCAATGTGCCACAATGGTATGCAGGGAAGGAAGATGGAGTCCCAAGCGTGCCACTAGCACTCATAATTGATGGAAACAGTTTGGTTTATATCTTGGAAAAGGATCTGGAATCTGAGGTAAAAACACTTTATTTCCCCCTTCATAAAGGATTGTGCAGCCTCATGATATGTATTTTTAGCTGTTTCTGCTTGTCCTTATCATTTGGATACAACTTTACTTTCAGATAAGAATTTCTTTAAGCAGGCACAATCCTGTTTGCTTGCATCTATGAGTTTTGCTAAAAATTACTTCCATCTCTCTACAGCTTTTCGACCTTGCTACTTCGTGTAGGGTTGTGCTATGCTGTCGTGTTGCACCCTTGCAAAAAGCTGGAATAGTTGATATGATTAAGAGTCGCACTGATGATATGACGCTGGCTATTGGTGATGGTGAGTTGTTATAACGATAATTTCTCATTTATTTTTTCAATTGAGTAATTAAGTTTATTATGCATTCTCTCTTCAACAAGTTCTTGTGGCTGCTACGTATTGGGTGTAAAATCAAGAATTTCTCAGTTTGTGTTATTCTTCTATCACTTTTCTGACTGATGACATTTGGTAGGGGCCAATGATGTTTCAATGATCCAAATGGCGGATGTTGGTGTTGGAATATGTGGTCAGGAAGGTCGTCAAGCAGTGATGGCTTCGGATTTTGCTATGGGACAGTTTCGGTTTTTGAAGAGATTACTTTTAGTGCATGGACACTGGAACTATCAGCGTGTTGGTTACTTGGTTCTGTACAACTTTTACCGTAATGCTGTCTTTGTATTGATGCTCTTCTGGTATGCATGGTTTCTTTTTGGTACCAGTGGATTGCTTTGTATACTTCATCCTTGGGGGGAAAACCCTTTTCTGCCAAATCTTATGAGTTTTTATCTCTATCCCCTCTCCCCTGACATAGCATTGAACGAAAAATAAAGAAATAAAATATGGATAATCTTTTCCAACATCCAAGTGATCTGGCACAATTAGGTAAAACCATCTTTCCATTCCCCACTATAATAGAGAACAAAGATTCCCATTAAAAAAAATGACTTGAGCATTTCAATGAGGGCTTTGGTTCCTTGGCTACTGAAGCCTTTTGATTATAATAAAGGATAGATCTAGATTTTTGTGTTTTTTAACTTTGGAACAAAGATTCCCCTTAAAAAAAATGACTTGAGCATTTTAGTGAGGGCTTTGGTTCCTTGGCTACTGAAGCCCTTTGATTATAATAAAGGATAGATCTAGATTTGTGTTTTTTTACTTTGGAAAGCATGGAACTTAAAAAAGACTGAATCTAGGTTTTAGAAACCTTTGCAACTTATTTATCACTTTGTTGTTTAACAAAAATAAAAGATAAAATTGAATCAATTAAGGAAGGGTTTGTAAATTATCAGAATTGGATGATATGGGGATTCATCTATTTTTGCCCAATTTGGTTAGAAGGAAGGGTTTAGTAATCTGAAATAGCTACTTCTCCAAAATGGTCGTTATACTCTGAAGGTTCCATGTTAGGGGTTGGTTGTAGGGGTATAACTACAATAATGTCGATTAGATGCCGCTTCTCTTGAAATTAATATGATTTTCTTTTGCATTTGTAGGTATATACTGTGCACAGCTTTTTCAACAACTTCTGCATTAACAGATTGGAGCAGTGTATTTTATTCGGTTATTTACACTTCTATTCCTACTATTGTTGTTGGCATTCTGGACAAAGACTTAAGCCATAAGACACTATTGCGGTATCCAAAACTCTATGGTGCTGGGCATCGACAAGAAGCTTACAATTTGCATCTCTTTTGGGTCACAATGGCTGACACACTGTGGCAGAGTCTTGTTCTCTTTTACATACCTTTGTTCACCTATAAGGAAAGCTCAATTGACATATGGAGCATGGGGAGTTTGTGGACCATTGCAGTTGTTATTCTTGTGAATATACACTTGGCAATGGACATTCGTCGCTGGGAAGTGTTTACTCATGGTGCAGTATGGGGGTCAATAATCATCACATATGCCTGTATGGTTGTATTGGATTCTATACCAGTCTTTCCCAATTACTGGTCAGTTTTAGCATCTATCATTACATTTTAAGTGATCT
Source organism: Platycarya longipes (assembly GCA_036559045.1). Taxonomy (NCBI): domain Eukaryota; kingdom Viridiplantae; phylum Streptophyta; class Magnoliopsida; order Fagales; family Juglandaceae; genus Platycarya; species Platycarya longipes. Next base: position 45,263,397 of record CM071798.1, on the reverse strand, counting down.
TATTTTTCAAAGCTTTCTAGAACAGAGCTAATATTCTTCCGAATCATTGGCAGGACAATTTACCATCTGGCAAAGTCGCCCTCGTATTGGCTTACCATTTTACTTATCATAGTTATAGCAATCCTCCCCCGCTTTCTTTTCAAAGTTGTACATCAGATTTTTTGGCCTTCAGATATCCAGATAGCTAGAGAAGCTGAGATCCTAAGACGACATAATTATTTGGGGTTAAAGCGAGATTGCAGTTCCAGTTAAATGCTTCGAACCTCAAACAGACGAGGCTCATTTTGGAGGGCTTCCATTGGGGTGATCCATCAAATGGCTTTCTAGCAGAGATTGGTTGTAAAATTTCACGATAATGTGTGTTAACTTTTCTGATGTTTTCCCCATAGTCCATGCAATTGCTTATGGTTGTAAAATCCCAACTGAACCATTTGCCTGGGGCATAACTAGTTCTAATAGTAAGTAATAATACTATAAAAGAATTTAGGTGACATTGATTTATCTTCTCTGCAAAGACTATCGAGTTGGGCTTGTAGCAGAACCTTGCTTGAGTTTGGTGACAGAAGAGTACAATGGATGAGTTCATATCTATTGCTGGCCCCGGTATGAATCTAATGTTGTGTTTTACAAGTTTTATTAGATGATACAGGATTTGCCATAGAGGAGTTTGAAAAAAAAAAAAGGAAAGACTTCCAAATGTGCAAATGATATGTTGCCAATTTTTGTGTTTTGACTTGCTCATTACTTCATGCCTACATGTACTATATATGACTTGTCTATACTTCCTGCTTCTCATTCTACAGATGGGTTGTGGAACCAACCGCAGGCATGGAAAACAGGCAATTGTAGTAGGGCGGCCAGCAGACGAACCAGTAGAGGATAGAAAGCAGATTTGAAGCCAAGAAGAGTCTGTTGATGGTTGAAGAATTAGAAGATGCCGGTCAGGGAGGAAAAATATGTTGTAAAAGTAGGTGAAAGAGGCCCTTTCAAGATGGACCTTAAGAAATATGGTTGGCTTATACAATAGCAGATGTTGGCGGTAATAAAATAGCAGGGTGGTGATTTCGAAGTGTATCATAATGTTAAGGGTCCTCTGAAAAATAGGGAATTTTTTTTTTTTTTAAAATGAGCAAAACAAAATAGGCGGAGGGGACACTATGGTTGTGTAAAGATCACGATTGACTTCTTTAAACTGCTTAAGAATGAATGAGAAAGTGTGCAAGAACTAGAATTGTGGCCTTAGAATTCCGCAGTTAGAGAGCCACTAGTATGGTGTAAACCTCTTGTCACAGGCTGCCACGTAAGGATTATGGCCAGTCAATTCTGTATCTATGGATCATGCTCTTCAGGAGACCAAGGCAAGTCTATCTAGCCCTGGAATTCGTGGATACATTAATTTGACTCAATTAGATAAGAAAAGGGGTTTGGAGAGCCATCGCAGTAGATATAGTGTGTGAAATTAAAGCAAAAAGGACAAATGTGACAGCTAAATTGGCTTAGGGGGGCTGTATAAAGCGGTGCTTGGAAAGTGGCCCAGAAATTGGTTGTTGTGTTGAGTTGAATGGAGTTTTTGACTAGGAGAATTCTCCTCTAAATCATTAGTGGAAGAAATTGGGAACGTACAGATATGATAAAGATAGGCTAGGTCCAACGGCTTTGGAGGCAAATGTGGACAAAATACACGGCCATAGAGGCATGGGCTCATGTGATGATGATTTTTTTTTTTTTTTTAAATTTTTTATGGAGGGATTCGATAGATGCATGGCATGGAGTTATGGAGCACAAGGCTGATGCGCCTCGTGGATGGAGATCGCAGCCTTGGGAGGAGCCGTTGTGTTTGAAGGAAAGCAATACATCAAACAAATTAATTTATTATTATTATTAATATTATTATTATTATTATTATTATTATTATTATTATTATTATCAGTTGGACAGGGTCTTTCTTATATTTCTATCTAGGAGTAGGAGTAAAAATAGGAGTAGGAGGGTCCGGCCATGAAAGGTGATGATCCTTCACGACACACAATCACTCCCCACTCGTCAGTAAATGCTTATCCAATGTCAGGAGAGGAGCGAACACCAACACCCACACCCACATCCACCCTACTACTTTTCAACTTATCTTTAAAGCATCAATTATTTTTGTCCTATTGTTTCAAACTTTTGAACCCCACCCCACAATTACCTCCCTCCCCCAGGGCCCCAACGAAGATATCTTAACCAACCATACTGTCAAGGTTACTACCGTCTTTCGTTTGTGGAGTTTGAATATATATAATTAAAAATCTCTCTCTCTTTTTTTTTTTTTTTTTTTTTTTTTTACAGATGAGTTGGATTTAGGCTCACAGTCACGGATCAGGAAAAGAAAAGGGGGTGACAAATATAATTAACTATTAAAGGCGCCCTACGTGGCCGGCCTATGACGTCAACACCGTGATATCATTCCGTGACATCCTTGAAAGTGGGCAGAGCCAAAATCCACATTACCTACAGCCTCTACATTGCACGCGCCTACGTACTCGTTAGGATCTAACACTGACAGTGAACGCAATTGCTCTATACTGCGAGTTGGCTTTTTATTCAAACTCAAAAAAACGTGACAAATTTTGAATTTTTCCATAAACTTTCCGCCCAATATCTTCGCATCTCACTCTGTCTCTCTCCCCCCCTCTCTCTCCTCCTTTTACACTCTTTTTATAATTATCGTCACCCTCTCCCAACCCCCAAAACGCACGGCAGGAACAATCTTAATTCTTATCACGCTCCCCTCTCTCTCTCTCTCTCTCTCTCTCTCTCAAACAGAGTACGCACTAGAAATGGAGGGCTGTTGTTCGCCGGAGATCTTACCCTCCAAACCCAAAAGAGCCATTGAAGAGCTAACTCAAGGCCGTCAATTTGCCACTCAGCTACGCTCTCTCCTCAATACCTCACTCCGACTAGATGTCTCCACCGCCGCCGCCAATGATCTTCTCCTCAAGATCCTCGATTCCTTCCATAATAGCCTTCTGATTTTGAATTCCGGCGACGAGGTTTCTCTACTTCTTCCCTATAATAATAAGCCTGCCCCGGCCCCCTTGTCTACCGAATCTTCCGAAGCTAGCTGTAGGAGTAGTAGTACTCTCTCTACCCTTAAGGATCGCAGGGGATGCTATAAGAGAAGGTCACCCAACCCAAATCCCAATTCCCATAATCTATTACTTGATTTCCCATAATTAAATTTTCCTATATATATATATTTAAGTTTTCTGACAAATAAATGCTATTTCTTACGCTGCAGGAAGAACTCACAGTCGTGGACAAAAGACTCTCCCACTCTGTTGGATGATGGCCTTGCTTGGAGAAAATATGGACAAAAACTGATCCTCGATGCCAAATTCCCAAGGTATTCTTTCATTAATTATCCAGCTCCAGCTCCAATTAAAGAAATCCGTCTGTGTGTCGCAGTATCTGCTAATTCTGGGAAATAATTTGCTTAATGTTGAACAAAATCACTTCTTCCATCTTCTGAAGTAATCTTTGTACTAAATGTTCTAATCTTTTAGCACAATTTGTTGGCAGGAACTACTACAGATGTAGTCACAAATATGAGCAGGGATGCCAAGCAACCAAACATGTGCAAAGAATCCAAGAGGAACCCCCAAAGTTCCGGACCACATATATTGGGAATCACACATGTAGAACCTTTCACAAAGCTCCAGAATTGATATTGGAGGAATCTCCCTTTCTGCTGAGTTTTGATAGCAACATCACTAACAAACAAGACAACCTCTTTTTCTCATCCTTCCAACCAATCAAGCTGGAGCACAGGGAAGACAATCCCAGCAGCGATGATATCACCTTCAACCATTCATTCTCGTCCGATTTTCTCGTCTCCCCCGATCGGACGGCGTTCGATTCATTAGGCCACATGACGGCCCTGTCGGAATCCGATAACGGGGACGTGATGTCTAGGTTTATGGTGGAGCCTGTTGACTTTGACGACACTGCTCTGTTCTCTGAGTTTTGACCGGTGCGTTTTCCTCGCAAGTTCCATGTAATGCACAAGAAAATGTATTCCCGACATCTAAAATGTCAAAAAAAAAAAGAAAAAGAAAAAAAAAAAAGAAACGAAAAATCTTGGCTCTATTGATTAAATAGATGTAGGTAGCCTATTAAAAATTAAGGTAGCTAGCTCTCCCTCCATGTACAAAATATGTATGTAAACCTTTCCTTAATGTAACGTTTTTGTATGCTTTTTGATTTTTTTATTTCTAAGAATTATGTATGGTTTTTTTTTTTTATGGTAACCTTTGGCCTTTTTCTTAATGGTGACGCTGGGGACCGGTCCGGCTGTCCCCAGCGTCCAAAGCAGCCCAACGTTAGTTGGGCTGCTTGATGATGAAAAACACATGAAAAAATAAAAAAAAATAAAAAAATAAAGATTAAAAATATATTAAAAAAATAAAATGAACAAAACATAATAAAAAACACAATAAAAAACACAATAAAAAAATAAAAACATAATAAAAAACATAATAAAAAAATAAAATGTAGATGAATTTAAGAGGGGATTCGGTCATGGAGCAAACGGAGCCGCCGCCGGTGGCGGTGGGCGACACCGCTCACGCCATCGGGACCGGCGGACTCAGGCGAGCTCACCCCTACGACGGCGAGCTTCGGTGTGCCCCCGGCAGCCTTCAACCCGTTTCGGACCCGTACGCGGTGTCACCCACCGCCACCGGGGGCGGCGGGGCTGTTTGCATGGAGGGGGGCAGCCCGTCTGCCTCCCAGGAATTCTCTTTTCTTAATCTACATGTAACATGTTGGGTTTATTTTAGCATTTAATTAAGAATGTCATATACTACAATAAAGAGATTTTATGAAGTGTTGATGAAATAGAAAATGGAATAAGAATATGTAAACAAAATGAGAAAATCTTCAAACCAGACCATCTGGTCTTTCCTAAAGACCAATCAACCTATTATAATTTGACCCATAAGCTTTTACAGTCTATTCATTTACGTTTACTGAACATCCAACCACACCGAACAAAAACAACCCCCCATTGATTGAAATCCTCAAATTGTTTACTGAACATTCGCCCCCACCCAAATCGAAATCCTCAAACCGAAATCCCCCCCAATCGAAATTCTCAAATCGTTTACTGAATATTCCCCTTGACGAAGACATAGTTGACGTCGCCACTGAGCCCCGATGAAGCGATGGTTGACTCGAAGGTAAATTTCTTGCGTTCTCAAAAATGCCTTGTCTTATGCACTGATTGCGGGAGTTTGAGCTTATTAATCGAATGTTCTTTCAACTACCATGGAGTTATGTCCTTATTGTAATCTGGGCTGATTTTATTTGTAGGCATATGGTGAGATTTGCATGGTAATAATGGCATACTAATTGTTTGTAGAAATGCTTCAAAGTGGGCAATCCTTTCCTTGTTAGTGTGCTCGATCGCAGTCCTTCGATCTCAATTCAACCAATGGTTCATGCATGTGGCAAGATTCTTTACGAATAATAGAAGAGACTAATTATCAGATAATAGCAAGCAGGGAGCTCATGAGTGAGTGGTTTCATTCTGTGTAAGTACTTTCCGTGGTCTCATTGAGTATTATCCAATTAGAGACATTCTTCTCTCTGCTTCATTGAAGTTAATCACATTAGCCCACTATCTAGTCATCATGACTCTCCACATTCTTGCCATAATTTCAGTTTGATGTTGCAGTGATTTTCAATCTCGTGAAGGCAGCCTCGACAATGGATGACTTTTCGACGTCGAGCTGTAATTGGTTAGGATGACTTTACGGCGTCGACAATGGATGAAATTCTTTGGGAATTTTGGTTTGGGTTCAAAAGAAAGGGGCTTGTGTATAAAAGATCTGCAATCGTGTGTGTTTCGGTTCCATGGAGAAGAAATAAATTTGTTGATGTGTTATATTTCTATTGGATGACTGGTCTTTCTTAAAGACCAGATGGTCTGATCCAGAGCGCTTCTCAAAGAAAATATAGGAACAGAGAGTTTCTAAACAGAGAAGCATTTGACTTGACTGGATTATGAGGCATTTGATTTACATGACGGTCTTCATGCTGATTGCTCAATTTATTTGAATAGGAGGACATCTTTCCTTAATAATGACTTAGAAGTTAAGTAGGAAAGATGCATGCTTTTGGTCACACGCTGGCTTCCTGTATCTTGATAGTAGATAAGATGATGATGGGTCCTTGAAACGTCGCCGGTAGATGCCAATGGGGAAGTATAGATCATGGATGTTCGCAAGAATCTTGTGTCGTTTGAAAAGCGGAAAGTTGAATGTTTGAATGCGAGATGTGAAAGGCAAAATGTTGAATATTCTGTGCAACTTTAGGGTGGAATCTGGACCCAAACAAACACATTTTGAACCCAAAATTGGATTCGTAATGGGAAATGATATATGCCCCGTTGGACGGTCCCGTACGTTCAATTTTTTTTTTAATGGTTTTTTTCAGTTTTTTTATTATTTTATGATTAAGAAAATGTTATTTGAGAATATTGTGATTTATTTTTTTTTATTTTTTTAAATGTTTAAGAGTGTTTAAAAAATAATATAAAAATAAATAAAAAATACAAGAAAAAATATACTAACCCCGTTTGGATTCAGAAGTGAGTTGAGTTCATCCTAACTCATTTCCATTTCATCATTACATTTTTATAATTTTTTATACAAAACACAAATTTCTATATACCTTTTTCAAATCTCAATACACATTTTTCAAATCTCAATATACAATTTTCAAATCTCAATATATTTTTTTCAAATTCCAAAATAATAATAATATTAAAAAATAAACTAAACTCATCTCAACTCATCTCATATCTGAATCCAAATGGGACTAAGTGGACACAAAATGTAGACTCTCCATTGGACTATCTAGTATCTCCCATTGGTAATTGTAGACCTTTTTCACATTATATGGTACTAGTGCGGTTGATTTGTGAGATTTGTTTTTACAAACTATCTTATCTCAAATTTATCATTATATTTTTCAAAAATCTATATACAATAAAATAAATAATTCAACATTTTTAAATCCCAAAACAACTTTTTTAAATCCCAAAACAAAACTAACTTTAAAAAAATATATTACAACAATATTTTTTTTAAAATTTTTATCTTATCTCATCTCATATTATTTTATTTTGAAAACAAATAAAACAGTATTTTGATATCTTGTAGTGAAGTGCGCGTTGCTTTACACACAGAGAGAGAGAGAGAGAACAAACTATTCATTTCACTATAAAATCCTACATCATTTTTTGAAAGCTATTTTGTATAAGAGTACTTTCAATGCAATAGCTAAAATAAAATTTTATATAAGATAAATGAAAAAAAGTCTCAAAATCATGCTTCGATAGAGCATGTAAACAAAGTAGCTAACATGTAAACAAAGTAGCTAAAAAGAAATGCTACAGTGTTGAAGGGCAGGCTCGCTATATGTAGCACTAGTACTGTTCACTACTAAACATATTTTAATATATTTTTGTGTTTTTATCGCATAGCATTGTCATCTTCATCCCGAAATCAACTTTGTCACTTCGCAATTGCAATCCCAAAATATCCCAAAATCTTCTTCATCCCCGTCTTTGTATTTTCTGAAATCGCAATCTTGAAATTATCCTGCAATCGAAATCGCAATTGCCTGGATATATCTCCCTCGTTGCAACCCTAGCGAAATCGCAATTCCGAAATCATCATCGTCGCTAGGGTTTGAAAACCTGAGAAGAGGAAGAACAAAGGTGCTAAGAATTGGGCTCTGGTTTTGTGAAGAGGAAGAAGAAGAATAGGCTCTATTGGGAATTTGAGAAGAGGAGGAAGGAGACAAAGTGCTCAAAAATTAAAATTATAAATGAATATTTAAATGAATAAAATATGAATATTTAAATAATATCATCTGATGTAAAAATGAATATATAAAATAGAAAAAGTGAGTTTTCCTTCCTTAACAACAAAGATGAATTCATCAGCAAAATCTAACAATTAAAAATAAAAAACATATATGAAGAAATAACTCAGTCATTATCTATATGATATATTTTTTTTTTATAAATGGCAAAAATTTATCCATAAACTTTGTAGAAGAGAATGAATACATTGAGGAATGTCTTTCAAGTTCCAATACAATTAGAGTATAAAGGATGAAGAGGCCGAAATATGCATGCTTTTATACATGACCTAATTAGTTTTCTTGTCTAATTTCTGCCTTCACCTAGAAGAATTTTTGTGTACTAGATTTTAGTTTTTATATTATTTTTCTCTGAAAGTTTAGCACTATTTTATAAACACAATAAAAATTACAATACAAACCAAGGTGACAGCAAAACCAAACAAACCTAAACCACAACCCAGTAAGCATAAACTGGACAAGTACAATCTCACCCTTATAAAGAAGGAGGATCTTTTCCATTATGAAAGTCTGACAAACATGACAGTATGGAAATGAGCGGTAAGCAACCATATATTTTAATAGACGCTGTCCATTACATAATGGAATGCACATATCGATTTAAGTGTCGATGAATTTTCCTCAATTGCCAATGTTCAAAAGATCGTAAGAGGAAGTTGATATCTCCAGCAATGGATTTAATAGTCTAGTCCATTATTGATTCAAGATCTGTTGCTGTATCAATGGTAATTTGAGAATCACCTACAAGAACAATATTCTTGATTGATCTGGAGGATGCGTCTTTAACGCCCTCAAATAAAGCCACAACCTCTCCTTGATTTGGGTTAATATGAGTAACTTCTTTGGTGTTGACAAATATTATTTCTCCGTTATCAGTAAACAAACCGTCATTATTGAACTGATACGATCTCTAACCGCCACATCAAAGTGTAATAGATTTTAGTTAGAAACGTCTTATATGATACTAATTCCAGAAGCTATCAGAATGAGATGATGCAATTTAAGCACATGTTTATTCACTTTCACTTTAACTTTCCACATGTTCATCACTTGTGTATAAAAAGGTTACACATGTATTCTTAAAGTGACAAATTTTCACATCATCAATACAAAAAAGGTTTCTCTATCAATGACGCGTTTATATTTCTTTCCCCTACTCTCCCTGTTTCTACCCTCCTTACTTCTTGGACTATAATGGTTGTCCAAGTTTTATCATGGTATCAAAGTGGGCGGTATCTTACGCTGATGAATCATATTCCTCTTTGTTTTTTGTCTTTTTTGTTTTTTTTACCTATTCCTTTATGCGTTCATAGCAGGGAGTTTAAGGAAAGCCAGATGATAATGATATCTTGGATAAGGTGCAATGACATGGTACTGTCTTCGCTTACACATTCTCTTTCTGAAAAGAAAGCTTCCAATATTTTGTATATGATAACTCCAACTGGTGATGTGTGGAAAGATTTGTGTTACGTAATGCTCGTAGCATGTGCATCCCTTCCTTTTTATTCAACCTCATTTCCACCGGTTGACTTACCAAAGATTTATTTTGTTGTTTAACTTTCTTCACCAATTATTTTGTCATCCAGGATCTACACTTTTGGAAGATTATTGGGATAGGGGAGCAGTGAGCTAGGCTCTATCATCTTATGCAAAATTTTAGGCTGGCTCGAAGACTGTCAATTACTCCATTCCTTCAAGTTCCAAAGCTGCTTAAATAGTTCATCCTCTTTTGACTTGTGGCATTATCGACCAGGACACACATCTCTTTAATTCTTTTTTTTCTAAGCAAGTTAAGTAGATTAGATAAACTAACAGATTACAAGATACAAGTTCCAGTGTGGTGGGAGTCCTCTACAATCGTCTCAAAAAGCTAATACAGAATACAACACAAAAAATGAAACTAAATGAATGGTTTTCAAAAGAGGAGCCTTGTGGAGCTAAAAAAGGGCTCATGCCCATAATCCCAATAAAGGGAAGGACTACCTGGAGATGGTTTAGGCTGCAGCGGGAAGCCGCAATGGAGAGATGTGTGCTGCACCGTATTAATCTAGGCATACTGTGAGGGACTTCTACTTTCACTTATGCTTGATTTTCGATTAGGAGAAGTAGAAACATTTGGAAGCTGGAATCAACACTGAATTGCCGACGGACGACCCATGGCTACTGTGGTGCATGTACAACACACGCCACCAGAGGCAGAAAACAGGTGGCTGGATTTGAGAAAACAGGTGCTATGGAGACCTTGGGGGGTGGGGTGGGGTGGGGTGGGGTTGGGGGGGGGGGGGGGGCGCTTGGACCACGAAGCCTCTCTAGGACGCCGTAACGTGCATGCGACACGCACAGCCAGTGCCATCAGAATCATAAAGTCTCTCCCTTGACTTGAAGATCGGAGACTGTAGAGGCTTGTGGGGTGGCGCGTGAGGATCATTAAGGGCAGTAGTAACAAATTGGCGAGGTACAACGCCAGCAGAGAAACCAGGTAGAAATCGACGAAAAATGGTAAAGAAAAAGCAAAAGAAAAGTAAAGGAAATGCAAAGAAGGGGGGGTGGCTGAAGCCAAAGCTTCAAGTCACTCCCGCCCGAAAGAGGAATCAAAATGCTAGGTGTTTTGCCGGAAATCACTAGTGATGAAAAATAAGAGAGAAGCTTGCGCAGTATAAAGTAGTTTAAGGCTCCCAGGTTTTATGCCTCCTTTTTTTCTTCTAGATTAATAGTACTGAATAAACTTGTACCTGATATCAAAATATCAGCTATTGCACTTTATACTATTTGTCCTCCAGCAGAACAAAATGAGTTTACTTTTTTCTTTAAGTCAAAATATATCTCATACTCCTTTTGAAATAATACACAGTAATATTTGGGATCTATTTTTTATTCCCTCTTAAAGGAATAAAAATAGCCCAAGCCCAATATGTCATTTAGAGCCAATTCCATTGGATGACTTTCATTAGTAAAAAAGAGAAAATGAGATTAGGGGATAAAGGCTGAGCAAAGGAAGACAATGTGTTAGAAGGAAGTGATGGAAATAAGAGAAAGAGAGAGAAAGGGGGTTAGGCACGAAAAGTGGGCAATGAAGTGACATAAAATCGAATTCTTCTCCAACTACTAACATAATCCAATAAAATGGATTTGATCGGTTGAAAGAAGATGGCTTTGAGGTGACTTAATGCGAGAGCTTTTTCAACTTCTAGAGTACGAAAACTTTAGTTATTTATTTTCTTCAGGCAACATGGCTTGTCAATCGTATTTGTATAGTGAGTTACGAGAAACTATAAGAGACTATAGAATACTTTCATTTATAATGGACTTACCCTCCAAACAATCTGTGGACATAGATCCTGTGCTGAATCACGTAAATATTAATTGTCTCATTCTCCATTTATATGTGTTGTATTTATTTTCTACTTACTAAAATTGACTTACGTATGGACACTGGATCCCACTTCGAATTGTAGAAAATGAATAATAAAATAAAATATATAAAGGAGAATGGGAACAGAGAATGAGAGAGACACTTTTAGGACTACATCTTTGCTATGTTGAATTTTCTGAATGCATAATATATATCCCTATTTATAGGAGAATGAGATTAGAGAAATAATAGAAATACAAACAATGATACCAATTGATATTTATTGATTTATATAATAAACTAAATATGGTAGAGAATAATTCATATTACCATCCTCATTAGAATATTATGAATATCTTCTATGTATGGTAATATTCTAACACGAGCTGTAATTGTGAGCTCTAAACGATACCGACTCAGGTCCAAACCGTCACCGTGGGCCGGACATGACTCCCCTTCCCCCTCCCCCTCCCCCTCCCCCTCTCCCTCTTAACTTGTTCCAACAAAGTAGGTCTTAAATCCTTCATTAATGGTTCTTGTTTTTTTCACTATATATAGTTGATGATTTTTCCAAATGCACTTGTTAATTAACTTATGAATAACAAAGTTCAAACTCAATTGGCACTTGATTCATCATTTTGTTCAATGATTGAAACTAGAATCTATACCAAAATTCAACATCTCATACTTCATAATGCCATTGAAGTTTTACATGCCTGACTTCTATGGCTCAAAATGAGTATTATACAGGAAAACTTGTATTGAAACACCCACACCAAAATGGAGAGGTTGAAAGGAAATATAAATCTGCTGAATATGGCATGCTCACTCAGATTCAATTCCTTTCTTCCTCTGAGATTTTGGTGGCTGAAGCCAAAGCTTCAAATCACTCCCACCCAAAAGAGGAATCAAAATGCTGGGTGTTTTGCCGGAAATCACTAGTGATGAAAAATGCGAGAGAAGCTCACGTAATATAAAGTAGTTTAAGACTCTCAGGTTTTATGCCTCCTTTTTTCCTTCTAGATTAATAGTACTGAATGAACTTGTACCTGATATCAAAATATCAGCTACTGCACTTTGTATTATTTGTCCTTTAGCAGAACAAAATAAGTTTACTTTTTTCTTTAAGTCAAAATATATCTCATACTCCTTTTGAAATGATACACAGTAATATTTGGAATCTATTTTTTATTCCCTGTTAAAAGAATAAAAATAGCCCAAGCCCAATATGTCATCTAGAGCCCATTCCATTGGGTGACTTTCATTAGTAAAAAACTGAAAAATGAGATTAGGGGATAAAGGCTGAGCAAAGGAAGACAATGTGTTAGAAGAAAGTGATGGAAATAAGAGAAAAAAGAGAGAGAAAGTGGGTTAGGCACGGAAAGTGGGCAATGAAGTGACATAAAATCAAATTCTTCACCAACTACTGACATAATCCAATAAAATGGATTTGATCGGTTGAAAGAAGAGGGCTTCAAGGTGACTTAATGTGAGAACTTTTTCAACTTCCAGAGTACGAAAACTTTAGTTTATTTATTTTCTTCAGGCAACATGGCTCGCCAATCCTCTTTGTACAGTGAGTTACGAGAGACTATAAGAGACTATAGAATACTTTCAATTATAATGGACTTGCCCTCCAAACAATCTATGGAGATAGGTCCTATGCTGAATTACGTAAATATTAATTGTCTCATCCTCCATTTATATGTGTTGTATTTATTTCCTACTTACTAAAATCGACTTACGTATGGATACTAGATCCCACTCCGAATTGTAGAAAATGAATAATAAAATAAAATATATAAAAGAGAATGGGAAGAGAGAATGAGAGAGACACTTTTAGGACTACATCTTTGCTATGTTGAATTTTTTGAATGTATAATATATATCCCTATTTATAGGAGAATGAGATTAGAGAAATAATAGAAATACAAACAATGATACTAATTGATATTTATTGATTTATATAATAGACTAAATATGGTAGAGAATAATTCATATTACCATCCTCATTAGAATATTATGAATATCTTCTATGTATGGTAATATTCTAACACGAGTTGTAATTGTGAGCTCCAAACGATACCGACTCAGGTCCGAACTCTCACCGTGGGCCGGAAATGACTCCCCCCCCTAACTTGTTCCAACAAAGTAGGTCTTAAATCCTTCATTAATGGTTCTTGTTTTTTTCACTATATATAGTTGATGATTTTTCCAAATGCACTTGTTAATTAACTTATGAATAACAAAGTTCAAACTCAATCGGCACTTGATTCATCATTTTGTTCAATGATTGAAACTAGAATCTATACCAAAATTCAACATCCCATACTTCATAATGCCATTGAATTTTTACACGCCTGACTTCTATGGCTCAAAAGGAGTATTATACAGGAAAACTTGTATTGAAACACCCACACCAAAATGGAGAGGTTGAAAGGAAACATAAATCTGCTGAATATGACATGCTGACTCAGATTCAATTCCTTTCTTCCTTTGAGATTTTGGTGGCTGAATCCAAAGCTTCAAGTCACTCCCACCCGAAAGAGGAATCAAAATGTTGGGTGTTTTGCCGGAAATCACTAGTGATGAAAAATGAGAGAAAAGCTCACGTAATATAAAGTAGTTTAAGACTCTCAGGTTTTATGCCTCCTTTTTTCCTTCTAGATTAATAGTACTGAATAAACTTGTACTTGATATCAAAATATCAGCTACTGCACTTTGTACTATTTGTCCTCTAACAGAACAAAATAAGTTTACTTTGTTCTTTAAGTCAAAATATATCTCATACTCCTTTTGAAATAATACACAGTAATATTTGGGATCTATTTTTTATTCCCTCTTAAAAGAATAAAAATAGCCCAAGCCCAATATGTCATCTAGAGCCCATTCCATTGGGTGACTTTCATTAGTAAAAAAGATAAAAATGAGATTAGGGGATAAATGCTGAGGAAAGGAAGACAATGTGTTAGAAGGAAGTGATGGAAATAAGAGAAAAAAAGAGAGAGAAAGGAGGTTAGGCACGAAAAGTGGGCAATGAAGTGACATAAAATCGAATTATTCGCCAACTACTGACATAATCCAATAAAATGGATTTGATCGGTTGAAAGAAGAGGGCTTTGAGATGACTTAATGCGAGAGCTTTTTCAACTTCCAGAGTATGAAAACTTTAGTTTATTTTTTTTTTTCAGGCAACATGGCTCGCCAATCGTATTTGTACAGTGAGTTACGAGAGACTATAAGAGGCTATAGAATACTTTCAATTATAATGGACTTGCCCTTCAAACAATCTGTGGACATAGATCCTGTGCTGAATCATGTAAATATTAATTGTCTCATTCTCCATTTATATGTGTTGTATTTATTTCCTGCTTACTAAAATCGACTTACGTATGGACACTAGATTCCACTTCGAATTGTAGAAAATGAATAATAAAATAAAATATATAAAAGAGAATGGGAAGAGAGAATGAGAGAGACACTTTCAGGACTACATCTTTACTATGTTGAATTTTCTGAATGCATAATATATATCCCTATTTATAGGAGAATGAGATTAGAGAAATAATAGAAATACAAACAATGATACCAATTGATATTTATTGATTTATATAATAAACTGAATATGGTAGAGAATAATTCATATTACCATCCTCATTAGAATATTATGAATATCTTCTATGTATGGTAATATTCTAACACGAGCTGTAATTGTGAGCTCCAAACGACACCGACTCAGGTCCGAACCATCACCGTGGGCTGGAAATGTCTCCCTCGCCCCCCCTCCCCCCGCCCTCCCCTTTTAACTTGTTCAGCAAAGTAGGTCTTAAATCCTTCATTAATGGTTCTTTTTTTTTTCACTATATATAGTTGATGATTTTTCCAAATGCACTTGTTAATTAACTTATAAATAACAAAGTTCAAACTTAATTGGCACTTGATTCATCATTTTGTTCAATGATTGAAACTAGAATCTATACCAAAATTTAACATAATATACTTCAGATTGCTATTAAATTTTTACATGCCTGACTTCTATGGCTCAAAATGAGTATCATATAAGAAAATTTGTATTGAAACACTCACACCAAAATGGAGAGATTGAAAGGAAACATAAATATGCTAAATATAGCAAGCTCACTCAGATTCAATTCCTTTCTTCCTTTGAGATTTTAGGATGAATATATTTAACAGCAACCTATTTGATTAATCAAACTCCCACACTTTTTCTTCACAAAAATATCCATATGAAGTCAATTCACTTTTAGCATGCATTCAGTCACTTTTACTTTCCACGTGTTCATGTCTTGTATATAAAGGCTAAAAATGTATTAGTAGGGTGACTTTTTCTCACATCATTAATATTAAGAGAATCTGCCCTATCAATTACGCGTTTCTATTTATTTTCTCTGCTGATCTCTCAGTTTCTACATATTTTCCTCTCTTCTTCTTGGAATAAGGGCTGTCCAATTTTTATCAATCATTTTAATTAAACAAATGGAATACGGGGTCCTTGATTTTGATGGGCCACTTGGACACATGCATGCTCAAACTTTGCTAATATATGCATGTCCTTATCACTTATATAAAATATATAGTCACTATTTTTTGTGGCTTTCTGCTACGTACGAATACATCTCTCTCTCTCTCTCTCTAGACAACTTTTTTGTCCGGTTATTCTCTGCGGACAACTTGGCGAGAGCTTTGTTGTTACGCCCCGAAATGTTCTTAAGAATAAAATAGCTTCCTTTAGAGGAATAAAATAGCTTTAAAGCCAATGAATTATTGTATTCTCTCTCTAATCTATGTTTTTTCTCTCTCTCTAAATTACAAAAGGAAACTTCCCTTGCTAGACGTTGCAGATCGCCATAATCATGCTTGGGTACGTGAATTAATATAAAGGTTTGAGTATGCATGGATTATGGTAAATCATAATCTTTAATGATTGTTTTAATTATATTACAGTACTCCATTTTACACAAATATATATTGTTCTTTATATCTAGTTAATAGTTCCATATATATATAACATGGGATAAAAGTTATAATTAGGTTTGAGATATATATGAGGCTTTTGCATTAAAAGGGATCGAGGAGTCTTAGAATACGTGATTCATTCTTTCATTCTAAGATTGATGATGATGTGGCTCAAATTAATGATCAATTAATTATATTCATTCTTCATTCTAAGAAGGGAGTAGTTGTAGATGATGCATGAGGGTGATTTCGTTACTGATTTTTGTTAGATATGATTTGTATATAGAGGTTGATCATCAAGCAGGAATTGAAGAAGGGTCATATATGGGTTATCATCCTCATCCTTATCCTCATCATTATATTTATACTCACGGCCAATATCATCATCATCAGCATGATGATCATCATCCTCCTCGTTGTTGTTTCGGCCCAGTTTCTTCCAACTCCTTATTCAGTTGTATTGGAAGATGGATGTTGGGGATTTGTTACCCTGTCGTGCGTTGCTTTGGATGGGCGCATGAACACTACTACAGCAGCAGCCATTTTCATTAATTAATTAATCATCTCGCCATTCTGATCAATATTATAATATATATATAATATAATATTAATATTCATGCAAGTTATGGTGGTGATTTGTTTTGTAACTTACAACTAATTCTAAGCTTAATTCTTCGTTTATTTAATTTAAATATGAATGCAAAGTCTGCATGCAATTAGTTCTTTTGACCAGCTATATCAACATTATCACTATATGGTTTTATTCCATTTTTTTCAGATTTTTCTTTTGCGCTACTTTTTATAGTTTACGTTGTTATTTACTGTTTTATATATTGTTGTTTTTGATCGAACAAGAGAATTATTTTTTTTTTTGAAAGAAAAACCATTCCATTAATAATAGATTCGGTTTTGACAAGCTTTATCAAACAAAATTCCAAACTGGCTTGCTTGACATCATTTGCTGTAGATCATCAACAATTGGACCAAGCCAATAATTATCTTCATGTTTAGATAAAGAGTAGTACTACGTACAGTCCAATCTTTTAGACTCCTTTGTAGTCTAATCTAAAAATAGATAAAAATATCCTCACTTTATTAATGACTTAGACAAAAATATCCATAAATCATCAAAATAGCCCCAAATCAATCTCTCCTCCTGCGTGCTCAATTTACAATGATTTTGCTCAAGATTCCAACATGCTC